>CM061538.1:305065595-305790595 GCA_030864215.1 Capsicum pubescens
ATCTAGGACATTTATGATGACGCGAAGACTCGTGTGAGGACGGTAGGTGGAGATTCAAAGCACTTTTCTATTTTGATAGGGTTGCACCAGGGATCGACTCTTAGCCCTTTTTTATTTTCCTTGGTGATGGATGTGTTGACGCGATATAATCAGAGAGGGATGCCTTAGTGTATGTTATTTGAAGATAATGTGGTATTGATTGACGAGACTCGTGGAGGAGTTAATGATAAGTTGGATATTTAGAGATATACCCTTAAGTCTAAAGGATTTCGGTTGAGCAAGACCAAGGCGGAGTACTTGAAGTGTAAGTTTAGTGATGTGTCGCAGGAGACTGACGTGGTTGTGAAGATGTACTCTTAGGCCATTTAGAAAATGGAGAGTTTCAAGTATTTGGGGTCTATGATTCAGGGCGATGGTGAAATTGACGAGGATGTCACACCGTATTTAGGCAGGGTGGTTGAAATGGAGGCTTGCTTCGGGAGTTTTAGGTGATAAGAAGGTGCCCCCGAAGCTTAAAGGTAAGTTCTACAGAGTGGCAGTCCGACCAGCTATGTTGTATAGAGCAGAGTGTTGGTCAGTTAAGAAATCCCACATCCAAAAGTTAAAGGTGGCGGAGATGAGGATGTTGCGGTGGATGTGTGGTTAGACCATGAAGGATAGGGTGAGGAATGAGATTATTCGAGGAAAGGTGGGAGTGGCCTCGGCGGAGGACAAGATGCGAGAAGTGAGGTTACGTTGGTTCGGGCACTGATGAAGAGGGGTGCTGATGCGCCAATGCGGAGGCGTAAGACACTGGCTATGGATGATTTTGGGTGGGGGAGAGGTAGGCTGAAGAAATATTGAAGAGAGGTGACTAGACATGATATGGAGCAGTTACAGCTTACGGAGGACATGACCCTTGATAGAAAGGTGTGGAGAATGCGGATTAGGATAGAGGGATAGGGGGTGGGGGGTGCCGGTAACAGCAGGGGAGTGTTCTGTATTTGTGTCTGAAGTTTCTTGTTAGTCGGTGTTGTTGTTAGTTTATTTTGCATACTATACAAGTTTATATGCATTTATGTATTGTGTTTCTTATATTGTTATTGATTTTAAGTCGGGGGTCTATCGGACAACAATAACAACAACAACAATACTTCATTCATTTTAGTTTATTTGACTTACTTTCCTTTTTAATTCGTTTGAAAAAAATAATAATTTCCTATTTTAGTAATTTTTTAATTACATCTCTTCACGTGACATGTTTAAGATCATAAGATTGAAAGACATTTTAATACACTTGACATATCTATAAAAAAATCATAATTAAAAGATACAATTACCAAGTGAGCGTTAAGTACAAGGATCACCCAATGTGCACTGGACCAAATGCCCAGTAAGACCAACTCATAATTCATCGTTACTAACTTATTACACAGGATAAAATTTAGGGACATTAACAGTTGCCTAGTCTGTTGGGTTCGAAATCGAGAGGGCGTCATGCGAAAGCTATTAGTTGCAAACTATGAGACGATAAATAAGAAAAAAAAGAAAAACATACTAAAAACATGATTACTATATAGTTTGGCCAATTGGCCAACATATAAAAACCTAATATAAAAGAAAACATAAAACTGTTAGAGAGAAAATCTCCCCCTAAACAAAGACTTTTTAAACAACTACATTGTGGATGTTATTGTGTTGTGGTATGAGAAGGGGGTCTTCTATTTATTGAGTTCCAAAATCTTTCCTCCAAGAAAAAGGTTAGCCAAATATGGAAAAGAATTATATTTTTTCTTTCAGGAAAAGTAAAAGTAATTATGATAACTTTTATTTTCCTTCTAAGAAAAAGTAAAACTTAAATATAGTAAGAAAATTAGGGCAAAAATCCTAACAAATCTCCCCCTTTTGGCTTGATTTTCTTCAAAATATTCTTGATCCTCCTTCTTCTTGTGCATGATCTTCGTTCTTCATATGTATTCTTCATATATCATTGTTGTTTGACATGCTTTAAAAATGAAGTTTTTGGGGTTAAAAAATATATTAGCCCTTTTCGAGTTAAAAATATTGGAACCCTTTTGTAGGGTTAAAAGTGAGCTTTATTTTCAAATATGTGACAACAGGATTGTTGAAAATATGATTGACAATTATCTCTCATGTAGCTTCTGGACATATATCTTCATTATCATCAAATTGGTTGCAGTTTGATTTTAAAACTGCTTTGAACCTGTTTAATCTCGTCTCACCACACCATTGGACCATTGAACCTGGCTCTGATACCACTTGTTGGGTTCAAAATTGAGAGGGCGTCATACGGAAGCTATTAGTTGCAAACTATGAGACGATAAATAAGACAAAAAGAAAAACATACTAAAAACATGATTATTATATAGTTTGGTCAATTGGCCTACATATAAAAACCTAATATAAAAGAAAATATAAAATTATTAGAGAGAAAATCTTCCTCTAAACAAAGACTCTTTAAACGACTACATTGTGGATGTTATTGTGTTGTGGTATGAGAAGGGGATCTTCTATTTATAGAGTTCTAAAACTTTTACTCCAAGAAAGAGGTTAGCCAAATATGGAAAGAAATTATATTTTTTCTTTCCGGAAAAGTAAAAGTAATTATGGTAACTTTTATTTTTCCTTCTAAGAAAAAGTAAAACTTAAATATAGTAAGAAAATCAGGACAAAAACCCTAACATAGTCGAGGTTTCTTGGCTCCTCTAAGGTTGACACTTGACTTCTTGAACAATTTGTCTGGTGATGCTGATGTTGTTCAACTTTTCCTTCCTAAATACTTGACGGTTCCTTTCCTTCCAAACAAGACAAACAACTGCAGATAGTGACATTCTGAAGATTTCAACTTGAGCACATGTTTCATTGGAGTGGCTGACAAGTCCAGCTTACTTCATCGTCTCATGGTAATGACCTCCTCAGCAGAAGACCTTGCCAACATAGTATATTGTCCCAAAGATTGGCTGAGACACTACAATTAAAAAAAGATGTTCAGTTTCATTGTCTTGCTCACATAAAGGACGCATCTTGTTAGTGAGAATGCTCCATTTAGATCCATTTCGGGAAATCATAATTGTGGCATACCAATCTTTATTCTTTAAAACCACAAAATACAAAAATCTTCTTTATTTTCTTAAAATCATGTCAAGTCAAAATAGGTCAATTCAGAGGCAATTCTAGAATTTCTTGAGTATGGGTGCACTATTAAAAAATAGAAGAAAAAAATTATGTTAAGTCAGAATTGATCTTCGTTCTTCTTGGTAAATAACTAAACCTTTAACTACGTACACCATCAAGTCTTTTTATATCATAGCCAACGGATATATATTTATGTATACATATATTTTCTCGAAAATATGTGCATAAAATATCTAATTTTATAAAGAAAAAAAAACACGAATTCACATACCCAAAAATAACACATAAATTCATCTTTGAATCAATCAATTTGAAACAAAAAAGTAATAAATAACGAAATAAGACATCGCATGACTTACTGACTTGAGTAAACCTTGCAAAACATGTGTAGAAATTTGAAAGGGATCAGATACAATCATCAAGGCTCAAGGGTGGAAAAACTTTAATCACTAGAGTTGGCATAGTGGTTCAGCGCTATGTCCCTTAAGTAAGAGGTTGGGGGTTCAATTCCTGCCTCTGGCGAATGGAGCAAACTCTGTGGCCAGTTCCCTACCGCAAAATGCGTTGATCGAGGAACGAAGAATTAGCCTCACGAATGCCGACTGTAAGGATACCTTGGGAAACAAAACAAAATGTGGAAAAACTTTAAAACGACAAAACAATTTCAAAAAAGACAGAACTGACATTCTAGAGATGTTTTGAGTAATTGGGTTCGTCCCTATTACTAATTTTCCAAAATAAAAATAAAAAATGTCAATACTAGTCAAGATTGTCGCTTATTTTACTTACTAGATGTCCAGCGGCCCGTGCTAGCACGACTTAATATATGTTATTATTTTGTCTCAGTTTATGTGATATAAATAAAATTTAAATAAATAATTATATTTTTGATATGTTTTTAGATAATTTAAGTTGTTAGCTATTATAATTTATAGCACTTTTTTGACATTGTAATTTACTATTTTACGTTGTTAGCTATTGTAATCTATAATACCCTACTTGTCAAAATTTTTGTGCATTATATTTTTAAAACAGTTTAAATTTTTAATTATTGTGATTTATAACACCTTTTCTTCTATTCTAATTTAAGTGACACTGAAATAATTTTGAAAGTCAATCATATATCACGATTGAAGTAGCGAAGCAGACAGGTCTTAAATGACTTATAATAACTAAATATAAGTGCAAAATTGCTATAAAAATACTTGTGAAAAAAATTTAAGTGAGTCTCATATAAGATGCCAAGTTAATTTAAAACAACAAGAGTTAAGTTATTTATATTTTTCCTTTTTTATTAAATATTTTTAAATTTTTAATACTTAGATGATTTATAATAATTGATTATGGGTGATATAATAAAGTTACGATTGAAACAGCTAAAGAAGACATGTCATAAATATCTATTTTATTTTTTTTATTAAACATGATTAATTTTCTAATATGTAAGACCCAACCAAATATCACGATGTAGCAAATCAGACATGTATTAAATAAGTCATAATAACTAATTAGAAGTAATATAACAAAATTGCTATAAAAATATTTGTGAATTTTTTTTTAAGTGAGTCTTATATAAGATGCCAAGTTAATTAAAAACAACAAGAGTTAATTTATGTCCATTTTTCCTTTTTATTAAATATTATTAAATTTTTAATACTCTATTTTTCCTTTTTATTAAATATTATTAAATTTTTAATACCTAGATGAGTTATAATAATTAATTAGGGTGATATAATAAAATTACGATTGAAGAAGCCGAAGTAGACATGTCATAAATGTCTATTTTACTTTTTCTATAAAACATGATTAATTTTTTAATATGTAAGATCCAATCAAATATCACGATGTCGCGAATCAGACATGTATTAAATGAGTCATACTAGCTAATTCGAAGTGATATAATAAAATTGATGTAAAAAATATTTGTGAAAAAAATTTAAGCGGACCTCATATAAGATGTCAAGTAATTTAAAATATCAAGAGTTAGTTTATCATTTGATTTTTATTAAATATTATTATTTTTTAATACTTAGATGACTTATAACAATTAATTAGAGGTGATAAAGTAAATTACAATTGAAACAGCTGAAACAGATATGTCATAAATGACTATTTTGCTTTTTTTTTTTTATTTATTAAATATTATTATTTTTTAAATATATAAATGACATATAATAATTAATTAGGGACAATATAGTAAAATCACGGAAGAAGCAGGTACGTCGACGAAGAGGTGCCTGCTTCTTCACGCTTCTACATGTCATAAATGTATATTTTTCTTTTTTATTAAATATTATTAATTTTTAAATACATAAATGACATATAATAATTAATTAGGGATAATATATTAAAATCACGGAAGAAGCAGGCACATCGACGAAGAGGTTCCTGCTTCTTCACGCTTCTATATATGTATAATACAATATTAGACAGAGAGTTTATATCGGTAAGGGTCTAATATATGCTATTTTTTGTGCTAATTTATGTAGTGTTGATGAAATTTTGAGTCAATCTAATTTTTTATGTATTTTTTAAAAAGTATTTTAAATTATTAAATATTAAGTTTATAGTTTTTCTACGTAATTTTTACATAATATATGTCACTTTTTTTTTGTTAATTATTGTAATTTATAGTATTTCTTACGTAATTGTCACATAATATATGTTACTTTCTTTGTCAATTTATGTGGTGTATATGAAATTTCGAGAGTCAACTAATTTTTTTATAAGTTATTTTTGGTTATTAAGTTGTTAATCATTGTGATTTATAGAAATAATCTTTAAGTAATTTTGCACATAATATATGTTACTTTCTTTGTCCCAATTTATGTGTTAAAGATGATAGTCAGCCAAATCTTTTATATATTTTTATATATTTTAAATTGTTAATTATTGTAATTTATATTTTTGTGTAATCTTTAAATATATAATAATAGTGCAAAAATTCCTCAATGGACGGATAATAGTGCAAAAATTCAGGACAATTACATGGGAAAATAGTTTTTCATTATTTTGTGACGAAAAAAAAAATGAACTTGTTGCATCCCTTTATGATTTTCTAACCCTTTTTGTTCAAGAACGAGGAGTATCATTCCCTTGTCCTTACTTTCAACCTGAAGGCTGTAAGTTCGAATCACAAAAAGAGTAAAAGGGGTGGGAGCTCCTAAAAGCGTAGCAACTGATGTTGAAGAAGTGTGGGGTATTTTAATTGGGTTGGATTAATGGATATGATTGTGAATCAATAAAAATAATACCATATATTTAATTAAGAAGATCCATTTATGCCACATCAACTTCGTTAAAACGAGGGGGTGTCATACTCGATTTTTACCTAAGGTTAAAATAAGTACGAAATTATGGACTCTAAGAGAATTAATTTTATACAGAGTCGCCACCTAATTTGTAAGGAAAATAAGGAAACCTATTTATTTATTAACAAGTACGAGTTGTGTTTTGATCTACAAACCGATTTAGATTCTAGGTAAAGATTCAAATTATTCCGAAGGAAAGGGGTTAGGCACCCTTCAGAATCCACAAATGTGGTTTCCGACCAGACTTAGGTTTATTAAACGGAAAAAAGAAAAAAATCAATGTTTGTAAATACAAATATCAAATGTGTATTAAGATGATATAAATAATTTATATATAAAAAAATATGTAAATTACATATTTTATTGTATATGCATATAAAAAGTGTACGAAGATAAACGAAAGTGCATGAGAAAATGTATTAAAAATAAAAAGATTGAATAAAAAAAATTTGCTCTAAAGAAAAGATTACGTAATATTTTAATGTAAAAAGTGTGAATTATTCAATTAAATATCTAAATCAATTTAATTCTTTTATATAAATAGTAACGACCTAAATTTGGCTAAGCGAGCGGTGAAGATTGCGTAAATAAAGAATATCCCCGCCCAACGCCCCAAAATAAAATTTTCACGATGACTGATATTTATACAAGTGTAAGAATAAAAAGTACAAACACAAAATTTAAAACTCTTCCTTTGAATGCTGATTCTGATAAGTATTCTCGACAACCTGTATAAACACTTGTAATAAAAATATTAGTAACGAATAAATAATCACTAAATAAAATAAGAACTAAGTATGCATATATGTATATAAAAAATAAATTTTCGTTAAAAGTGTGGGCTCGGATAAAATTTTTAAAAATTATAAAGATTCTGTCATTGTCCAAATTTATTTATTTTATTACGTATTTATATACACAATATTTGTCTTTTTATTTGTGCAGGCCTAAAAAATCAATGAAAAATTTCTTCACCGGTCAACTAGTGTAGTATCTGTTCATTATCAGTATTTCAAACAAAGGGTAATCACCCAACAATGTAAAAACAATCAACAAGCTAATCCACAAAAACAATACAATTGCCACAAAGACACAACAGAGCAACACCATCAACAAAGTAGCACAAGCAACGACATAGGGACAGTGAGCAAAATTATCCCAAAAAATCTTACTGAATCATTAAAACAGCCCCGCAAATTGTTAGAAAACATACAAGAGGAGACTAAAATATGTTCAAATGTATATGAAAAATTATGAAAGAGCAAAAACAAGCCGCCGATTTTAATGGAGATTTGGTGGAAAAATCTACCTCCGGCTAGATTCATACGGATAACATAGCAAAAATAAAATAAACTAGCAACTTCGTTCAACCAAGACAAGGCATCAATGAAAGTAGCGTTGCTTCAATAGATCTTGTCGGAGCAACGGTAAGAGAGAAATAAATCCGGCCAGATTTGATAATTACCATTGGACAGTAGATATGGTGGTCGTCGAAAATAAAATTATGCGTCGAAAATCGCCGGTCGTCACTTCCGGCGAGCCAGTGGCGTAAAAGAGCAGCAAAGAGGGAGAGAGTAGGCTGGACGTTGATTGATTCGCCGACCATAGTGGTTTTTGGGCGACGGGAAAAGAGGGAAGGGTGTAGACGGGTTGGAGGTTTGGTGGCTGGAACTCACCAGCCATCAACTCCGGCGAGCCAGTAGCGAGGCGAAAGAGTAAGGAGAGGCGGCGTGTGGTGGTGATATTACAGTGAAAAGTGAGAGAGGAGATGAAAAATAAATAAATAAATAAATAAAAATATAAATGTGTTGGTGTGTATTTTTATTTTATGTGTATGTATTTTCATATAGAAATAATTGGACCCTTTCTTTATTTATAAAGAATTTTGACGCCTCTTATTACCCAAAAAAAATAAAAAGATGTACCCCTTCTTTCTTTAAAACCTTTTCAAATTCGAAGGTTATTAACCAAATGATTTTTTACTCTTTTAACCAATAGATCAAAACTCTTTATCCCATGAATTAAAACCCTAACCCGTCATCTCAAGTGTCACTTTTAAAAAGTGACGAGATTTTGACTTGACTGGTTCATTGCTCTGTGTATTAAAATAATTGAGTCAATATTATCATTTGTGAATTGTATTAAATAATGTACAAAATATGAATGTCGATATGTAATTACAAAAAAATATAAACAACAAATAAAAATATAAAAGAAAAATGTATTGTACTATAAAAAATTAAAATTATAGTATGTAAAAAAATGCTAGTGCTATGATGTGTACACATGCAGATGACTATGCAAAAAATTTAAAATGATAATAAACTGACAAAAAATCTAAAATTTTATGAAATTAAGGATAATTATCAGTAAATTATGCAAAGTTAAAATATGACAATAAAATGGTAAACATCCTAAAATAATGATGAATATCAATTATTTATTGACAATTATAAAAAATGTGTAAAAAATTATATTTTGTGTCTTTTAACGATCAGAAAGTCTGAAAGCATTAATTTTAGGTCCGGAGAGCCAAAATTGGGTGTCAACAGTTTGCCCCTTTTTGTTTGAAGACGATGTAGAAGTCTTCTGGCAAAAATATTGACGTGTAGTCAATTTTGCTCGATAAAAATTATTTTTGGTAAAAAATTCGACCGAACTCTAGTTTAGACTACATACCTCGAGTTGTATGAGGATTAGGTCGGATATAATTCAAAATATTAGGAAAATTGCACTGTTATTAAGAATAAAAAACTGTGTGTAATGATTATTGAGAGACGTACTATTTGGGAAGAGAAGTGCTCATCTATTCTCGATGCTCCTTTTAAAATTATCCCAATATCGAACTGTGAGATACTGGGATGCAAAATTTTATACTTGCTGGGGAGAAAGAATGATTATGGGGTTGTGACGACCGAACTCTACACAGAGCTTCCTACATATCCCGAGTGTCACGAGAATCAGGTCAATGTAGTTCGAAAGAAAAAATGTGATAAATTTTGAGGTGATTCTTAAAATTTACCCCAGTGTATGATTCATGGCTAACACTGCCTTCTGAAAAAAAAGAAAGAGAAAGAAAAAATGTCTTGTTATTGTGAATTGTATTTTGATTGAAAAAATGTGTGACGTCTCTGATTTTCTACGGGGACTTGAGAATGAATGACGTCTCTGATTGTCTATGGAGACTGATGTAATGAATGAAAGATGTCTTTAATTGTCTATGAAGACTATGTGATGAATAAAAGATGTCTCCGATTGTCTACGGGGATTATGTGATGAATGAAAGATGTCTTCGATTGTCTACGAAGACTATGTGATGAATAAAAAATATCTTCGATTGTCTATGAAGACAGATATTGATTGTCGTCTCCGATTTTCTACGGAGACTGATGTTGAATGATGGTGTCTTTGATTGTATACGAAGACTTGATGACATCTTCAATTGTCTATGGAGACAGATGTTGATTGTTGTCTCCAATTGTCTATGAAGACTGGTGTTGAATGATGATGTGTTCGATTGCATACGAAGACTTGATGACATTTCCAATTGTCTATGGAGACGGATGTTGATTGTTGTCTCCGATTGTCTACGGAGACTGATGTTGAATGATGATGTCTTCAATTGTCTATGAAGACTGATGTTGATTGTTGTCTCTGATTGTCTATGAAGACTATGCGCGATATCTTTAATAGTCTATGAAGATTGACGTTGAATGTCATCTCCAATTATCTACGAAGACTGATGTTGATTGTCGTCTTCAATTGTCTATGAAGACTAAAGGATGACATCTCCAATTGTCTATGGAGACTAATGCTGATTGTCTACGAAAACTGATGTTGATTGTCGTCTTCGATTGTCTACGAAGACTATGCATGATATCTTTATTTTTCTATGGAAACTGATGTTGAATGTCGTCTTTAATTGTCTACGAAGACTGATGTTGATTGTGGTAAAGTCCATCGGTTGTCTTTGAGGACTTAATGCATGATATCTCCGATTGTTTATGGAGACTTGATGATAAAATGACGTCTGTGATTGTCTACAGAGACTGTAATGAATGATGTCTCCGATTATCTACGAAGACTATGTATGATATCTCCAATTGTCGATGGAGACTAATGTTGGTTGTCATCTTCAATTGTCCATGAAGACTAAGGCCCTCGACTAGTGAGATGACTGAAAACTAATAGCCTCTCGATTGGCGGGGCTAATAAAATATATAAAAAAATTCGACTAGCCAAACAAATGTAAAAGCCACTCGACTGGTGGGGCTATAAAAAATATAAAATGCACGTATTTGAAGGTATACGTCTGAAAGAAAAAGTCAAGACGCCCGTATTTGAAAACTAAGAGCCTTAAATAAAAAGTAAAAAAGTATGTATATGAAAGTGGGTGCTTTAAATGAAAGGTAAAAAAAATGTCCGTATGTGAAAATGAGCATCTTAAAAAAAGAAAGGAAAAAAATTATATTTTCTGGTAAGAAGTGCTGAAAGATGAAGAAGACACGATCGTGCCTTGACTTCAGTTGGTACCAATAATTAGTAGTGTGTATAAGAATTTCCCCATATCCTTCCCAGCTAACTGAGATCGACTTCACCGTAACTCCTATAGTTTCAAGTGGTACCTCAGACATACCAAAGTATTAATAAAATTTGTTTGTCTTGCTTCAAACAAAGATTTTGAGCTACACCTATACCCATGTTTCAAGTGCCCTGTCTAAAAGGAATGTCATATTTTCACACATATTTAAGTATTTTCTTTTGAATTTAGAGACATCCAGAGATATACACTCACACTCATAAAGAAGTTCAATGAATGCAATTATGATACCATAGGCTTGACCTTCATGTAAGTATTCACTAATGTGAAAACACTTGGAATAAGATCTTGTAGGACTTGTTATCGACTTGTAATGTAGGCTAGAGGGCGGGTAGGATAATATTTGGGATGAAAGTGACTAATTCCTCAATAACTGTTACATTGAATTTGTGCTTTCGACTGTTTTTGCTTTTTGACGCGTGATCTTTTAGTTTTGCTTCGTTTCCCCTTGTTATGTATTTACTTCAAATTTTTTTGAATCTTATGTTGGAGTTTCCTTTTTTTTTTTTCAAGAAACTACATATTTTTTGTTATTTTTTTTTCTTTTCTCTTTTCTTTTTGTGGGGGCTTTGCTCCTTTTGAAGTCATTTTTTTATTTTTGTTCATTTGGGATAATATATTTTTTGCATTTTGTGTCTTTGATCTTGAATCTTCATCCGCAATTTGCATGTATTTAGTGCACTTAAGGAGGTAGGGCCAAAAGAGAGATAGTGCAGGTAAGCACTCAAAAAGGTACAAGCTCAAATGCGGTTATCCAAAGAAAAGGTTTTAGACTCACAAGAGGGAATTCTAGGGATTAATGTCATTTGGTGGATTGTGAAAGGCACAACTGGGTCAAAGAAGGCCTACAACCCTTTCCTAAATCAAGCATAACTCATTATTTCGCCTTAACAGACATTTAGAACAAGTTTTAGATCAGCAATGCATTATAATGAATTAAACTAAAGCCCACCACACATGCATATGAAACGATGAGGTTGATTTTGTTCTTGTCTTAGATGTATGTAAGAGAATTTTCAATTGTGATAAAAGGTACAAAAAGAATCTATGATTTATCATGAAGTTGGTCCTTTTCATCATACCAATTTTTTCTTTCTCATGCACACTCCTAACTGTATTGGTACCAACCAAGTCAAAATTTTGTTACTTTTTCAAAAGAATGGGACCGAACCCAAATGGGGGTTGCCTACGTATCTTGTGAAAATAAGAATCAAGGTTGCGTAGTTCAGGAAAGTTTGTGAATCAATATTTGGAATGTATAAATATAAAAAAATAATGGTCATCATTGAAAATAATGTAAAAGATGATCAGGAAAGAACTATTTGTAGCATCAAAATTATTTCCATCAGACGATTAAGAGGATGGATGTCAAGCATGAGGAGAGCTTTGACACAAATTCAGTATGCTAATAAAAAATTCAGACATTGAAGAAATTATGACATTATTTTTTCGTAGTTGGCAGAATTATTATAACTGAAAAAATATTGAACCCTTACTTTTGAAAGTGAGGATCGATACGCCATAAATTTAATGATTTATGACGTTCGGAAGAAGAAGTTAGATATTCTCTCACCAAAATTGGGTGAGTATCTAGAGGTAGGCTGGCTAGGCACTAATGTAATTGAGATTTGGATTTCCAGAGCTATTGATTGGCGCTCTTGAAGAATTTTGTAGAGAATTTTAAACTGTTTCAAAAAATTGCCCCAATTTTGAATACCGAAGAAATTATTCTAAAACAGTGAAGAGACCAAATCCAAATGAGGGTTGCCTACGTATCTTGTTAGGACAAGAATCAGGTCAAAACGTAGTTCAAACCTATGTCAGCTAGTTGCAATGTTGCTAAGGAACATTTTAACTGATCCGCTATGCAAAACAAAGGTTAGACTACACCTTCTCACTTAAGTATAATCAATTTAGAGCAAAAAAATATGTACAGACACAATAATCCTTCAAATATGTACATGATAATGCGTCACTTAGGTCGTGAACCCTTCGAACATAAAATTGACTAATGATGCATGCACCTAAAAGATATTATTTTAGTGCTATCCTATGTTGACTAAGAGTGGGTAGAGTTGGATTTGAATTTTCTATATGAGAAGACACGTGGTTCCACGACAGTAAAACTCCCGCTCACCCCATGTATGCGCCGACTCTCTAAATAAAGTGATTTGAAAGAATTTTGAAAAAGTATAATGTACAATTTGCGTGTACAATATGTGTGAGTGTCAGTATTTCGAAATGGAGGACATATGAATGGAATGTCAATTTATATAAAGAGATAAACAAATAAAAAACCTATACAAAATAATAACAAATAAACAATTTATTTCATACAAACAAGGTAAATCAAGACAATTAGAAAAATAAATAACAGTGTATAAAAAACGTAATAGTTACCTAAGTTTGTAATGGTTTGTACCTTGCATCCCCAGCAGAGTCGCCGAACTGTTATACCAGATTAATACCTAAGCTTAAAATAAATACGATATTATGGACTCTAAAAGAACTAATTTTATACAGAGTCGCCACCTAATTTGTAAGGAAAATAAGGAAACCTATTTATTTATTAACAAGTACGAGGTGTGTTTTGATATACGAACCAATTTAGATTCTAGATAAGGGTTCAAATTATTCCGAAGGGAAGGGGTTAGACACTCTTCAAAATCCACAAATGTGGTTTCCGACTAGACTTAGGTTTATTAAACGGGAAAAAGAAAAAAATAATGTTTGTAAATACAAATATCAAATGTGTATTAAGATGATATAAACAATTTACATATTAAAAAATATGTAAATTACATATTTTATCGTATATGTGTATAAAAAGTGTACGAAGATAAACGAAAGTGCATGAGAATATGTATTAAAAATGAAAAGATTGAATAAAGAAAAAATTTGTTCTACAGAAAAGATTACATAATATTTTAATGTAAAAAGTGTAAATTATTCGATTAAATATCTAAATCAATTTAATTCTTTTATATAAATAGTAACGGGATAAATTTGCCTAAGCGTGCGGTGAAGATTGCATAAAGAAAGAATATCCCCGCCCAACACCCCTATAATACCCCATACTTTTGGAATAGAATTTAGACCTTCGTTCCTATGCGTATAGATCTGAACTAAATGATTCCATGTTAATATATATGTAGTGATCACTCCTATAGTGTAGGAAAACCTTTGAATATGAATTGAGGTCACAAAAATTCCCTAACTCAAAGACGAGTTGAAACATTTCTATCGATTAAGTTTTAGTGAAAGATTCAACGTGGGTCAAGTTCCATCGACTATTACTCCTAGAATATGAAGAGTTAGAGGGCCTACTATATATCAAATGAAATGTCTTCGAAGTATATTTCTAACGATACCAATTTCATCCAAATCCGATATCTGAGCGAAAAGTTATGACTTTGAAAAGTGGAGTGCGTCGCCTAGCAATCGCCTAAGGCTACTGGAATTGTTGTTCCATGGGAAATGCGTCGCCCATCCCATTTTGGGCGATGGGTAATGTGATGCCCAACCTATATTGGGCGATGGACAATGCGTGGCACTGCCTAGCTTAGTCCATAGGCAATGCGTCGCATGCCATATGGTCCAAGGGCGTAAAAACTTCATTTTTAAGTCATTTTAAGGGCAACCAAGTCTTATTACATTCCAAACCCGTTCCTAATCATTCTTAAATGAAATTAGAGCTATTAGTAACGTTTTAACTCTCTTAAGATCCCTAATTAATCTTCCAAGAACACCATAAGAGAAAAACAACTTAGGGCTAAGCATTCAAGCTCAAGGGATCAACTTTTCCGCGAATTCTTCATCGATTAAGGTACGTAGGGCTTTCGTAAAAATCTATGGGCATAAGTTATGATTTTATCAATTTTTTGAAAGTATGTTATGATATTTATAACAAGGGTTTGAACAATTATTTTGAATATCCAAATCATGAAACCCTTTTCAATGATAGACATATTGTTTTGGTCTTGAGGCCTTCTCTTAAAATTAATTTTTACTCGTGTATATGTAAGTATGTGTTTTGAGTTTTGCAAAGATTAAATTGAGAGCATTAATAATGAAATCCCTCTCTTGTTATAATACCTCTTGATTTCACATGTGGTGGGTTGTTCAATTGAATGTTTTGAAGCGTGAGATAAGTGTTTTACTATTGTTTTGAACTTAATATTGATTATGAATTCAAGAGAGGGTGTTTTATTGTTTATAAATGTTTAAAGTGATAATTGAAAGAGCTTGCATGGTTTGTTACATGATACTTGACCACCAGGTGTTTGTGAATTGAAATTGAGGATCTTTGTCCAAGTTTTCATGAGTTTTACTATACGCATCCTCATATATTATTTGAATAGTTTGGTGGTCTGAACACAAGATTTTGAAAGAGAAGACTGTAACATGATAATGTATGGCTTAGAGCTACGACTTGTAAGTCTTGGTATGACGATACCAAATAGATGAATGCCATAGCAGATTCAGAACAAACTAAAATACAATACAGATTTTACTTAGATTTTTAGAATTTGATTTCATAAAGATGCATGTTTAGAACAGACTAAAAATGTGCTTAAAGAGAGTTAGGTGGTTACCCAAAGAAAGTACGAGTTGAAAGACTCAATGCTAGAAACTGTGATTTGCCAACACGTGGTTACGGTACGATGCTTTGTGATCTTGTGTACCTTGATTCATGTCATCCTAAATTAGGACTATGGTTAAGAGCCCTACATTTTGATCTTGTGCACTACCAAGAAATGTTGATTTGATTGGAGATTTTGGCACCCTACTGTGTGATCTTGTGTATTCCCATTATTTATACTCCAATCTTAGCGGCAAACTTGGATTTAGGGCTTGGACGCCTAGTCAAGGGCGGATTCCATATAGCCCATGGAATTACAGAATATAGGGTGTTCCACCTTGCTCAGAAGTAAGACAAAGAATGAGTTATGATTTCAAAGAATTGTTCAAAGTTTTTTAAAGTATGCCCGTGTGTTTTCATATATTATATCTAAAATATTTTATGAATTGCTCTCACTTATGTTAAATATAGATACATTATTTTGGATTGCTCTGCGTACCAGTACAATTGTATTGACCCCTATATTTTAGGATCTGAGGCTCAGTCCCGGGGTTCCGTTAAGCAGTAGATTGACTCGACAGAAGTTGCAGCTGGTGAGACTCCCTTACTTCGGAAGGCCTGGTTACAAAACTTGTCATGGTTATATTATTTTGATTCATGGTCCGACTGGGGGTCTTGTCCCAGTATTCAGACAGATGTTATTTTTAGTTAGTAGAGATTTTGCAGATCAAATTCATGTACTTTGAATGTTATGAACTTCATTTTGTATTGTCCAGTTGAATTTAAAAAGTTACTGTGTTTCCATTTATTAATCTTCCACATTTCTTTACATTGTATGAACATTATGTATGATTACCATATAAAATAGGGGTGCCCGGGCCTTCATGGTTCGGGATGTTCGTCGTGACCAGGGCCTTGGTTTGGGTCATTACAAACTTGGTATCAGAGCACGGTTCATGGTCCTAGGGTGTATGAAAAATTGCATCAACTAGAGTCTTATTTATGGGTGCGTAGCACGCCATACTTATAAGCAGGAGGCTACAAGGCGTTTAGGAATGTTTCACTTTTCTTCATGTTCTAGATCATGCCATTATGTTGTCTATTTGGAAGTTGTCCAGATTCCTTCTTTACTCTGATTTCGTTAGCTATGTCTCCTTGTTGAGTCGATTCAAGAGGAGAATCTTAGATCCTAGATAAGGTGGTCCCTTCTAATTGAATCATAAAAGATTATGAAATTGTACAAGGACTTGAGAGGAGTCTGTTGGTGCTTCAAGGCGTATTAATTCTAGTGTAAACTTTGATCCTGATGAAATCGTGCTTTTCAGCCTGAGGTATTAAGTGTATCCAGTCCCTATCAAAATTTTTGTTGTAGATGTCATGTATAAGGGTAATGATGTGTAGCAGAATATTGGAACTGTATTTCCACCTGAGTAGTGGTATATATTAAAGTGTCATGACCTATTTGTAGTGAGATTGGGCCAAGAAGTTGGTGATATGAAGTCATAAGGTTAGAAGTTAGAGTGAGGGTGACTTTTAAGTAAATAAATAGTTTTAGTTGTATAACCGTTGATGAGGAATAGTTTACCATTTTATGGTTATAAACTAGTATGGTAGGAATATTAGTTGATCGTATGGTAGTCTGTGGAGGAAGTGTTTGGCTATGATTATTATCTATTCAGAATAGGGAAAGAACCCAGAGTGGATAGTTTGGTGGTTGTAGAAATTATATATAGGTTGTGAATGGAAAGGGGTAGATTAGTCAATAAATTATAAGTATAAACTCATTGTTGTATATGGAATTTAGAAGGTAGTTGTGATGTATGCATGGGTAAGTCAATATGATGTAAGGAAGTAGAATATGTTAATAGATGGTAATGGGTTACATTATAAGATTAAGATCGTCCATCCCTATTATGTGACTACCTCCTTGATTGTCTTTTCTCTAGTCATTGTAAACTAGTACTGAATGTGAGAAGGTATGTAGTAGATTTTGAGGTGTAGTAGTAATATCGGGGAGTGGATGAACTTATGGGTCATAGTTAAGTGAAATAAGAGACTTAGGTTGATATTTCTATTCGATTGATTAATATAGTATGTGGCATGCTTCATATGATTGGTGTTGTTAGATAATAGGCTTGAACTTGAGATGTGGATTGTGGGGGTGAGAATAGTAACTTAAGGTTAATTTTGCATGTTTTGTGGGAATGAAGTAGTAGTCTTGATGTGATTTGTGATAGAGCCTAGGTTGATAATTTATGAAAAACTTAAGTAGAAATTGTGAGATAATTATGTACACGAGGACTAGTATAAAAAAATGATGGATTGTGGTTGATTCTTTAAGTGGATAAGTGCGTAAGTATAAAAGAATAAGTTGAACCCCGAGGTAGTGTGTTGTCATATAAGGCATAATGTGTATGAGTGTCACATGTACCTAGGTTTCATTCTTGAATCTTGTAGTATGGAGAAGTCACAGAGTTGTTGTATAGCATTATGTAGAGTTGAATTGAGAAAATATAGGTAGGAAATATGCGCCTTGGGAATAGTTGAACTAATTTTGTTAAGTTGAAAGTTGTGTGATTAGAGGTGTCATGCTAGTATTATAAGGAGTTGAAGATGGAGTATTAAGTGCTTAGAAGCATGGATATCCATGCCCATGATAATGTTAGTAATAAGTCAATGACTTGGGGGTTAGAGAAAGTTATGATTAGTGTCCTTGAAGGGGGATGTCCTAGAAAGAAATTGGTGTGTTTTTATTAAAACTTATTGAGGGGAGTTTTGTTCATGTGTATATCGACCCCCCATTGTGTTGACAGTTGTGGTTATAGATTTGATGAGGAAATATGTCTGCAAGTCTAGAATTGTGACTTTGATCTAAGGGGGAGATGTTGGATTAAGGTAGTTCCCGAATTTTCTTGTGGAGTCAAGTTTCAAGTAAAAATCATGATAAATCAACTCCTATTCAAGAAAGCTCCTCCTACTTCGATTTGAATGGACTTCTAACAATGTCTTGTGTAATCAAGTTTTGCCTATGTCTAAGGTTTGAGATCTCTATGTAACTCATGTTATGTTCCGACCTCCAAACTAGAAGAAATAATGTCCCTCAGTGATCCAATATTCCAAGTTTCCAAGCTCTAAGTTATGCTGCTCATGATCCATAAAAATCCATGCCTCACATAATGCTTGGTTCCAAGAAACTATGCTTTCTATACGTTACCGATCCATTTTATGCCGGGATTAGCCAAAGTGATAAAGTTTATGCTAACTCGTGTAAAATTTCATTTCTTTAAATAAGGAGCAATTGCTTCAAGTGGCAATCCTTTTCTTAGTTGTTAACTACGTAAATTTTGGTTTTTATGCTATATAGCTCATAATATGTGCACCTATGTTTCTCACTGTTGTCTGTCCAAGGAAATCATGTAGTGTTGTGTTTTTGCCAAACGATTCCTTACTTATGATCCATGAACTTGATATATGGGCACTTTGTGTCTATTCTATCGTATCTTCATTTCATGTCCTTCCTTGAGTAGTACAATAAGTATAAGTTATGGTCTAATAGTTTTACTTCCATTCATAACGTTTATGCTCGGGTCCCTCAATGACTCTCCGTATGTTAGTATAATAGTAGTTGTGGAAGCATAGTAGTGTGTTAGGTGGGGGAGTATATGTTCTTGAAGGTGAAAATTTTGATGTGATTGTCGAGCTAAGGTTATAGGTGAAAAGAAAAAGAAGGAGATGAACTTTCGTGAAGTGAAATAGTTGGGAAGGAGATATGTGGCGAAAATCTTTGTGAGAGTGATAGAATTTGCTAGTATTAATGGGGAGATCCATGAGGTAAGAGTAGTAATGATAGGATTGAGTGTTGTGATTGATGAAAACATAAACCAATGTGCCATGTGGTTAGTACTCCTTGAATTAAGACTCGAGGTTATTGGATTATGGTGATGAGGCGAGGTGATTTCTTAATGTGATGTAGAGTATAGAGCCTTGTAGCTTAAATTAGCACCTTTTTACTCCGAGTTAGGCTTCAACATAAAAGCACTATATAGTGGGACTAAGACTCTTATGGTTAGATGTGTGATGGGGGAATCGTAAGTTGGAAATGATGAAGTATGTTGTTTATTGTTTGGGGTATAGACAAGTAGTGTCTCTAAGTTTAAGTCTTTTCGTTGTATCTTGTAAGATAGAGAATGCTAATAATCTTATGTCCCTTGAGAATATTATCGCATGTCTTGTACCAATCTTAATCAAGCCGAGGACTCTTAGAAAAATTTATGTCTTACAATGTTTTGATCATGTTCCATAAAACACATGCCAAGATCATGTTGGTGTCAAGTTTCATTATCTCAGGTTTCGTACTTACCCGTTTCCCTAGGGGTTATCATGAAGATCATGTGATTCTTTTGCATATTTTTATTGAGGAAAAATGTTTAAATCAATATTACGTTCTTTATTCTACACTTTTAGAGCTTCAAGAAGTCCCTACCCATCATTCGGGGATGAATGATCCCAAGGGAAAGATAATGTAACACCCCATACTTTCGGGCTAGAATTTAGACCGTCATTCCTATGCATATAGATCTGACCTAAATGATTCCATGTTAATATATGTGTAGTGATCACTCCTATAGTGTGGGAAAACCTTTGAATATGAATTGAGGTCACAAAAATCTCCTAACTCAAAGACAAGTTGAAAACATTTCTATCGATCAAGTTTTAGTGAAAGTTTCAACATGGGTCAACTTCCATAGACTATTTCTCCTAGAATATAATGAGTTAGAGGGATACTATGTATCAAATAAAATATCTTTGAAGTAGCTTTCCAATGATACCAATTTCGCATCAATCTGATACCCGAACGAAAAGTTATGACTTTGCAAAGTGGAGTGCGTCACGTAGCAATCGCCTAAGGCTACTGGAATTGTTGTGCCATGGGAAATGCGTCGCCTATCCCATTTTGGGCGATGGGAAATGCGACGCTCAGCCTATATTGGTCGATAGACAATGTGTGGCACTGCCTAGCTTAGGCCATAGCCAATGCATCACATGCCATATGGCCTAAGGGCGTAAAAACTTTATTTTTAAGTCATTTTAAGGGAAACCAAGTCTTTTTACATTCCAAAACAGTCCCTAATCATCCTTAAACGAAATTAGGGCTATTAGTAATGTTTTAACGCTCTTAAGATCCCTAATTCATCTTCCAAGAATACCATAAGAGAAAAACAACTTAGGGCTAAACATTCAAGCTCAAGGGATCAACTTTTCCGCGAATTCTTCATCGATTAAGGTACGTAGAGCTGTCCTAAAAACTCTATGGGCATAAGTTATGATTTTATCAATCTTTTGAAAGTATGTTATGATGTTTATAACAAGGGTTTGAAAAATTATTTTGAATATCCAAATCATAAAACCCTTTTCAATGATAGACATATTGTTTTGGTCTTGAGGCCTTCCCTTAAAAATAATTTTTACTCGTATATATGTATGTGTTTTGAGTTTTCCAAAGATTAAATTGAGAGAATGAATGACAAAACCCCCCCTCTTATTATAATACCTCTTGATTTCACGTGTGGTGGTTTGTTCAATTACATGTTTTGAAGTGTTAGATAAGTGTTTTACTATTGTTTTGAACTTGATATTGATTATGAATTACAGAAAGGGTGTTTTATTGTTTATAAATATTTAAAGTTATAATTGAAAGAGATTGAATGGTTTGTTTCATGATACTTGACCACCTGGTGTTTGTGAATTGAAATTGAGGATCTTTGCCTAAGTTTTCATGAGTTTCACTATACGCATCCTCATATATTCTTTGAATAGTTTGGTGGTCTGAACAAAAGGTTTTTAAAGACAAGACTGTAACATGATAATGTATGGCTTAGAGATATGACTTGCAAGTCTTGGTATGATGATATCAAACAGATGAATGCCATAGCAGATTCAGAACAGGCTAAAATACAATATAGATTTTACTCTGATTTTCAGAATTTGATTTCAGAAAGATGCATTTTTAGAACAGACTTAAAATGGGCTTAAAGAGAGTTAGGTGGTTACCCGAAGAAAGTACGAGTTGAAAGACACAATGCTAGAAATCGTGATTTACCGACACGAGGTTATGGTACCATGCTTTGTAATCTTGTGTACCTTGATTCATGTCGTCCCAAATTGGGACTATGGTTAGGATCCCTGCTTTGTGATCTTGTGCACTACCAAGACATGTTTATTTGATCGGGGATTTCGGCACTCTGTTGTGTGATCTTGCGTGTCCCCCTTATTGATACTCCAATCTTGGCGGCAAACTTGGATTGGGGGCTTGGTCGCCGAGTTAAGGGTGGATTCCATATAGCCCGTGGAATTACAGAATGTAGGGTGTTCCTCCTAGCTCAGAAGTAAGACAAAGAATGAGTTATGATTTCAAAGAATTGTTCAAAGTCTTTTAAAGTATGCCCATGTGTTTTCATATATTATATCTAAAATATTTTATGAATTGCTCTCACTTATGTTAAATATAGATACATTATTTTGGATTTCTCTGCGTGCCAGTACAATTGTATTGACCCCTATATTTCAGGATCTGAGGCTCAGTCTCGGAGTTCCGTTAAGTAGTAGATTGACTTGACAGAAGTGGCAGCTGGCGAGCCTCCCTTACTTCGTAAGGCTTGGTTACGAAACTTGTCATGGTTATATTATTTTGATTCATGGTTTGACTAGGGGCCTTGTCCCAGAGTTCAGACAGATGTTATTTTCAGTTAGTAGAGATTTCGCAGATCAGAGTCATGTACTTTGAATGTTATGAACTTCATTTTGTACTGTCCAGTTGAATTTTAAAAGTGACCATGTTTTCGTTTATTAATCTTTCGCATTTCTTTACATTGTATGAACATTGTGTATGATTATCAAATAGAATAGCAGCGCTCGGGCCTTTACGGTTCGGGATGTCCATCGCGTACAGGGCCTCAGTTCGGGTCGTGACAACCCCAAAATAAATTTTTTATTATGAATGATATTTATACAAATGTAAGAATAAAAAGTGCAAACACAAAATTTAAAACTCTTTCTTTGAATGTCGTTTCCGATAAGTATTCTCGATAACCTGTATAAACACTTGTAATAAAAGTATTAGTAACAAATAAATAATCACTAAATAAAATAAGAACTATGTATGCATACATGTATATAAAAATAAATTTTCATTAAAAGTGTGGGCTTGGATAAAGTTTTTAAAAATTATAAAGATTTCGTCATTGTCTAAATGTTTTTATTTTATTACGTATTTATATACGCAATATCCGTCTTTTTATTTGTGTAGGCCTCGAAAATCGATGGAGAATTTCTTCATCGGCCAACTAGTGTAGTATCTGTTCATTATCAGTATTTCATACAAAGGGTAATCACCCAACAATATAAAAAAAATCAGCAAGCTAATCCTTGAAAACAATACAATTGCCACAAAGACACAACAGAGCAACACCATTAACAAAGTAGCACAAGCAACGACATTGAGACAGTGAGCAAAATTATCTAAAAAAATCTTACTGAATCATCAAAATAGCCCGACAAATTGTTTGAAAACATACAAGAGGAGATTAAAATATGTTCAAACGTATATGAAAAATTATGAAAGAGCAAAAACAAGTTGCCGATTTTAATGGAGATTTGCCGAAAAAATCTACCTCCAGCTAGATTCATACAGATAACATATCAAAAATAAAATAAACTAGCAACTTCGTTCAACCAAGACAAGGCATCATGAAAGTGGCGTTGCTTCAACAGATCTTGCCGGAGCAATGCTAAGAGAGATATAAATCCGGACAGATTTGGCCATTACCGTTGGACAGTAGAGATGGTGGTGCGTCGGAGATTGCCGGTCATCACTTCCGGCGAGCCAACGACGTAAAAGAGAGGCAAAGGGGGAGAAAGTAAAATGGACATTGGTTTGTTCGTCGGCCATGGTGTTTGTTGGGCGATGGAAAAAGAGGAAAGAGTGTAGACGGGTTGGAGGTTTGGTGGCTGGAACTCGCCGACCATCAACTTCGGCAAGCCAGTAGCGAGACGAACGAGCAAGGAGAGGCGGCGCGTGGTAGTGATATTACAGTGAAAGGTGAGAGAGGAGATGGAAAATAAATAAATAAATAAATAAATAAATAAATAAATTGAAATATAAATGTGTTGGTGTGTATTTTTATTTTATGTGTATGTATTTTGTCATATTGCAACAATTGGACCCCTTCTTTATTTATAAAGAATTTTGACGTCTCTTATTACCCCAAAAAATAAAAAGATTTATCCCTTGTTTCTTTAAAACCTTTTTAAATTTGAAGGTTATTAACCAAATAGTTTTTTACTCTTTTAACCAATAGATCAAAATTCTTTATTGAATGAATTAAAATTCCAACTCGTCATATCAAGTGTCACTTTTAAAAAGTGATGTGATCTTGACTTGATTGATTCATTGCTCTGTGTATTAAAATAATTGAGCAAATATTATCGTTTACGAATTGTATTAATAATGTACAAAATATGAATGTCGATATATAATTACAAAAATAAATAAATAACAAATAAAAATATAAAAGAAAAACGTATTGCGTTATAAAAAATTAAAATTATAGTCTGTAAAAAAAATGACAGTGTTATGATGTGTACGCATTCAGATGACTATGCAAAAATTTAAAATGATAATAAACTGACAAAAATTCTAAGATTTATGAAATTAAGGATAGTTATGAATAAATTATGCAAATTTAAAGTATGACAATAAATTGGTAAACATCCTAAAATAATGATGAATATCAATAATTTATTAACAGTTGTAAAGAATGTGTAAAAAATTATATTTTGTGTCCTTTAACGATCAGAAAGACTGAAAGCGTTAATTTTAGGTACGGAGAGTCAAAATTGGGTGTCAACAGGGGTAATGAACTATTTCTAATTCATTAAGGACATTTTTGACCTTTTTTCGTTAATTTTATACATTGTTTGATAAACATGAAGAATCAAAATTATTCATATATTAATTTTATACAATATTTGATTGGTAGATTTTTAAATGTTGTATAAAAGTTATTCATCTATTAAAAGAATATCAATGTATTATAAATTTTGAATCATTGCCATGGCTGGGTGGTGGTGTCTATTTTTCAAAAGAATCATAAAATTTGTTTTAACAAACATAAAAAAAATAAAAGAATATCAATGTTTACAATAATTAGAAAACTCCTGTATTGTTTGATGTGAAAACTTTCTTTGAAATATTGAAGTTCTCTTAATACTTTTTGAAAACAAATGCCACCTAATCTAAAGATAATACAACCACACAAACGTAAAATCATTACTGTTTACACATTATTCGTGATGTTTAATTCAAGTATTTATCAAGAAGGATCCAATGTAGTACTAGTAATTATCAAGGAGGATCCAATGTAGTAGTAATTATCAAGGTGGATAATATTAACGTACCATCACAATTTACTGTTATAACGTCTATGATACTTCTGTATTTTTTAAATAACTGCGCTTTGATACCATTTGTAGGGGGGTGCGGATTAGGTGCGTAGATTCAACTAGATAATAAATACGTATGTATTTATTTTTATAATGAATATTATTGATTGGAATAATTTTCATTTTTATCTTCTTGACTTAAGATGTTTTATTAATTCATATTCTAAATTAGATATTATCGTGATTAGATTATCTAGTGTTTTAGGATCTTCGTTAGTAATATGTAATCTTTTGTATTCTAGGTATAAACTATATAGTTGAGTTTCTATTTCTTTTAATGATTTATTCTTTTCGTGAGATGTATTCATTAATTTATTTGGTTTATTATTTTATCCTGTAGTAACTGCAGAGTTACAAATTTCTGTATAATAATTTATCCTATCTGTACTGTAGTATATATCTAATTCTAGATTTTCTATGTCATTTATTATCTTGTGTTGTTCTTCTCGTAGTGAGTTTTTTAAATTATGTAAACTATCACATGTACTTTTTTCTAAATTTTCTAAGGTTTTTTCTATCCATATTAACTTTTCTTTTAGATCTTCCATTATTTTTTTTAATTCGGTTTCTGTAATTAATTTCATTATTTAGACTATCTTGGTTTTTCCTAGTTTTTCTAATATATTCTAACATCCACAGTCTTGATCTGAATAATATCCTTCTGGGTAAATGTCTTCGTATATCTGTTCTAACGCATTTATTGTTTCAATTTCGTAGTTTATTACTTCTTCTAATATTATTTTCTTAATATCTATAATTTCTATGTCTTTAAGTATATATAAAATTAAAACTTTAAGGTAGTCTAAATGATCTATTTTCTAAAATTGATATTTTATAATTGTTTGTTTTAGCCTTAGTAGTTCTTGCATATTTTTATTAAGAGATTTTATATAATTTTTTTTTATTTTCCATGTATTTGTCTATATTTATTTTCATCTGTTTTTCTAGTAACTGTATATTTCTCATATCTTTTTCTAAAAATTCTATGTAATTTATCATGCTAAGTATTTGTAAGAGTAGTTAGGTAGGTATGGTATATAATTTACTCTAGTCATGTAATATTTACCAAATGTTTTTTCTAATATGATTTTTCTTATATCTACTACTTTTATATCTTCAAGTGCATACAAAATAAGTATTTTAAATTTATCTACCATCACATTAGATAAATAATTATTCATTTTCATAAAATTGTTTTTTTCAAAATATTCCCTTCAACCATGTTCATAACAAAATATGGTCATCTTAGATTACTATATACTAGATTATTCTTAAATAACATGTTCTTCGGTCACTATTAGCATGGTAATCTAGATATTTTCCCTTAAACAATGCCTCTACTCTGGTTACTCCCCACCACGGCTTCTTGCCTTATTGGTTTCACCTTTAGGATGGCATAGTTCTTAGGGATTTTTCTCCTTTTCCACTTTGCTAATAAACTTCTTAACATATTATTCTTCGAATAATTCTACTATAAAGTAACTAACATGAATTTATTTTATCATATCATGATTGTTGGGAATTATGAATTTAGCTATTCATAATCATAAATAAATATACCTGTTCGGGTAGGTTTGATATTTATGAGCTTTGTTCCTCCATAGATTTTTCCATTGAAATATACCTGTTTTTAATTAACTGAGCAAAATATTTTTTTGTGGATTTGAGAGAGTATTTGCTTCAATGCATGAAGGCTTGCTTTGCAATGCCTTCTTGCTTCTTTATTTATAGAGTGAACGAACTTTACAAAGTACTTTACATGTTTTTTACATGTTTTCTGAAAAAAGAGCTAAAAAACAAAAAGACTCAAAAAGTCCTAAAGTCTATTTCCTAGACTACCTAAAAGTCTAAGTCTAAAAAGTAGTCTTTACAAGAATAGTAGTTTACAATAATTTTAAAGACTTTTACGTAAATAAAATCTGTACAATAAATATCTTGTCTCCGTTGATTTTGTCGTATCTGCTATATCTCCATTATTGCTCCTTATCTTATCTTCCTGGTTCTTTTATTCTAGGTGGACTTCTGGGATAATATTATCTTCTCCATTACATCTCGAACATTGGTGGTCTGGATATTTGTGTCCAATTATCTTGCAATATCTCGTCAGTAATCCGTCTGAAATAAATCCTCTCTTAATGGCTCTTGCAGTAGACTGTTTTTCTGGGTTAAGTAATGTCATTATCCATTGTCTAACATCTTCCATATCTGCTTGTCGTAGTTCTTTTGAATTTGAATAAATTATTTGATGATCTCTTGAATAATAGCTCCATATTGGGTTTCCATTGGTATAATTATTTGTCAATTCTTGAATAATTGTAGCTAGTCCAATAAGTCGTTTATTTGCGTAGAAATCAGGTATTTCATTTCTGGATATCTCTGGTTGCTGCACAATATCTTCTGGTATGATCATATCTCTGGTTAATCCTATTTTTACGACTTGTATAACTGGTTTTATTTCGTCGTATAATATCTCTGCTGGTGCAGTATAACATTTTATATAAAATAGATTTCCTTTGGTTATTCTTTTATAGGTGGTGAATATTTTATGTAATTCGTCCATAGCTGTTAGTTCTTCTCCGTCTTGGATATATATGGTATTTAATAATCCATAGCCGAAACAAGTCTTTATTAAGCCTGGATTGGTTTTGGGTAGTGCAATTAGCTTGTTGTAACCTTGTAATTTTTGGGTTATGTAATTTGTGTTTGGTTCTTTGATATCTGTGGCTCTGGGGTTAAGGTTTAGGAAAGCTTGTACTCTATAAATATTTTCTATGTATTTTTGGGCTGTGTAGTTATAAACTTTTTTATCTTGGTTCAGACTATCTCGGTATGTGGTAATTTGTGGGGGTATGAACAAGGGGTCTTTTTGTGTTTTCGGTATAAATGGTTTCTCAAATATTTTATTCATATTCATGTTCTGGTATCTTGGTCGACTAACTCCTTTGCTTGTACCTGCAGAAGTAGATTGATAAATATTATGGGTTTTATGGAGTATCCCAACGTCTCCTTCTAGCTATGGAATTTTAATGTCTTCCGATCGACATAGTTCTGCACACTGCTGAGTTATCTGATTTGTAGCTATAGACTTCAATTTATCTTCATTAGTCTTTAGTTTTTCTATCTCATTACCCATACTGTCCACTTTTATTGAAAGCGTAGTTAGGGTGTTGAGTATTTTTTCTAGAGTATCTTCTTCTATGGTATCAGTCTGTGTAGCTTTGTCTTGATATGTAATCTGCAATAACATTTTTGTTAGTACCAATTACTTCAATTGTAAATGTAAAATTTAATATATTCAATACTAGTCTCCGAATTTCTTTTGTTGTAACTGAATTTTGTATTTTCTTTGTTAGCCACCAGCGTACTTGTGTATTATCTGTTCGCACAATAAATTTATTATATACAATATATGGCTCAAACGCTAACAAACATTTATATAATGAACATAATTCTTTCCTATTTATTTCCCATTTTATTTCTGTCTCGTTGAATGTACCTGAGTAATATCTACAATGGTGTTCTATTTTTTCTGCTTCATATTTATATTTAAGTACTCCTCCGTAACTATATTCACTAGCATCTGCTTCTACTATATATATAAATTTTTTATTTTCATCTGGAAATTGTAATTTTGGTAATTCTTTACAAAGTATTTTTAGTTTTTGAACTTGTTTTTTGTCTTCTTCATTATAATTATATTCTACATCCTTTTTTAATTTTTTCTGTAAGGGTTTTAGATTTTCTGCTAATTTTGGTATATATTCTCTAACTTGGTTTACTAATCCTAAAAATGATTGTAATTTCTTTTTCGTATCTAATTCTTCTTTCGAATTTATTATTTTTTGTACTATATGTTGTTGCATTTTTACTCCACTTTTATCTATTTGTATTCCTAAAAATTCTATTTGATTTTTCATAATTTCAGCTTTCTTTTTACTTAAACTTATTCCCGATTTTTCTATTATATCCGTAAATTGTTCCAATAATTTTAAATGTTTATCTTTGGTCTTTGTATATAATAGTATATCGTCTATATATACTATACAATTAGGTAGTTGTTTAAAATAACTATCCATAAAATGTTGATATCTACCTGGTGCATTTTTATATCCAAATGGTAGTACATTCCATTCATAAAATACTTGTGGTACCGTGAATGCGGTTAACTTCTTAGATTCTTCTTCTAACTTTAGATGGTAAAATCCTGATTTGCAATCAAATTTACTAAAATAATTATATCCTTGTATTTGTCTTATTTTTAATATCTTATTTGGTATTGGGTAATTATAAGTTATTGTTTTTGCATTTAAATTTCTATAATCAATAACCATTCTACTTTTTCCTCTTTTTTGTTCACTATGTTTATTTACTATAAATGCTGGGCTATTATGTTTGCTATTACTTTTTTGTATATATTGTTTTTCTAATAATTCATCTATATGCATTTTAAATTCTTTTAAATCATCAAAATAATATGTTAATGGTTTCTGGGTTATTATGCTATTTTTATCTATTAATTCAATTTTTATAATGGTTTTATGTTTTCCCCATCCTTTTAATGGATCTTCACTATATAATTGTTCTAATTTTCTGTTAACTATTTCTATCTTATTTATTGAAAATATAGTTATTTCTGTTTTATTTATCGAAAATACGACTAGTTCTATTGTATCTTCAGTATTTTTTATATTTTCTAACTTTTGTGTAATTTTTTCATTTCCTTTTATCCAATCAGTTTTCTTTCTTATTTTATTATTAACTCTTTTTGCTCTTACTTTCTGTTTACATGGTGTTGTAAACCACCAGTCTGTTCTAGTTATTATATGTGGGTATAATTTATCTAGAAACGGCATTCCTAAAAGTATATCTTTTGATGTTAGTTCATAATTATAAATTTCTTCTATTGTTAATATTTTATCCCATACTTGTGTTTTTACATTTTTAGCTTTGTAAGTAATTAAGCTTCCTTTGTTATTAAATCCTTTAACTATTATTGGTGTTTTTAATTTATCCCATTTACTTTCTAGTAAGCAATTATATCTACATAAATTAGCTTCTGCTCCTGTATCTATCATAGGCGTATAATATCTACTGTAATATCCTTCTACTACTATCTTCATTAATACATATATTTTCATTTTATGTTAATGCTCTTCTTAAGAATAATTTCTCTCTGTTATATGTTATAGTTAATTGTATATGTTCTATATTATATGGTTTTACTTGTTCTAACCATTTTATTCCTAATATTATGTCTGTTTTTTGCATTTCTTCTTTTACTTCAAATTCTATTTTTATTTTTCTTATTCCTATTATTATTTCTTTTTCTGCTATATTTTTAGTGTTTATTAAACTTCTTGGTAGATCTGAGCATATATTATTGTCGGTTTTTATTTCCTCATTTTTTACTAGATATTTTGCTATATAATTTTCTTCTTGTCCTGTATTTAAGAGTATTAAATATTCTTTTTCATTTACCTTTCCTGTTATGTAATATTGGTTTGAATTATCTATTAAACTTGTTTCATAACTTATTCTTTTTGATGAGCTTGATGATTCCGGTTTATCATAAGCTGTTCTTTTTGTTGTACTTATTCTATCATTTATTATTTCTAGATTTTCTTCTACATCTATGTCTCTATAGCTATAATCATTATAATCTATTGTTTTTACAAATTGTTCGAATGGGCTATCTATTTGTATCTTGTTAATCTTATTTTTTTCTGTTATTTTATGTTTTGTCGTTAATACATATAAATTTTTGCATCTTGCTGTAAATATTTTACTTCCTGGGGTTAATTCTATTCCTGATATCTTCCAATATAATACTAGTGATTTATCTATATTTCTATCCGTTACTGCTACTGAATAATTTGCACTTATTATAAATTTAAATTTTTGGTATATTAAATTTCCTTTTATGGCAGTTATTATACTTTTTTCTATAGGTTTTATAATTTTATCATCTGCTAAATATAATTCTATTGGTGTATCTATTCCTTCTCTAAAACATGCTTTTATTAATATTTATGTACCCCCAAGGTGTACATATTTTATTGGGTCTCTACTTTTTATATCGTTTATCTCTTTATTAATTATTCTTTTTATTACTAGTGGTATACTGACTTTGCCTTTTGCATATCTACAGTCTATTACATGTTCTTTTTGACTTACTACATAATATTCTTCCTTTTTTCTAGTAAATATATTTTTTATTGTTGGTATTTTAAATATTTTTTCTACACTTAAGTCTAACTCTTTTCCTTTTATTTCATCAAATACATTGTTATCAAATATTATTTTTTGATCTGTTCCTTCGTCATTTAAATATTCTTCTTTTGTTAATATTTTTATATCTTCTTCAGTCATTTAATTCGTCTAATTCACTATCTATTTCGTTATCTGTTTCATTCTCTGAAATTTCATATATACTGTCTTCACTTTCTAATTCGTAATCTATGTAATCTATCTGCATATATTCTGTGTTTTCTATTTTTATTTCTGATATTTGTTTATTTTTTGGGTTTTTAGGTAATTTACAATCTCTAGCTAAATGTCCTATTTTTCCGCAATTATAACAAGTACATTCTTTTATAGATTTCTTTTTCCTATATGGTCTTTTATGTTTATAGTTTTTTACATAATATTTTTTTCTTGGTTTCTTATACTTATATTTTGATTTTTTGTATTTCTTATATTTCTTATGTCTTTTTCTTTTCTTATAATATCTATCTTCGCATCCAAATTGAGGTGCTATCTTATCTTTGCAACATGCTAAATTTCTTATTAATGTTTTTTCCATTTTTATTTCTTCTCTATATTTTTCACATAGGTTTCTATACCATTGTTGTAAAAATTTTATTCTTGCTCCTAGAGTATCTACTATTTTTGTTTCATCCCAACTTTTTATTATTTTTGAACTAAATGGTTCAGGTAATTTATTAAAATATAATTTTCTTATTTCTTTACTTTCTTCTATATTATATGCTCCTTTATAATAATATTCTTTAAATGCGCAAGTATATTCATCTATGTAGCACATATTACATATTGCTAATTTTAACATTAAATTCCTATTTATATCTTTCTCTTCATTTTGTTCTACTTCTGTTGTTGTCATGCTACTAAATTCGTCTTTTATAGCTGTTTCATATTTTTTTAATAATTCTATAGGTGTTAATATTTTTCCTTCTGTAGATTTGTCAGTTCTTAATATTCTTTTACTATTTTCAGTTAGATTTAAAAACCATAATTTCACTGTTCCTATTAGTGTTCTTTCTATATATTCTGGTGCATCTGTTACACTTATATTATTATCTAACAATTGTTTTGTCATATATCCTATCCATAATTGTATCGTTTTTTCTGTATCTATTACACAATCTAAGTCTAAAAAGTTATAATTTTTATTAACTATTTGTTTTGGTGTCCATTTGTCATATTCATTCTTTAGATTATATTTTTTAAACTTATTCTTATAATATGTAGGTTTCCTTATTTCTGATGTACTAGGTATTATATTTTGATCTCCTTTTTTATGAAGAGTATTTATTTCTGTGTTGATATTTTCTAAGTTTTCTTCATTAATTACTTCTTGTTTTTCATTGATTTCTAAGTTTTTTGTATTTGTTAATATTTCCGTATATGTTTCACTATCTTCTGAATCATAATTATCTGTTTCTTCAACATCTATATTATTTATTTCTAATTCCTTTTTTTTATTTCTTTATTGTCTATTTCTAATTTTTCTTTAAATTGATTTATCTCGTTTAATAATTTTTGTTCTTTATCTTTTTCTTCTTTTTCTTTCTGTCTTTTTTTCATACAGATCTTTTAACATTTGTAATTCTTTTTCTAATTCAGCAATCCTATTATTTTTAGTTTCTTCTATTTTTCGTATTTCTTCTGTAGTTTGTTGTTTTATTTTTTCTATTTCTTTTTTTTCTATCTATTTCTTCGTTTTCTCTTTCTATTCTTACCATAGCTGTCAATTTATCTTCTAATTTTAATTCTTCTTTTTCTAACATTAAATATAAATATTCGCCTATTTTCTTATATCTTCTTCCTAAATTAGAAAATATTATTCTTATTTTTAATCCTTCGTGATTTTCATATATTTTTTCGTCTATTATAAATTCTTCTCTGTTCATTTTATTGTAAATAGTTCATGTTGATATATATATTCTAAACTATTTATTTGTGATTCTAAATTTGATATTTCATCTTTTTGTGCATTTATTGAGTTTGTACTAACTCCGGCAAATATATTATAATTTAATCTTTCTATTCTTATTTTTAATTCTTTACGTTTTTCAGATATAGTTTGTTTTAGTTCTTTATATTTTTGTATTTTATTCATTCAAACAATATTTATAGTACTTTGGTGGATATCTAAATCTAATTTTATCATAATTAAGTGGTATATGTCTCATTCTTCTAGATTTTAAATGGATTATTAATTTTGCTTCAATACTAGATATTAAGGTAATTAGGTAAGCTAATCTTTGTGGGTTTTCTTTTGTTTTATTTAGACTTATATATTCTGAATAATTACTAATTAAAGATTCTTTAATTTTTCTAAAAGCTTCTCTGTTTTTAAATGGTCTTCTCATAATTAATATTGATTAATTATTGTCAAGTAAATCCAATCTATAAACTCAAACGTATATGCTACTTCTGTATTTTTTAAATAACTGCGTTTTGATACCATTTGTAGGGGGGTGCGGATTAGGTGCGTAGATTCAACTAGATAATAAATACGTAGATTCAATATTAAGATTAATTAGCACATTCACAAACAAATAAGATTTAGTTCATAATTACAAGGTTTGTTATCACGTTCTTAGTCTTTAACTAAGCACACGTGTGGACTTGGCAATTTGTTCATGTTCCTGCACCACTTGCTCATGATTTTGCTATGCCAAGTCTGCTTAAGACACTAAGAGAATGGACGAATGAACACAAGAGAATTGTTAGAAATTTTTATATTAGAGACAACTTGAAAGATTTGCTTGATAATGTTATAAATGAGTGTCCTCTGCTCATACTACTCATTTAGAAGCTATAGTGTAAATAATAATTGTTACACAAGTTCATACATATTTACAATGGATAATTTTCTTAAATGACCATTCATACATTCAACTCCGCATAAGAGAGAACTAATAAGAGAGAAAAGGTTAGAGAGAAAAGGTAAAGGATGAATATTGGGGAATTTGAGGAAAAAGACAGAAACCCTTCTTTTAATGATCTGGCAAAATATTTTAGTGAAAAAAAATGTGTATACAATGTTAATTTACTATTTTTATGTAGTAGCTTAGCAATTTAGGAGCGCATAATATTCCTTTTTATATAAAGTCATGAGCTATAGGAGCACAAATAAAAAAAAATTATGTAACTGAATTCATCTTTCTCGATTTATTTCAGTTACAAGTCATCAAACAAAATAGAACAAAGATACAAGACAATTGATAAGTGGTAATTTTATCACTTATCCAACATTATTTAATTATATTTTTGTAGTTCTTTTAATAAGTAATTATACTCAATCTAATGAAATTCTTTTTTAAAAAAATCAAATTGGGCCAACACCCATTTGTTAGAAATAAGAGTTGTACAAGACCTAGGCCGTAGAGTGACCCCAAGTCCAAATAACAAAAAGACTTACTAGTTATTCACGCAAATTATCCAAGTTATCTGCACCCCTACAATTGGTATCAAAGCCTATATTGTTTAAAGTTACGGAAGTATTATATATTTAGATTTAATAGCAAATATTATTTAGATGAATAACGAACAAAAATTACAAAAATATAAAGAATTAAAAAAAATAATATCTGAAAAACGTAAAGAATTAAAAATAAGGATAGAAAGACTACAGTATAACATAGTTGTCGGAGTTAGTAAAAACTCAATAAATGCACAAAAGGAAGAAATATCAAATTTAGATCCAACAATAGATAGTCTAGAATATATATATATATATATATATATATATATATATATATATATCAACATAACCTATATACATTTAAATAAAATGAACAAAGAAGAATTTATAATAGATGAAAAAACATATGAAAATCACGAAGGATTAAAAATAAAAATAGTATTCTCTAATTTAGGAAGAAGATATAAGAAAATAGGTGAACATTTATATTTAATGTTAGAAAAAGAAGAATTAAAATTAGAAGATAAGTTGGCAGCCATGGTAAGAATAGAAAAAGAAAACGAAAAAATAGATAGGAAAAAAGAAATAGATAAAATAAAACAACAAACCACAGAAGAAATATGAAAAATAGAAGAAAATAAAAATAATAGGATTGCTGAATTAGAAAAAGAACTACAAATACTAAAAAACCTGTATAAAAAAGGACAGAAAGAAAAAGAAGAAAAAGAAAAAGAACAAAAATTATTAAACGAAATAAATCAATTTAAAGAAAAATTAGAAATAAAAAATAAAGAATCAGAAACTAGTGAATTAGAAATAAATACAATAGATGCTGAAGAAACAGATAATTATGATTCGGAAGGTAGTGAAACATATACAGAAATTCTAGAAAACATAGGAAAACTAAAAATTAATGAAAAACAAGAATTAATTAATAAAGAAAACTTAGAAAATACAAACACAGAAATAAATACTCTTAATAAAGAAGACGATGAAAACATAATACCTAGTACATCAAAAATAAGAAAACCTACATATTATTATAAAGATAAGTTTAAAAAATATAACCTAAAAAATGAATATAACAAATGGACACCAAAACAAATAATTAATAAAAATTATAACTTTTTAGATTTAGATTGTGTAATAAACACAAATAAAATAATACAATTATGGGCAGGATACATGTCAAAATAATTATTAGATAGTAATATAGATACAACAAATACACCAGAATATATAGAAAGGACATTAATAGGAACAGTAAAATTATGATTTTTAAACGTAGCCGAAGCAAGTAAAAAAATATTAAGATCTGATAATAAAACAGAAGGAACATCAACAACTACTAAAATATCACCAACAGAAATATTAAAAAATATGAAGTAGCTATAAGAGATGAATTTAGCAGTATAACAACAGAAGAAGAAGAACAAAATAAAGAAAAAGATACGAATAAGAATTTAATGTTAAAATTAGCAATATGTAATATGTGCTATATAGATGAATATACGTGCGCATTTAAAGAATATTATTATAAAGGAACATATAATACAAAGGAAAGTAAGGAGATAAGAAAATTATATTTTAATAAATTACCTGAACCATTTAGTTAAAAAATAATAAAGAGTTGGGATGAAGCAAAAATAGTAGATATCCTAGGAGCAAGGATAAATTTTTTACAACAATGGTAAAGAAATCTATGTGAAAAATATAGAGAAGAAATAAAAATGGAAAAAAACATTAATAAGAAATTTAGCATGTTGCAAAGATAAAATAACACCTCAATTTGGATGGGAAGAAAGATATTATAAGAAAAGAAAAAGACATAAGAAATACAAAAAATCAAAATATAAATATAAGAAACCAAGAAAAAGATATTATGTAAAAAATTAAAAACATAAAAGACTATATAGGAAAAAGAAATCTATAAAAGAATGTACTTGTTATAATTGTGGAAAACTAGGACATTTAGCTAGAGATTGTAAAATGCCTAAAAACCCAAAAAAGAAACAAATATCAGAAATAAAAATAGAAAATACAGAATATATGCAAATAGATTATATAGATTATGAATGAGAAAGTGAAGATAGTATATATGAAATTTCAGAAAATGAAACAGATAATGAAATAGATAGTGATTTAGATTAATCAAATGACTGAAGAAGATATAAAAATGAACCAAATAACTGAAGAAGATATAAAAATAATAACAAAGAAAGAATATTTAAATGAAGAAGGAACTGATCAAAAAATAATATTTGATAATAATTTATTTGACGAAATAAAAGGAAAAGAGCTAGACCTAAGTGTAGAAAAAATATTTAAAATACCAACAATAAAAAATATATTTAGTAGAAAAAAGGAAGAATACTATGCAGTAAGCCAAAAGGAACATGTAATAGACTGTAGATATGCAAAAGAAAGAGCTAGTATACCACTAGTAATAAAAAGAATAATTAATAAAGAAAAAAATGATATAAAAATTAAAGACCCAATAAAATAAGTACACCTTGGAGGAATAGAGATATTGATAAAAACATGTTTTAGAGAAGAAATAGATACACCAATAGAATTATATTTAGCTGATGATAGAATCATAAAACCTATAGAAAAAAGTATAATAACTGTCATAAAAGGAAATTTAATATACCAAAAAAATTAAATTTATAATAAGTGCGAATTATTTAGTAGCAATAACAGATAAAATATAGATAAATCATTAGTATTATATTTGAAAATATCAGGAATAGAACTAACCTCAGGAAGTAAAATTTTTACAGCAAGATGTAAAAATCTATATGTATTAACAACAAAACATAAAATAACGGGAAAAAATAAAATTAATAAAATACAAATAGAAAGTCCTTTCGAACAATTTGTAAAAACAATTGATAATAATGATTATAGTCACAAAGACATAGATATAGAAGAAGATTTAGAAATAATAAATGATAGAATAAAACAATAAAAAGAATAGCTCATGAAAAAACAGAATCATCAAGCTCATAAAAAAGAACAAGTTATGAAACAACTTCAACAGTTAATTTAAATCAATATTGTATAGCAGGAACAATAAATGAAAAAGAATATTTAATACTATTAAACACAGGACAAGAAAAAATTATATTGCAAAATATCTAGTAAAAAGTGAAGAAATAAAATCTAATAGTAATATATGCTCAGATCTACCAAGGCGTCTAATAAACATTAAAGATACGACAGAAAAAGAAATAATAATAGGAGTCAGAAAAATAAAAATAGAATATGAAATAAAGGACGAAATGCAAAAATCAAACATAATATTAGGAATAAAATGGTTAGAACAAGTAAAACCATACAATATAGAACATACACAATTATCTATAACATATAATAAAGAAAAATTATTAATAAAATGAGCTTTGACATGATATGAAAATATATGTACTTGTAAAAATAATAGTAGAAGGATATTATAATAGGTATTATACACCTATGATAGATACAGGAGCAGAAGCAAACTTATGTAGATACAACTGTTTACCAGAAAGTAAATGAGATAAATTAAAAACACCAATAGTAGTCAAAGGATTTAATAATGAAGGAAGTTTAATTACACATAAAACTAAAAATGTAAAAATACAGATATGAGATAAAATAATAACAATAGAATAAATCTATAATTATGAACTAACATCAAAAGATATGCTTTTAGGAATGCCATTTTTAGATAAATTATACCCACATATAATAACTAAAATAGATTGGTGGTTTACAACACCATATAAAAAAAAGTAAGGACAAAAAGAGTTATAAATAAAATTAGAAAGAAAACTAATTGGATAAAAAGAAGTGAAAAAATCACACAAAAATTAGAAAATGTAAAAAATACAGAAGACACAATAGAACTAGTCGTATTTTCGATAAATAAAAAAGAAATACTTATATTTTCAGTAGATAAGGTAGAAATAATAAAGAAAAGATTAAGACAATTATACAGTGAAGATCCATTAAAAGGATGGTAAAAACATAAAACTACTATAAAAATTGAGCTAATAGATAAAAATAACATAATAACCCAGAAATCATTAACATATAACTTTGATGATTTAAAAGAATTTAAAATGCATATAGATGAATTATTAGAAAAATAATATATACAAAAAAGTAATAGTAAACATAATAGTCCAACATTTATAGTAAATAAACATAGTGAACAAAAAAGAGGAAAAAGTAGAATAGTCATTGACTATCGAAATTTAAATGCAAAAACTATGGTATACAATTATCCAATACCAAATAAGATATTAAAAATAAGACAAATACAAGGATATAACCACTTAAAGTTAGATGAAAATTCTAAGGAATTAACCGCATTTACGGTACCACAAGGATTTTATGAATGGAACGTATTACCATTTGGATATAAAAATGCACCAGGTAGATATCAACACTTTATGGATAGTTATTTTAAACAATTACCTAATTGTATAGTATACATAGATGATATACTACTATATACAAAAACTTAAGAGGAATATTTAAAATTATTAGAACAATTTACAGATATAATAGAAAAATTGAGAATAAGTTTAAGTGAAAAGAAAACCAAAATTATGAAAAACCAGATAGAGTTTTTAGGAATACAAATAGATAAAAGTGGGGTAAAAATGCAACAACATATAGTACCAAAAATAATAAATTCAAAAGAAGAATTAGATACAAAAAAAAAAATTACAATCATTTTTAGGATTAGTAAACCAAGTAAGAGAATATATACCAAAATTAGCAAAAAACTTAAAGCCATTGCAGAAAAATTTAAAAAAAGATATAGAATATAATTACAACGAAGAAGATAAAAAAACAAGTTCAGAAAATAAAAATATTTTGTAAAGATTTACCAAAATTACAATTCCCGAACGAAAATAAAAAAATTATATATATAGTAGAGGAAGATGCTAGTGAATATAGTTATGGAGGAGTACTTAAATATAGATATGAACAAGAAAGATTAGAACATCATTGTAGATACTACTCAGGTACGTTTAATGAAACAAAAATGAAATGGAAAAAAATAGAAAAAAATTATGTTCATTATATTAATGTTTATTAGCATTTGAGTCATATATTGTATATAACAAGCTTATTGTACGAAATTCAGTTACAACGAAAGAGATTCGGAGACTAGTATTAAATATATTAAATTTTACATTTACAATTGAAGTAATTAGTTCTAACAAAAATGTTATTGCAGATTACATATCAAGACAAAGCTACACAGACTGATATAATAGAAGATGATGCTTTAGAAAAAATACTCAAAACCCTAACTACGCTTTCAATGAAAGTGGACAGTATGAATAATGAAATAGAAAAACTAAAGACTAATGAAGTTAAACTGAATTCTAAAGCTATGAATCAGCTAACTCAGTAGTGTGCAGAGCTATGTCGATCGGAAGACATCAAAATTCTAGAGCTAAAAGGAGACGTTGGGACACTCCATAAAACCAATAACGTTTATCAATCTACAATGGTAGGTACAAGCAAAGGAGTTAGTGGACAAAGATATCAGAACATGAACATGAATAAGATATTTGAAAAACCATTTATACCAAAAACACAAAAAGACCCCTTGTTCATACCCTCACAAATGACCACATATCGAGAAAGTTTGAACCAAGATAAAAAAGCCTATAACCACATAATCCGAGCATACATAGAAAATATCCACAAAATACAGATTTATCTAAACCTTAAACCTAGAGCCACAGATATCCAAGAAACAAACACAAACTATATGACCCAAAAATTACAAGGTTACAACAAGTTAATCGCACTACCGAAAACCAACCCAAGCTTAGTTAAAACTTGTTTCAGTTATAGATTATTAAATACCATATATACCCATGAAGGAAATGAACTAACAGATATACCAGAATTATATAGAGCATTCACCACTTATAAAAGAATAACCAAAGGAAATCTATTTTTTATAAAGTTTTATACTGCACCATCAGAGATATTATATGACGAGATCAAACCAGTTATACAAATTGTAAAAATAGGATTAACTAGAGATATGATTATACCGGAAGATATTGTTCAGCAGCCAGAGATACCTAAAATCTAGATACCTGATTTTTATGCAAATAAACGACTTATTGGAGTATCTACAATTGTTCAAGAATTAGCAAATAATTATATCAATGAAAACCCTATATAGAGCTATTATTCAAGAGATCATCAAATGATTTATTCAAATTCAAGGGAGCTACGACAGACAGATATGGAAGATGCTAGACAATGGATTCTGACATTACTCAACCCAGAGAAACAACCAACTGCAAGAGCAATTAGGAAGGGATTTATTTAAGAAGAATTATTAACAAGATATTGCAAAATGATAGAACACAAATATCCAGACTATCTATGTTCAAGATGTAATGGAAAAGATAATATTATCCCGGAAGTCCAGCTAGAATAAAAGAAAAAATCAACTAAGAAGATAAGGACACCAGTTAGAAGATAAAAATCAACGGATCAATAATGGAAGAGAAAGAAGATAAGATAGAAAGCAAAATGTGAATAGTATTGTTGACTTTAATTTACGTAAATATATTGTATAACTTTATTAGGTTAGAATTTTTTGGCAAGTGTCATTATTAAAGTTTTGTCTTTTTATACTTTAAGTCTAGTCTAGTTTAGATTAGTCTAGTCCTTTTCTACTTTTTGAAAAGGAAGACTTTTTTGTAAAAAGTAGGAATAGTATAGTTTACATGTAAAACGTGTAAAGTAGGAATAGTTTTTTTTCCTCCTATAAATATGTAAGCCACCCGGCTAAGTTAAAGGCAAGACTTTTATGTGTTGAAAGCAAGCCTTCTCTCTTGTACACAAAAAACTTTTTGAATATTTATTAAAAAATAGATATATTTCTAAGAAAAAACTATGGATAAACAAAGCCTAGAATTATCAAACCTACCAGAACAGGTATATTTATTTACGATTATGAATAGCTAAACTCATAAATTTCTGATAATCATGATATGATAAAATAACTTCATGTTAGTTACTTTATAGTATAATTATTCGAAGAATAGCATGTTAAGAAGTTTATTAGCAAAGTGGAAAAGGAGAAAAATTCCTACGAACTATGCCATCCTAAAGATGAAACCGGTGAGGCAAGAAAGCCGTGATAGGGGAGTAGCCATATTAGAGGCGTTGTTTAAGGGAAAAATATCCAGATCACCATGCTAATAGTGACCGAAGAACAAGTTATTTAAGAATAATGTAGTGTATAGTAATCTAAAATGATCATATTTTGTTATGTGTATGATTGAAGGAAATATTTTGAAAAAGCATCATATGAAAAATGAATACCTATTTATCTGACGAAATGGTAGATAAATTTAAAATACTTGTTTTGTATGTACTTAAGGATATAGAAAATATAGATGTAAGAAAAATCATATGGGAAAATATTTGGTAAATATTTTATGACTAGAATAAATTATATACCACACCTACCTACCTACTCTTACACATATCTACATGCCAAGCCTACACATCAACCATGATAAACTACGTAGAATATTGGAAAATGGGTATAAAAAATATACAATTAATAGAAAAACTAATGAAAACAAATTTAGAAGAATACATGAGAACTAAAAATATAAATATATAGAATATCTTAACGAAAATATGGAAGAATTAAAAAGATTAAAACAAACAACTAAAGAATATTATGAAAAAGCAAATGACAGATAACTTTAAAATACTTTTTTTATATATACTTAGAAATATAGAAATTATAGACATAAAGAAAATAATATGGGAAAAGATATGGAATTATGAAGAAGAAGAGTTATTAAGTTCTATAGAAAACTTACACCTATATAATGAAAGCTACTTCTCATATTTAGACAGTTATTATTCAGATAGATATTATACAGATTAAAAATGTTAGAATATATTAAAAGAGTTAGAGAAAAACAAAGTTGGCTATATGAAGAAATTAATTATAGAAACTGGCTTAGAAGAGGAAGAAAACAATTAAATGAAAGATTAATTTGGATAGATAAAACCATAAAACAACTAGAGCTAAAAGATAGTTTAGAATATGATTTAGACATAGAATTATTCATAGACGAAAAAGACAAGATAATTAACGAAATAGATAACGTAGAATTTAATATCAGATATAGCACAATTAGAATAAATTATTACAAAGAAATTTGCAGTATTACAACTACTTTAGAATAAAATGATAAACTACGAATGCTTAGAATGTTGGAGAAAAGATATGGAGGAAATAAGATTAACACAAATACTTATGAAAGAGAATCTACTTGACTACCTAAAAACTAGAGATACGGAACATATAGAATACCTTAAAAATAATATAGAAGAATTAATAAGGTTAAAAAAAAACTAAGGAATATTATAACATAACATTTCAATTAACATGATAAAACTAGTAAGTACTAGTTATCTACTAGTTATCCTTGCAAATTACCCAAGTTATTCGCACCCCCTACAATTGGTATGCCAAACCTACACATCAACCATGATAAATTACGTATATTTAGAATATTGGAAAATGGATATGAAAAATATACAATTAATAGAAAGATTAATGAAAACAAATCTAGAAAAATATATAAGGGGTGCGGATAACTTGGGTAACTTAAATAAATCTATTATAATTGTAGGGGGGTGCGGATAACTTGGGTAACTTAAATAGATCTATTTAAGTTACCCAAGTTATCCGCACCTTCCTACAATTGAACAATATTTGCTATTAAATCCAAATATATACTACTTCCGTAACTTTAAACAACATAGGCTTTGATACCAATTGTAAGAGGGTGCGAATAACTTGGGTAACTTAAATAGATCTATTATAACTCTAATGAATCTATTTTTATTTGTACGTAGATGTTTCTTAACTTTTCTAAATATTTTTATTTTAAATTTATTTATTTTAGTTTTATTGATGTTCATATGTTGGGGGGGGGGTGATTAAATGGTATTCGATTAAATGCTTTACTGTAATATTCTTTAGATTTTTCTCTTAGTCTTTGTAATTCTTGTATATTATTTTGAAGGTATTCTAAATATTCTATATCTTTTGTTCTAAAATATTCAATTAAATTCTCTTTCATAAGTCTTTCTGTTAATCTTATTTCTTCCATATCTTGTCTCCAATATTTTAAATATTCATAGTTTATCATTTTATCCTAAAGTAGCTGTAATACTGCAAATTTCTTTGTAATAATTTATTCTAATTGTACTATATCTGATATTAAATTCTAGGTTATCTATTTCGTTAATTATCCTGTCTTTTTCTTCTATGAATAATTCTATGTCTAAATCATATTCTAAACTGCCTTTTAATTCTAGTTGTTTCATGGTTTTATCTATCCAAATTAATCTTTCTTTTAATTGCTTTCTTCCTTTTCTAAGCTGGTTTCTATAATTAATTTCTTCGTATAGGCAACTTTATTTTTCTCTAACTCTTTTAATATATTCTAACATTTTTAATATGTCTAATATCCATCTGAATAATAACTATTATTATCTGAGTAATAACTATCTGACTAATATAAGCTAAGATCATGCATATCTTCTAACCATTCTAGACTTAATGATTCTTCATGAAATATTTTTTCCCATATTATTTTCTTTATGTCTTCTATTTCTAAGTCTTTAATGATATATAAAACAAGTATCTTAATTTCATCAGATATATAGCTTGTCATATTGTTCATATGATGCTTAGGTTTCTATGAATAACTTGGATAACTTGGAATTGGATTTTAGTAATTTATGGTTTATTAAATGCTTTATCATAATATTTACTGATTGTTTGTTTTAATCTTAATAATTCTTGTATATTTTCCTTAAGGAATTCTATATATTTTGTATCTTTAGTTCTCATATATTTTTCTAGATTTGTTTTCATTAGTCTTTCTATTAATTGTATATTTTTCATATACATTTTCTATTAGACTAAATATACGTAATTTATCATGGTTGATGTGTAGGTTTGACATGTAGATATTTGTAAGAGTAGGTAGGTATGTGTGGTATATAATTTATTTTAGTCATAAAATATTTACCAAATATTTTTTCCCATATGATTTTTCTTATATCTATATTTTCTATATCCTTAAGTACATACAAAACAAGTATTTTAAATTTATCTACCATTTTGTCAGATAAATAAGTATTCATTTTTCATATTATGTTTTTTCAAAATATTCCCTTCAATCATACACATAACAAAATATGATCATTTTAGATTACAATATACTAGATTATTCTTAAATAACATGTTCTTTGGTCACTATTAGCATGACAATCTGGATACTTTTCTCTTAAACAACGCCTGTACTCTGGCTACTCCCCTATCACGGCTTTCTTGCTTCACCGGTTTCACCTTTAGGATGACATAGTTCTTAGGAATTTTTCTCCTTTTTCACTTTGCTAATAAACTTCTTAACATGCTATTCTTCGAATAATTCAACTATAAAGTAACTAACTTGAACTTATTTTATCATATCATGATTGTCAGAAATTTATGAATTTAGCTATTCATAATCGTAAATAAATATACCTGTTCTGGTAGGTTTGATAATTCTGGACTTTAACATCCATAGCTTTTCCTTAGAAATATATTTGTTTTTTATTAAATATTCAAAAAGTTTTTTGTGTACAAGAGAGAAGGCTTGCTTTCAACACATGAAAGTCTTACCTTTAACTTAGCCGGATGACTTACATATTTATAGGAGGAAAAAAAACTATTCCTACTTTACACGTTTTACATGTAAACTATACTATTCCTACTTTTTGCAAAAAAGTCTTCCTTTTCAAAAAGTAGAAAAGGACTAGATTAATCTAAAATAGACTAGACTTAAAGTATAAAAAGACAAAATTTTAATAATGGCACTTGCCAAAAAATTCTAACCTAATAAAGCTATACAATATCTTTACGCAAAGTAAAGTCAAGAATACTATTCACATTTTTCTTTCTATCTTATCTTCTTTCTCTTCCATTATTGCTCCGTTGATTTTTATCTTCTAGCTGGCTCCTTATCTTCTTGGTTGATTTTTTTTTATTCTAGCTGGACTTCCGGGATAATATTATCTTCTTCATTACATCTTGAACATAGATGGTCTGGATATTTGTGTCCTATCATTTTGCAATATCTTGTTAATAATTCTTCTGAAATAAACTCCTTCCTAATTGCTCTTGCAGTTGGTTGTTTCTCTGGGTTGAGTAATGTCAGAATCCACTGTCTAGCATCTTCCATATCTGTCTGTCATAGCTCCCTTGAATTTGAATAAATTATTTGATGATCTCTTGAATAATAGCTCCGTATTGGGTTTCCATTGATATAATTATTTGCTAATTCTTGAACAATTGTAGATATTCCAATAAGTCATTTATTTGCATAAAAATCAGGTATCTCGATTTTAGGTATCTCTGGCTGCTGAACAATATCTTTCGGTATAATCATATCTCTGGTTAATCCTATTTTTACAACTGTACAACTGGTTTGATCTCGTCATATAATATCTCTGATGGTGCAGTATAAAACTTTATAAAAAATAGATTCCCTTTGGTTATTCTTTTATAAGTGGTGAATGCTCTATATAATTCTGGTATATCTGTTAGTTCATTTCCTTCATGGGTATATACGGTATTTAATAATCTATAACTGAAACAAGTTTTAACTAAGCTTGGGTTGGTTTTTGATAGTGCGATTAACTTGTTGTAACCTTGTAATTTTTGGGTTATATAGTTTGTGTTTGGTTCTTGGATATCTGTGGCACTGGGTTTATGGTTTAGATAAGTCTGTATTTTGTGGATATTTTCTATGTATGCTCGGGTTATGTGGTTATAGGCTTTTTTATCTTGTTCAAACTTTCTCGATATGTGGTAATTTGTGAGGGTATGAACAAGGGGTCTTTTTGTGTTTTTTGGTATAAATGTTTTTTCAAATATCTTATTCATGTTCATGTTCTGATATCTTTGTCCACTAACTCCTTTGCTTGTACCTGCAATTGTAGATTGATAAATGTTATGGGTTTTATGGAGTGTCCCAACGTCTCCTTTTAGCTCTAGAATTTTGATGTCTTCCGATCGACATAGCTCTGCACACTGCTGAGTTAGCTGATTCATAGCTTTAGACTTCAGTTTAACTTCATTAGTCTTTAGATTTTCTATTTCATTACCCATACTGTCCGCTTTCATTGAAAGTGTAGTTAGGGTTTTGAGTATTTTTTCTAAAGCATCATCTTCTATTATATCAGTCTGTGTAGCTTTGTCTTGATATGTAATCTGCAATAACATTTTTGTTAGTGCTAATTACTTCAATTGTAAATGTAAAATTTAATATATTTACTACTAGTCTCCGAATCTCTTTCGTTGTAACTGAATTTTGTATTTTCTTTGTTAACCACCAACGTACCTGTGTATTATCTGTTCATACAATAAGTTTGTTATATACAATATATGACTCAAATGCTAATAAACATTAATATAATGAACATAATTTTTTTCTATTTTTTTCCATTTCATTTTTGTTTCATTAAACGTACCTGAGTAGTATCTACAATGATGTTCTAATCTTTCTTGTTCATATCTATATTTAAGTACTCCTCCATAACTATATTCACTAGCATCTTCCTCTACTATATATATAATTTTTTTATTTTCGTTCGGGAATTGTAATTTTGGTAACTCTTTACAAAATATTTTTATTTTCTGAACTTGTTTTTTTATCTTCTTCGTTGTAATTATATTCTATATCTTTTTTTAAATTTTTCTGCAATGGCTTTAAGTTTTTTGCTAATTTTGGTATATATTCTCTTACTTGGTTTACTAATCCTAAAAATGATTGTAATTTCTTTTTTTTGTATCTAATTCTTCTTTTGAATTTATTATTTTTGGTACTATATGTTGTTGCATTTTTACCCCACTTTTATCTATTTGTATTCCTAAAAACTCTATCTGTTTTTTCATAATTTTGGTTTTCTTTTCACTTAAACTTATTCTCAATTTTTCTATTATATCTGTAAATTGTTCTAATAATTTTAAATATTCCTCTTAAGTTTTTGTATATAGTAGTATATCATCTATGTATACTATACAATTAGGTAATTGTTTAAAATAACTATCCATAAAGTGTTGATATCTACCTGGTGCATTTTTATATCCAAATGGTAATACGTTCCATTCATAAAATCCTTGTGGTACCGTAAATGCGGTTAATTCCTTAGAATTTTCATCTAACTTTAAGTGGTAAAATCCAGATTTACAGTCAAATTTACTAAAGTAGTTATATCCTTGTATTTGTCTTATTTTTAATATCTTATTTGGTATTGGATAATTGTATACCATAGTTTTTGCATTTAAATTTCGATAGTCAATGACTATTCTACTTTTTCCTCTTTTTTGTTCACTATGTTTATTTACTATAAATGTTGGACTATTATGTTTACTATTACTTTTTTGTATATATTATTTTTCTAATAATTCATCTATATGCATTTTAAATTCTTTTAAATCATCAAAGTTATATGTTAATGGTTTCTGGGTTATTATGCTATTTTTATCTATTAGCTCAATTTTTACAGTAGTTTTATGTTTTTCCCATCTTTTTAATGGATCTTCACTGTATAATTGTCTTAATCTTTGCTTTATTATTTCTACCTTATCTACTGAAAATATAAGTATTTCTTTTTTATTTATCGAAAATACGACTAGTTCTATTGTGTCTTCTGTATTTTTTACATTTTCTAATTTTAATGTGATTTTTTCACTTCCTTTTATCTAATCAGTTTTCTTTCTAATTTTATTTATAACTCTTTTTGCTCTTAATCTTTGTTTACATGGTGTTGTAAACCACCAATCTGTTTTAGTTATTATATGTCGGTATAATTTATTTAAAAATGGCATTCCTAAAAGCATATCTTTTGATGTTAGTTCATAATTATAGATTTCTTCAATTGTTATTATTTTATCCCATATCTATTTTTTTTTTTACATTTTTAGCTTTATATGTAATTAAACTTCCTTCATTATTAAATCCTTTGACTACTATTGGTGTTTTTAATTTATCTCATTTACTTTCTGGTAAACAGCTGTATTTACATAAGTTTGCTTCTTCTCCTGTATCTATCATAGGTGTATAATACCTATTATAATATCCTTCTACTATTATTTTTACAAGTACATATATTTTCATATCATGTCAAAGCTCTTTTTATTAATAATTTTTCTTTATTATATGTTATAGATAATTGTGTATGTTCTATATTGTATGGTTTTACTTGTTCTAACCATTTTATTCCTAATATTATGTCTGTTTTTTGCATTTCTTCATTTATTTCATATTCTCTTTTTATTGTTCTGACTCCTATTGTTATTTCTTTTTCTGCCGTATCTTTAATGTTTATTAGACTACTTGGTAGATCTGTACATATATTACTATTAAATTTTATTTCTTCACTTTTTACTAGATATTTTGCTATATAATTTTCTCTTTGTCCTGTGTTTAAGAGTATTAAATATTCTTTTTCATTTATTGTTCCTGTTATATAATATTGATTTAAATTAACTGTGGAAGTTGTTTCATAACTTGTTCTTTTTGATGAGCTTGATGATTCTATTTTTTCTTGAGCTATTCTTTTTGTTGTACTTATTCTATCATTTATTATTTCCAAATCTTCTTCTATATCTATGTCTTTGTAACTATAATCATTATTATCAATTGTTTTTACAAATTGTTCGAAAGGACTTTCTATTTGTATTTTATTAATTTTATTTTTTTCGTTATTTTATGTTTTGTTGTTAATACGTATAGATTTTTACATCTTGCTGTAAATATTTTACTTCCTGGGGTTAGTTCTATTCCTGATATTTTCCAATATAATACTAATGATTTATCTATATTTTTATTTATTATTGCTATTGAATAATTCGCGCTTATTATAAATTTAAATTTTTGGTATATTAAATTTTCTTTTATGACAGTTATTATACTTTTTTCTATAGGTTTTATAATTCTATCATCAGCTAAATATAATTCTATTGGTTTATCTATTTCTTCTCTAAAACATGCTTTTATCAATATCTCTGTTCCTCCATGGTGTAAATATTTTATTGGGTCTTTAATTTTTATATCGTTTATTTCTTTTTTAATTATTCTTTTTGTTACTAGTGGTATACTAGCTCTTCCTTTTGCATATCTACAGTCTATTACATGTTCCATTTGGCTTACTACGTAGTATTCTTCCTTTTTTCTACTAAATTTATTTTTTATTGTTGGTATTTTGAATATTTTTTCCACACTTAGGTCTATCTCTTTTCCTTTTATTTCGTCAAATGTATTATTATCAAATATTATTTTTTGATCAGTTCCTTCTTTATTTAAATATTCTTCCTTTGTTATTATTTTTATATCTTCTTCAGTTATTTGATTCATTTTTATATCTTATTCAGTCATTTGATTCATCTAAATCACTATCTATTTCATTATCTATTTCATTCTCCGAAATTTCATATATACTATCTTCACTTTCTAATTCATAATCTATATAATCTATCTGCATATATTCTGTATTTTCTATTTTTATTTCTGATATTTGTTTCTTTTTTGGGTTTTTAGGCATTTTACAATCTCTAGCTAAATGTCCTAATTTTTCACAATTATAACAAGTACATTCTTTTTAGATTTCTTTTTCCTATATGGTCTTTTATGTTTTTAATTTTTTACATAATATCTTTTTCTTGGTTTCGTATACTTATATTTTGATTTTTTGTATTTCTTATATTTCTTATGTCTTTTTCTTTTCTTATAATATCTTTCTTCTCATCCAAATTGAGGTGCTATTTTATCTTTGCAACATGTTAAATTTTTTATTAATGTTTTTTCCATTTTTATTTCTTCTCTATATTTTTCACATAGATTTCAATACCATTGTTGTAAAAATTTTATCCTTGCTCCTAGGGTATCTACTATTTTTGCTTCATCCCAACTCTTTATTATTTTTGAACTAAATGGTTCAGGTAATTTATTAAAATATAATTTTCTTATCTCCTTACTTTCCTCTGTATTATATGTTCCTTTATAATAATATTCTTTAAATGCGCACGTATATTCATCTATATAGCACATATTACATATTGCTAATTTTAACATTAAATTCTTATTCGTATCTTTTTCTTTATTTTGTTCTTCTTCTTCTTCTGTTGTTAAACTGCTAAATTCATCTCTTATAGCTACTTCATAGTTTTTCAATATTTTTGTTGGTGATATTTTAGTAGTTGTTGATGTTCCTTCTATTTTATTATCAGATCTTAATACTTTTTTACTTGCTCCGGCTAGGTTTAAAAACCATAATTTTACTGTTCCTATTAATGTCCTTTCTATATATTTTGGTGTATTTGTTGTATCTATATTATTATCTAATAATTGTTTTGACATTTATCCTGCCCATAATTGTATTATTTTATTTGTGTCTATTACACAGTCTAAATCTAAAAAGTTATAATTTTTATTAATTATTTGTTTTGTTGTCCATTTGTTATATTCATTTTTTAGGTTATATTTTTTAAACTTATCTTTATAATAATATGTAAGTTTTCTTATTTCTGATGTACTAGGTATTATGTTTTCATCGTCTTCTTTATTAAGAGTATTTATTTCTGTGTTTGTATTTTCTAAGTTTTCTTTATTAATTACTTCTTGTTTTTCATTAATTTTTAGTTTTCCTATGTTTTCTAGAATTTCTGTATATGTTTCACTACCTTCCGAATCATAATTATCTGTTTCTTCAGTATCTATTGTATTTATTTCTAATCCAGCAGTCCTATTATTTTTAGTTTCTTCTATTTTTCGTATTTCTTCTGTGGTTTGTTGTTTTATTTTATCTATTTCTTTTTTCCTATCTATTTCTTCGTTTTTTTTTCCTGTTCTTACCATGGCTTCCAACTTATCTTCTAATTTTAATTCTTCTTTTTTCTAACATTAAATATAAATGTTCACTTATTTTCTTATATCTTCTTCCTAAATTAGAGAATACTATTTTTATTTTTAATCCTTCGTGATTTTCATATGTTTTTTCATCTATTATAAATTCTTCTTTGTTCATTTTATTTAAATGTATATAGGTTATGTTGATATATATATATTCTAGACTATCTATTGTTGATTCTAAATTTGATATTTCTTTCTTTTGTGCATTTATTGAGTTTTTACTAACTCCGACAACTATGCTATAATGTAATCTTTCTATCCTTATTTTTAATTCTTTATATTTTTCAGATATTATTTATTTTAATTCTTTATATTTTGTTCGTTATTCATCCAAACAATATTTGCTATTAAATCCAACTAAATACTACTTCATATGAAGAAATTAATTATAGAAACCAGCTTAGAAAAGGAAGAAAATAATTAAAAGAAAGATTAATTTGGATAGATAAAACCATGAAACAACTAGAATTAAAGGACAGTTTAAAATATGATTTAGGGGGATGCGGATAACTTGGGTAACTTAAATAGATCTATTATAACTCTAATGGATCTATTTTTATTTGTGCGTGGATGTTTCTTAACTTTTCTAAATATTTTTATTTTTAATTTATTTATTTTAGTTTTTTTGATGTTCATATGTTGGGGGGTGATTAAATGGTATTTGATTAAATGCTTTACTATAATATTCTTTAGTTTTTTCTCTTAGTCTTTGTAATTCTTGTATATTATTTTGAAGGTATTCTAAATATTCTATATCTTTTGTTCTAAAATATTCAATTAAATTCTTATTTCTTCTATATCTTGTCTCCAATATTTTAAATATTCATAGTTTATCATTTTATCCTAAAGTAGTTGTAATACTGCAAATTTCTTTGTAATAATTTATTCTAATTGTACTATATCTGATATTAAATTCTAGGTTATCTATTTCGTTAATTATCCTTTCTTTTTCTTCTATGAATAATTCTATGTCTAGTTCTCTTGAATTTGAATAAATCATTCTTAGGTGAAGAACATCGACAACCATACACACAACAAAAAAAATCTAGATAAATTTAAGTGATAGCTAAACAATCAAGCCTGTTGAATCTGATAGCATCTATATCCTTGTTCAACAAATATTGGATTATCCCTTCCAATCTATATTTAGGATATCAAAAAAGCTAGCTTGAGTGAAATTCATCTAGACATTTAAAATTCTCACAAACGTCATGAATTTAATTTCATTGAAGACTTCTTCAACTTACAGTCAGAGTACCCAGTTCGCTAGCTCAAGGTAAAATTTGAATTTCTTCATTTTTTGTTGGCAAAAATTGAGGAAGGTCATGACACATTATCTCAATTGCCTCTATAGGTTGGGCTCAATGGAGCTGATACCACAATATAAAGCTTCAAATTTAACAAGTACAACCAGTCCCCACATCGAATAGCTGATGAGAACCCTTTTTATTATGTTTCACTAATGTTTCGAGGTAGTTCTTTCTTGACCATCCTTATATTACTCGTGATTAGTTCTTAAATATTAATGTGGTGTCACTGATTGATGTGTATGTGTGATTTCTTGCGCCTTAAAAAATTTATTTTGACATTTCTTGAATCTCAAATTAGGCGTATTGATTCTGTCTAATTGTATTAATGATTTGCATATTTTTGGTCTTGATAAAGCTTTGAACTCTCTTATTTACAACAGTAACAAAAGAAATATCGAGTCAACTTAGTTATACTAGTTGAGGTTATGTCACAAGATCTGAATATCAAAATAAGCTTCAGAACTTATTTTTCCATATTTGTATACCGACTCTATTTTGGAAGATTCAAAGGAAACTCTTGAAACCCAAGGGAATTGGAAGTAGGCACCACATTGGTGTTCTGAATCAAGATAAATCATTGTGTATTTACTCTATTTACTTACATACTTATCTGCCTAGTTAATCTTAACTCTATTCTGTTTAAATATATCTGTTTGTAGGTGAGTCGACTATCAAGCTTGACCAATCGACTCAAGAAAATTTCAATTCATCCCCCTCTCTTGATTTCCAATTGGTATCGGAGTGGGTCTCACTAACATTTTTGCTTAATTGAATGTGAGCAAAAGATCCAATGGAAAACTATTAGATTCTAGGAGCCCTCCTTCAAGATGGTCACACTTCCACAAGACCACCCTACTTCAACGGACATCACTATTCCCACTGGAAGAACAGATTTAGAGTCTATATTCAATCAAATGACTTTTAAGCATGGGTTGTCATTAAGAAGGGACCAAAGCCCATTCCAGGACTGAAAGAAAAAAGGACAAGGAATCAAGCAGTATTGACGTGGATGACTTGGAAAACTTTAAAGACACCAAAGAATAACAAAAGGTAATTCAAACTAATGCAAGAGTTATAAGTTTACTCCTTTGTGCAGTAAGTGGAGAAGAATACGAAAAGATATCAACCAGTGAAACCGCAAAACAAATGTTAGAAAAATTGAAAGTAACCTATGAAGGAACCACCAAAGTCAAAAAGGCAAAAATCAATCCTCTGGTCAATGCGTATGAGCTTTTCAAAATTGAAGAAAATGAAAACGTGAAATCAATGTTTGCTAGATTAAGTTGAAATCATTAGGGATAAACACAATCTGTAAGTCCAAAAGCTTGTTAGAAGCCTCCCCAAAGTATGGGAAACCAAAGCTTCCATTCTAGAAGAAAAAAATCTTCACAACATGACCTAAGATGAATTAAGAGGTTATCTCATTGCCTATGAATGAAATTATATCAACAGGTACAACAAGTAAAAAAAAAGAAACTAGTGGCCTTCAATATCGTAACAACTAGAGAAGAAGAATCCCTGGAAGAGGCCGACAGTGAAGGAATGGCTCTCATAAATCACAGAGTAAGGCAGATCTTAAAACAAAGGCAGTAGAGACCCCAAAGAGAAAAAATAATGAATTCACAAGGAATGATGATCACTGTTATTACTGTGAAAAGTACGGCCATATTAAACAAAATTATCTAGAATTGAGAAGAAGATCAGCCAGAAGAAATAAAAACTTTGGGGCTTGGAGTAATGAAGAAGAAACATAAGCGGCCAAGATATGCTTCATGACAAAAGGTGAATCAAGCGAGGTAAGACCCCATAATTGTAGCATTCTTGAAACAAATATTGATATGATTACTAATGAGGTTTAAAAATTTATTGATGAATGCAATAAACTTGATCAATAAAAGAAAAATAGAGAAGCTCGGTTGAAACGAAAGCTTAAGGAGAAACGAAAAATTGGCAAGTTGAACTTAAAGCATGTCAAATCAAAAGTGACTTACTTTAAGAAGAACTTGATGATGTAAAAATTCCCCTAAACAACATTAGAAAATCAACAAGTCACAGTTCCATAAGATCAAATTCTTGTAAAACAAACTCAAGTTCCCCATCAAGATCATTTGAATCAGCCAAAACCTCTTTCTCTTTTCGAGGACCAGCCTGCTACACTTGTGAAAAGAAAGGGCACAAATCATATAACTGTAGACAAAGGTCTAAAGGTGTGTGGACTTGGAGACCTAAAGGAAGTACCTTTAACCCTCAAAGACCCAAGACTACTTGGGTACCTAAATAAAATTAATCTTTTTGTTTTACAGAAACATATCTGCAAAATCTACAAAAAAGGAATGTGGATCATTAATAGTGAATATTCCAGACACATAACCAAAAAGAAAGAAAGTTTCTACTCTTTAAAGAAAATAGAAGGAGGAGCCAAAAGTGATGTCATTAAAGTCGGCTCAGTGAAGATCAACTCCTTCTGTGAACTCATTGAAGTATATCTCATGGAAGAAATCAAACACAACCTATTGAGTATAAGTCAACTATGTGACACAGGATTTGGAGTCTCCTTCAAAGCTGGGAATTGCTCTATCAAGCATGAAAAGAGAGACATTTCTCTCACTGGTGAACATGTTGATAATATTTATATTCTTAATAATCCTGACTTTTCCACACTGACCTGTCTTACTGTGCAAACCAATGGCACCTGGTTGTGGCACAGAAAGCTTGGGCATGCTACTATTTATGCCATCGAGAAACTCTCTTGACTTGAACTAGTAAAAGGTCTGCCAAAACTAAGGTTAGAAAAGAATCACATCTGTGATGCCTGTCAACTTGGTAAATAAACTCGAACATCATTTAATGTCAATGATATTGTCACTACCACAAAACCTCTTTAAACAATCTACATGGATCTATTTGGACCCACCAAGACCGCAAGTATTGGTGAAAAAAATTATGTGTTTGTTATCGTGGATGATTATTCTCGTTTCACTTGGTAATATTTCTTGCTCATAATCATGAAGCATTCACTAATTTTATGATCTTTTGTAGAAGATTACAAAGAGAGGAATGCCATTTTATCACCTACGTTCATAGTGATCATGGAGGAGAATTTGAAAATAAAGCTTTGAGGAATGATGTACTCAAAACGGCTACTCTCAGAACTTTTTATCTCCCTGATATCCTCAACAAAATGGTATGGTGGAACGAAAGAATCAATCTCTTAAAGAAACTGCAAGAAGCATGTTTCTAGAACACAACTTACCAGATAATTTTTTAGTAGAAGCAGTAAGTACAACATGTCACTGTTGCGGCTTAAATGCACACACAAGTGCACGTGATTGTACAAGTAATATAGTGACTTAGACAATCAGATATCGTTCCCATGAGGACTAAACAATTGGATTTATCCTTATAATGTCAATCATCTACCAACCAATTGCCTTCTTTCTCTTTTTCAAAACTGTCATTGCTTACTTTACCTGCACATTAGATAATCCTGTAGATAAAATAACAGGCAAGGTATTATTGTCACCAAGGTAAACATATTTAAAGTGAGGAGGAAGAACCTTAAGCTCTAATTTTGGAGCTTCATCAATTGACGCTTTAGGAGATGGGCCAATTGGCCTGTTCAATGGCTCAAAAGGCAATTTTCTTATTTTAATAACTACTCAATTCATGACTGGAACTAATGCCAATGTCTTCACATCTCCATACAGATCATGACCCACCAAATCTCGCTCTAGTGGATCATTAGACAAAAACAACCTATGATCAGACTCAAGGTCTATAACAGATATAGCAGACAACTCCTCATATATAGCTGGCAATTTCAGTGCCTTGTATACATCAAAAAACTCTACTTTATCATGCGCTCTCATTGTCATCTTCCCTGCTGCTACATCAATTAACGACTGTCCTATTGCTAGGAAGGGTCATCCCATAATAAATTGAACAACTGGATCAACTTCAAAGTCAAGAATCACAAAGTCTACAGGAAAGATCAGTGATCCCACTTGTACTAAAACATCTTCAATAATTCCATTCGGCCTAGCAAGGGACCTATCAGCCAACTGCAAAACAATATTCGTGGGTTTGGGACTCCTAAGACCCATCTTTTGGTACTAAGATATGGGCATAATATTTATGCTATCCCCTAAGTCACACAATCCACGAGCACTGATGGTCTTCCCAATGGTGATCTATAACGTGAAACTACCTGGATATTTCAGCTTCGTAGGCAATTTTATTTTGTATCTTGAATGTGTACTCCTCAGTAAGTGCAACTGTAGCATACTCTGTCAACTGGTTCTTATCTACCACTATATCCTTCATGTATTTTGCATATTTTTGAACACTCTGTAGGATATCAATAAGAGGAATATTTACATGAACCTGCTTTAGAAGATCCAAGAACTTCTTATAACTGGCTTTCTCTTGATGCTTCCTTTGCCTCTGAGGAAAGGGTAAAGGTAAAGTCTTTTTCTCCACTTAAATTTCATAACTTGTAGATTTTTATTTGAACCCTTTGTCCTCCTTTTCCTTAGAATCATCATCAGTGACTGTCAGACTAACCTGTTCAGGTGCCGTCTTCTTTAATTGTAACCCACTCCTTGTTGTAACTGCATTAACCTTCTTTGGATTTGCCTATCTATCACTAGGTAGGACTCCTTGAGGTATTGTATTTTGGGCTCCCTCAATCTGACCTAGTTGCAACTCTAAATTCCTAGTGATCAATTGTTGACTCTTTAAATTTTCTGCAAAATTTGCTTGATTCGCCAAAAGTTGCTTCATTATCTCCTCCACATTACTTGTTTGAGTATTGGTTTGATTATTTTGAAACTATTGTTGATTTTGTTGCACTAACCCCTTATACTGATTATTATTTTGTGCTTGATTCTCCACTTGAATTTCATCACTTGCCGCTTTTTCTTTGAACCCTTTCTCCTCCTTGTCTTTAGAATCATCATCAGTGATTGTCGGACTAACCTGCTCAGGTGCCGTCTCCTTTAATTTTAACCCACTCCTTGTTGGAACTACATTAACCTTCTTTGGATTTTCCTTTGTATCTCTAGGTAGGACTCCTTGAGGTCTTGTATTTTGGGCTCCCGCAGTCTGACCTAGTTGCAGCTATAAATTCCTAGTGATTAATTGTTGACTCTTTAAATCTGCTGCAAACTTTGCTTGATTTGCCAAAAACTGCTTCATTATCTCCTTCATATTACTTTTTTGAGTAGTGGTTTGATTATTTTGAAACTATTGTTGATTTTGTTGCACTAACCCCTTATATTGATTATTATTCTGTGCTTGATTACCACCCCATGAGAAATTGGGATGATTCCTCCAGTTGGGATTATATGTGTTCCCAAAGTTCTGTTTCCTTGGAAGATTCGCATTCCCCACATAATTCACTGAATCTTGATTAACAACACAAGCATCTGCCGCGTGTTCACTACTTTCGCAAACCTCACATTGAGAATTCACCCGTTGGACTTCATTGGTTATAGCTGCTGCTTGCGGAACCCCCAAATTCATGTTGTTCAATTGAGTAAGCATCTGATTTTGCATTGCTGCAAGTTGGGATGATAATGTTATGAATTGATCTACCTCTAACACACCAACAACTTTCTTAGGAGCACTCCTAGAATCAGCATGCCATTCAGGATTCCCTTGTGAAATCCGATTCAGCAGTGTGTATAATTCATTATAAGTCTTCTCAAGATTTTTCCCACCTGCTGTTGAATCTAAGAGAATCTTGGTATTTGGCTCTATCCCCTCAATGAAAGTGTGAACAAGAACATCATTTAACTAATGATGATGAGGGCAATTTCTGAGCATACTTTTGAATCTCTCCCAAGCTTGGTAGAGATTCTCTCCTTCCTTTTGTCTGACACTTAAAATCTCACTTCTCAAATGCGCAGTCTTTCTAGATAGAAAGAATTGAATAAGGAACTTCTGAGCTAGATTTTCCCAAGAAATGATGGAGAGTGGTGGTTCAGCATATAACCACCTCTTTTCTTCCCCAATTAAAGAAAAAGGGAAGAGTGTCAATCTGACATAATCAATATTCATCCCTGCAGGAATGTACGTATTGCTTATCTCCAGAAAGGTCTATATGTGCTTCTGGGGGTTTTCATGTGACATACTAGAGAATTGCCCCGTTGAATTCAGTAATTTCACCATATTCAACTTCAATTCAAATCAATCACCTGGCTTGGGCTTGCGAATACTATTAGTATCATGGTTCGTGAGTGGGATTGCCACCTCATGAATAGGTCTAGCAGCTGGTTGAGCAGGAATAACTGGGATAACCGAAGATGGGACATTTCCGGCATTTAGATCGACAGGATCATTTGGGTCAACTGGATGAGCCATTTGAACCTATTGAATGGGATATTGAGCTTTTTGCCTTTGTTGAAATATCAATTCTAGTTCTGTAAAAGGCTCTACCAACTCTTTATCTCTCACCAGTCTTATAGTCAGCTAATCCTGCAAAAATTTAGTCGCTAAGATCAAGTCGTTAACATTTAAACTTAGTATCAAGAACAAAAAAATTAGCAATTTACTAATTATACTAGTCCCTGACAACGACGCCAAAAACTTATTGTGGCTTAAACGTACACACAAGTGTACGTGATCATACAAGTAATATAGTGACTTCGACAATCAAATATCGTTCCCACGAGGACTAAGCAACTATAAATTTACCCAGTTTTTAGTTTTAGACAACGAGGTATTAAGTGTTGTAAAGTATCAAGGTGTTTGTGAAATTGTGAATAAAAATTATAAATAAATAAGAAATAGCAATTTGTGACAACAGCAAAGCAAGCAACAGTTTTAAATAGTAATGATGAGAATTCCAGGGTTGAGGCACATCTAATAATCATACAATTCTATCTTCTTATCGCATTCTAATTGGTTATCGGGTTGTTGATTCGCATGGTTTATGGTGTGATCTTGGTTTCCCATCCTCAAATCTTCTATTTATTGAATATCACAACTACAACTCCCATAGGGATGCAATAATTCATCTAGATTCATAAAGTTATTTTCTTGCAATCGAACCAGGCAAGGCTTCTAGGTATATCCCTATCATAGAGGCTAATTCCAACCCCTTATTTTATAAAACAATAAGAACCTTGCTCCTTAATTTCTTTATTCTATCCAACGATTTTCCTTCCGAATTCTCATAGAAATATAGATTTATTCTAATGGTGTCCACTCATCAAAATAGTAAGCTCAAGAAATTAAGAACAACCCAGATGATAATACGAAAAGAAACTATGATAAAGAATATCAAAGAGTAATCATGTTCTTTGCCTCAACCACAGAACATGGATATTTAACCACTTATGTTTGAATTCAACATCAAAAATATGTAATTAATCATACCAAGAATTAATCTTGAAGTAAAGAAGTTCAAAAGAAATTCTAAGAACCCTAAGAGAGAGAATATTATGTTTTTCCACTGCAGCTACGCTTTCCAAAGTGTCCTAAATTGTCTTGAATTTTTTCTTTTATAGCTGGGCTAAAAAACCCAATTTAGTCCTTCGATACGACACACTGTTCTGTCAAATTCCATATTCCTCATGGATCTGGGCCATATCGGAAGGTCACTATTTTGGTACAATTACGATTTGGCTCATCACCGCAATGCGGTGAAATCGCAGAGAGCTACTAGTTTTTGACAAATGCAATTTCATCTTCCTCCACGATGCGCTGAGCTATAGACTTTGAAAAAATGGAACCTAGAATTTTACCGCGATGCGATAATATCCTGCCCTTATTATGGAATCTTGACAATTGGGAAATGACTTCTCACTGCGATGCGGTGATATCACGGTGCCTCATTGTTTTTTGATAAATGCCATTTGGTCCTTCTCCGCGCCGTGGTGACTATAAAAATCGAAAGTTCTGACTTCCATATTGTCTTTTTGAGCTTTGTTCCAATGCCTTTGTTTACTCCCTTTACAATTGCATATCATTAATGTTTCCAATTACTTCTAATTCATTGCAATTTAGTCCTGCAAACACTAATCATGTTCATTAGATAAAGAATGCACTTAAAGCTCAATTACACTCAGAATAACACATTGTAGCTCTCGGAACAAGTCCAAATATGGGTGAATATTGGTGATTGAACATATAAATATGCCCAAGATCAGTCACATTCTCAACAGATGTCTTATTAGACAAATTTTAAAGAAAACTCCGTATGAGCTGTTGTGAGGGAAAACGCCTAATGTTAGTTACTTTAATCCTCTTGGATGTAAGTGCTTCATCCACAACAATGGTAAGAATAACTTAGGAAAGTTCAACCCACAAAGTAACAAAGTTAAATGATCCATGGACAGGATTCAAAGTAGACATAACTCCTGAAAAATTAATCGGTGAGTCGATTATAGTCAATCCAGAGTCACTTCCCTCTAAAGAATCAACCAAAATCAATGTTCCCAAAGAATGTAGACACAATGCAAGTTTTTCAAATAAATCCATCATTAAAAATCCAGATGATAAGATGTAGACAAGAGCTTTATTAAAAAAACAAGCATCTATTGCTCCTTTGTCTCAAATCGAGCCCAAAAGGGTTGACGAGGCACTCCAAGAAGAGTTTTGGGTTGATTCTATGAAGAAATAATTAGAATAGTTCGATCAAAATCAAGTATGGAGTCTCGTTAAAAGGCCCAAAAACTGTTCAATTGTCGGAACCAGATGGGTCTGCAGAAATAAATTAAGCGAGGAAGGTAAGGTTGTTAGAAATAAAGCCAGATTAGTAGCTCAAGGCTATTCACAACAGGAAGGTATAGACTATGATGAAACCTTTATCCCTTAGAAAGGTTAGAACCTATTCAAATTTCATTAGCCTTCACTGTCTTCAATGCTTTAAACTATATCAAATGATGTAAAAATGCCTTTCTAAATGGTTGCATTCATGAAGAGGTTTATGTTAAACAACTTTCTGGTTTTGAAAATACCTCCTATCCAAATCATGTTTTAAAACTTTCAAAAGCACTTTATGGTCTCAAGAAAACTCCAAAATCTTGGTACGAGAGATTAAGTACTTTTCTAATAAATAACAACTTTGAAAGAGGAAAAGTTGATACTACTCTTTTCACTCAAAAATTGGATTCAAATTTACTTATTGTGCAAATATATGTTGATGATATTATATTTGAAAGTTCTAACATTTCTTTGTGTGAGAATTTTTTAAATCTAATGAAAGGAGAATTTGAAATGAGCCTCATGAGAGAACTCACGTTCTTCTTAGGATTACAGATCAAACATACTACCAAAGGTACCTTCATCAGTTAAACTAAGTACACTAGGGAGCTCATAAAAAAATATGAAATGGAAAAAGAAAAGGCTTTCGGGACTCCAATGAGTCCTTCAACAAGTCTGGACCTGGATACATCCAGAAAAGATGTTGATGAAAAGAATTACAGAGGAATAATTGGATCCTACTCTACTTAACCGCGAGTCGACCAGATATTATGTTCAGTGTGTGTAAATAATCAAGGTTCCAGTCGACTTCCAAAAAGTCCCACTTAACTGTTGTTAAACAAATTATTCTCTATCTCATCGAGACTTGATATGCTATAGAAATATAACACTTTTGATGCTTAAAAAAGGAAAATATGCAAGTTTCTGAGGTTATTTTGTTAAATATGATGCATTTTGGTTTTGCAGAAACTCATGTTTTGAATGCTAAGTTCGTGAAAAAGATGAAAAAGTGTTTTTAGATACTTTTTGGAGCAATTATGGATGTTCAGGACACTTCTCGACTTGTTCGTGATCAAATCATGATAGGGAATTAAAGAAAATATGAAAACATGACTCCCGACACTTACTAAATCAATATGTGGACCGCAAGTAGGACCTACAAACCGCAAGTAAGCAAAACGAGTACCAGAAGTCCAAAATTCCGAGAGCTGACCTGCAGGATTTTTGAATCGGGGAACCTATGCCCTATACTTGTGCCCACCCTGCTGACCGTAGGTACTACCTGTGCTCAGGGTCAGGGCGCAAGTTCAGACCATAAGTGGCCATGAACCCTGCTTTCTTCTATTTCGTTCAGGCTTTGCTTTTAGGGTTTCCTCATGTACTATAAATACCATTTATGTATTTTTTAGTAGGAGTTAACACTTTTGATACTCAAAAACATATTTTGATTTCAAGATTTGATTTTGATCTTGTGATTCTCTTGCATTGACTTCAGTTGATTAATTCAGTTATGGTTGTGGGTTTTTATACTTCTTATCATTGTGATTTTATCTATGCTTTCAATTATGAATATTATTAATTTTTTCATAAGCATGAGCGGCTAAAAACCATAGCTAGAGTTATGGAAACCCTGGATGATTGATACGAGAGTATTCTACGACGATGAGAACAAACACAAACACTAAAGAAATAACGAAATCGACAAACGAAAAGTAAAAGGATTAAAAGGATAGATGATAGAAAGATAGACTCAAAAAGATAACAAAAGGAAAACCAAAGGGTGTATCAAATCCAAATACCTCCCTTATTGATTACCTACGAGAACCAAGCTCTTATGTTGATAGAAAGGTTGATTGGATCTCCCATACAACCACCGTTTATGAACAAGATTAAACATTGGCTTTTCCAAGAACTCAACACTCCCAATGGAGTTTTCATGAATTCATCATATCATTAAACAAAAATTAACTAAAATAACCCTAGCTACCAAATATTTATAGCTTGGATAAATATTACACAATTAGGGCACACAAGTGACCCAAATGTAAGAAAAGGCCCACTAGGGGTTGTTTTGACCCGCTCTTGAAATGCTAGAGCAGACCAAAAACAGATTCAAAGTGCCTTGGGTGCATGACTCTTCCAAGGGCTTTCGATCCACGTTTTGCACTCTTTCGACCTCATCAAAGTCCTTTGACCCTCCTTAATTGTAATCTTTATTCATGTGGAATCTTTTAATAGCACTAGGGAGTCATTAAACACCTCGAGCATCATACGTATCTTATCCAAAGGTCCATAGAAAATTTGGCTTGTATCGTCCTCCCCTTCTAGAAACGGATTCGACCTCGAATCCAAACCCTGAAAAAAAACAAAGGAAGGACAAACAATTACAACATCCTCATGACATGAGGGTTAGGGTTAGTACAGATAATCATAGCATCATTCCAAGGTTGCACATACTTAAGATATAACCAAGGATCCTTCATGGTAAAATTTAGAAACTTATTGAAAAATGCATAAAATAGTTGGCTATGGGAATCACCAAGAGGTAAGGAAACCAAACATGTCATAATGATAGCACTAAATCCAAAAGGTAAGGCTACCTTCACCATAGGAGCCGTAAGACACAGTTTCTTCATCACCTCCTTAAGAGATCACATCAAGAGTGGTGCCTCAATTGGTTGTAAAGTCTACAAGACCCATATAACATTTTAATTCAAAAAAGTGGATCAACCAACAAGTTCCCTACCTATACATAAAGTAAATCCAAGACTAGCATGGATATCATCATTAGCAAAGAGGTAGTATAAAAAGGAATCAAGTGTAAAAGCATCATCCAAGGTGTTATTATCTACAAGAAAGCCATTTGGCTAAAAAAAATATGGAACCTAATGCACACAAGGATGGAATCAAAACATTTAAGCACATATGACTTTTTCCTTTCAATTAACTTCCCTTAATAAAAGGGTCACCAATTGTAAACAATTCACAAAGAAGGGAATCACTAGCATGGAATCCATCCAAAGTGTTTTCAAGAGGAGACTCTCTCCTTGACCTACAAGTAGTGAAACCTCGGTTAACATTGGAAACACACAATGTTGAATTCTTGTGGATCTTTCTTTACTTCCCTTATTTAATGAATGCTTATCTTTGTTGGAAATGCCTCTCATGCACAACTTGGGTCTATCAAGTGGGTTGAAAATCCCCAATAAAGAGTTTCCATCATAGGAAAGTATTCCAACATCCTCATCTAAACTTTGCTTGTCAACTAGATCAAGCATCAAGTTGGGTGTGCCAAAATAACCATATTCCAATTTGGTACTGGGGTAAAATGGATAGAGTAGCCATAGACACGGGTCTATACAACACTCTTTTTCCCTATAGGCTTCACCCAAACTAAAAGATATACTCTCTACATTTGCATAAGCATCATCAAAAACAAAAGGAGGGTAGAGAAAGGTATCACTCAAGTCAACTTCAACTAAGGTGTCCTCATGTATGTACTCACTATTAGATTTAAGATCATCTCTATGAGTATTCTCAACAATAGGAGCACACAAAGTAGAAGAAGAAGCGATTTCTAAACAATTGATACTTTCTCCTTTAATGAAAAAATCCTCAAGTAGACATATACCACCACTAACTTCAAAGGAGTTATTGTTTAAGTCTTCACAAGAAGAAAACAGTTCATCCTTATAATTATCAAACAAAGGTGGGGTCTCATACAAAGGATTACCACCACGAGCATTTTCATAAGAACAATCATTAATTGGGTTTCTCAAATATTCAAGCAGATCACAGTTATCATCACCCAATTGATTATTCCTTTCCAAGACTTCACAATCTTTTCTCTTAAGAGTACTTTCATCTTTCAAGAAGAGATTTCCATCATTAGGAGGAATCTTGTGACACCATAGTGGGTTTCATATAAGATATATCCCTCAAGATGAGCTACATCATCAATGCTATCCACACCACTAGGTAATTCATTAGGAGTGATTTTTTTATCTTCAAACAAGATATTATTCTTAAAGAGAGAAAGGTTTATCCATGAAAAGGATGTAGAACATGCAATTTCACTCTCTAAAAGACAATTATCAAGCATCAAAGATGTTTCAAACACATGATTATCCCCATGAGACAAACTAACATTAAGATCTTCACTAGAGGACATGCTCAACGGGTCACTCATATTCACTTGATCAATATTTTCAACATCATCACTCACTTGAGGTTCATTAATCTAATCAAACACATCCTTAAGTTGTGGGAAAGTTTTGCACACAAGTTGATCAATATTATTTTCAAAAGACTATGTACTATTATTCAACACAATGGCTTAAACACTAGGTAGACACAAATTAATCTTACAAGAAGATTCTATTCGGTCATCAATAAGATCAACTAGTGTATCCACACTCACAATATGTACATCATCATCAAGAGGTAAAAAATCATTAGACTCATATGTAGGTAAGCTACTACTCACACTCAATGGGCTACTATCCAGACAATCATTATTCTCATGCACAAAAGTGTAAGAGTTGGCTATTTTACCTTGAAGTTCTTGAGCATATTCTTCACCTTGGTGTGAAGGTCCTCCACAATAGTTGAAACCATCTAAGATTACCTTCGTCAAATATTCAAAGGGAATCTTTTCTTTTGACGCTTGTTCTCCTCCGCTTGCCATGTTGGTATCTACACAAATGTCCTTATTAAAAGAAGGACAAACAATGTTAGCTCCAGTTGGTGGCAACCCCTTCATTTCACTCCTCATAGCCTCTTATTTTTATTCTCTTGGATTTCCACCTTGAACTCCCTTACTCCTCTCAATCTTTTGTCTCTCAATCTCTTTAGGCTTGGAGTAAGTGATCACATCTCTTTGAGATTTGGGAAGAATAGATGGAAAGAGATGATTTCCCCATTGGTCATTTACAATCTTAGGACAATTTTGTACATCTAGAACCTTATGTTGTGCAAACCAGTTGGCAGCCAAGTATAAATATCCATGTTCCAGGGGGAAGATATCACACTATACCTCTTCATAGTACCCATATCGGGTGAAAAAAACTTTCACTCTCTCATAAACCTTATACCCATCCAAGAAGTATGAAACAAGTAGAGGTTCTTGAGGTATCCCTAGATGGTAAACCATGGGTGGAAAGATATAGTTCCTATAACACCAACCATCTAGCATAAGGAGGTATCCTGGAACCCCATAAATGCTTACCTTTCCAGAGTGAACATTTCTTCTTGGATCAATATTATAAAGCTTCGTATACCCCAATGGTACATAGGAACCCCTCATGATTTCCTTCAAGGTACTCCATATTTGGTCGTACTTTCTTTTGATATGCCACCAAATTGATGTCGGACCTCAAATATGTTTAGTGGCACATGTAGCCTTTTTAAATTCATTCATATGATAATCCATAAAGATCCTTCACATGTAGCCTTTTTAAATTCATTCATATCATAATCCATAAAGATCCTTTCACACTCCCATTCCCAATCAAGATATTCTTTTGGACCTAACTCTCTCATACAGATTGGGAGAGTAGAAAGATCTTGACTCCTACTATACCCTCTATATCCACCTTGGTTCCTGTTCCATATGTTTGGGAACTAGGATAAGAAGAGTAAGATGTAGTACCCCAACTCTTTGGAGATGTATGATCTTTCATTCCTATAGATCAATATATACTATAGTTATCATAATCATTCACATTAATTAGACCTTGATAAGAAGTACTACAAGATGAGGAATACGAAACTTCACAATCCTCAAGTACATTCTCACCATGATTGTAAGAAGATTTGTAAATGAATGAGTTATACCTTACATCACCTCTAGGATCGAAGTAGGAGGTGCAATACCCCTTATATGCTCCATCTTCCTCATAAGAACCATCACAAGGCTCTTCATTATCTCCATCTTCTTCGTAGCCATAACTATCTTCACCACAATCATAGTCTCCTATGACGTAGTCACAATTGTCTAAGGCTATCGAAGACGTGCTTTCTTATATCACCTTTTGCCTACAAAATGAACAAACAAGATTAGTAGTAAATCTCCCCACCAATAATCATATGAATCTAACCTTTGTGATCCTCACAATTAGAGTGACGAATGTTGAAATTTGCTTATACTCCGATGGATAATAAGGTGTCTATCTCTAATTTGCGTCCGGAGTGGATTCTTGTTTGAAACAACTCAAATAAAAAAATGTACGGACTTGATTCAAGAAGCTACGCTGAATTAAAAACTATAAAAGGTCAAAAGAAATAGGATGAAGAAATAAAATCAAGCACTAATCGATGAACTTAGTAGATGAATTACTAGTTAATGATTGGTATAAGAATCAAAAGAAGATATTAGGAATTACTAAAATGAAACGATGGAATCAAAACTTGAGAAATGGAGTAATTAAAGTGTTAAAATGCACTTTGGAACTTGAATTAGACGTTGGGAAGTCTTGAGATGTGTTGGAGATGACTTACAAATCTTGGACGCACCTCAAAGGCATGTCCAGCGCATGAGAGAGCTGCCTTGACCTGCTGAAGAAACTTGGGCGCATGTCCAACACATCTTGGGCATAGGTGAGTAGCTTATATACTGAATTTACATGCTGAAACAGCACATGCGCAGCTGCAAGACAGGTTGGGCGCAGGTCCAAGGGATATTGGCCACCCCTTGCTTGCTAAATGGCTGAAAATGCCCTTCTTGTGGTCCTCTTTGCACTTTCTCTTGGAATATGCTTGGAATCCTTTTGAGATACTTTAGTAAAAATACTTTTACACTCTTGTCTTTCTTCTTTTTGTATCAAACAACCAATTTTGGATGAACTTTCAAGATGAAGATAACAATCTCTCCAAGAACACCAACTTTTTCAACTTTTTCTCCTTACCTCAGAATGAGTTGCAATTTTGAACGTAGGCAGTTCTTAGCTTCTAAACTCATTCCAATCATCAATTTGCACAAATGATTCACCATAATCTTCATATTTTCAATTCACTTAAAACTTCTTGGAACCAAGCTTTCAACGATAGTAGAAGGCTCAATTTCACTCCGATTTAGTCAAATTTTATTTATAGACTAGTATAGTGTTAGAGAACACAAATCTAATACTAGAAAAAAAATAAAAACACAAAATTAAAAAATTAAAATTTGACCTAAGAACAAAAATGTGAATAGTGCCTTTTTTATTTTTGATACTACTTTTTTGTTGATTTTCAAAAAAATAAACCCAAGATTGACTTTGTAGGAATGAAAAATCAAGTTCGGCTATGATACCAAATGATACTAGAGTATTCTACGATGACGAGAACAAACACAAATACTAAAGAAACAATGAAATTGAAAAACGAAAAGTAAAAGGATTAAAAGGATAGATGATTGAAAGATAGACCCAAGAAGATAACAAAAGGGCAACCAAAGGGTGTATCAAACCCAAAGATCTCTCTTATTCATTACCTACGAGCACCTAGATCTTACGTTGACCAAACGAGGGATCAGATGTCCCTTACAACCACCGTTTCTGAACAAGATTCAACATTGGCTTTTCCAAGCACTCAATAGTCCCAATGGATTTTTCATGAATTCATCATCATCATTAAATAGAAACTAACTAAAATAAGCCTAGCTACCAAGTATTTATAGTTTGGCTAAATATTAAATAATTAGGGCCCAAAAGTGACCCAAATGTAAGAAAAGGCCCACTAGGGCCTGTTTTGACCCACTCTTGAAATGCTAGAGTAGATTCAAAGCGTCTTGAGCGCATGAACCTCCCAAGGGATTTCGAGCCCCATTTTGCCCTCTTTCGACCTCATCAAAGTCCTTTGACCCTCCTTCATGGTAATATTCATCCATGTGGCATCTTTTAATATCACTAAGAAGTCATCAAACACCTTGAGAATCATACGTATCTCATCTAAAGGTACGGAGGCAATTTGGCTTGTATCACGGATTGACGAAATAGGAGAAGTGTTGTTGTTTTTCTGAACCGATACCTGTTGAAACCTAATTTTTGCACTCCGTGACTAAACTTAATCCTAAGTTTCTTCAAATTTTAATAAAATTGAGGTATTTATTTCCTCCGAATAAGAGTTTTGAAAAGTATATTTGTACGTCATTTTGCCACTTTAAGTAGCAATTATATATTATCATGTTCAATTATGAGATATTATACAATTGGATTACTTAAATGTTTATTCTATGGAATATCAGATTTTAGTTAAAGATTATTTTGAAAATAGATACACTAATTAAAATCTTGATTTGAAATAGATCTACTTCAAAAATGGCTTGTTTGGAGAAATGCTACTTAATTTGATCAAATCAAAGAAGCTCGGGATTAAACTAGTTGCTAAATTCATTTTCAATATTGACTCAATTTGGTCAATGTATTAAATTAGATTTAATTGAAGTTGATTTGGCTACAATTGCAATACAATTGGTTGATTAATCTCCAATTAGGTCAAAATTTAAATACAATTGACTATAGTCTTTATCAATAGTCTATTTATTAAATAGTTTAAACCTACTCCTAATTGAAGCTATGTCTTAAATAATTCCACCCAGGCCCGATATTTTTCAATATCAGCCCAACAATAAAGCAATTTCAGCCCACCACAAATCCTTGATAACCCAGCCCAATCCCCTTATCTCCTCTCTCACAACCTTGACCTAATCTCATCCCACAACAAAATAATGATGCCAACTCTAAAAATCCAAAAGGGACCGACTCCATCAGCTTCAATAACTCGACCCGTCTTTGACACCCACTCTAGCTCAACCCGTACCACGATAACCCGATTCCAAATCGCGACAGCGACTAACCCGTATTTTTTTGCTTTACGGATCCACACGAGAATGCTCGAGAATCTTTTAGAAAGAAGGTTAGGTATCACCTCTAATGGATCAATTCAGTAAATCTCGGTAGCATTGGTATGATTTTGTACCTATTTGGTGGCTTTCCATTGGTTGTGGGAGGGAATTGGCTTTCCCCGAATTCTATTGGTCCACCAATTCTGAAATTAGTACGAGTCGCGAATGAAAAACTGAGGTGAGGGAGAATTTGAATTTCAAATATCCTATTTTGGAAAATCCTGAAAATGCCCCAATTTCATCGTCTATATAAGAAGACACTAGGTCACTGTTTTAGAGGTTGACAGAGGGAGGGAAAAAATTCTGAGGAGAGAATTAGGGTTCAAAATTCTGAGGTTAGAAGTTCTAGGGTTCAAAAATTTCTTTGAAAGTTTTGGGCTTGAGAAGAGGGAAAAGCCATCTTGAGCTAATCATTAAAAATTTTTTGTTTGAATTAAAAGTTTTGTTTTTGTATAAGTCAGAGATTAATCAGTGTGTTTCGAGTTGACGACAACGACGATCTCTGGTGGTGACTAGGAGTCCAATGTTAGCTCGTTATTCTGTCTTGCTGCTCTGAAGGAAGTGAATACCCTGTACCCTTTATTTCGTTATCGCATTTTCTCTGCTTCATCCCATTTGCTGATATAATCATAGTATTGTTTGTTGGGTTATGTGCTGTAAAGGTCCCAAAGACCATAGGTTGTAGTTTTGATGAAATTTGTTGAATGTATCATTATGTTAGGATTAATCTAGGTTCGGATTGCCAAATATGTGGTTTTCTGTCATTTTTCTTATTTTGGTGTCATGATCTGTCGTCCATTCTTAGTTTTGCTGAGTAGTTTTCGGCCTATGCTTTACTTGGTGTATGGCTGGTGGTTGGCAGGGCTGGTTTATTACGCAAAGTCTATTGCTTTGATTGTATTCAACAATTTTAGTCGGGTGATGTTTGGCTCGTAGTCATTATCTGATTGTGTTTGTCCATTGTTATTGCTGGATTGTGGTTCCATTGTTGAGTTAGTAGCATTGTTAGCAGGGCTACCTCTTAAGATCCTTTAGCTTCTCATATGCCAAAAGGACAATGAGAAAGGACCGAAATATACAGAAGATCCTGTGATTCCTCGATGATCGTCTCGACCACTAAAAGCTTATCCTTTTTAATCTATCGAAGAGAGAGTGAGGATGAGGATAATATGCCCTGCCACACTCCCCTTTAGTTTATGAGTTATGCCTCTCTTTTGGTCTCAAAAACCCAAATTTGGGATTTCTATTTCTCCTTTAAACCCATTTTCAGTATAAAATCATATTAAGAGGATACATGTAGTTGTGTGGATGCTTGAACGTTGGAGTATTTTTGTAAAAATTAGTCTAGTTTTCTTATCACTGCATTGTGTACGGGATAAGGATTCCCAAGGATATTTCTTGGTCAATAATACTAAGAAAGTAGGGATGAAGTCGTAACCTTTTCTTTCCCAAAGGATGAAGTTGTACCCATTTCATTTTCAAAATAGGATTAGGGATGGAACAACGCGATGAACAATTGTGATCGATTATTTCCATCATCAAATACCTACTGACAAAGCTTAATATTGCAAATTATTTTCCAGATTTAAATATCGTGTGTCTCATGGTCGAGCACGATTGATGTGTTATAATTGTCAGGGGTGTTGTCCTGTACTTTTGAAACTGGTATCCTTATAATTATTGCTAAGACTCATAAGTTGAACTTTAGACAACTCACTTGTCCTAGGTACTACTATTGCTTGCTTTAGGCTTCAACTTCTTAATATTTGATTCCTAATAAAATTGGAGAACATATAAGCTCTATATCTTGAGATCCCAGCGAGTCGTCATAATCTTATAAACATTCTGATTTTACCATTAGCTTGGTAGAGTCTTGAATAAGTTTTCCTTTATTTTATTACCCATGCTGTTTGGATTGATTGACCATGAACAACAATATTCTGATCGTGGATAACCTTCACACGAATATACAGTAGGTTTACGTGCTAATTACCTTGCCACTCATCATATGCTATTTGGTATCAACACGTCATTTACTTTTAAATACAAATAAGGTTTACACTAAGACATCATTTACCCCAATACGCTGTTTGATTATTTGAATGTGCCCTCGTTCCTTATTATTAGCCTTTTATACATTTTTTTAACAAGCATGGGTTAATCCACTCTATGTTTTCTTTCCCTCAGATGATCGTATGTTATGTATCTTATTTCCTTGATTTGATTTTTGTGTTTACCCCTTTAATTTTTCTTCCTTTCTTTCTCGGTTGATCATGCATTAATTTTTTTTTTGTTTATTCTTGCTTTGCATTTGAACTCGTTGGAGTCCAAACGGACCCTTTGCATTCCTCAATGGTCCAATAAGGCCCACCCGTTGAGTCAAACCCGGAAAAGAGTCGAAGGTTACATAATGCGGATAAAGGAGGCGAAAGAAGAAGGAATGGATTAAACCCCATTACTTAAAATGGCAAAGAGATTAAAATCTCTTTTATTTATTTATTTACTTATTTCATTGCTGTCCTTATCTTTTTATTTGTTTGATTATCCATTCATTAGGGCCAATAAGCCAAAGTTGTATTTAATACAGGTGGAGCAAGACTCGGGCCAAAGGCTCAAAAATAGTTTAGGACAGGTGAAATGGGTCGAAAGCCCAACTAGACTAAGCCAGGTCTCGTTGATTTGGGCCCAATGGCCTAAATCCTTGAGTTTCTTCCCCTTTCCCATTTTATATGTTTATTTGTTTATTAGTTTTGTTTAGACTTAGTTAAAATCCCTACTAAGTCGCCTAAACCTATTTTACACAAGTCCTTTTTTTTAAATCAAATCACTACTTCAACAAATTAATCTTTTCAGAAGTTAATCAATGACATTATCAAACAGTCCGGATAACCGCAAGTTAGCGGACGTTTTAGGTGCCTAACACCTTCCTAAAATGTTAATAAGAACCGCTTACTTAGAATCTCTAAACTTAAATGATTTTCCTATTTTGAATCGTTTAAGTATTTTATTAAGGTTTCTTAATTCCTTTTCAAAATTAAGTGGCAACTCTTCTCAATAAGTCAAAAATTTTCTCCGCAAAACAAAAATGGCGACTCTGCTGGGGATCTCTCATTAAGTTCTAACCAAATGTTTGATTTCGTATTTTGATTAACAATTTATGTGTTCATTTGTTTCGATTCTGTAGAGTTTAATTATCGCATCGCATGGCATATTCCTACATTATTTAAACTGTTTTGGGGTTTCGTGGGTATCCCGATCCCTATTGATCTGTTCCAAAAATGTGTTGGAAATACAAACAGTTTATTATCACGTGAGTCGTCTGATGGCTGTTTATATTTTCAAACTCAAGTTGTCCGCTTGAGAACTAGTGTTCAAACCCACTCTAGACACCGAGGATAGAACGAAACGAAAACCCTATTTTAGGCATGAGTCTAGGATGACCCAATACCCGAGCGGGGTATTGGGCCCATTAGAGAACTTTCCCTATGTCTATTGACCCCGAGTCAATCACAGACGGATCATACTTATGTGTTGGAGAAATATATGCTTGTCTAAATTCAATCCATTACCCTTTGGGGTCAGGGAAAGGCTTATCTTTGTCTTCTTTTATGCAGATATGGCTCAATTTCATTCCCGTGAAAAGTTCAAGATGGTTACCAAACCTGACGATTACCTGAAATTATGGTGGGATTACATGGATCCAGATGAGAGAAAAATTGTTAGGACACACATCGGGCACCTGCCTTCGTTGATCGAAATGGACGCTTGGCCTGAAATGATCCACATGCTTACGACTTTTTGGGATGATCAGAATATGGTGTTTCACTTCGGGGATGTGGAATTGACTCCTACCATCGAAGAAGTGTTAATTTTTTATGAGAGTATTGAAATGTGTTTCAAGAGAAAGGAAAAACCTGATAAGAACATTCTAGTTCCTGCCGTGTGGGACCGTCAAACAATCAAAGAGGCATTTTTAACTGACGACGACACCTGTTTAGGGGAACGTGATGGAGAAAATATTATTTTTTGGGAGTTGTATCGTCGGTTTGGAAGATTCAATGCCTTCCACAAATTTGGACATAAATTTGAGTCTGAAGCAAAATGGAAGGAGATGAGAGCCTTTGCATTTGCGGTAGGTCTACTCGGAACCATGGTGTTCCCACAGGGGGAAAATGGCACAATTCATCCAAGGGTTGTTACGGTGGCCCATGCACTTTTCTTTGGAGTAGATTATGATTCTACCAAGGTATTCCACAATTTAGCTCCCATGATTGTCGCCGACATAAATCGAGCCTTGGAAAGGTGTCAAGTCGAAAATCATTTTTTTCAAGGTTGTAACCTCATATTACAATGGTGGATGATGAAGCATTTGGTAAAAGATTCGATAACGGTACAACCTGATCATAAAACAAGGGTGGATATGCTGGCTTCGCACGACATGTGGTTGTTTCTACACAGGTTCAAAAGGGAAGCATCTTACGAATTTTGGTTTAAGACTTTTGAGGAATTAAGAGATGACGATGTGCAATAGTCCATTAACTATCTTCGTTCAGGGAAATACACCATTCGAGGGGGCAAGTGGCCTTTCCTAGTGCTTCCCGATCTCAGGGGGACCCGACCCTACAATCCTGGCAGAGTTCTTAGGCAATTTGAGATCAAGCAGGAGGCACCATAAATAGATTCCATGCTTAGGTTTTTCATCGAATACGATGAAAGTGATCCTCCACTCAAAGACGGCATGATAAATGGATGGATAAGAAGAAGGTGGACGGAAGTGACTTTCTGTATAGAGCATGACTCTGAAGTCAGTGATACTTACAAGGAGTGGTTGAAAAAGAGTCTCGCCGGAGCATTGATTCCGGGACCAAATGTGCCCACTCGGGTTGTGGATATAGAATCCGAGCATCAAATTCGGCTCTAAAGGCTACAAGATGAGTTCCAAAAAAGTGAAATCGCGCACCAGCAGATACACATGGAGGACGCTTTAACTATACGTATGTTATGGGAAGAGTTGAAAAGAGCTAGGCAAGAAGCTGATGATGCCAGACAATATCTAATCGATTTGGATGATAGCATGGCCTCCCAACTCGATAGTATAGGGAAAATGACTTACGACTGCAAGGCACAATTATGCGGGTGTCATATTATCATCAATAGGTATCAAATATCCCAGGAGGTAAACAAGGCAAAGAAGGCAAAGGCAGACGAAGGAGCCTCCAGTAGCTAGTTTTTCTATCTCCCCTGCGCGGGAACTTATCTTCTTTTATGTTATTTCCCTTTTACCCTAAATATTGTATCCCTTTTTCATTATCTTTTGTAGGAATTTATGCCCTTTTTCGTATCTATATGAGTTGGGGGTTAATGGATTGACTTTGAGGAACCATCTATTTTCTTCAAAAATCGTTAGGCCTGAACCCTTGGCTCAAAAAGGATCACCCCAGCTAGGATACGCGTTATTATAATGTTTTATGTGCTTATGTGCGTTTGTTTGGATCAAAGGCAAGTTCATCCACTATGTCCTATGGATGAATTTAGCTATGACTCAAGCAACTCTATGTGGTTATTTCCTATCAAATATTTTGCATTACTTATCATATACGAAAACTAACACATCTGCCTTTGAGTTGTTTTACTTTACAGATAATAGAAATTACTCCGTGTTGATATAAGCTGGCAGAACATCCCTACTTCACCTGATCGAAAGCGCAGAAAATCCCATCCTCTGACCATCATTCAAAAATGACGGGAAATGACGAAGAAAGCGCACTGACTATCCGGGATGATGTGATAGCGGAACAGAATGAGATGATTGCGGAACTTGCAAGAAAGTTAGAAATGCTTCAAGAGGAAATAAATCGCACTCGAAATTTGGCTAACTTGGCCATCACCATTAATGACCTCGCTCCAGGAGGACATAGGACTCCACTCCAAATCTTTCCCCTCAGTACACCTATTCTCAGGGATCATCCAAATAATGTATCATCCATCTCTGCTCCTCCATTTGTCCAAAATACTAATTGTGAAAATAACCCAAACGCCTACCATTCACAAAATCCATCTGTAACCCCACAGAACCCGTCTAAATTGATGAGGAATATGAGACACTTCGAACTACTTTCCAGATGAGGAAGTTTTGTTCGTAGGAGAAGACATTACAAAGATTTACCCCGGATAGAGGCTATTTTTTGATGGGGCGGTAAACTTCAAAGGTTCAGGAATTGGAGCAGTTTTGGTGTTAGAAATGGGCCAGCATTATCCGGTAACTGCTAAGTTACGTTTTCCATGCACCAATAACATGGCTGAATATGAGGCTTGCATTCTGGGTCTCAAATAGGCACTTGATATGGGTGTTCATGAATTGTTAGTCATTGGGGATTCAGATTTGCTGATTCACCAGGTACGGGAAGAATGGGCGGTAAAAAACCCAAGATCGCTCCTTATGTGGAGCTGGTGCGAGAATTATGTGAAAGATTCAAGGAAGTTGATTTTAGGCATATCCCACGGATACAAAATGAGTTTTCTGATGATTTGGACACTATATCTTCCATAATTCAGCACCCGGATCAGAGTTACATTGATCCTTTGGAAATAAGCTTGAAGAAGCAACCCGCGCATTGTGTACACGTGGAAGAGGAGCCTGATAGAAAGCCTTGGTACTATGACATAAAAAGATATTTCGAATCTGGAATATATCCTGAAGAGGCTAGTAACAACCAAAAGAAGACAATCTGGCATTTGGCAAAGAATTACTTTCTAAGTGGAGAAATTCTTTTTAGGAGGAATCCTGATTTAGGATTCCTAAGATGCGTCGATGCTGCGGAAGCCAATAAACTGATAAAAGAGGTACACGTTGGAATTTGTGGGCCCCATATGAATGGGTTTGTCCTTCCCAGAAAGATCCTGAGAACCGGTTACTTCTGGATGACTATGGAAAATGATTGTAGTAAGTATGTGCAGAGATGTCCAAAATGTCAAATACACAGAGATCTGATTCGAATGCCTCCACACGAGCTTCACACAATGAATTCGCCTTGGCCTTTCGTAGCTTAGGGCATGGATGTCATCGGACCAATAGAGCCATTAGCGTCGAATGGGCATAGATTCATTTTAGTTTCCATTGATTATTTCACTAAGTGGGTCGAAGCGGCTTCGTACAGAGCCGTCACTAAGAAAGTGGTTGCGGATTTCATCAGGAATAACTTGATTTTCCGGTTTGGAGTACCAGAATCGATCATTACTGATAATGGGGCAAACTTGAATAGTCACTTGATGAAAGAAATTTGTGATAAGTTCAAGATTGTGCATCGCAACTCGACTGCATATCATCCCTAAATGAATGGAGCTGTAGAAGCGGCCAACAAGAATGTCAAGAAGATCTTGAGAAAGATGGTCAAAAATGATAGATCATGGCATGAGATGTTACCTTACGCTTTTCTAGGGTATCGCACAACAGTTCGAACCCCCATCGGGGTGACACCCTATTTACTTGTCTATGGGAATGAAACTGTGATACCTGCTGAAGTTGAAATACCTTCCCTAAGGATTATTCAGGAAGCTGGACTAAGTAACGAAGAATGGGTTCGTGATCGCTATGAACAACTCATGTTGATTGATGAAAAGGGAATGGTCGTTGTATGCTATGGTCAGTTGTACCAACACAGGATGGTTCATGCCTTTAATAAGAAGGTGAGGGCTCAGGCATTTAAAGTGGGGCAACTGGTTCTCAAATGAATATTCTCTCACCAAGAGGAGTACAAGGGCAAGTTCGCTCCAAACTGGCAAGGGCCATACATAGTTCACAAGGTGTTATCTGGAGTAGCTCTGATTTTGTCTGAGATGGATGGCACGGAGTGGACCAAACCAATCAATTCTGATGCGGTAAAGAGATATTATGTTTGAAAGACATTCTAGCTTTTGTGTTTCTTTAGTTAATTTACTTGTAATCGCCTTTGTAATAATGTTGTTTTCTAGTGTGTGACTGTCTAGAGTCCCTTCCTCTTATGTACGAACTACGTTTGACCTGAATTCCCAAGAAAGGGATACGTAGGCAGCCTATGTCGGCTTCGGTCAACCCCTTAGGATAATTTATCCTTTCCTCTTATGTATAAACTACGTGATGACTTGAATTCTCAACAAAAGGGATACGTAGGCGGCCTATGTTGGCTTCGGTCAACCCATTAGATTTTCTATATATGTCCCTAGCGTAGTTCTGAACTATGTTTGACCTGATTCCTACTTCAACGGGATATGTAGGCGCCCCAATGGCACGGTCATATAACTCCAGGAAATGGAAACTGGGGAAGAATTTTCGAGAAGGAATCTCAAAAATTCACAAGAGAAGATCGACATCCAACAAAGAGAATGAAGATCAACAAAGACTTTAGATCCACTCGGATTGGAATCATCTCAAACAACTTTAAACTGGGGCAGAAATTTTGAGGAAGACCTCAAAATTTCCACCAAATGCCGGAACATATTCCAAATTCCCCAGCACCAGAGGTTAAAGTCAAGATTTGGAAGCCACCAACTGTAACAAAGTCTGGGTAGACTCAATTTTTGGCTATGATAGAACTACTTGAAGAAACCCTCCAACAATGATCATGGGTTTTGGAAACCATCCGTCGAATATAGTCAAAACCATGAGGAAGACGTTCGTTGAGCTAGTACATGACATGACTGACAGAGATTTCCTAAAGTTTTACAGAAGTTTTCTAAATTATTTTCAAAATTTAAGACTATTTTCAAAAAATCTTACAACTCACTTATTTAGTACTTGCCTAGACATCATTTGGGATGGAGTGTCGGGGTGGAAGTTCCGATATGGTGGAATACCTAAGAGGTCGCAAAGAGAAAATCAAGGATCGAAGAAGGTCAACACAGAGTATTTTCACTCAAACTAATCATTTTCTGTAGGTGCAGGGACCAATACACAAAAATGAGAGTCTCTTTCAAAAATCCCTGAGAAAATTGGGAGCCACACCAGAGCACTAATGCTAAAGAACGGTATTTTTGGGTAGCCCTAAAAATGGGTTTAGTACCCATATATTGAAGACCTTTTGAAGTGTCCATCCCATTTCCTGAGATCATGGAGGACAAACAAAAGTGTTTTGTCTTCTTTACAAATATTGTATTTAAAATTTTTCTAAAAAACAGTCGCTAGAAAAAGCGACTTTGTGTATACTAATCGTCTACCTTGAGTACAGGTACATGTAGAAAGCAGGACACTGATGAATGAAGCTAGGTAAAATTACTTTATCATTGCTGCAAAGGCCATTACATATCATTGCCGCAAAAGCCATTACATATCATTGCCACAAAGTCCATTGCATATCATTGCCGTAAAGGCCACTATATATCATTGCCGCAAAGGCCATTACACATCATCACCATAAAGGACATTGTATATCATTTCCGTAAAGGCCACTACATATCATTGCCGCAAAGGCCATTACACATCATCGCCGCAAAGGCCATTGCATATCATTTTCGCAAAGGCCATTGCATATCATTTCCCGCAAAGGCCATTGCATATCATTGCTGCAAAGGCCACTATATATCATGCCGCAAAGGCCATTACATATCCTCGCCGCAAAGGCCATTGCATATCATTGCCCGCAAAGGCCATTGCATATCATTGCTGCAAAGGCCACTACATATCATTGCCGCAAAGGCCATTACATATCATCGTCGCAAAGGCCATTGCATATCATTGCCGCAAAGTCCATTGCATATCATTGCCGCAAAGGCCACTACATATAATTGCCGTAAAGGCCACTACATATCATTTCCGCAATGGCCATTACATATCATTGCCGCAAAGGCCATTACATATTTGTTGATGCGCTAGACACAACGCTGGTGTCGAGGATATCATCATCATTCAATATCTATTGACGAGCTAGACACAACGCTAGCGTCGAGGATATCATCAATATTCAATATATCTGTTGACGCACTAGACACAATGCTGGCATCTAGGATGTCTCATCATTTTATGAATCAGCATCTGAATGTATCAAGAGCACACAATTTGAAGGGACGCCTTTAAGTCGTTATCTAAGGATGAATGATATATAAGGTTTCTTAGAAATTGACAGTTTAAGGATCATCTATAAGTCATATTATTTGAAATCGGATAATGTGGAAGATCACCTATGAGTTGATAGCCTATAGGTCATCCATAAACCATAACAACATCCTAATCGGATAGTGTGCAAGATCGCCCAAAAGTCGATAGTTTGAAGGTTATCCATAAGTCGCAACTAAATCCTTACCGGAGAATATGCAAGATTATCAAATTGATACGTCCGAGGGTTCTCTTTAAGTCGCGTCATATCCAAGATCGATTATGTGCAGGATTACCCAAAGACTAACAATTTGAGAGATTATCTATAGGTCATGTTGTATCCAAGGTCGGATGATGTGCAGGAACACCTGAAAGCTAGAGATTGGAAGGATATCTGTAAGCCATATCCTATCCAAAGTCGGATAATGTGCAGCATTACCTAAAACCTAAGAATTCAAAGGATACCTATAAGTCGCCTCATATCCAACATCAAATAATGTTCAAGATTATCCAAAGATTGACAATTTAAAGAAAATTTATAAATCAGTCATCAGCTATAACCGGAGAGGTTATCATTCCACATACAACAAGTGATATAGGTAACCAAAAGAAGGTTACCTCACAAGATTACACGGTTGTACGGACCGTTCTGCATAAAGTATCGCCGGTGTACAAAAGGGCTACCCCACTTTGAAGACATATTCAATCAACAAATGTCGTAATTATACAATAACCAAGAGGGTTGTTGTGTTTGTTTTTTCCAGTTATTTCATTCCAAACAGGTACATGAAGAGATGACTCCACTTTTCAGGCCGCAACTCATGTGGAGATATGGTAAAAGACTACCTACCTCTTTCGTGAATTATGTTAGCACTAACAATTTTGTTTGAGATATTATCAAGAGAATCCGAGAGGATGAAAATCTCAACTCAAACCCACAGGTAAGGACGACTCCAAAATGGATGCAGCATAACGTGGAACTCTTTCTTAGCAGAAAAACGGGACATAATCTAGAGAGGGACGTCAAACTCTTTGGACGCGAGTTAAAGGATGATCGCCACCACCATCTAAACACACCCCTGTTAGAAGGCATGTGGGTATTTTGGGATGTTCTAAGTCTCATCTTCAACTCTGGGATATTTCTTAACTCATGTCGCGGGTAACCTTCTCTTTCTTCTAAATTCGAGTGATAGGACTCCTAGAGTTTTGGAAATTATGCCCAGCTAAGTTCTTACCTATGGATATGAAGAGCTCCACATTCATAGTCAAGAGGTTACAATCCTCTTTTCCATAACTCGATCAACTTGTCACCCATTCCGAGCCAAAGATTGTCGAAAATAAAAGACTATCTTTTCTACCGATTGAGTCAAACTACAAGCAGTCTGATTCCCTGAGTCTTAGGGATATGTAGGCTGGGATCTATGTAGAAAACTCAACTGGATTCCAACCTCCCCCCTAATTCCTTTATTCCCCAGTTTCTCAGTTTAATTAAAAACTCTAAAACTGAGATAGTTGGTGAATTTTCTTGAAAATCATGCTTAAAATCAAGCTTTATGAACTAAAAGTGGCCTGAATTCTCATGAAACCTGAGATATGTAGGAAACCTGATACCGAGGTTCGGCCATAACTCCATAAACTCATGTGAAAGCCAACCTCTTTCAGATGTGAATTTGCAGTCGAACAAAAATTAGGACCGTCAACCTCCCTTTGCCCAGGTTTACTTGCATCCACCCTACCCAAAGGGAGGGGGCAGTTGTTGACACCTAATTTTTGCCCTCTGCGACTAAACTTAATCCTGAGTTTCTTCAATTTATAATAAAATCGAGATATTTATTTCCTCCGAATAAGAGTTTTAAAAAGTATATTTGTACGTGATTTTGTCAATTTAAGTAGCAATTATATATTATCATGTTCAATTATGCGATATTATACAATTGGATTACTTAAATGTTTATTCTATGGAATATCGTATTTTAATTAAAGACTATTTTGAAAATAAATACACTAATTAAAATCTTGATTTGAAAATGATCTACTTCAAAAATGGTTTGTTTGGAGAAATGTTACTTAATTTTATCAAATCAAAGAAGCTCGGGATTAAACTAGTTGCTAAATTCGTTTTTAAATTTGACTCAATTTGGTCAATGTATTAAATTAGATTTAATTGAAGTTGATTTGGTTACAATTGCAATACAATTGGCCAATTAATCTTCAATTAGATCAAAATTTAAATACCATTGACTAAAGTCTTTATCAATAGGCTATTTATTAAATAGTTTAAACCTACTCCTAATTGAGGCTATGTCTTAAATAATTCCACCCTAGGCCCGATATTTTTCAACACCAACCCAACTACAAAGCAATTTTAGCCCACCACATATCCTTCATAACCCGGCCCAATCCCCTTATCTTCTCTCTCACAACCTTGGCCTAATCTCATCCCACAACAAAATAACGATGCCAACTCCAAAAATCCGAGTGGGACTGACTCCATCAGCTTCAATAACTTGACCCATCTTTGAGCCCCACTCCAGCTCAACCCGTACCACGATAACCCAATTCCAAATCAAGACAACGACTAACCCATCTTTTTTCGCTTTATGGATCCGCACGAGAATGCTTAAGAATCTTCTAGAAAGAAGGTTAGGTGTCACCTCTAATGGATCAATTCCGTAAATCTCGGTAGCATTGGTAAGATTTCGTACCTATTTGGTGGCTTTCCATTGGTTATGGGAGGGAATTGTCTTGAACCAAATTCTATTGGTCCACCAATTCCGAATTTGGTACGAGTCACGGATGAAAAACTAAGGTGAGGTAGAATTCAAATTTTGAATTTCGAATATCCTATTTTGGAAAATCCTGAAAATGCCCCAATTCCATCGTTTATATAAGAAGCCAATAGGTCACTGTTTTAGAGGTTGATGGAGGGAAGGAAAAAATTCTGAGGAGAGAATTAGGGTTCAAAATTCTGAGGTTAGAAGTTCTAGGGTTCAAAAATTTCTTCAAAAGTTTTGGGCTTGAGAAGAGGGAAAAGCCATCTTGAGCTAATCATTAAAAATTTTCTGTTTGAATTAAAAGTTTTGTTTTTGTATAAGTCGGAGATTAATCGGTATGTTTCGAGTTGATGACAACGACGATCTCTGGTGGTGACTAGGAGTCCAACGTTAGCTCGTTATCCCGTCTTGATGCTCCGAAGGAGGTGAATACCCCTTACCTTTTATTTCATTATCGCATTTTCTCTGCTTCATCCCATTTGCTGATATAACCGTAGTATTGTTTACTGGGTTATGTGTTGTAGAGATCCCAAAGACCATAGGTTGTTGTTTTTATGAAAGGTGTTGAATGTATCGTTATGTTAGGATTAATCTAGGTTCGGATTGCCAGATATGTGGTTTTCTGTCATTTTTATTATTTTGGTATCATGATCTGTCGTCCATTCTTAGTGTTGCTGAGTAGTTTTTGTCCTATGCTTCACTTGGTGTATGGTTGGTGGTTGGAAGGGCTGGTTTATTACGCAAAGTCTATTGCTTTTATTGTATTCAACAATTTTAGTCGGGTGATGTTTGGCTCGTAGTCATTATCTGATTGTGTTTGTCCATTGTTATTGCTGGATTGTGGCGCCATTGTTGAGTTAGTAACGTTGTTAGCAGGTCTACCTCTCAAGATCCTTTGGCTTCTCATATGCCAAAAGGACAATGAGCAAGGACCGAAATATACAGAAGATCCTGGATTCCTCGATGATCATCTCGACCACTAAAAACTTATCCTTTTTAGTCATTCGAAGAGAGAGTGAGGATGAGGATAATATGCCCTGCCACACTCCCCTTTAGTTTATGAGTTATGCCTCTCTTTTGGTCTCAAAACCCCGAATTTGGGATTTCTATTTCTCCTTTAAACTCATTTTCAGTATAAAAGCATATTAGAAGGATAAATGTAGTTGTGTGGATGCTTGAACGTTGGAGTATGTTTGTAAAAATTAGTCTAATTTTCTTATCACTGCATTGTGTACGGGCTAAGGATTCCCAAGGATCTTTCTTGGTCAATAATACTAAAAAAGTAGGGATGAAGTCGTAACCTTTTCCTTCCAAAAGTATGAAGTTGTACCCATTTCATTCTCAAAAGAGGATTAGGGATGGAACAACGCGATGATGCATTATGATCGATTATTTCCATCCTCAAATACCTACTGACAAAGCTCAATATTGCAGATTATTTTCCAGATTTAAATATCGTGTGTCTCATGGTCGAGCACGATTGATGTGTTATAATTGTCAGGGGTGTTTTCCTGTACTTTTGAAACTGATAGCCTTATAATTATTGTTACGACTCATAAGTTGAACTTTAGACAACTCACTTGTCCTAGGTGCTACTATTGTTTTCTTTAGGCTTCAGCTTCTTAATATTTGATTCCTAATAAAATTGGAGAACATATAAGCTCTATATCTTGAGATCCCAGCGAGTCGTCATAATCTTGTCAACATTCTGATTTTACTGTTATCTTGGTAGAGTCTTGAATAAGTTTTCCTTTATTTTATTACCCATGCTGTTTGGATTGATTGACCATGAACAACAGTATTCTGATCGTGGATAACCTTCACACGAATATATAGTAGGTTTACGTGCTAACTACCTTGCCACTCATCATATGCTATTTGGTATCAACACGTCATTTACTTTTAAATACAAATAAGGTTTACACTAAGACATCATTTACCCCAATACGTTGTTTGATTATTTGAATGTGCCCTCGTTCCTTATTATTAGGCTTTTATATATTTTTTTAACAAGCATGAGTTAATCCACTCTATGTTTTCTTTCCCTCAGTTGATCGTGTGTTATGTATCTTATTTCCTTGATTTGATTTTTGTGTTTACCCCTTTAATTTTTCTCCTTTCTTTCTCGGTTGATCATGCTTTATTTTATTTTTTTGTTTATTCTTGCTTTTCATGTGAACTCGTTGGAGTCCAAACGGAACCTTTGCATTCCTCAATGGGCCAATAAGGCCTACCCATTGAGTCAAACCTGGAAAAGAGTCTAAGGTTACATAATGCGGATAAAGGATACGAAAAAAGAAGGAATGGATTAAACCCCATTACTTGAAACGGCAAAGAGATTAAAATCTCTTTTATTTGTTTATTTACTCATTTCATTGTTGTCCTTATCTTTTTATTTGTTTGATTATCCATTCATTCGGGCCAATAATCCAAAGTTGTATTTAATACAGGTGGAGCAAGACTCGGTCCAAAGGCTCAAAAATAGTTTAGGACAAGTGAAATGGGTCGAAAGCCCAACTAGACTAAGCCAGGTCTCGTTGATTTGGTCCCAATGGCTTCAATCCTTTACTTTCTCCCCCCTTCCCATTTTATGTGTTTATTTGTTTATTAGTTTTGTTTAGACTTAGTTAAAATCCCTACTAAGTCGCCTAAACCTATTTTACACAAGTTTTTTTTTTTAAATCAAATCACTACTTCAACAAATTAATCTTTTCAGAAGTTAATCAAAGACGTTTTCAAACAGTCCGAATAACCGCAAGTTAGCGGACGTTTTAGGTGCCTAACACCTTCCTAAAACGTTAATAAGAACTGCTTACTTAGAATCTCTAAACTTAAATGATTTTCCTGTTTTGAATCGTTTAAGTATTTTATTAAGGTTTCTTAATTCCTTTTCAAAATTAAGTGGCGACTCTTCTCAATAAGTCAAAAATTTTCTCCGCAAAACAATACCCATGCATGTATCGTTTTATATTTATTATAATAGTTTTTTTAATGGCTGAACACGTTAGGATCCCTCCTAGATATTGCTACTTACTCCAAAATAGGAGTAGTGACTAGGAAAGATAAAGACAACAGTAATTTGGAGTTTAACTGTCGATCCACGCATCTAGGTTTTATCTAAGTAAGATGGTTAGATTTCAAGTAATAACCATAGACTCAAAAGGTAATGTCATACTCAATTTTTACCTAAGGTTAAATCAAGCACGCCATTATGGACTGTAAAAAGAATTGATTTTGTACAGAGTCGCCACCTAATTTTTAAGAAAAATAAGGAAACCTATTTATTTATTAAAATTTATGACTCGGGTTTTAATCTACGAAACCAGTTTAGATTATAGGTAAGGGTTCAAATTATTCCAAAGGTAAGGGATTAGGCATCCTTCAGAATCCACAAATGTGGTTCCCGGCCAGACTTAGGTTTATTAAAAGACGGAGAAAACAACCAATGTGTATACATACAAATATAAAATGTGTATTAAAATGATGTAAATAATTTATATTTAAAGAATGTATAAATTACATATATTTTAGTAAAAATATGTATAAAAGTATATAAAGATATGTAAATAAAAGTATATATAAGAATGTATATGAAAAGAAAGGTAAGGATTGAAGAAAGAAAAAATATATTTTAAAGAAAAAAGATTACATAATGTTTTTAGTGTAAAAAGTGTGAGTTATTTGATTAAATATCTAAATTTATTTAATATAAATATTAACGCCTAAATTTGCATAATGTGTGATGAGAATCGCGTAAATAAACAATATCCCGCCCAACATCCCTAGAAATAAAATTTTCACTATGATACTATTTGTACAAGTATAAGAATATAAAATATAGCACAAAATTTAAAGTATTCTTTGAAGGCCATTCCCCACGAGTATCCTCAATTACCTGTATAAACACCTATAATAAAAATGTTAGTAACAAATAAATAATTATCAAAATAAATTGAAAAGGTATGTGTGTATATATGTATTTAAAAATATAATTTTTGTTAAAAAAAATGGGCTCAGATAAAGTTTTGAAATATTATAAGGATTTCTTCGTCGCTCGAATTATTTATTTTTATTATGAATTTGTGTTCGTAAAGTCCGTCTTTTTATTTGTGGAGGCCTAAAAAATCGACGGTAATTTTTTCATTGGCCAACTAGTGTTGTATCTGTTCATTATCAGTATTTCTTACAAAGGGTAATCACCCAACAATATTAAAAAAAAGCAAGATAATCCATGAAAACAATACAATTTCCACAAAGACACAACAGAGCAACACCATTAACAATTAGCACAAGCAATGAAATTGGGACAGTGAGAAAAATTATCCGAAAAAAGCACACTAAATCATCAAAATAGCCCGACAAATTTTCAAAAAACATACAGGAGGAGACTAAAATATGTTCAAACGTATATGAAAAATTATGAAAGAGCAAAAATAGGTTGTCGATTTTAATGGAGATTTGTCAGGAAAATCTACCTCCGGCTAGATTCATACGGATAACATAGAAAAAATAAAATAAACTAGCAACTTCATTCAACCAAGAAAAGGCATTGGTATTGCTTCAATAGATATTGCCGGAGCAACGCTAAGAGGGATATAAATCCAGCCAGATCTGGCCATTACCGGTGGACAGTAGCGATGGTGGTGCGTCAGAGCTCACCGGCCATCACTTTTGGTGAGCCAGTGGTGTAAAAGAGCAGTGAAGGAGGAGGGGAAAAGATAGAGAAGGGGCGGAAGTGATGGTGGTGTTCCATCGTCACTCGCCGGTCATCAACTCCAGCGAGAAAAAGAGGAATAAGGAGAAGGGTATAGAGAAGAAAGAGGAGGGCGTTTGGTGGTGATAATGGTGAAAATCACCAGAGCTCCAATGGTGGTGGGGGTGGCAGTAAGGGGAGAAAAGGGCGTGAGAGAGATGAGAGGAAAAAACGTATGAGAGGATCTGACATTTTTTTTATGTGTATGTGCGTGTGAATATGTTTTGTTAAAAATAATTAAACCCCTCCCCCTTTTTATAATATAAATTGGCCTTCCTTATTATCCAAAAAAATAAAAAAGATGACCCTCTTGTCTCCTCAAAACACATTTTTGTTCAAAAGTTATTAATCGATGAATTTTTCATCCTTTTAACTAACGTGCAAAGATTATTTATTCAACGGATGAAAACCTCCACCCGTAAATTCAAATGTCACCTTTTTTAAAGGTGATGATACCTTGACTTGATTGATTTATTGCTCTGTATATTAAAATAAACAAGCGAACATTATCATTCACAGACTGTATTAAATAATGTATAAAAATATGAATGTCAATGTATAATTACAGAAAAATGCAAACAATAAATATAATATAATTATCTTTAAAAAAAATATTACGTTATAAACAATTAAAATTACAATATGTAAAAAAAATTATAGTGCTATGTTATGTACATATGTAGATGACTATGCAAAATGTATTAAAACAATAGTAAACGAAATTAATGATAATTTAAAAATATGACAATAAATTGAAAAAGAAAATCCAAAAAATATGGATTATCAATAATTTATTAAAAATAAAAAAAATGTGTAAAAATTATACTTTGTTCCCTTTAACGATCAGAAAGCCTGAAAGCGTTAATTTTAGGCACGGAGAGTCAAAATTGGGTATCAACAGGTAATAGTTAACTGGGATCAAGATAAGGGTTAGTAAGGTAATATCCTGAGACTCAAAAGGTAAAGGGTAAAATCCTTCTGCTCGTCCAAAAGATTGTAGAAAGTACGTAACTTACCAATTCTGCATGCAAAGTATCGGGTTTGTCCAGTAAAGCACGATAAGCCTATGGAGCTGAGAAGACAGGGGGAACACAATCCTAGTGTTCGCCTACGACTGATTACAACCAAAGTTAATATAGTTACTTGCTCGAGAATACTACACAAAACCCCCCAATTACTTTTCTAGTTCTGCCTGTTGACTACAACTACTGAGAGCCATGATTCCACGTGTTCCCTTGAGTTTCGACCCCATTCTTTATTAGATTACTATATTTTGAAAGCAACCGTATTATCTTCTAAGAGGAGGTATAGTTGGGACATCATCAGGACTCAAGACATCAGATTCTGGTATCCTCACTCCTCAAACTTTGATTTAGTTGGTTATTCAAATATTGATTTTGCAGGTGACAAAAGTGATAGAAAGAGCATGGGTGAAACGTGTCAAATTCTTGGTGATGCCCTAGTTTCATGGCACAACAAGAAACAAACTTCAGTTTCTCTATCAACTACCAAAGCAGAATACATATCTATTGGGAATTATGGTACTCAAATCTTATGGATCATGCATCGACTGCTTGATTTTAATTTAACATCTGAGTATATACCAATTATATGTGATAATACTAGTACTATTAGTATGTCAAAATACACGATGCATCATTCTAGGGCCAAACATATAGACACTAAGCATCATTTCATTCGTGATCATGAAGAGAGTGGAGATTTTTCTTGACAATTTGTTGATTCATACAATCAGTTCGCTGATATTTTTACAAAACCCTTGCTTGAAGAAAGATTTTGTTTTTTAAGGAAAAATTTAGGTGTATTATGTATTAATGACCTTTTAAATGTTTAAACCATTTATTACGGTGTAATAATCTTTTACACAATCCTTTGCCCATATGTTTTTACCCTCTAACTTACGTCCTTTACTTTCCCATCTAACCATTTCCCCCTTTTATTTTCTCTTCCCTCATTATTACCATCTTTTCACCTTTTTAACTTTCTAATGTAGCCTTTTTGCCTCTATCATCACCTCAGTTCACTACACCCATTTTATCTTTCATCTCTTTATTTTCTCTCTCTCTCTTTTTATACCCATCTCTTTCTATCGCTTCCATCCATGACTAGAACCCACTCAATGACAAACCTCTCTAAACCCTTTCTGGATCGTCTATCTGACAACCTAGACCTTTTCTAATCTCTGGGTCCTCCGATGAAGCCTCCTCTCACTCTATTCAGTCAACTATCCAAAGAAAATGATCCACCATCAGACCTAACTCCCCCTCTAAGAAAAGTCATCCCTTTCCTCTGGACTCTCTACCTCCGAAGCATATGCATAAATTTTAGACTTGCACTCAAAGAGAAAAGTTCATCACCTTTAGAAGTTGCTCCATTGTGCCCAAAAGAATTATCAATTTTTCTCAGTTAAAGGAGTCCCATTGCAATGTAAGTGCCTTCTTTAAAGCCCATGATCTACCTATGGTCTTTCGTCTATGAGGTTTGGAAGTTTTTGAAGATCTTGCTTTTACGTTCTATGCAAACCTTTACCTGTCCCAAGATAGTGGTGAATTGGAAACCCTAGTACTGGGAACAAGAATCATTCTTAAAGATTTCTTATTTGAAAAAGTTTTTGACACCAAGTTTTCTAAAGTCAGTCCTTTTAAGAATGGCTCTTGGCCTAATAATTTTAAAGTCAGTTTTAAAGAAGCAAAGAAAGTTGTTTCAGACCTCGACGTGAATACTTCTAACGTTGGTCCTCTATCCCTCATTTTTAAGTATAGAATTCTGTCTCATATCATTGCTACCACTTTGATCCCTCGAAAGGGTTATCTTAGCAAGGTAACTTGCCGAGATGTGTTCGGGCTTTACTATTTGGTTAAAAGGAACAAAATCAATTGGGCTGCCTGGATTCACAAATACATGTTAGAAACTGCTGCCGATTCTCTGGCCACATCCAGCTTTCCCTATGGACGGCTTATCACCAGAATCCTTCTTCACTATGAAATTGATCTCTCTGTTTACCCCGTGGTAGAAGTTTTGGCCACCTATGACTCCAAAATATTTGTGAGTATGGGATATGTCCTTGTTGATAATGAATGATGCAAGAAGAAAGTTGCAAAATCTCGTCCTGATACTCCCAAGGTAAGAAAATCCTTGTCTAACCGTGTGCTTTCTACAAAAATTCAGGAGCTTAAAGACCTGCTCAAGGGTATTGAGGAAGGGCTAGTGAGTCTTCAGGATTCGACTGCTATGTTACTACATCTGAGTAAGAAAACGAGCACTGACATGGGCAAGGTGCGATTTTCACTTGATAGTATCAAATAGGAAGGTGTGAAGCTGCTCAACAGATTGTTTGTAAAGGTGGACACCATCAAAACCAAGACTTTCTCCTCTAACAATGAGCTCGCAATCTCTGTCCAGGTCTCTTATTCAAGCTTTACCAAAAATTTTGAAAAATCATATAATCGGTTCTACACTAATATGAACAACACCTTAACCTACTTCCTAGCCAAGCATTGAATTTCTAGACTTTTCATTCAAAAGGGGTCTATCCCTTTCCGTGTTTGGGGGTTGTATGATGATATTTCCTAACTTGTCCTGCTACTTTTCTATTTTTGTTGTTATGTTTTTTTGAATTTTGCATGGTTATCCTGTGTGTGCATATATCTTCTGTATATATATTGTGTGTGTCGTTCTTGTGCTTTGTTCTTTTTTATTATTTCAAGTGGGGAGAAAGAATCACATCAGAGGAGGCTACAACTGTAATACTCCGAGAATCCCAACCGATAGTAGAACCATGCTTCAAGCTCATGAGAAATAAATTTTAGTGATTTGGTAGTTTTATGATCAAGTTTGATGTATATTAATACCTTAAATACGTCCTAGCTATTAGCGAATCAAAACATCCCTTACCGATTGAACTCTTGAGAAGGATTTTGGTATAGTAAAATTTAAATGCGCATATATTTTTTATACTATGAATTTTTGAGCTCATGACCCATTAACAGATACATATTTGAATTAACTATCCAACGATATTAATTTTTCCAAAATCCAGTATCGGAGTAAAAAGTTATGGCTGTTTTACTGAGACTTGTCCGAGCTGACCAGGAGCGATAGGCAAGCTGACGAACCATCAAGTAAGCGATGGACCGTCACTTTGGTCATTGCAACAGAAGCAGTAAGGCCATTTTCTGGCCCAAAAATGATGGTTGGAGTGACGGTCCGTCACTCAGACCATCAATTTTGTCCGTAATAGCGTTGAAACGCCGTTTTAAAGGGATTTTTGGGTCTTTTTCCACCCTATTTAACACCCAATCACGTCAAATCAAATAACATAACTCCTCATTCGCCCATAACATCAAAATTAGGGTTTCTTTCAAGATCAAAACCCAAGAACAAGATTCAAATCCTTCAAGAAACTAAAAAATTCAAGTTCTTCAAGTTCAAGAACCATCAAGAAAACATCAAGATCCGTGTTTCCCAATCCAAGAACGTTCAAGAAAATTTAGTTATCTTTCAAGATTCAAGATTTTGAGGTATGTTAGATGTTGATTCTTGGGCCCGTTCCACCCAAGAAGTTCAAGAATCCTTTTCTAAATTCAAAGATTATAATTTTGTGAGATTTTTATGATTTATGTGAATCAAAGTTCCTTTTCATGTTATTGTTGAGTTGTAATTCATGCTTTTGAATACAAGTTAAAAGTCTTGATCTTGATATGGGTTGAATTGCATCATGTCCATGTTAAATCCCTAAATTTTGCAAGTTGGTTGGTGTAATCATGATACTTGGGTGTAGTATTTGTTGTATAACTAAAGCATGCTCCCCACATGTTTGACAAAATACTTATGTGAAGGAAATAGAGTCAATATAGCATGGTTAGCAAGAAATCCCAAATTATGTATAAGTTCATGTAAGCCAAGTGTTTGTTGAAAAGCCTTATTGAATGATTTAAGATATGTTGTATGCATTCCTATTCACGTGTATTCCTTATTGAGTGAACTTTGAGATATTGGTATGTTCTACCTATACCATTACATGTACATGATATTCAAGTGATTGGCGAGATGTCACATTTATTATGTTGTGGATGATAACCTATTGTCATGTCATGTACGAGTTGTCCTGTTTTATTATATTTATGTTATCGAGTCCTGGGGGTATTTAATACCCGAAATTTAGTTGCTTGTCTAGAGTTGAGTTAGTCTCAAGATAATCTCAGTCGTGCTATGCTTAGTAGAATTCAGACGATTACAGAACTTAAGGAAATTCAGTAATCTCAGTATAAGTGCAATACAGTCTCAGTATCAGTCTAATCTGACTTAGTATTCAGTTTCGACTCAACAGTATTCAGAAGTAATCAGTATTTAGTAGTACTCAATAGTGTTTAGTATTCAACTTAGACTTCAGTGAGACTCAGTAGGCTAACAAAAATTCATTAGCATTTATCCAGATAGTAGAATCCAAGTGGCATTCTGTCAAATAAAGAAACCAAGTGAACTCAGTCAGATCAGTCAAGAAATATGAACAGTAACAGATTCAGCTCAGTCTAAGTTCAGTTAAAAACCAGTTCAGAGTCCTTCAGTTGTGAGTAGGAACTAGCACCGAGTGAGTGCAGGGATGAAGGCTTCCCCGTTAGAGAGGTAGAGTCATTAGTAACAGTCCCTGAACTCCAGAACTACGTAGCCAGCGCAGGACTAGGAGTCACCCATTAGATTAAGGCTTGACTATCATACTGCATTTGGCTTGACTTCCTGTTCAGGTTCACCCATTAGAGAGACTTGACCATAGTAGATGTCTTTACCCGTGGCACTATATTGACACCCTTCCAGCTGCGGTTACCACTAGTTCAGATTTGGGGCATGTCGGTTAAGTGAGAACTCCCACAGTTGCAGTTTCAGTAGCAGTCTTCAGAACTAAAAAATCAAGATTGTCAGATATAATCACCTATCTCATTAAGGAACTTAGATAGTTCTATAGATTCATGGACCACCCTCTAGATAGGCCTGGTCTCACATAAAGTTAATCAGTATCAGTACTAATAGATCTAGACATCACCCGTTAGATAGGCCTGATCTCAAACTCAGTCCATCATTTGTATTATTAAAAGATTCAGAGTTCTTCTGCTAGATAGGTCTGATCTCAAATACAATCATTCCTTACCATTATTAGTAGATTCAGCGATCATCCGTTAGAGAGGTTTGATCTCAGATTTAGTCAGTCGATAGTAGCAAGCTCAGAACTCAGTTATTGATATAAGTAGATTCAGTTATTTAGTATTTCAAAGTTAGTAAACTCATATATCAGTATTAGTAGACCCAATCATCAGTAAGTCAGTATTCAAAAATCAGTATTCAGAGTTCGTATTCAGTATTACTGCGATTCTAGTTTTGGGTTGTGCGTTCATGCATATATCTCCATTCAGTATTCTCATGATATTCAGTTAAGTAATGTTCATGCATAATCCCTTGCATTCAGCCTTACCTCGTCTAGCATACCAGTACATTCAAAGTACTGACGCATACTTTCCTATGCTATGATGTCTTATAGCATAGGTTTAGACGTACGGGATCCAGAGAACCCATAGCCATCCAGACTCAGTTAGCAGTAGTAGACGTAGCAGTGAGTCCTCTTCATTAGAGGATGATCCATATTTTATTATATGATTAGATTCATTTTATTTTTAGCAGATGGAGTTAGTTGGGGACATGTCCTATCAACTCCACAGTTCAGACAATTTAGAGGCTTTTCGAACAGATGTATGAATATTCAGTTTTTAATTTTGAGTATTTTAGATATTTTGAACCTTATGGAAAGTTTTCGCCAATTTTCCAAATTTATTTCAGTATATTATGCATTGCTCAGTTACAAGTACTAGCAGAGGTTTAGCTTGTGGTCCTTCGGGATCATGAGCACCGTGTGATGTTCCGGTTCTAGAAAATTGGTGCATTACAAACTTGGTATCAGAGCCTAAGGTTCAATAGTATCCTAGGAAGTCTAAAAAGCCGTATCTAGTAGAGTCTTGTACATGGGTGTGTTGCGCGCCACACTAATGTACAAGAGGCTATAAGATGTTTTAGGAACAGTTTCCCTTCTTCCAGTATTCACATTGTGCAAGTGAGCATGAGCTCGAGTTGAACTCTCAGTCTAATCGATTTCCTCCTTTTATTTATAGAATATGCCTCCTCGCAGAGTTAATGCCCGTAGGGTTGATAACCCGCCACCTCAGCCCGTAGATCCTCTGAATGAGAATGTGTCACATGCAGAGTTTCGAGCAGCTTTTCAGGTGTTAGCCCAAGCTATGACGACTAATGTTCAGGGGAATCGTCAGGTTGCATCCCCACCTTAGAAAGATGGGGATTCATCCGCAGCAAGGATAAAAAATTTCATGAGAATAAACCCGCCAAAATTCTTTGGGACAGTAGAAGGTGAGGACCCACAACTTTATCTTGAGGAGGTGAAGGAGATCACCTAGATTATAGATGTATCTGAGGAGGAGAGTGTTGAGTTAGCATCCTATAGGCTGAAGGATATTGCTTATGATTGGGTAGTGATGTAGAAGAAGAGTAGAGAGGAGGATGCAATTCCCATGACTTGGCAGGAGTTTTAGGATGCATTTCTAGATAAGTTTTCCCACTAGAGATGAGAAAAGCTAAGGTAGAAGAGTTTATGAACCTAAGACAAAGCTCCATGATAGTGAAGAAGTATTTTCTTCAACCAGTTAGCTAAGTATGCTCCTGACTTTATAGTTGACCCTAGACCTAGCATGAGTAAGTTTGTGATTGGTGTATCTGGGTTGGTGTTGAAGGAGTGTAGAACTGCTATGCTCAATAGAGACATGGATCTTTCTAGGTTAATAATGCATGCTCAGTAGATAGAGGAAGATAAATCTAAGGAGAGAGAGAGATCTAATAAGAGATCCAGAGAAAGTAGTTACAGCTTTTCTCAGCCTGGGTCATAGGGTGGTAGTCGTTCTTAGCATAGCCAGAAATTTTTAGTCCCAGCTCCATCCTCAGCTAGTGTACCCGAACCAAAGTTTGGGGATGTCAGTCAGGATGGGGCGTCAGGCTTAAAAACCCAGAGTAGTGCAAGCAGTGTTCGTACCTATCTGTTTTATGGAGAATGTGGCAAGAATCACCTAGGTGTGTGCAGATCTAACAGTCAGGTATGTTTTGGATGTGGTAAGCCAGGCCACAGAATGCGAGAATGTAGAGTGCTAGATCAGAGGGGTAGAGAATTGGGTCAGCAGGGTGACACTTCCGATGCCAATAGTGGTCAGCATCAGAACAGACTCTATGCGCTTTAGACTCACCATGATCAGGAAAGGTTCCCTGATATAGATTCGGGTACGTTATGAGTCCTTCATATATATGATATGCAACCTTAAATCCTTTGCTCCCATTTTGAGCTTAAGTTTTCCGCATGAGTTAGTTAGTAGAGCCAACAAGTCAGATTAGCAGTCAAACAGTCAGATCCGTGTAGTTTGTTTTCTCATCTTTCCATCTAGTCATGCTATTAGAAATCTCAGGAAGATAACTATTCCAAGGTAGAAAGTCCTAGTAGTTGCAAGATAAGTTCAGTTCATGAGTCATGCATTAGTTTTAGCTCTCCGAGGTTTAGTTATGATCCAATCCGTAGATGCCCTATGCATTGCCCCAGTATATCAGTAAAGTAAGCATTCTTAGAGGGGGATAGATTCCCAAGAAGGAGATACCCTATAACTCCCCGATGTTTTCCATTCATTAAACCCATTCAGTTTCATGCTCAGATCCTCATTACAAGCTTTGCATCAGATATCATTACATAGTCAGTCATGCATTCAAGAGACAGTTTAGTTAGACATTTATGCATTAGATATGCATGTTCAGTAGAAGAAGCTCAGCTTATCAGAAATTTCAGAAAGGTTTTCATGAAAATAACTCAGTCACGCATCCATGCATCAGATATGCATGTTCAGTATAAGAACTCAAAATATTAGTAGTTTCAGTCGTATAGTCATGTTTTATATGCTCATGTCCAGTAATTAAGTTCAGCCTGCTAGTATTCTCAGCCTAACCAACCTCATTCGAGGACGAATGTTCCTAAGAGAGAGATATTATAATACCCCGAGAATCCCAACTGATAGTAGAACCATGCTTCAAGCTCGTGAGAAATAAATCTTAGTGATTTGGTAGTTTTATGATCAAGTTTGATGTATATTAATGCCTTAAATACGTCCTAGCTATTAGACGAATCAAAACATCCCTTACCGATTGAATTCTTGAGAAGGATTTTGGTATAGTCAACTTCAAATGAGCATATATTTTGTTATACTATGAATTTTTATCTCATGACTCACCAACATATATATAATTTAATTAGATTTCCAATGATACTAATTTTATCAAAATCTAGTATCGGAGTAAGAAGTTATGGCCGTTTTACTGTGACCTGTCCGAGCTGCATAGGAGCGAAGGCTATTTTCTAGCCCAAAAATGACAGTTGGAGTGACGGTCAGTCACTAGAATGGAGGTCCGTCACTCAGACCGCCAGTTTTGTCCGTAACAGCGTTGAAACGCCGTTTTAAAGGGATTTTTGGGTCTTTTTCCACCCTATTTAACACCCAATCACGTCAAATAAAATCACATAACTCCTTATTCACCCATAACATAAAAATTAGGGTTTATTTCAAGATCAAAACTCAAGAACAAGATTCAAACCCTTCTTTAAGAAACTAAGAAATTCAAGTTCTTCAAGTTCAAGAACCATCAAGAAAACATCAAGATCTGTGTTTCCCAATCCAAGAACGTTCAATAAAAATTAGTTATCTTTCAAGATTCAAGATTTTGAGTTATGATATATGTTGATTCTTGGGCCCCTTCCGCCCAAGAAGTTCAAGAATCCTTTTCTAAATTCAAAGATTATAATTTTGTGAGATTTTCCTGATTTATGTGAATCAAAGTTTTGTTCATGTTATTGTTGAGTTGTAATTCATGCTTTTGAATACAAGTTGCAAGTCTTGATCTTGATATGGGTTGAATTGCATCATGTCCATGTTAAATCCCTAAATTTTGCAAGTTGGTTGGTGTAATCATGATACTTGGGTGTAATATTTGTTGTATAACTAAAGCATGCTCCCTACATGTTTGACAAAATGCTTATGTGAAGGAAATAGAGTCAATATAGCATGGTTAGCAAGAAATCCCCAATTATGTATAAGTTCATGTAAGCCAAGTGTTTGTTGAAAAACCTTATTGAATGATTTATGATATGTTGTATGCATTCTCATTCACGTGTATTCCTTATTGAGTGAACTTTGAGATATTGGTATGCACTTCTTATACCATTACATGTTCATGATATTCAAGTGATTGGCGAGATGTCGCACTGATTATGTTGCGGATGATAGACTATTGTCATGTCATGTACGAGTTGTCCTGTTTTATGATATTTATGTTATCAAGTCCTGGGGATATTTAATACCCAAAATTTAGATGCTTGTCTAGAGCTAAGTCAGTAACAAGATAATCTCAGTCGTTCTATGCTCACGAGAATTCAGACGGTGACAGAACTTAAGAAAATTCAATGATCTCAGTATAAGTGCAATCCAGTCTCAGTATCAGTCTAATCCGACTTAGTATTTAGTTCTGACTCAACTGTATTTAGAAGTAATCAGTATTAGTTGTACTCAGTAATATTCAGTATTCAACTTAGACTTCAGTAAGACTCGGTAGGCTAACACGAATTCAGTCGTATTTAGCCAGATAGTAGAATCCAAGTGTCATTCCGTCAGATAACGGAACCAAGTGAACTTGGTCAGATCAGTCAAGAAATATGAACAGTAATAGATTAAGCTCAGTCTAAGTTCAGTTCAGAACCAGTTCAGAGTTCTTCAGTTTTGAGTAGGAACTAGCACCGAGCGAATGCAGGGATGACGGCTTCCCCGTTGGAGAGGTAGAGTCGTTAGTAACAGTCCCTGAACTCCAGAACTGCATAACCAGAGCAGGACCAGGATTCACCCATTAGATTAAGGCTTGACTATCATACTGCCTTTAGCTTGACTTCCTGTTTAGGGTCACCCGTTAGAGAGGCTTGACCATAGTAGAGGTCTTTACCCGTGGCATGGTATTGACACCCTTCCAGATGGAGTTATAGGTTGGACCCCACTAGTTCAGATTTGGGGAATTTCGGTTAAGTGAGAATACCCACAGTTGCAGTTTCAGTATCAATCTTCAGAGTAGAACTCAAAAATCAGGACTGTCAGATACAGTCACCTATCTCAGTTAGAAACTTAGATAGTTCCATAGATTTATGGACCAACCACTAGATAGGCCTGGTCTCACATAAAATTAATCAGTATCAGTACTAATAGATCCAGAGATCACCCGTTAAATAGGCCTGATCTCAAACTCAGTCCATCATTTTTATTATTAAAAGATTTAGAGATCTTCTGATAGATAGGTATGATCTCAGATACAATTATTCCTTACCATTATTAGTAGATTCATAGATCATCTGTTAGAGAGGTTTTATCTCAGATTTAGTCAGTCAATAATAGCAAGCTCAGAACTCAGTTATTGATATAAGTAGATTCAGTTATTCAGTAGTCCAAAGTTAGTAAACCCAGATATCAGTATTAGTAGACCCAGTTTTGGGTTGTGCGTTCATGCATATATCTCCATTCAGTATTCTCATGTTATTCAGTTAAGTAATATCCATGCATAAGACCTTGCATTCAGCCTTACCTTATCTAGCATACCAATATATTCAAAGTACTGATGCATACTTTCCTGCGCTATGGTGTCTTATACCATAGGTTCAGACATATGGGATCCAGAGCACCCATAACCGTCCAAACTCAGTCAGCAGCAGTAGACGTAGCAGTGAGTCCTCTTCATTCGAGGATTATCCGTATTTTATTATTGTATTAGATTCGGTTTATTTTCAGCTGATGGAGTTATCTGGGGACATGTCCTATCAACTCCACAGTTCAGACAGTTTAGAGGCTTTTCGGACAGATGTATCAATATTCAATTTTCAGATTTGAGTATTGTAGACGTTTTGAACCTTATGGCAAGTTTCCTCCAGTTTTCCATATTTATTTTAATATATTATGCAGTGCTCAGTTACAGGTACCAGCAGAGGGTTATCTTGTGGTCCTTCGGGATCATGAGCACCGTGTGGCATTTCGATTCTAAAAAATTGGGGCGTTACAACAACTAAGGGGGAGCTAGTCGACTACATTAACAGGGAAGTCAACTAATGTTTAACATTTGTCATTATCAAAAAGGGGGAGATTATTAACCTTCTATATTAGAGTTTTATATTTTATTAATGACAAACTAATAATTGACAACATGTAGGACACTCTACAAGGCTAAGGATAAAATGAAGATACAAAAGATTTTGAAAGGAATCAATATATGAAAGAATATTTCACGCAAGACAACTTGTATCCACCCACAGAGGAGCCGATGCTGAACATGGAATTGTTTCAATCAAAGATCTTACTGGATCCCTCAGTATAAAGAAGCTGACTGAAGATCAATCATAACAACATCTTTCACGGCAAGGCAAAAGGAAAGAAGATTACACTTTGTACATGAACATATCTGATATGGACATGTATGGCTATGAGAAAGAAAGGTTGCACCACGTATGGATATATTTGATATGGACATACAACACGGTGCAATCCCTAAATCAAGGAAACAATTCAAATCCTTGATTGAGATAAAATCCCTTGGGTTTCCTTATAAATAAAAGAAGCTGAAGCAGCTGAAGTATATAAAAGAAAGAGACTGAAGACCAAAGAAGACACATAACTTCATGGAAAATCTTAGCGTGTCTAAATCTTAGTTTTGATAAAGCTTTGTATTCTCTTGTTTACAATAATTACAAAAGAAAGACCGAGTCAACTTAGTTATACCAGTTGAGGCTGTGTCACAAGATCTGAATATCAAAAAAAGCTTCAGAACTTATTTTTCCACATCTGTAGGTACCACATTGGTGTTTCGAACCAAGATAAATCATTGTATCTTCACTTTATATAGTTAGGTACTTATCTTCCTAGTTAATCTTAACTATATTCTGTTTAAGTATATCTGTTTCCAGGTGAGTCAACTGTTTAGCTTGACCAGCCGACTTAAGAAAATTTCAATTCACCCCTCCCCATCTTGATTTTCATCTGGACCTCCTAAATAGTACTCCCTTCGTTTAAAAAAGAATGACCTACTTTCCTTTTTAGTTCGTTTCAAAAAGAATGACCCTTTCCTTTTTTGATAATACTTTAATTTTAACTTTCCACATGGCATATTTAGGACCACAAGATTAAAGGATATTTTGGTATATTTGATACAACTTTAATTTAAGGCCACAAGATTCAAAAATCTTCTTTATTTTCTTAAATATTGTGCCAAGTCAAAGTAGGTCATTCTTTTTTAAACGGAGGGAGTATTGTATTATATTATTTCTGTACCTGCAAAATTAAAAATAATGTTAGAAAAAATATTCAACCACTTAATTTCCTTCTCCAAATATTTGTTCAACCCTCATTTCATTGTTGCTCCTCAACATTTTGATTTTTATTATTTCTGTAAAAATAACCTAAGGCACTTCTGAAATTTCATCTAAAATCTTCTTTAGGGTTATTGAGTTAGTCTCTAGTGTCACTAGTAACAGATTATTGGTGATCCAGTGTTCTTAGCCTATTTTTAGAGCTAAAGTTTCAGCAATTAAAATAGAACAGTGATAAATCCTTCTAGTTTCAGCATATACAATTTCCTCCTCCATTTCTAATACAAAAAGCAAAAGAACTTTTCTCAAGGTTTCCTCTACAGTCCCCATCACTATTACACTTATAAGATCCCAATGCTGGTCAATTCTATCTAATTATTAAACAAGAAATCAGATGAGTGTAATCTTCAAACAGTCTCACCATCAAAGGTCATGTATTAGGAATGTCTTCCAACCAAGAAAATCTATTTTTAACAAACAAATACAAATTTCTAGTAGCCTACATATTCATCACATGCCTTAAAATATCTCCCATGCTTTATGATGTTTTTTCTTTTTCATATTTGTCATAGAATAAATGTTGAAACTATCTTAAATAAAAGCTTTAACTTATCCACACAATCAGCACTCCACTATTTGTCAATGATGTGTTTCACGTGAAGAAAAATGCCTGTTCCTGCAAAATATCTCCGTAATTCAGTAAAGTTAGGACAAGTAAAAAAAAGGATGATCAAAGGTCTTTTCTACGTTGTTGACATAGCAACAACCTTCAACCTCATCCACAATAGTCATCTTTACCAGAACATTCCCAATAGGAATTCATTGTTTCCACAGCCTCCAAGGAAGTAAAGGAACTTTGAAGGCAATTTCTTTTTTTCAAATATTCCTAATCACCTCTTGGGGTTCTCTTCTATGCCTAGTTAAGTCCCAAGAACTAGTCACAAAGAACTTGCCATTACTAGTCAACATCCATCAAGGCATATCCTACTCTTCAGTCTCAGTTACCACTTCAATAATCTCTTCACATAATGGCAAAATTTTTCATTGAACTATTTCAAGATTAAATTTTGATTCCATTCATCCTAATTTATAAGTTGTTTTACCTCATCTCAAATAGTTTATGGAGATTATAATCACACATTTAGGAGGTATAGTTGTTGATAAAAGGTAAACAGGCATACTTAGAAGAACTTGATTGTTTAGTAGAATTTTTTCACAAAAAGACAGTAATTTACCTTTTCAAACTTGTAACTTGTTCTACACTTTCTTCATAAGTTGTGTAAAGTATACTTTTCTCCTCCTCGTATTTTCAATAGGACATCCTAAATACATCAAAGAAAATTTGCCTCTGACAAAGCCTGTATATGAAAAAAAAAAAAAAAGGTACATGAATTAATGGTATGTACATAAAACTAATTATTATATATATATATATATATATATATATATATATATGTTTTAAAAAATTCTTAGAATATTATATTCAGGGAGTCATGCTATAAGAAGGTTAAGCGCTGCTCTTGATTGGGTATTCTAGAAATTCTACGCCAAATTCAAGACATAAAAAATCTTTGATGAAAATATTATAAGTTTTTGGGCAAATGACTCGAACAATAGCTCTTTTGAGCTATTGGACCTAAATTTATATATATATGTAAATTTATGATGAATTTTATGAGACAAATACTGAATTGAGGTCTAAGGTATCAAAGAAAAATACTGAATTGAGGTCAAAGGTATCAAATTCATTCAAATTTGTGATCAGAACAGGCAAAGTCTCGATAAAAAGATATCAACCATATTTATTTTGTAAAGTTATGCACATTGTACTCCTTATTACTTTTGTTGATTAGTTGTACTTTCCCCCCATAATTCAACATATATTTCATGCAAATTTGTTTGGGTTACATTCTCTTCTTACATTATGCATCTTAATCTCTACATATTCATCGTTTTATTCTCAGCTTAGGTATTACGTGTATATATAAAAAAAAAGATTTTCTTGAAAGAAAACATTTTATTTATGATTAAGTAGTAAGAAGTGTTGAAAAAATAAATAATCCCACTCAGGATGATATCCATGATAAATAGCAATAACAAGGGAGAGTAACAACGATATCAAATATTATAACGGGATAAATATAATATCCAAATGGAGTAATACAATAACACTGATGTCAACTTGGTAGTGTCAAAACACTACTACTCTTATAAATCAAGCACCACTCTTTTATTTCACATAATTCACTACAATATTACTCCCACACTATTTTCTCACATACTGTAGAACATCTGTGGATTGCTCTCTTTTCTCTCAATTGCTCTCTTTATTTTGGTGTGTTTCAAACTGAAATAGAAGTCATCTATTTATAGATGAACTTGACAAACCTTTGCGATACCAATTTTCAAATCATGTTGCAACACCAGTTTTTAAATTCATGTCACCACATCAAGCATGTTGCAACACTAATTTTTTTATTTAATTATTTTGAATCCCACGAATCTCTCCCTTAATTTTAATTTTTTCTTCATTCTATGACTTGATCTCAATCTCTGAAAGTTTTCACACTTGAGAGGCTTTATGAAAATATCTGCAACTTGATCATGAAATTTCACATACTTGAGTTCTACCTTTTCATGAGCATTATTCTTTGCCTTGTATATCCATTTGACTCCAATTGCTAGATGATCTTTATGAAGAGTTGTTAACTCCCAAGTGTTCTGCTTCTCTATCGACTGAATTTCTTCCTTCATGGTTTGTCTCCAACTTTTATCCATAACAGTTTCATCAAAATTCATTGATTCACTATCAGCAAAGAGACAACACAAAAAATTAAAATTAGTAACTTCTTCTGTGTCATCATAGAATTCTTGGATGCTTCTCATCCTCTGTGGACTTTCACTTAACTTTGATCTTGAGAAGAAGGAGATGTCATATTTGCTGGTGAAGGAGGTGGGGTTGCATCCTTTGCAGGTGCCATGGTATCCTGCTATTCTTCATTTTCAAATTATGGAAGAAAATCATATGTTTTTTTTCTTCAACCTCCTGACCCTCCCAATTTTATGATTTTGTTTATCAAATTCGGCATCACGACTGACCACCTCATTGATGTTGCTTGGATTGTATAACTTATAGCCTTTTGAACTAGTGTCGTAGCCAATAAACACATACTTGACACTTCAATCGTCAAGTTTAGCTCTCTCTTGATGTAGAACATGAGTATAGGTTATGCTCCCAAAGATTCTCAAGTGCTTCACACTTGGCTTTCTTATTCTTCATGCTTCTTGGGGTGTTTGATCTCTTAAATTTCTTATTGGAGACCTGTTGCTTAAATAAACTGCACAAGAAACAACATCGGGACAAAAAAATGGCATATTTTTAGCTTTCAACACACATCTAGCGATATTAAGAATTATTCTATTCTTTCTTTCTGCAACTCCATTTTGTTAGGGCAAGTAGGATACCATTAGAGGAAAATGAATTCCATGAGACTAACAAAATTCATTAAATTCTTTTGAAGTGAATTTACCTTCTCTATCGAACCTTAAGGCTTTTATTTCACAATCGCTCTTTTTTTTACAAGTACTTTGAAATTTTTAAAAGTAACAAAAACTATTGATTTTTTTCTTCGAGAAATAGACTCAAGTCTTTTGGCTGAAATCATCAATAAAGAGCAAAAAGTATTTATTTTTACCAAAAGAAGGTGGATCGATTTGACCACACGCATCAGTGTGAACAAGCTGAAGTGGTTAGTTTCTCTTGACATGATTCATTCAAAAAAACTCCTACTTGCATATTTTTTTAGAGGACAAGCTTCACACACTGATCTCATCAACCATGTTCTTGTCTCCCATTGATTTGAAAGTTTCAAAATTTAAATTCCCAAATCACATATTCCAACATCATGACTCATCTTACATATTAGCCTTCAAGCACTTTGCATTAATGGTCTTAAGATTCAAAGGAAACAATCTATTCTTTGCCATTTTCACTTTGGCGATTAAATTATTACTTGAATCTCTAAGACAAAGATGCATATTTTTCATATGAATAACATATTCCTTTTCAAGAAGTTGGCCCAAACTCAAAGTATTACTCTTTAGTTTTGACACATAGTAAACCTCATTGATCAATTTGTGACTACCATGTTTACTATATATCAAAATCGTACTTATTCCTTCAATTTAAATCTTTGAGGTATCTTCAAAAGACATATTAATTCTAGTCATCTTCTCGATCTCTACAAACTTGTTTTCGTATCCACACATATGGTTGCTTGATCCATTATCAAGATCCCATAAAATGCAATCACCAGTATCATCTTCTATGAGTGTCATTAACAATGTTGACTCATCTTCTTCTTTGTTGTTGTCAACAAGATTAGCTTTTTCTTCAATAATACTACAATGTTCTCAAGAGTAATTTTCAAATTTATGACAATTGTAGAACTCAATTTTAGATTTATTATATCTCATTTCATTGGTAACTTGAGAAGCTCCAAGTCCTCTACATCCTCGTTCTCCACAACAACGAACTCTGAATGTTTGGTGGTTTTTCTTCATTGTTGAATTGGTTGATATAACATTTTCCTCTTCCATGACCTCCACAACAGCTACGACCTCATCCATATCCATTTCCTCTATAACTTTTTTCACCTCCAAAATTCATGAAGGATGCTTGAGTTTTAAAAAGTTGCTTCAGTGTCTCTTCTTTTCTTCTTTTCATCTTTTCTTCGTGGGCTTGTAAAGAACCTTTCAATTGCTCCATTTTCATAGAGTCTAAATATTTAGACTCCGCAATAACATATACTACATAATCAAATTTAGGTGTTAAAGAGTGAATGATATTTTCTACCACATGAACATCATCTACTTCCTCCCCGTACCTTCTAAGTTGATTCATAACAGTCATCAATCTTGAACAGAAATCCAAAATGAATTCGAATTCTTTCATTTTTAAAATTTCAAAATTAGCCTTTAGATTTTGAAGTTTTATCCTTTTCACCGTATCAACTCCTTGGAGAGAATTTTGTAAAATCTCCCAAGCCTCTTTTCAAGTGGTTGCATCAGCCAACTTCTCAAACATACCACCATCCAGACATTGGCGGATGATAGTGAGGGCTTGTTGATCTTTCTTCCTTGTCTTAATCATGACATCTTTTTCATTTTGAGACAGAATTTTGTATACCCTTTGTCTACAATATCTCAAACATCTTGAGAATCAAGAATGACTTTCATTCGTAGGCACCAATTTTCATAATTTTCTTTTGTAAGACGAAAGTACGGAAAAAATGGTGGACTATTATTTGTCATGGCTTTGATTCCATGTTGTTTAAAAATCAATAACCCCACCCAGGATAATATCCACACTAAATATCAATAATAAGAGAATAATAGGGACAACAAATATTATAATGGGGTAAATATAATACCCAAACAGAGTAATACAATAACAATGGTACAATTTAATAGTATCAAAAGACTACTACTCTTATAAATGAAACAACGTAACACTCTTTTATTTCACACAACTCATTACAATATTACTCCTACACTATTTTCTCATAGACTATAGAATAATTGTGGATTACTTTTTTTTCTCTCAGTTTCTCTCTATATTTTGGTGTGTTGCAAACTGAAATAGAAGTCATTTAATTATTGATGAATTTTCCAAACATTACATCTTACAACACCAATTTTCAAATTCTTGTCACCACATCAAGCATGTTGCAACACTAATTTTACTTTGTATTTTATTTAAGAATCAAGAAGTTCAATTTTGACACTTTGGATGGAGATCACTTGACATCCCTTCTTTGGAACCACAGTTACAACAATAGTGTCGGCATCTTCCAACTTATTGTCCTCCAGCAGTTCAGTAATCTCCAAGTTGAATACCCTGGGCACAAATTCATAAGATGTATTATGAGCGAGTGGCAAGCTTATATAACTCCCTGCATACTCAATCTTGTCAAGCTCGTCTGTGTTTACTGTCTTATTTGTGTTGAGGAACACATAAAATCTTAAATATTACTTATAAGATCTCCTATTTTTCCTCTTTTTCCAACTGATTCCTTTACTTAGTTGGCCTCTTTATAGAAAAGAAAATGGCTTTGTCAACTTTGAGAGAGGCAATCCACATTCGGCTGCCATAACTGAACTTGGATCCAACTTTCATTTTGTCGTCTTTTACTGTGGCTTACAGTTAACCCTTGGGGTTGCCATTAACATTAACCCATCTTGACAATGTCCAACTAGTCTTGGACTTTGACACGCCATGGGTTGCAATCTTTATCATACAAGAAGGTATATTCTAACCATTCTATATGTGTGAGATCCACTCTTTTCTCTCCAAATAATTTCCATATATTCCACATTCGGTCCACGTTGGAGTGGTGTCCAGATAAAATAGGGTCTATACTAGCTGCATAAAAATTACCCATATCCTCACCGTAAGAGGTGTTACCATTACTCAATTTCATTCAGGGGTTAGTGCCAGTCCAAAGGTGGACAAGTGTATGAGGCATGTCTTTAGTATACTCCTCTACGACTCTCGCTTGAAGCTTTTTGTAGATAAGCTTCAATCCAAGTGGTCGGGCCCCTTTGTGTTTACGAATGTGTACCCTAGTGGTGCTATCGAGTTAGAGAACCCCGAGAAAAAGAGATTCATGGTAAATGGGCAAAGGTTAAAGCACTACAACGTAGGTGGACCCGGGGTGGCCAAGATTGAGTTGTTGAACTTCAACGACCCTCAATGTTGATAAAAGAACGTCGTTTCGTGACGTTAAACTAGGTGCTTGATGGGAGGCAACCCATCATTTTTATGTTTGCACCATGTATTTTTTATTAAGCCACAAAATTTTGATGTTTTTAGGTGTTTTGGAATATCAAGTTTAGAAGTATGGCAGCCATGCGGAAAAATAAGGCAAAAAAGGGGAGCAAAATGCCTCATATACCGCAATCACAATCCAAGGATCGTGATAGCGATATCGCGATTGCATAAATTATGTTGCGATAGTATGTCCATCCTTTACATTAGTTCTCGATGCGGTTTTAGGGATCCCTTTGACCCTTCTTATACTTTTTTGTTATGTAATGAGGACACTACAAGTATTGAAGTTAGGGGTGTGTTTCCCTTGTGTGCACACTGATTTACAATATTCAAATTTTGGTTTGCAATACTTGGACTTAGTTCACAATAAGCATGGAGATTTTGTGAATTAACTGTTTCATTTTTATCTTTCTATTTCTTTTAATAATGATGTTGGATGAACTTTTTCCTATGATAGATTGAGTGACGACATTCTTAAAGAAAAATCATCATGTTTGAGTTTTGAGTTATAGATGCAGGGAAAGTCTGAGTATCCATAGCATTATAGATTTGGGATTGTCGTTATTCCTATGGAAAAGTCTGAGAAACCATATGGTATGCCCTTGTGAGAGCCCAAATGTGAGATGGCGACTTGATTTGGTGCTAACGATAGCCCATATTGCGTGGTGAAGTGCAAAACGCGCATCCCTCTTTGTTCAATTTTTTATGTGAAAATCAAGGGCATGGACGTGAATAATTGTGTAACAATGTTTTACCCTCTTCTTGTGACTCCAAATTCTTTAGTAGGCGGTGTATTGTAAATAACTTCTTTTGTCTTTAGTAGGAAATTCAACTAATCCTCCTTGAAAAGTTTGTATGTCATGTGCAGTGAGTTTAGTTGATTGATTATCATGCTTACTTGTGTCATCTAGAACTTACCCCATTGGTCTTTCAAAGCTAATATTAATTACACAAGATTGGAGAAATATTCTAGGCCTTTTTTGTAATTATGAAAAACCACTTTAGCCTAAAAAGCCACCTATGTGAGAATAATATCCCTAGTCACCCTTTTTGAGTGTTTGAACCTTTCTTTGTGAATTAACTATTTCATTTTTATCTTACTATTTCTTTTAATAATGATGTTGGATGAACTTTTTCCTATGGTAGATTGAGTGACGACATTCTTAAGGAAAAATCGTCACGTTTGAGTTTTGAGCTATAGATGCAGGGAAAGTCTGAGTATCCATGGCATTATAGATTTGTGATTGTCGTTATTCTTATGGAGAAATCTGAGAAACCATATGGTATGCCATTGTGAGATCCCAAATGTGAGATGGCGACTTGATTTGGTGCTAACGATAGCCCATATTGCGTGGTGAAGTGCAAAGCGCGCATCCCTCTTTGTTCAAATTTTTTGGTGAAAATCAAGGGCATGGACGTGAATAATTGTGTAACAATGTTTTACCCTCTTCTTGTGACTCCAAATTCTTTAGTAGGTGGTGTATTGTAACTAACTCCTTTTGTCTTTAGTAGGAAATGCAACTAATCCTCCTTAAAAAGTTTGCATGTCATGTGCAGTGAGTTTAGTTGATTGATTCTCATACTTACTTGTGTCATCTAGAACTTACTCCATTGGTCTTTCAAAGCTAATATTAATTAGACAAGGTTGGAGAAATATTCTAGGCCTTTTTTGTAATTATGGAAAACCACTTTAGCCTAAAAAGCCTACCCATGTGAGAATAATATCCCTAGTCACCCTTTTTGAGCATTTGAACCTTTCTTTGGCAACCATATTACAAGCCCTAAACCTTTTTGAAAAATGGTCCCTCTTTTGAACCCTACCCTCCTTGACCTTGGAAATGCCAACTCGAGGCTAAAAGCTTAAGTTGGGGGTGGTGGATTTTGAAAGAAGGTGATAATGGGCCATGGACTTATAAATAAATGCCTAGGAGCTACTCATTGAATGAAAAATGAAAGAAATGGATCATTGGATGAAAGAAAAGCATGAGATTTCACAAAAGAAAGAAACAAAAAGAAAATTCTTTCAAAAGGGGGCGAAGCAATGTGGTAAAAGTAGGCATGTATTGTTCAAAATAAATGAAGTGGCCCGTATCCCAAAATTTAATCTAGTAGTGTAAAATATGAAGGTCAAGGAAGGTATAGTCACCATTTTCCCAAACATTTATCCTACCATTTCCTGAGCCTAAATTACATACTTTAAAAAGTCCTTCGAGATCTCCAACCATGTGTTTTTGAGTTAGTAGCGATTGAAAATAAGGGCAAGCATATGGAATGATAACTGTGTGTATTGAGAAATTCTTTGTGAGAGTGAGTAATTTCCTTTGTTACATTATAGCAATTAAGCTCTGTTAGGAATTTTCTTCGTGAGGAGGCATGCAAATTAATAGATATTGATGAAGTTGTCATATTCCAAAAATGAGACAAAGGAGTGTAGTTGGGTCACTATTGATAGAGAGTCACTCCTAGAGATTTAGTGGTTGTTTCTTGATTGTTCTTAAAAGTCGTTTGGTCTCTTTGAAAATGTGAATGATCTTGGGGGGGGGGGATTGTGTGAATAGTTATTCCCATGCATGTAACTAATTATTAGCACTAATCAAGTCCGTAATTATGGTGATTATTTGGTTGTACAAGTAGGCTTATAAGTCAAACAGTTTCATTGAGTAAGAAGTAGTATTGCTTGAAGACAAGCAAAACTTTAAGTTGGGGTATTGATGAATGAAAAATTTACCACTCATCTATATCCAAATTTGTGCACACTACAATGAAATGATTGTGTTTATGAGGCTAATTCTTTATTGAAATACATTAAATCCGATGGTGTGTGTGTTTGTAGGTAATCAAATGAAAATGAGTTAAAGCAAAGTTGAAAAGAGAAGCAAAAGAGCAAAGTGCTTGCACAAGCTGAAAATCAGGACTAGGGATAGACCCTCAGGTACCGCAATCGCGGCTTGAGGGTCGCAATCGCGATCTAAAAGCCAAGTCAAACCTCAGTGATCACGAGGTGACTACCGCGATCGCGAGATCCACGAACGCACTCAAAGTAGGGCAATCGCGATGGAGTGAGATAGCTTCAAGGGCACAAGTGGAAATTCACGGAGCTGGTTCCCAAAATCCTAAATGGCAAAAACCCTTTCACAATTTGATGATCTTTATGCAATTTTTGAGTTCTATAGAGGGGATAAACAATTGTAGACCTATTTCCAAGTGGGATTTTGGTTGTCAATTGAAGTTAAAGCTTGGGTTTATTCTTGTTTTTATTTGAATGGTAATTTGGGTAAACTTCTTCTCATTAATTTCATTAGTAACTAAATTCATATCTTGGGGTTATGCTTGATTAGGTGGTTAATGTTGTATGGGTGTTGATTGTTAGTCCAAATTGATAGTTAGTAATGTTGGGTTTTGCTATTACTCTATGTTTGAATTGAGAATTGTGGGCGAAAACTTCAATTGGCTTGGATCCCACATCATCCTGGAAAGAGGGATGTAGGTGATGAGTAATTGTGAACATCTAATTGATTTTAGTTTCTCCCTTAGCATTATCTTAGAAATAAGGGTATTATGTGAAATTGTTATGTTTATGAGCGTCATCCTAGAAATAGAGATGCTAAGTTGAGGTATTGGGTTGATAAACTTGGCACACTCATGAGGTATTCAAAAGAATTCATGGGTGAAACTTAGTGTTTTGTTGAAAGGCTAACACTAAGACCCCAAACCTAGCCTACCCAACCTGAGCAACAGTTCGGACACGGTGCTGACTGCATTCAAGAAGCTCGTAATATGGAACATTGTCCATAACCATACCATCTGGTAAAGGCGGTGGGCAGCAACTATATGGTGCCGGTATATTACCCTCTATGTAGGCGGTAGTACAAGTTTTCAGACTAGGGGCTGGTATGGGTTCATCTGGCTGAGGCTAATGGTGCAAGATTGGCAACACCATACAGTCCTCCTAAACCCAAAAGGAGATCCCTTCTATCAAAGTTCATTTTTTCATCATGCTCGCCCATGCTGCATGAGACCTTGAAATGTTCCTGGTTACGTTTTCCATGGACTAAAAGACGAGAGGGTTTTGAAAAGAAAGATAAATTGGTTAAGGAATTAGAAGAGGGATTTTTGGTGGTGAACAATAGTAAAGTAGATGAAGCCATTGCTTATGGGATATTGAGTGCTTTTGAACAATAGTAGAGTAGATGAAGCCATTGCTTATGGGATATTGAGTGCTTTTGCTTTGAAGGGTTTCGACCATTATATATATATAACACAAACGTTAAACACATGCAAGGCTGACTGTTTCTATTTTTATCATTCAGTAAAACCGAGGAATATTATTAGCATAAATATCCATAGAAACAACAAAAACAACCTTATCAACCGCATCTTATTAGCACAAATATCCATAGAAACAATAGTCACACAACCTTATCTACCACATGCCCTATGTATCTATTTTGCAGATAGGTAAAAGCCAGCGAAAACTTACATTGTATATCAAAGATTAAAATTATTTTTATGTATATGCAGTAGATGTTGAATCTCTATGATTTCTTCCTGTATTTACTCTTTTATATTTTGAATCCTTTTTAAAAAATTTCTAAACCCGCCACTATGATTGACGTGCCACACATAATTTCTGGAACTTTATTATCGGAGTAATATACAGATATTTACATGCTCGAAAGCTTTTAATATACTTCAACCTGGCTATTCAAATGACAAAATGATATAGGATATTAATTAATTTTAGTGCAAAGGAATGATCGTATATTGACATTTCTATTATTAATAGAGATGATGACGAAAAGAAGAAAGAGAATTTATTTATTATTTTTTAGAAAATGTGATCACAAAATAGCCAAGATATACAACACAGATTGTAAATTAACCTGCAATGTCTCACCACGACTCGAAAATAGTTCTTTTACCCACTATTTGTTTTTTTAATTAAAGAATTGAATTTTGGGTTTACCTCAAATTCAAAAGTTTCAAAAGTTAGTTCATGAGAAGAGGATTCCCCCCAAAATAATCAAACACGTAATTTTTTTTCCAGTGATTTTATTGTATATTTAATTAAAAGGAAAAATTACACAAATCCCAAACTTAAGACACCATATTACCAAATATCTCTTACTATTTTAAAAATTACACAAAATTCCTTTTTGCATCTTTACTGTTGATACATTTGCTGTAAATTTCACACCCTAGTTTCTCTGCTCCATTAACGTCATTTCTCTCTCATCCTTTTACGCATTCATTTTTTCCCCACAAATTCCTCCCCTAAAATCTCTCCTATATTAGCATATTTTTAGTTAACTTCCTTCTCCACTACTTCAACTGATTTGAACCATAATCTTTCATTATTAAATTTCAACATTTGTCAACTACTTCAAAGAGGTTAGTTGTTTGTTTATGTGGGTTTGAAGTTAGTTTTTAACAAGACAAGTCAATATTCATATATGCTTTAAATTCTTTTGTGTTAATTTGCTTGATCTTCAATGGCTAATGAAGATTCACCCTCATTCAACTTGGGAATTTCCCAAATTGAAACACAAAAAGGTGTTCTTGCTAGTAATCAAGTTCTGGGTTTTACTCCGGGAAACTTTGATTACACCGAGTTAGGTTTTAGTGAAAATTGGTCAAAGTAGTGCAATGACGCTAAAAAATTGAAGATTTTAAGACAAGTTTTTCCTGATAAAAATCAAGATTCCAACATGCAAATAGACTATCAGGAGGAAATAGAACTTATTCCCAAATCCCCATTGGAGCAGGTATTATTATCGCAAGTGATACATATACATGGTAAACATAAAAGAATCGATTGATACATATATCTTTACAATTTAATGGGGATTCATATGGATGATATATATGTTATCAATATATGGATTTTATGGTGATTCATACGATTTATACCTTTTTATGTTTTTAATAGGTGATTCATATGCTAATGAGTGATACATATGGTGTTTTGTTGATTCATATGGTTGTTACAGTTATTATTTCAATTAATTGGTAATTCATATGCTATTATTGGGTGATACATTTTTTCACACTGAATGTTTGATACATATTCTGATATTTAATTGGTGATACATATGGTGTTCTAGTGATTCATATGGTTGTTACAGTTACATACACATTCAATTTATTGGTGATTCATATGCTATTATTGGGTGATATATTTTTTTTTCAAATTGAATGTTTAATACATATTCTAATATTTAATTGGTGATACATATGGTGTTCTGGTGATTCATATGGTTGTTAGAGTTACACATTTTTATACAGTGTAAGAGTGATTCTATGTGGATCATTTTTTGGTGCTACATATGTGATAACACTTTCTGTATTCATTTTATTGTTGGTGTAATTTATAAATATGTGATTCATTTGACATACGAATCATCTTCTAATTTGTGTTGTTGGCGGAATATTAATTTGATTAAAGTGGTGGTTGTAACCATCAACTTGTAACTTCTTCTTCAAACCTTCACTTATTTCATTAATAATTTATTTCTTCTCTCATAGTCTTTTTCCTGTAGAATTTGTCAGAAAATATATAATAATATAATATATTTATTTATATTTATTTAAAATAATTAATATTTAATATATAAAAATATATAAATAAATATATCCATCATGGTCCACCATCAACTTTTGCAGATCATTGAATTTCATGTCAACCTACATTGTGAATAACATTTTGAATTTCATGTTAACCTATAATCTATTTTAACATTAAAACAGCAAACCAACAAAATGTTATACTTACATAAGTCTTAACATAAGACTTTATGTCGTCCAAATCTGACTTGGATAGTGATAGTTTTTCTTCTCCAGCAACAGGTGCTTTATCGGCATCCCTCATCTCAACATTATGCATAATTTTGTCTTTATCTAAGGAAACACGAGGCTCTGAACAATCTCTTGATGAACGTGCTAAATGTGTATCTTTGGATAACTTCTCTGACTATTTTTTTGGCTTTGGTACTCGTGAACTAACTTTGGCGGACTCCTCAACTATTTTTTGTTTCTTTGCAGGAGGGTGTGAATATGGATCAGCATCAACCCACATCTTTTTTAGAAGGTCTACACTTGGAGGAGTGCTGAAATCATCAAATTCATGAAGAAATTCAGTCGAGGCAGTCCTTTTAGATTATTGTTGTACAGATACTGCTTGTGCTACATTTACACCATGATCTGTTGGACCAAATGTCAGAGGATTGGGCAAATCAAGTTGGTTCAATTCCTGTGGTGACGGGGTTAAATTTCTGTATATAAGTTGCAACAAAAATAACACAAAAAACCAAAAAATTAAAAGTACCTTAAAAATTAACAGTAGATATACAAAAGTATCATTGTAAAAAAACCACTACCTTACTAAACATGTCATCCATCAGATCCTCGTATCTAGGCTTTGGTTTAACCACTTTCCAGTTCACCATCCTTGGGATTAAATTGTGAACACGAACGACAAGTGAGTCATCAACTTTGGCACAACATTCGTACCACCAAATCTGAAGAGCGTTCCGCATGCCACTCAGACGGTAAAACTATTGCACCTCATTCATCGATCGATTAATAGAAGCCATCAGTTTTGCAAAAGCCAATTTCCCCCCTAAAAATTGACTATAACTTCCATCATCCACCATATGAAAGTATCTAGCAGAGATATTGGCTTGATCTAATTGGGAGAACACTAATGTGTGTATAAAGTACAATATCCCAATTTTTACCGCATCTTTCACATTTTTTCCCACTTTTTATTCAAAAAAGCATGACCAACTCACTTCTTTTCACATTTTCTGTCGAATACAGAAAATATCTTTTTTTGTAGTCGACATGGAGGAAGGTATGAATAATTAAAATCATCTACATTGCCGATGCATTTCAACCCGGTAACGATAGCAAACTCGTACAATGAAAATCGAAGAATTGTATTATTGACTAATACCCTTAGTTGATCGTAGTATGAGTGTTTGACCTCTAAGGTCATCAAGCACCTTGCTATTGATCCTTGAAAGCAAGGTGCGGATAGATTGGGTAACTTAAATAGATCTATTATAACTCTAATGGATCTACTTTTGTTTGTGCATGGATATTTCTTAACTTCTCTAAACATTTTTATTTTTAGTTTATTTATTTTAATTTTATTAATGTTCATATCTTGGGAGGTGATTGGTTGGTATTTGATTAAATGTTTTACTGTAATATTCTTTAGTTTTTTCTATTAGTCTTTGTAATTCTTGTATATTATTTTAGAGGTATTCTAAATATTTTATATCTTTTGTTCTAAAATATTCAATTAAATTCTCTTTCATAAGTATTTCAGTTAATCTTGTTTCTTCCATATCTTGTCTCCAATATTTTAAATACTCATAGTCTATCATTTTATCCTAAAGTAGTTGTGATACTGTAAATTTCTTTGTAATAATTTATTCTAATTGTACTATATCTGATATTAAATTCTAGGTTATCTATTTCGCTAATTATCCTGTCTTTTTCATCTATGAATAATTCCATGTCTAAATCATATTCTAAACTGTCTTTTAATTCTAGTTGTTTTATGGTTTTATTTATCCAAATTAATCTCTCTTTTAGTTGTTCTCTTCCTTTTCTAAGATGGTTTCTATAATTAATTTCTTCATATAGCCAACTTTGTTTTTCTCTAACTATTTGAATATATTCTAGCATTCTTAATCTGTATAATATTCATCTGAATAATAACTATCTGAATTATTTCTACCATAGAAATCTATATTTTCTAATTCATCTTCTATCCAATTAGTACTTAGTAACTCATCTTCATAATCAAATATTTTTTCCCATATTATTTTCTTTATGTCTTCTAATTTTAAGTCTTTTATGATATATAAAACTAGTAGCTTAGTTTAATCAGATATATATCTTCTCATATTATTCATATTATGCTAAGGTTTCTACGAATAACTTGGATAACTTGGAATTGGATTCTAGTAATTAAATGCTTTATCATAGTATTTATTAGTTGTTTGTTTTAATCTTAATAATTCCTCTATATTTTCATTAAGGAATTCTATATATTTTATATCTTTAGTTCTCATATATTCTTCTAAATTTGTTTTCATTAGTTTTTCTATTAATTATATATTTTTCATATCCATTTTCCAATATTCTAAATATACGTAATTTATCATGGTTGATGTGTAGGTTTGGTATGTAAGTATTTGTAAGAGTAGGTAGGTAGGTGTGGTATGTAATTTATTCTAGTCATAAAATATTTATCAAATATTTTTTCCAATATGATTTTTCTTATATCTACAATTTCTATATCCTTAAGTATATACAAAACAAGTATTTTGAATTTATCTACCATTTCGTCAGATAAATAAGTATTCATTTTTCATATGATGTTTTTTCAAAATATTTCCTTCAATCATACACATAACAAAATATGATCATTTTAGATTACTATATACTAGATTATTCTTAAATAACATGTTCTTCGGTCACTATTAGCATGGTAATCTGGATACTTTTCCCTTAAACAGTGCCTCTACTCTGGCTACTCCCCTATCACGGCTTTCTTGCCTCACTGGTTCACCTTTAGAATGCCATAGTTCTTTAGGGATTTTTCTCCTTTTACACTTTGCTAATAAACTTCTTAACATGCTATTTTTCGAATAATTCTACTATAAAGTAACTAACATGAACTTATTTTATCATATCATGATTGTCAGGAATTTATGAATTTAGTTATTCATAATCACAAATATAAATACCTGTTCTGGTAAATCTGATAATTCTAAATTTTCCATAGTTGTTTGATGATTCATAGCTTTTCTTTGGAAATATACCTGTTTTTATTAAATAATTCAAAAGTTTTTTTGTACAAGAGAGGGTTTTACTTGAACTCATGAAGACTTACCTCTAACTGAGCAAAATGCTCTCTATTTATAATCCTAAGAAAGCGTGTAAACTACTAACACACTTTACACATTTCCAAATTTACAAAGAAGTCTTTACATTCTGAAAAGAAAAGACTTAAAGCTAACTAAACTAATAAAAGTTTTTTGTCCAAAAAGTCAAAAAGCCTATTAAATGAAAAGAAAAGTCAAAAAGGCTATTAAAACTTTACAATAATTTACGTAAGAAGTTTATCTTTTCCTTATATGTCATTTTCCTATCTTTAATGCCTTGTCTTCTTCTATTATTGCTCCTTTACTGTCTTCTTTTTATCTTCTTCTTGTCGTATCTGCTGCTTTTTTATCTTCTTGCTATTGTAGCATCACATCTGAAATAAAGTTGTGTCTGCCACTACACCTGCTGCATATGTGGTCAACGTATCTATGGCTAACCTGTTTACAGAATTGTTTCATAGCTTCTTCTGAAATAACTCCTTTCGTAATAGATCTTGTGACTGGTAACTCTTCTGGTTTTAGGATCATTATGACCCATTTTCTTATCTCTTCTCTGTCATTTTCTCTAATATTTTTACAAGTAGAGTAAACCAATAATTAATTTATGTTATAGTAAATCCAAACTGGGTTTTGATTTATATAATTATTTGCTAACTCAGTCAATATACTGCTAAGTCCAATAACTCTCTTGTTTGGGTAGAAGTCCGATATCTGATTTTTGGTTATATCTTCTTGTTCACATATTTCTTCAGGGATAATATAGTCTTGTGTCATTCCTATCTTGAAAACAGTAATTGTCTATTTTATTTAATCAAATAATATTTCTGCTGGTGCTGAGTAGAAACAAACATAGAATAGTTGTCCCTTCGTAATCCTTTTATAATCCATAAATTTTTTGTGAATATCTGGAATTCTTGTTAACTCTTCTCTAGTAATTGTGTAAACTGTAGATAATAGTCCATAATAATAACATGAAGCAATTAAGTTTGCACTGGTGTCAGGCAAAGCAATAAGTTTGTTATAGTTCTGACATTTTTGTGTAATATATCCTTGGTTTTGTTTTGCTAAATCCTTACTCTGGATAGGTTTTGTATTTAACAATTTTTGTAAAGTATAAATATTATCAATATATGTACAAGTTGTATGGTTATAAGTTTGCTTTTGTTGATTGAGTGACTCAGAATATGTGTATATCTGGGGAGGTATAGATGACTCTGGTTTTTGTATATTTGGTGTATATGGTTTCGAGCATATCTGGTTGACGTTATAATTCTTTTTCTTTGGTGGTTCAGGTTTATTTTGAGTGACTATATTCTTTCCCTTGGATACATCACCTGTGCCTGCAGCTGTAATTGTAATTTCGTTAGTAATTTGAGTTTTTAGGTGTTTCTCGTCGTCACCTTCTAGGTCTAGTTTTTTAATGTGCTCTTCCTTCACAGTATCTTTGCTAATAGCTTCTTGTTTTTTATAGTGCTCAACCTGCACTTTTGCATTTGTAACTTCAGTAGTTAATGTGATAACTCGTTCTTGTGATAACTCGTTCTTGTAATAACTTCATTTGTTCAAACACTTGTAATATTAAGTCTGTTTGGGTATCTTTGACATCAACTTCTTCCATTGGTAAATCAGTTTGAGTTGCTTTGTCTTGATATGTAATCTGCAATAACATACTTGTCAATCTTGATTACTTCAATCGTAAATGTAAAATTTAATATATTCAATACTAATCTCCGAATTTCCTTCGTCGTAACTGAGTTTTGTATTTTTCTTGTTAACCACCATCGAACCTCGGTATTATCTGTTCTCACAATAAATTTGTTATATACAATATATGGTTCAAAGGCTAATAAACATTTATATAATGAGCATAATTCTTTTCTATTTATTTTCCATTTTATTTTTGTTTCATTAAATGTTCCTGAGTAATATCTACAATGATGTTCTATTTTTTCATTTTCGTACCTATATTTAAGTACTCCTCCATAACTATATTCACTTGCATCTGCTTCTACTATATATGTAAATTTTTTATTTTCGTCTGGAAATTGTAATTTTGGTAATTCTTTACAAACTATTTTTATTTTCTGAACTTATTTTTTATCTTCTTCGTTGTAATTATATTCTACATCCTTTTTTAATTTTTTTTGTCAAGGCTTTAGGTTCTCTGCTAATTTTGGTATATATTCTCTTACTTGGTTTACTAATCCTAAAAATGATTGTAATTTTTTTTTTGTATCTAATTCTTCTTTTGAATTTATTATTTTTGGTATTATATGTTGTTGCATTTTTACTCCATTCTTATCTATTTGTATTCCTAGAAACTCTATCTGGTTTTCCTAATTTCGGATTTTTTTTCACTTAAACTTATTCTCAATTTTTCTATTATATCTGTAAATTGTTCTAATAATTTTAAATGTTCCTCTTTAGTTTTTGTATATAGTAGTATATCATCTATGTATACTATACAATTAAGTAATTGTTTAAAGTAACTATCCATAAAGTGTTGGTATCTACCTAGTGCATTTTTATATCCAAATGGTAATACGTTTCATTCATAAAATCCTTGTGGTACCGTAAATGCGGTTAATTCCTTAGAATCTTCATCTAACTTTAAGTGGTAAATCCTGATTTACAGTCAAATTTACTAAAGTAGTTATATCCTTGTATTTTTGTCTTATTTTTAATATCTTATTTGGTATTGGATAATTATTTATTTTTTTGGTTTCTCAAGGTATCCCCACAGCTGGCAGCTGAGAGACTAATCCTCCATTCCTCGGTCAGCGCATTTTGCGGTAGGGAACTGGCCACAGAGTTTACTCCATTCGCTAGAGGCGGGAATCGAACCCCCAACCTCTGGCTTAAGGGACATAGCGCTGAACCATTATGCCAACTCTGGTGGTTGGTACATTTAAATTTCTATAGTCAATAACCATTCGACTTTTTCCTCTTTTTTGTTCACTATGTTTATTTACTATAAATGCTGGACTATTATATTTGCTATTGCTTTTTTGTATATACTGTTTTTCTAATAATTCATTTATATGCATTTTAAATTCTTTTAAATCATCAAAATTATATGTTAATGGTTTTTGAGTTATTATGTTATTTTTATCTATTAATTCAAATTTTATAGTAGTTTTATGTTTTTTCCATCCTTTTAATGGATCTTCACTATATAATTGTCTTAATCTTTTCTTTATTATTTCTACCTTATCTATTGAAAATATAGTTATTTCTTTTTTATTTATCGAAAATACAACTAGTTCTACTGTGTCTTTGTATTTTTTATATTTTCTAACTTTTGTGTAATTTTTTCACTTCCTTTTATCCAATCAGTTTTCTTTCTTATTTTATTAATAACTCTTTTTGCTCTTACTTTTTGTTTACATGGTGTTGTAAACCACCAATCTGTTTTAGTTATTATATGTGAGTATAATTTATCTAAAAATGGCATTCCTAAAAGCATAACTTTTGATGTTAGTTCATAATTATAGATTTCTTCTATTGTTATTATTTTATCCTACATCTATATTTTAAATTCTTAGCTTTATATGTAATTAACCTTCCTTCATTATTAAATTCTTTGACTACTATTGGTACTTTTAGCTTATCCCATTTACCTTCTAGTAAACAGTTGTATCTACATAAGTTTGCTTCTGCTCCTGTATCTATCATAGGTGTATAATACCTATTATAATATCCTTCTACTATTATTTTGACAAGTACGTATATTTTCATGTCATGTCAAAGTTTTTTTTATGAATAATTTTTCTTTATTATATGTTATAGATAATTGTGTATGTTCTATACTGTATGGTTTTATTTGTTCTAACCATTTTATTCCTAAAATTATGTTTGCTTTTTGCATTTCTTCCTTTATTTCAAATTCTATTTTTATTTTTCTAACTCCTATTATTATTATTTTTTCTCCTGTATCCTTAATGTTTATTAGACTCCTTAGTAGATCTGAGCATATATTGCTATTAGATTTTATTTCTTCACTTTTTACTAGATATTTTGCTATATAAATTTCTTTTTTTCTTGTGTTTAAGAGTATTAAATATTCTTTTTCATTTATCGTTCACGTTATGTAATATTGGTTTAAATTAACTGTTGAAGTTGTTTCATAACATGTTCTTTTTGATGAGCTTGATGATTCTGGTTTTTCATGAGTTGTTCTTTTTGATGAGCTTGTTCTATCATTTATTATTTCTAAATCTTCTTCTATTTTTATATTTTTGTAACTATAATCATTATTATCAATTGTTTTTACGAATTGTTCAAAAGTACTTTCTATTTGTATTTTATTATTTTAATTTTTTCCTGTTATTTTATGTTTTGTTATTAATACATATAGTTTTTTACATCTTGCTGCAAATATTTTACTTCCTGGGGTTAGTTCTATTCCTGATATTTTTCAATATAATACTAATGATTTATCTATATTTTTATCTGTTATTGCTACTGAATAATTCACACTTATTATAAATTTAAATTTTTGGTATATTAAATTTCCCTTTATAGCAGTTATTATACTTTTTCTATAGGTTTTATAATTCTATCATCTGTTAAATATAATTCTATTGGTGTATGTATTCCTTCTCTAAAACATGCTTTTATTAATATCTTTGTTCCTCCAAGGTGTACATATTTTATTGGGTCTTTACGTTTTATATCGTTTATTTTTTTACTAGTTATTCTTTTTGTTACTAGTGGTATACTAGTTCTTCCTTTTGCATATCTACAGTCTATTACATGTTCTTTTTGACTTACTACGTAGTATTCTTCTTTTTTTATACTAAATATATTTTTTATTGTTGGTATTTTAAATATTTTTTCTACACTTAAGTCTAACTCTTTTCCTTTTATTTTATCAAATATCTTATTATCAAATATTATTTTTTGATATGTTCCTTCTTCATTTAAATATTCTTCATTTGTTATTATTTTTATATCTTCTTTAGTTATTTGGTTCATTTTTATATCTTCTTCAGTCATTTGATTCATCTAATTCACTATCTATTTTGTTATCTGTTTCATTATCCGAAATTTCATATATACTATCTTCACTTTCTAATTCGTAATCTATATAATCTATCTGCATATATTCTGTATTTTCTATTTTTATTTATGATATTTGTTTCTTGTTTGGGTTTTTTGACAATTTACAATCTCTATCTAAATGTCCTAGTTTTCCACAATTATAACAAGTACATTCTTTTATAGATTTCTTTTTTCTATATGGTCTTTTATGTTTATAATTTTTTACATAATATCTTTTTCTTGGTTTCTTATACTTATATTTTGATTTCTTGTATTTCTTATATTTCTTAAGCCTTTTTCTTTTCTTATAATATCTTTCTTCACATCCAAATTGAGGTGCTATTTTATCTTTGCAACATGCTAAATTTCTTATTAATATTTTTTCCATTTTTATTTCTTCTCTATATTTTTCACATAGATTTCTATACCATTGCTGTAAAAATTTTATTCTTGCTCCTAGGGTATCTACTATTTTTGCTTCATCCCAACTCTTTATTATTTTTGAACTAAATGGTTTGAGTAATTTAGTAAAATATAATCTTCTTATTTCTTTACTTTCTTCTATATTATATGTTCCTTTATAATAATATTCTTTAAATGCGCACGTATACTTATCTATATAGCACATTACATATTGCTAGTTTTAACATTAAATTTCTATTTATATCTTTTTCTTTATTTTGCTCTTCTTCTTCTGTTGTTACACTGCTAAATTTATCTCTTATAGCTATTTCATATTTTTTCAATATTTCTGTTGGTAGTATTTTAATAGTTGTTGATGTTCCTTCTGTTTTATTATCAGATCTTAATACTTTTTTACTTGCTTCGGCTAGGTTTAAAAATCATAATTTTACTGTTCCTATTAATGTCTTTTCTATAGATTCTGGTGTGTTTGTTGTTTCTATTTTATTATCTAATAATAGTTTTGACATATATCCTACCCATAGTTGTATTATTTTATTTGTGTCTATTACACAGTCTAAATCTAAAATGTTATAATTAATTATTTATTTTGGTGTCCATTTATTATATTCATACTTTGGATTATATCTTTTAAACTTACTTTTATAATTATATGTTGGTTTTCTTATTTCTGATGTACTAGGTATTATATTTTTATCTAGAGTATTTACTTCTGTATTTATTAGTTCTAGATTTGCTTTATTAATTACTTCTTGTTCTCCATTAATTTCTAGTTTTCCTATGTTTTCTAGAATTTCTGTATATGTTTCACTATCTTTCGAATCATAATTATCTGTTTCTTCAGCATCTATTGTATTTATTTCTAATTCACGAGTTTCTGGTTCTTTATTTTTTATTTCTAATTTTTTTTTAAATTGATTTATCTCGTTTAATAATTTTTGTTATTTATCTTTTTCTTCTTTTTCTTTGTGTCTCTTTTCATATAAATCTTTTATCATTTGTAGTTCTTTTTCTAATTCAGCAATCCTACTATTTTTAGTTTCTTCTATTTTTCGTATTTCTTCTGTAGTTTGTTGTTTTATTTTATCTATTTTCTTTTTTCCGTCTATCTCTTCATTTTCTTTTTCTATTCTTACCATGACTGCCAACTTATCTTCTAATTTTAATTCTTCTTTTTCTAACATTAAATATAAATGTTCACCTATTTTCTTATAGCTTCTTCCTAAATTAGAGAATACTGTTCTTATTTTTAATCCTTCATGATTTTCATATGTTTTTTCGTCTATTATAAATTTTTCTTTGTTCATTTTATTTAAATGTATATAGGTTATGTTGGTATATATATTCTAAACTATCTATTGTTGATTCTAAATTTGATATTTCTTCATTTTGTGCATTTATTGAGTTTTTACTAACTCCGGCAATTATATTATACTGTAGTCTTTCTATCCTTTTTTTTTAATTCTTTACATTTTTCAGATATTATTTGTTTTAATTCTTTATATTTTTGTTTTTTTGTACGGTATTCATCTAAACAATATTTATAATAATTTTGTGGATATCTAAATCTAATTTTATCATTGATCTAATAAATAAATCCAAATACATACTACTTCCGTAACTTTAAACAACATAGGCTCTGATACCAATTGTAGGGGCTATAATAGATCTATTTAAGTTACCCAATTTATTCGCACCCTCCTACAATTGGTGTCAGAGCCTATGTTGTTTAAAGTTACGGAAGTAGAATGTATTTGGATTTATTAATTAGATCTATGACAAAATTAGATTAAGTTATCCACTAAAATATTATAAATATTGCTTAGATGAATAGCGAACAAAAATTACAAAAATATAAAGAATTAAAATAAATAATATCTGAAAAACGTAAAGAATTAAAAATAAGGATGGAAAGACTACAGTATAACATAATTGTCGGAGTTAGTAAAAATTCAATAAATGCACTAAAAGAAGAAATATCAAATTTAGAATCAACAATAGATAGTATAGAATATATATATATATATATCAACATAACCTATATACATTTAAATAAAATGAACAAAGAAAATTTATAATAGACGAAGAAACATATGAAAATCACGAAGGATCAAAAACAAAAATAGTATTCTCTAATTTAGGAAGAAGATAAAAGAAAATAGGTGAACATTTATATTTAATGTTAGAAAAACAAAAAATTAAAATTAAAAGATAAGTTGGCAGCCATGGTAAGGATAGAAAGAGAAAACGAAGAGATAGATAGAAAAAAGAAAATAGATAAAATAAAACAACAAACCATAGAAGAAATACAAAAAATAGAAGAAACTAAAAATAATAGGATTGCTGAATTAGAAAACGAACTACAAATGATAAAAGATTTATATGAAAAGAGACAGAAAGAAAAAGAAGAAAAAGATAAAGAACAAAAATTATTAAACGAGATAAATCAATTTAAAGAAAAATTAGAAATAAAAAATAAAGAACCAGAAACCAGTGAATTAGAAATAAATACAATAGATGTTGAAGAAATGTATAATTATGATTCGGAAGACAGTGAAACATGTACAAAAATTCTAGAAAACATAGGAAAACTAGAAATTAATGGAGAACAAGAAGAAATTAATAAAGAAAATCTAGAACTAATAAATACAAAAGTAAATACTCTAGATAAAAATATAATACCTAGTACATCAGAAATAAGAAAACCAACATATAATTACAAAAGTAAGTATAAAAGATATAATCCAAAGGATGAAATAATAAATGGACACCAAAACAAATAATTAATTACAACTTTTTAGATTTAGACTGTGTAATAGACACAAATAAAGCAATACAACTATGGGTAGGATAAATATGTCAAAACAATTATTAGATAATAAAATAGATACAACAAACACACCAGAATATATAGAAAAGATATTAATAGGAACAATAAAATTATGGTTTTTAAACCTAGCCGAATCAAGTAAAAAAGTATTAAGATCTGATAATAAAACAGAAGGAACATCAACAACTACTAAAATACTACCAACAGAAATATTTAAAAAATATGAAATAGCTATAAGAGATGAATTTAGTAGTGTAACAACAGAAGAAGAAGAGCAAAATAGAGAAAAAGATATAAATAGAAATTTAATGTTAAAGCTAGCAATATGTAATATGTACTATATAGATGAGTATATGTACGCATTTAAAGAATATTATTATAAAGGAACATATAATATAGAAGAAAGTAAAGAAATAAGAAGATTATATTTTAGTAAATTACCCGAACCATTTAGTTCAAAAATAATAAAGAGTTGGGATGAAGCAAAAATAGTAGATACCCTAGGATCAAGAATAAAATTTTTACAGCAATGGTATAGAAATCTATGTAAAAAATATAGAGAAGAAATAAAAATGGAAAAAACATTAATAAGAAATTTAACATGTTGCAAAGATAAAATAGTACCTCAATTTGGATGTGAAGAAAGATATTATAAGAAAAGAAAAAGACATAAGAAATACAAGAAATCTAAATATAAGTATAAGAAACCAAGAAAAAGATATTATGTAAAAAATTATAAACATAAAAGACCATATAGGAAAAAGAAAGCTAGAAAAGAATGTACTTGTTATAATTGTGGAAAACTAGGACATTTAGCTAGAGATTGTAAATTATCAAAAAATCCAAAAAAGAAACAAATATCAGAAATAAAATATAGAAAATACAGAATATATGTAGATAGATTATATAGATTATGAATTAGAAAGTGAAGATAGTATATATGAAATTTCGCAGAATGAAATAGATTACGGAATAGATAGTGAATTAGATGAATCAAATGACTGAACAAGATATAAAAATGAACCAAATAACTGAAGAAGATATAAAAATAATAACAAAGGAAGAATATTTAAATGAAAAAGGAACAAATCAAAAAATAATATTTGACAGTAATATATTTGACGAAATAAAAGGAAAAGAGTTACACATAAGTGTAGAAAAATTATTTAAAATACCAACAATAAAAAATATATTTCGTAGAAAAAAGGAAGAATACTACGTAGTAAGCCAGAAAGAACATGTAATAAACTGTAGATATGCAAAAGGAAGAGCTAGTATACCACTAGTAACAAAAAGAATAATTAATAAAGAAATTAACAATATAAAAAGTAAAGACCCAATAAAATATGTAAACCTTGGAGGAACAGAGATATTAATAAAAGCATGTTTTAGAAAAGGAATAGATACACCAATAGAATTATATTTAGCAGATGATAGAATTATAAAATCTAAAGAAAAAAGTATAATAACTGCTATAAAAGGAAATTTAATATACCAAAAATTTAAATTTATAATAAGTGCGAATTATTCAGTAGAAATAACAGATAAAAATATAGATAAATCATTAGTATTATATTGGAAAATATCTGGAATAGAACTAACCCCAAGAAGTAAACTATTTACAGCAAGATGTAAAAATCTATATGTATTAACAACAAAACATAAAATAACAGGAAAAAATAAAATTAATAAAATACAAATAGAAAGTCCTTTTGAACAATTCGTAAAAACAATTGATACTAATGATTATAGTTACAAAAATATAGACATAGAAGAAGATTTAGAAATAATAAATGATAGAACAATCTCATCAAAAAGAACAAGTTATGAAACAACTTCAACAGTTAATTTAAATCAATATTACATAACGGGAACAATAAATGAAAAAGAATATTTAATACTCTTAAACACAGGACAAGAAGAAAATTATATAACAACATATCTAGTAAAAAGTTAAGAAATAAAATCTAATAGTAATATATGCCCACATCTACCAAGGAGTCTAATAAACATTAAAGATACGGCAGAAAAAGAAATAAAAATAGGAGTTAGAAAAATATAAATAGAATTTAAAATAAAAGAAAAAATGCAAAAAACAGACATAATATTAGGAATAAAATGGTTAGAACAAGTAAAAACATACAATATAGAACACACACAATTATCTATAACTTATAATAAAGAGAAATTATTCATAAAAAGAACTTTAACATGATATGAAAATATATGTACTTGTAAAAATAATAGTAGAAGGATATTATAATAGGTATTATACACCTATGATAGATACAGGAGCAGAAGCAAACTTATGTAGATACAACTGTTTACCATAAAATAAATGGGATAAATTAAAAACACCAATAGTAGTCAAAGGATTTAATAATGAAGGAAGTTTAATTATATATAAAGCTAAGAATGTAAAAATACAGATATGGGATAAAATAATAACAATAGAAGAAATCTATAATTATGAACTAACATCAAAAGATATGCTTTTAGAAATGCCATTTTTAGATAAATTATACCCACATATAATAACTAAAACAGATTGGTGGTTTACAACACCATGTAAACAAAAAGTAAGAGCAAAAAGAGTTATTAATAAAATAAGAAAGAAGACTGATTGGATAAAAGAAAGTGAAAAAATTACACAAAAGTTAGAAAATATAAAAAATACAGAAGACACAGTGGAACTAGTTGTATTTTCGATAAATAAAAAAGAAATAACTATATTTTCAATAGATAAGGTAGAAATAATAAAGAAAAGATTAAGACAATAATATAATAAAGATACATTAAAAGGATGGAAAAAACATAAAACTACTATAAAATTGAATTAATAGATAAAAATAGCATAATAACTCAAAAATCATTAACATATAATTTTGACGATTTAAAAGAATTTAAAATGCATATAGATGAATTATTAGAAAAATAGTATATACAGAAAAACAATAGTAAACATAATAATCCAGCATTTATAGTAAATAAACATAGTGAACAAAAAAGAGGAAAAAGTAGAATGGTTATTGATTATAGAAATTTAAATGCAAAAACTATGACATATAATTATCCAATACCAAACAAGATATTAAAAATAAGACAACTACAAGGATATAATTATTTTAGTAAATTTGATTGTAAATCAGGATTTTACCACTTAAAGTTAGATGAAAATTCTAAAGAATTAACCGCATTTACGGTACCACATGTATTTTATGAATGAAATGTATTACCATTTGGATATAAAAATGCACCAGGAAGATATCAACATTTTATGGATAGTTATTTTAAACAATTACCTAATTGTATAGTATACATAGATGATATACTACTATATACAAAAACTAAATAATAACATTTAAAATTACTAGAACAATTTACAGATATAATAGAAAAATCAGGAGTAAGTTTAAGCGAAAAGAAAGCTGAAATTATGAAAACCAGATAGAATTTTTAGGAATAAAAATAGATAAAAGTGGAGTAAAAATGCAACAACATATAGTACAAAAAATAATAAATTCAAAAGAAGAATTAGATACAAAAAAGAAATTAAAATCATTTTTCAGATTAGTAAACCAATTAAAAGAATATATACCAAAATTAGCAGAGAACCTAAAGCCTTTACAGAAAAAATTCAAAAAGAATGTAGAATATTTTTACAATGAAGAAAATAAAAAACAAGTTCAGAAAATAAAAATACTTTGTAAAGTTTTACCAAAATTACAATTCCCAGACGAAAATAAAAAATTTACATATATAGTAGAAGCAGATGCAAGTGAATATAGTTATGGAGGAGTACTTAAATATAGGTACGAAAATGAAAAAATAGAACATCATTGTAGATATTATTCAGAAGCATTTAATGAAATGGAAATAAAACGAGAAATAAATAGAAAAGAATTATGTTCATTATATAAATGTTTATTAGCCTTTGAACCATATATTGTATATAACAAATTTATTGTGAGAACAGATAATACCCAGGTTCGATGGTGGTTAACAAGAAAAATACAAAACTCAGTTACGACGAAGGAAATTCGGAGATTAGTAATGAATATATTAAATTTTACATTTACGATTGAAGTAATCAAGACTGACAAGAATGTTATTGCAGATTACATATCAAAACAAAGCTACTCAAACTGATTTACCAATGGAAGAAGTTGATGTTAAAGATACCCAAACAAACTTAATATTACAAGTGTTTGAACAAATGAAGTTATTACAAGAACGAGTTATCACATTAACTACTGAAGTTACAAATGTAAAAGTGCAGGTTGAGCACTATAAAAAACAAGAAGCTATTAGCAAAGATACTGTGCAGGAAGAGCACATTAAAAAACTAGACCTAGAAGGTGACGATGAGAAACACCTAAAAACTTAAATTACTAACGAAATTACAGTTACAGTTGCAGACGCAGGTGATGTATCCAAGGGAAAGAATATAGTCACTCAAAATAAACCTGAACCACCAAAGAAAAAGAATTATAACCTGAACCAGATATTCTCAAAACCATATACACCAAATATACAAAAACTAGAGTCATCTATACCTCCCCAGATATACACATATTCTGAGCCACTCAATAAACAAAAGAAAACTTATAACCATACCACTCGTACATGTATTGATAATATTTATACTTTACAAAAATTGTTAAATACAAAACCTAGCTAGTGTAAAAATTTAGCAAAACAAAACCAAGGATATATTACACAAAAATGTCAGAACTATAACAAACTTATTGCTTTGCCTGGCACCAGTGTAAACTTAATTGCTTCATGTTACTAATATGGACTATTATCTACAGTTTACACAATTACTGGAGAAGAGTTAATAAGAATTCCAGATATTCACAAAAAAATTATGGACTATAAAAGGATTACGAAGGGACAACTATTCTATGTTCGTTTCTACTCAGCACCAACAAAAATATTATTTGATGAAATAAAACAGATAATTACTGTTGTCAAGATAGGAATGACACGAGACTATATTATTCCTGAAGAAATATACGAACAAGAAGAGATAACCAAAAATCAGATACCGGATTTCTACCAAAACAAGAGAGCTATTGGACTTAGTAGTATATTGACTGAGTTAAGAAATAATTATATAAATCAAAACCCAGTTTGGATTTACTATAACAGAAATCAATTATTGGTTTACTCTACTTGTAAAAATATTAGAGAAAATGACAGAGAAGAGATGAGAAAATGGGTCATAACGATCCTAAAACCAAAAGAGTTACCAGTCACAAGATCTATTACGAAAGACGTTATTTCAGAAGAAGCTATCGAACAATTCTGTAAACAGGTTAGCCAAAGATACGATGATCACATATGCTGCAGGTGTAGTGGCAGACACAACTTTATTCCAGATGTGATGCTACAATAGCAAGAAGATAAAAAAGCAGCAGATACGACAAGAAGAAGATAAAAAAAAAGACAGTAAATGAGCAATAATAGAAGAAGACAAGACATTAAAGATAGGAAAATGACATAGAAGGAAAAGATAAACTTCTTACGTAAATTATTATAAAGTTTTAATAGCCTTTTTGACTTTTCTTTTCATTTAATAGTCTTTTTGACTTTTTGGACAAAAAACTATTATTAGTTTTAGTTAGCTTTAAGTCTTTTCTTTTCAGAATGTAAAGACTTCTTTATAAATTAGGAAACGTGTAAAGTGTGTTAATAGTTTATGAGCTTTCTTAGGATTATAAATAGAGAGCATTTTGCTCAGTTAGAGGTAAGCCTTCATGAGTTAAAGCAAAACCCTTTCTTGTACACAATTTTTTTTGAATTATTTAATAAAAAACAGGTATATTTCCAAGGAAAATCTATGAATCAGATAGCTATGGAAAATCTAGAATTATCAGATTTACCAGAACAGGTATTTATATTTATGATTATGAATAGCTAAATTCATAAATTCTTGACAATCATGATATGATAAAATAAGTTTATGTTCGTTACTTTATAGTAGAATAATTCGAAAAATAGTATGTTAAAAAGTTTATTAGCAAAGTGGAAAAGGAGAAAAATCCCTAAAGAACTATGCCATCCTAAAGGTGAAACCGGTGAGGCAAGAAAACCGTGATAGGGGAGTAGCCAGAGTAGAGGCGTTGTTTAAGGGAAAAGTATCCAGATTACCATGCTAATAGTGACTGAAGAACATGTTATTTAAGAATAATCGAGTATATAGTAATCTAAAATGATCATATTTTGTTATGTGTATGATTGAAGGGAATATTTTGAAAAAGCATCATATGAAAAATGAATATTTATTTATCTGACAAAATGGTAGATAAATTCAAAATACTTTTTTTATATATACTTAAGGATATTGAAAATGTAGATTTAAGAAAAATCATATTGGAAAAAATATTTGATAAATATTTTATGACTAGAATAAATTATACACCACACCTACCTACCTACTCTTACAAATACTTACATACCAAATCTACACATCAACCATGATAAATTACGTATATTTAGAATATTGGAAAATAGATATGAAAAATATACAATTAATAGAAAAACTAATGAAAACAAATTTAGAAGAATATATGAGAACTAAAGATATAAAATATATAGAATTCCTTAATGAAAATATAGAGGAATTATTAAGATTAAAACAAAAACTAATAAATACTATGATAAAGCATTTAATTACTAGAATCCAATTCCAAGTTATCCAAGTAATTCGTAGAAACCTTAGCATAATATGAATAATATGAGAAGATATATATTTGATGAAACTAAGATACTAGTTTTATATATCATAAAAGACTTAGAATTAGAAGACACAAAGAAAATAATATGGGAAAAAATATTTGATTATGAAGATGAGTTACTAAGTACTAATTGGATAGAAAATGAATTAGAAAATATAGATTTTTATGGTAGAAATAATTCAGATATTTATTATTCAGATGGATATTATACATATTAAGAATGCTTGAATATATTCAAAGAGTTAGAGAAAAACAAAGTTGGCTATATGAAAAAGTTAATTATAAAAACCAGCTTAGAAAAGGAAGAGAACAATTAAAAGAGATTTTAATTCGGATAAATAAAACCATAAAACAACTAGAATTAAAAGACAGTTTAGAATAGGATTTAGACATGGAATTATTCATAGACGAAAAAGACAGGATAATTAACGAAATAGATAACCTAAAATTTAAAATCAGATATAGTACAATTAGAATAAATTATTACAAAGAAATTTGAAGTATCACAACTACTTTAGGATAAAATGATAGACTATGAGTATTTAAATAATTGGAGACAAGATATGAAAGAAATAAAATTAACAGAAATACTTATGAAATAGAATTTAATTGAATATTTTAGAACAAAAGATATAGAATATTTAGAATACCTCCAAAATAATATACAAGAATTACAAAGACTAAGAGAAAAAACTAAAGAATATTACAGTAAAACATTTAACCAAATACCAACCAATCACCCCCAAGATATGAACATTAATAAAATTAAAATAAATAAAATAAAAATAAAAATGTTTAGAGAAGTTAAGAAATATCCACGCACAAACAAAAACAGACCCATTAGAGTTATAATAGATCAATTTAAGTTCCCCAATTTATCTGCACCCCCTATGAATAATTTTTCTTTATTTTATGTTATAGATAATTGTGTATGTTCTATATTGTAAGGTTTTATTTGTTCTAACCATTTTATTCCTAATATTATGTCTGCTTTTTGCATTTCTTCCTTTGTTTCAAATTCTATTTTTATTTTTCTAACTTCTATTATTATTCTTTTTCTGCCGTATCCTTAAAGTTTATTAGACTCCTTGGTAGATCTGGGCATATATTATTATTAGATTTTATTTCTTCGCTTTTTACTAGATATTTTGCTATATAATTTTCTTCTTGTCCTGTGTTTAAGAGTATTACATATTCTTTTTCATTTATTGTTCCTGTTATGTCATATTGGTTTAAATTAACTATTGAAGTTGTTTCATAACTTGTTCTTTTTATGAGCTTGATGATTCTGGTTTTTCATGAGCTATTCTTTTTTATGTACTTATTCTATCATTTATTATTTCTAAATCTTCTTTTATGTCTATATTTTTGTAACTATAATCATTATTATCAATTGTTTTTACGAATTGTTCAAAAGGACTTTCTATTGGTATTTTATTAATTTTATTTTTTCCTATTATTTTATGTTTTGTTGTTAATAAATATAGATTTTTACATCTTGCTGTAAATATTTTACTTCCTGGGGTTAGTTCTATTCCTGATATTTTCCAATATAATACTAATGATTTATCTATATTTTTATCTGTTATTGCTACTGAATAATTCACACTTATTATAAATTTAAATTTTTGGTATATTAAATTTCTTTTTATAGCAGTTATTATACTTTTTTCTATAGGTTTTATAATTCTATCATCTGCTAAATATAATTCTATTGGTTTATCTATTCTTTCTCTAAAACATGCTTTTATTAATATCTCTGTTCCTCCAAGGTGTACATATTTTATTGGGTCTTTACTTTTTATATCGTTTATTTCTTTATTAATTATTTTTTTTGTTACTAGTGGTATACTAGCTCTTCCTTTTGCATATCTACAGTCTATAACATGTTCTTTTTGGCTTACTACGTAGTATTCTTCTTTTTTTATACTAAATATATTTTTTATTGTTGGTATTTTAAATATTTTTTCTACACTTAAGTCTAACTCTTTTCCTTTTATTTCGTCAAGTATATTATTATCAAATATTATTTTTTGATCTGTTCCTTCTTCATTTAAATATTCTTCCTTTGTTATTATTTTTATATATTCTTCAGTTATTTGGTTCATTTTTATATCTTTTTCAGTCATTTGATTCATCTAATTCACTATCTATTTCATTATCTGTTTCATTCTCCGAAATTTCATATATACTATCTTCACTTTCTACTTCATAATCTTTATAATCTATCTGCATATATTCTGTACTTTCTATTTTTATTTCTGATATTTGTTTTTTTTTTTGGGTTTTTTGATAATTTATAATCTCTAGCTAAATGTCCTAGTTTTTCACAATTATAACAAGTACATTCTTTTATAGCTTTCTTTTTCCTATATGGTCTTTTAAGTTTATAATTATTTACATAATATCTTTTTCTTGATTTCTTATACTTATATTTTGATTTCTTGTATTTCTTATATTTCTTATGTCTTTTTCTTTTCTTATAATATCTTTCTTCACATCCAAATTGAGGTGTTATTTTCTCTTTGCAACATGCTAAATTTCTTATTAATGTTTTTTTCCATTTTAATTTCTTCTCTATGTTTTTCACATAGATTTCTATACCATTGCTATAAAAATTTTATTCTTGCTCCTAGGGTATCTACTATTTTTGCTTCATCCCAACTCTTTATTATTTTTGAACTAAATGGTTCGGGTAATTTACTATAATATAATCTTCTTATTTCTTTACTTTCTTCTATATTATATGTTCCTTTATAATAATATTCTTTAAATGCGCACGTATACTCATCTATATAACACATATTACACATTGCTAGTTTTAACATTAAATTTCTATTTATATCTTTTTCTTTATTTTGCTCTTCTTCTTCTGTTGTTACACTGCTAAATTCATCTCTTATAGCTATTTCATATTTTTTCAATTTTTCTGTTGGTAGTATTTTAGTAGTTGTTGATGTTCCTTCTATTTTATTATAAGATCTTAATACTTTTTTAGTTGCTTCGGTTAGGTTTAAAAATCATAATTTTACTGTTCCTATTAATGTCTTTTCTATATATTCTGGTGTGTTTGTTGTATCTATTTTATTATCTAATAATTATTTTGACATATATCCTACCCACAGTTGTATTGTTTTATTTGTGTCTATTACACAGTCTAAATCTAAAAAGTTGTAATTAATTATTTGTTTTGGTGTCCATTTATTATATTCATCCTTTGGATTATATCTTTTAAACTTACTTTTGTAATTATATGTTGGTTTTCTTAATTCTGATGTACTAGGTATTATATTTTTATCTAGAGTATTTACTTCTGTATTTATTAGTTCTAGATTTGTATTAATTAATTCTTGTTCTTCATTAATTTCTAATTTTCCTATGTTTTCTAAAATTTCTGTATATGTTTCACTATCTTCCGAATCATAATTATCAGTTTCTTCAGCATCTATTGTATTTATTTCTACTTCATTGGTTTCTAGTTCTTTATTTTTATTTCTAATTTTTCTTTTAATTTATTTATATCGTTTAATAATTTTTGTTCTTTATCTTTTTCTTTCTGTCTCTTTTCATATAAATCTTTTAGCATTTCTAGTTCTTTTTCTAATTCAGCAATCCTACTATTTTTAGTTTCTTCTATTTTTCGTATTTCTTCTGTATTTTGTTGTTTTATTTTTTCTATTTCCTTTTTTTTGTCTATCTCTTCATTTTTTTTTTCTATTCTTACCATGGTTGCCAACTTATCTTCTAATTTTAATTCTTCTTTTTTCTAACATTAAATATAAATGTTCACCTATTTTTTTATCTCTTCTTCCTAAATTAGAGAATACTATTTTTATTTTTGATCCTTCGTGATTTTCATATGTTTTTTCGTCTATTATAAAATTTTCTTTGTTCATTTTATTTAAATGTATATAGGTTATGTTGATATATATATTCTAGACTATCTATTGTTGATTCTAAATTTGATATTTCTTATTTTTGTGCATTTATTGAATATTTACTAACTCCTACAATTATGTTATACTGTAGACTTTCTATCCTTATTTTTTATTTTTTACGTTTTTCAAATATTATTTGTTTTAATTGTTTATATTTTTGTAATTTTTGTTCGCTATTCATCTAAACAATATTTATAATATTTTAGTGGATAACTTAATCTAATTTTAAAATACATAATAAATTAATCAAATAAGTCAAAATACATACTACTTCCGTAACTTTAAATAACATAAGCTCTGATACCAATTGTAGAGGGTGCGGATAACTTAAATAGATCTATTATAAGTCTAATGGGTCTATTTTTATTTGTGAGTGGATATTTCATAACTTCTCTAAATATTTTTATTTTAATTTTATTTATTTTAATTTTATTAATGTTCATATCTTGGGGGGTGATTGGATGGTATTTGATTAAATGCTTTACTGTAATATTCTTTAGTTTTTTCTCTTAGTCTTTGTAATTCTTGTATATTATTTTGGAGATATTTTAAATATTCTATATCTTTTGTTCTAAAATATTCAATTAAATTCTCTTTCGTAAGTATTTCTGTTAATCTTATTTCATCCATATCTTGTCTCCAATATTTTAAATACTCATAGTCTATCATTTTATCCTAAATTAGTTGTGATACTGCAAATTTCTTTGTAATAATTTATTCTATTTGTACTATATCTGATATTAAATTCTAGGTTATCTATTTCATTAATTATCCTGTCTTTTTCGTCTATGAATAATTTCATGTATAAATCATATTCTAAACTGTCTTTTAATTCTAGTTATTTTATGGTTTTATTTATCTAAATTAATCTCTCTTTTAATTGTTCTCTTCCTTTTCTAAGCTGGTTTCTATAATTAATTTTTTCATATAACCAACTTTATTTTTCTCTAACTCTTTGAATATATTCTAGCATTCTTAATCTGTATAATATCCATCTGAATAATAACTATCTGAATTATTTCTACCATAGAAATCTATATTTTCTAATTCATCTTCTATCTAATTAGTACTTAGTAACTCATCTTCATAATCAAATATTTTTTACCATATTATTTTCTTTATGTCTTCTAATTCTAAGTCTTTTATGACATATAAAACTAGTATCTTAGTTTCATCAAATATATATCTTCTCATATTATTCATATTATGATAAGATTTCTACGAATAACTTGGATAACTTGGAATTGGATTCTAGTAATTAAATGATTTATCATAGTATTTATTAGTTGTTTGTTTTAATCTTAATAATTTCTCTATATTTTCATTAAGGAATTCTATATATTTTATATCTTTAGTTCTCATATATTCTTCTAAATTTGTTTTCATTAGTTTTTCTATTAATTGTATATTTTTCATATCCATTTTCCAATATTCTAAATATACGTAATTTATCATGGTTGATGTGTAGGTTTGGTATGTAAGTATTTGTAAGAGTAGGTAGGTAGGTGTGGTATGTAATTTATTCTAGTCATAAAATATTTATCAAATATTTTTTCCAATATGATTTTTCTTATATCTACAATTTCTATATCCTTAAGTATATACAAAACAAGTATTTTGAATTTATCTACCATTTCGTCAGATAAATAAGTATTCATTTTTCATATGATGCTTTTTCAAAAATTCCCTTCAATTATACACATAACAAAATATGACCATTTTAGATTACTATATACTAGATTATTCTTAAATAACATGTTCTTCGATCACTATTAGCATGGTAATCTGGATACTTTTCCCTTAAACAGCGCCTCTACTCTGTCTACTCCTCTATCACGGCTTTCTTGTCTCACCGGTTTCACTTTTAGGATGGCATAGTTCTTTAGGGATTTTTCTCCTTTTCCACTTTGCTAATAAACTTGTTAACATGCTATTTTTCGAATAATTCTACTATAAAGTAACTAACATGAACTTATTTTATCATATCATGATTGTCAGGAATTTATGAATTTAGCTATTCATAATCATAAATATAAATACCTGTTCTGGTAAATCTGATAATTCTAAATTTTCCATAGCTGTTTGATGATTCATAGCTTTTCCTTAGAAATATACCTGTTTTTATTAAATAATTCAAAAGTTTTTTGTACAAGAGAGGGTTTTGCTTCAACTCATGAAGACTTACCTCTAACTGAGCAAAATGCTCTCTATTTATAATCCTAAGAAAGCGCGTAAACTTTTAACACACTTTACACGTTTCCTAGTTTACAAAAAAGTCTTTACATTCTGAAAAGAAAAGACTTAAAGCTAACTAAAACTAATAATAGTTTTTTGTCCAAAAAGTCAAAAAGACTATTAAATGAAAAGAAAAGTCAAAAAGGCTATTAAAACTTTACAATAATTTACGTAAGAAGTTTATCTTTTCCTTATATGTCATTTTCCTATCTTTAATGCCTTGTCTTCTTCTATTATTGCTCCTTTACTGTCTTCTTTTTATCTTCTTCTTGTCGTATCTGCTGCTTTTTTATCTTCTTGCTATTGTAGCTTCACATCTGGAATAAAGTTGTGTCTGCCACTACACCTGTTGCATATGTGGTCATCGTATCTTTGGCCAACCAGTTTACAAAATTATTCCATAGCTTCTTCTGAAATAACTCCTTTCGTAATAGATCTTGTGACTGGTAAATCTTCTGGTTTTAGGATCGTTATGACCCATTTTCTTATCTCTTCTCTGTCATTTTCTCTTATATTTTTACAAGTAGAGTAAAATAATAATTGATTTCTGTTATAGTAAATCCAAACTGGGTTTTGATTTATATAATTATTTGCTAACTCAGTCAATATACTGCTAAGTCTAATAACTCTCTTGTTTCGGTAGAAGTCCGATATTTGATTTTTGGTTATCTCTTCTTGTTCGCATATTTCTTCAGGGATAATATAGTCTCGTGTCATTCCTATCTTGACAACATTAATTGTCTGTTTTATTTCATTAAGTAATATTTCTGCTGGTGCTGAGTAGAAACGAACATAGAATAGCTGTCCCTTCGTAATCCTTTTATTATCCATAAATTTTTTGTGAATATCTGGAATTCTTGTTAACTCTTCTCTAGTAATTGTGTAAACTGTAGATAATAGTCCATAATAGTAACATGAAGCAATTAAGTTTGCACTGATGCCAGGCAAAGCAATAAGTTTGTTATAGTTCTGACATTTTTGTGTAATATATCCTTGGTTTTGTTTTGCTAAATCTTTACTCTGGATAGGTTTTGTATTTAACAATTTCGTAAAGTATAAATATTATCAATATATGTACGAGTGGTATGGTTATAAGTCTTCTTTTGTTGATTGAGTGACTCAGAATATGTGTATATCTGTGGAGGTATAGATGACTCTGGTTTTTGTATATTTGGTGTATATGGTTTTGAGAATATCTGGTTGAGGTTATAATTCTTTTTCTTTGGTGGTTCAGGTTTATTTTGAGTGACTATATTCTTTCCCTTGGATACATCATCTGCGCCTGCAGCTGTAACTGAAATTTTGTTAGTAATTTGAGTTTTTAGGTGTTTCTCATCATCACCTTCTTGATCTATCTTTTTAATGTGCTCTTCCTGCACAGTATCTTTGCTAATAGCTTCTTGTTTTTTACAGTGCTTAACCTGCACTTTTACATTTGTAACTTCAGTAGTTAATGTGATAACTCGTTCTTGTAATAACTTCATTTGTTCAAACATTTGTAATATTAAGTCTATTTGGGTATCTTTGACATTAGCTTCTTCCATTGGTAAATCAGTTTGAGTAGCTTTGTCTTGATATGTAATCTGCAATAACATTCTTGTCAGTCTTGATTACTTCTGTCATGACCCAAAAATGAGGGTCATGATGGCACTTGTCGCGGCGTACCTTGACAAGTAAGCCTATCGCCCAAACTGATACGAATAGAGAAAAAGACAGAAATACCCAAGGTAAGGCTTCTAGAATGAAGCTGAACCATATAAATAATCATAACAATGCGGAAAGAACTTATCCAAAAAACCAATCATGCCCAAAACCAGGTATCAATAGTGTAAGAACTACTAATACAATCCAAGAGTCAAATACATCGGAAAAATAACCTCAAAAGGAATAAATACTGTCTCCGAACACTAATAAAGACATAACTAGTATAGAAATATATAGGTGAACATCGGACGCATGAATGTCCAACCGCTACCTTAGAATCTCCAACAACTGCCCGAATCAAGTAAGCTGAGGCGCACTCGAGCTAGGACCTGCACTGAAAGGGCGCAATAGGAATGAGTACGGTCCACTTGTACTCAGTAGGTATCATAGGCCGACTAAGCAAAGTAGTAAATAAGGCATACAAAATATACACCAAGGGCACATCACCTGCATTCAGAAAATGACCCACAATGGTAGCCCACACCGCTTGCACTAACAGTTCTAATATATCTTACATATATTGCAAAAACACATCAAGATATAAAACACAAGTATAGATTATGTCACATATAAAATAGAGCAAGAGAGAACATGTAGATACAAGATCATCAAATACAAGTAAAGAAATGTAAGACAAATACATAGATGACAAGTCAATAAGGCAATACAACACAACATAAACACAATAAAGTAAGTGCAATGTATATGATGATGATGATGATGATGATGATGATTCACGAGGTTGTCGTACAACCTCCGGGATCGTTGCATAATCCCCGTATACACCTACGGAGCCAAAGCTTCCCGACGTAGGACCCATGGGGGGTTCGTAAACCCATATACAATCCACATATCTCATATCTCTTTTTCGTCACATCCCTCGAAAAAGGTTTTATAAGGTGTTACAATATTTTTAAAAAGGTGTTGCCAGTGTTTCTCAGATGTTGCCACAGTGGTACCAATGTTTCATGAATGAGTATGATATGAAGATGTAATGCTCACAACCAGTCACAATAAGTATTTCCACAACCAACCACATGATATATTTCCACAACCAACCACAATGATACATTTCTACAACCACATGAGCCAATATTCACTCGTTATTTTCATTTCATCCATGAATTTCCACATGTCTCATATGTCAGTAAAATATGAATATAATCACAATACACCCATGGTACCACATTAAACAATACAATACAATTACTCACATGTATTCAAGGCTATCAATGTCACATAGGACCCCACACGGTCAAACATATCACATAATATTTCAATTTCGATAATTACATCACATATAGGCCCCCACACGGGCACAACACGCAGATATCCATTTTTCATGATTAGTTCCCACCCTTAACATGCATTTTGTACCATCATTTACTACCCAACCCAGTTTGAAGAGTTAAGCCATAACCTACCTCGAAAGCCAAAATCGGTCCGTCACACTTGAACCTGCGACCTTAATTTTCACGAATAATCTCAAACTCTACTAAAGACATCAAATATAAAATCTACGTGTCAAAATAAAACCAATGACACCCATATTGACTACTTTTGGTTCGGGGTCAAAACGGACCCCCAAAATAGGTTTTCAAAAAAGAAGGGAAAAATTAGAACTTTACTTCAAAAATATGTTCCCCATATTTTTAGGAACCTACAGCTTAAAACCCAAGTTAAATCGAGTGAAAAATGGGGTTCAAATCGAAGAAAAACCATTTTTAAGCTTTACCGGGTAAAATCTTTGAAATCCGGGTTAAAATCAAGAATCGGAGTTGTTTTGAAGGTTAAATTGATGAAAAACTAGTAATTATAAGATAAAAATATTATTCAAGTGAAAGGGGATGAAATTTGAGTTTAAAATCATGCTCTAAGATTTTTGGGGTTTTGAGAAATTTATCAAGAAATTTCTAAGAAAAGGGTGAATTCTTACCTTAAATCCGTAATTAAAATCAAGAAATAGGTGTTAATCTAGCTTCCCAAGCTCTCACAAACTTCACTTTTAAGCTCCCAAAATATTTAGGATTAACTCTCAAGAGACAAGATGAAAAATGAGCAAAATGAGCAAAATGGGCCAAAAATGTGAAAAAGCTGTTATATATATTGCAGATTTTTCTGCATAACTAAGCAGTTTTTATTCTAACTCGAAATGGACTTCGACGGGGTACTCGGGATTCGTTCGGAGTCTGATTTATGCAAACGGACTATGCAACCACACTAAATTTGAAGTTCTGGACACGATGGTGATATCAGATTTTCCAGAAAAATCCGTTTTCACAAAATTGACCCCCGAGACCCGAAATCACAATTTTCCAAACCGAGGGTCGAAATGAGATTTAAAAGCCGTAAAATCATACCAAACATGCTAACACACTAAAATCGACATTCCGGATCTGTTGGCTAACTCAAATTTTTTATACGAAGTCGTTTCAACCAAAAGTGGGTCCTACACCCAACTTTCCAATTTTTTAACTTTCCGACCAATAGGTCGAAATGAGCTCGGGTGAACCAGGACCCAAAACAAAGGTCTACCTAGCCTAAAATTGATATTCCGGAGCTGCTGGCACAGTCCGTTTGGTCATCTGTCGCACGGATCAAAATATAACCACATAAGTCCAAAATACGGCTCTCGAAGCCATCAAAAACCACAATATTGCATAAATGTTACCAAAATGCATCAAAAATCATGTCAACCACTCCTACACCCCAAAAATACCATAATGCAACTACGGGGAGGGGTAAAACAGTCAAATCACACAAAATCACAAATTTCACATATTTCATCAAATTTTTTGGTCGTTACAACTTCAATCGTAAATGTAAAATTTAATATATTCAATACTAATCTCCGAATTTTCTTCGTCGTAACTGAGTTTTGTATTCTTTTGTTAACCACCATCGAACCTGGGTATTATCTGTTCTCACAATAAATTTGTTAAATACAATATATGGTTCAAAGGCTAATAAACATTTATATAATGAACATAATTCTTTTTTATTTATTTCCCATTTTATTTTTGTTTCATTAAATGTTCCTGAGTAATATCTACAATGATGTTCTATTTTTTCATTTTCGTACCTATATTTAAGTACTCCTCCATAACTATATTCACTTGCATCTGCTTCTACTATATATGTAAATTTTTTATTTTCGTCTGGGAATTGAAATATTGGTAATTCTTTACAAAATATTTTTATTTTCTGAACTTATTTTTTATCTTCTTTGTTGTAATTATATTCTACATCCTTTTAAAATTTTTTCTGTAAAGGCTTTAGGTTCTCTGCTAATTTTGGTATATATTCTCTTACTTGGTTTACTAATCCTAAAAATGATTGCAATTTATTTTTTTGTATCTAATTCTTCTTTTGAATTTATTATTTTTTGTACTATATGTTGTTGAATTTTTACTCCACTTTTATCTATTTGTATTCCTAAAAATTTTATCTGATTTTTCATAATTTTAGCTTTCTTTTCGCTTAAACTTATTCCTGATTTTTCTATTATATTTGTAAATTGTTCTAGTAATTTTAAATGTTCTTCTTTAGTTTTTGTATATAGTAATATATCATCTATGTATACTATACAATTAGGTAATTATTTAAAATAACTATCCATAAAATGTTGATATCTACCTGGTGCATTTTTATATCCAAATGGTAATACATTCCATTCATAAAATCCTTGTGGTACCGTAAATGCGGTTAATTCTTTAGAATTTTCATCCAACTTTAAGTGGTAAAATCCTGATTTACAATCAAATTTACTAAAATAATTATATCCTTGTATTTGTCTTATTTTTAATATATTGTTTGGTATTGGGTAATTATATGTCATAGTTTTTGCATTTAAATTTCTATAATCAATAATCATTCTACTTTTTCTCTTTTTTGTTCACTATGTTTATTTACTATAAATGCTGGACTATTATGTTTACTATTGCTTTTTTGTATATACTGTTTTTCTTATAATTCATCTATATGCATTTTAAATTCTTTTAAATCATCAAAATTATATGTTAATGGTTTTTGAGTTATTATGCTATTTTTGTCTATTAATTCAATAATTCATCTATATGCATTGAAGAGCTTTCTTTCCAGCCTATGCTTTTTTTGATAAGTTTTCGAACACCCTAGCCAAAGCTTGACCAACTGGAATATCCCCCATGTTAACTCTATTTTGTTTTTTCTTCTTAATATTTCTATAATCACGTGCATCTCCTTGCAATTTTTCAACTGAAGCTCCCTGAATCTCCGTTGTCGCATCATCTTCTTTTTGGAGCAGTACTTTTTTTTTCAATTAACAATCGACACTTCTTATCATCGTGACCCTGGTGCTTACAATGGGTGCAATATTGAGGTAAGTTATCATACACCACCTCCTGAAACTCCTCAATAATTATGCCCATAACTTTTTCTACACTTTGAAATCGAATACGATCTGGATGCTTGTCCATTAAGTCAAGGATAACTCTAACCCTAGTCGTGCTCGGTCTTGATCTCACTTGTGTGACCTTATCCACAGCAATAGGTTTTCCAACTGCTGAAGCAATGAAAAGCAAAGACCTTTTAGCAAACAAATCCGTCGACAAGTTTGGAAATAAAATCCATACTACCGCACGTGAAGTCTCCTCCTTAAAGTTGAATCCAATAGTCCACGAAAAAATCCTAATCTGATGATTTTTTCCATTGTGCATGAAATAATTCACACCTTTTGATAATTCATCTACAAAATCATCATATTGATCCATACGAATAAGAAGTTGCCTTTGAACAAGCAACCCGGCAAGACAATGTCCCTTAATGCTGAGAAACTTAGGCAAAATTGATCTTAAAATTGACAAATCTGGTGATCCCATGGATAATTTAACCACTATGGCTTGATGAAGTCCCTCCTCTTTGGCAAAATCTTGTCGTTCATCCAACGTAAATTTTAACGTTGGGATTCCATGAACAACTTCAATAGGTATTAAACTAGTTTGTGAAAGATTAATAGTTGATTGTGTTTGATTTAACTTATCAACTTAATTAGAGTTTGTATTGGTGTTTGTAGGGTTTTGGAGAATCTCTCCCATAGCCAAAGGCTGGGGAGAGACGGTGGTAGCCATAGCTACCCTGGTTACCCATGTCACCAAAAGAGAGAAAAAGAGAGGCTAGGATTTTATCTAATTCAAGCCCTTGAGCTAAATAGTTGATTCGATTTATTAAATATAGATTTTTGAGCTTCTTAATAACTACGAAGGGACATAAAAATTCCCCAAGTTATTCCACGATCTTGAGTTGTTTGCCTATTAAAACCAAATCTTATTGATAAATAAAAGAGTTGACAAGACATCAGAATGGTTCCTTCATAGACTAGTACTTGGTCCAAAATTTTCAACAACAGAATTATTAACTTTTTTTTTAATTTAACTTCTGGGGTACGAAGCCATTTCCCTTGTTATAGAAAGAAAAAAGGATTTACAATATTTCAACCTTAATAATGGCCTAGTCCATTCTGATTTCTGCATATAAAATATTTGGCTACATTTGGAAAATAAGAGTATAATAAAACTGTATAACCCAAAGTTTCTCCTCTCCAATATACAAAAATACAATTAAGAGATGAGAGGCATAAACTAATGAGAAATAAAAAGTTAAGAGAAGTTATGCCATATGAACCTAATTTTCGCGAATTTGAGCTTGAAGCTTTGAGGTTGAATAAATCAAGTCTGTACAATGCCAAAGCTTTGGGGTAGGAGGGTGGATATTGAAGGAGAACTCCTTGACTGTTAGCAATCTGATTCAGTCTTTGATGACTTGATAGATTCCAAGGTGGTTTGGTTCTCTCATTAAGCATATTAATAATCAACATATATAGAGTCATTTTCCATAATGATTCTGCGCCTCGAGTTTGCTTGGCACCATTTGAGAGCATAAAGTAACCTCTGCCTCAGCATAATAATTTGATCCCTGAGAGAGGTGCTTCGAAAAGGCCATTATCAAATATCCATAAGAATTCCTCTTTCCCCAGTTTTGCCAGTGGCTTGTGAAATTCCGTCATCATTAAACTTGAGACACCCGATTGAGGTTTATGCACTTAACCAAAACCGTGGTAATTCTAGGGACAACAATATGTATTTTTTTGCATTTTCCAGCCAAGAATTGCATATTGGGAAGCCGTCAGATAGTTTAATCAATGCCCATCGCAAAGGTGACAGTATGAAAAAATGGACTCAGATAAATTTCCCCCATAACGTGTTGTAGAGCTTGCTTTCCAAAGTTCCCAACAAATAACAACTGGAATAATTTTCAGCATTTTTCTATGGATGTAGTTTGATGGATTCATTGTCAACCATTTCTTTAGAAGAAATGGCTTAGGAACATCTACCCCAAGTAATTCCCAAAGGTCTGCTATGTTGTCATAGCCAACTCTCTAGTGAAAAAACAGTAGCGTGTGATTTCAATTTGTAGGTTCCTGCAAAAACAACATTTAGATACTATATTTTGACCAAATTTGATTACAATATCATCAAAAGATTGATGAGATAAAGAGACTATACTATAGTTGTAAGATTTGTATTTATATGAATCCATGGTTGTGATGTGATTTCCTTATCTTTGCAAAGTTTTTGTAGTGATTTGTTATATATTTATCTAGGTGATATGATTACTTGATTAGGTGATGATGTACATGTATACTTGCTTCTATAGGAGTGCTGGTGCTTGGAACTTGTCATTGGGTTACTGGACGATCTATATCCATTGCTTTTAATCCCTTTCCATTAAAATTATTTTTTCAATATTTTTGGTAGTGGATGGGTGAGTAACGCATAAGAACTTGCCCTTGGGAAGGGAAGAAAAATTGGAAACGGTTGCAAATTTTCTAGACTTTGAAAACAAGTTCTTTCCTTGTTTGGTCTATGGATCATCTTAATAATATAATCCAATCACTCCCTTGTTTTGAAATAAATCATCAAGGACCAAATGGTCCCTTTCCTCGATATTTGGGGCTTTGAGCTAAAAGTGACAAAAGAGTTTAAAATGAGGTGTAGGTGATCCAAGTCTTAATAATTGAGTGAGGTGACAATTACTTTATTATGGATTAAGAAAGTTGGGTAATTTTGAAAATAGCCCAAAAATTTTTAAATTTACACTTTGATCCAAATATTTACCTAATATAACGGAAAACGGAGCAAAAAAGGTGTGTTTATCTCTCTTCTCATCCATTATTGTTTTCTCTCTCTTAGCAATTTTTGTTGTTCATTGTTGCTACTGCTTTATTCATTATCTTCTTCTTCATTATCATCATCTTCTACTTCATTAGCATCTTCATCTTCTTCTTATTGACCATTATTGTTGTTGTTGTTACCGCTACTATTGCTATTTGACCAATTTCTTAGGTCAAATTTTATTTCGTACATCACTTTTCACTTTGGCATTACTCCATTGGAGACTTTGGTAAGTCAAATTATGATTTTTAGTTGAATTTGTCATTTGGATAACTGCTATTGTGTTTTTTTTCAATAATAGATAGCATGCGAACATGAATGCAACATAAGAGCCATCTGTTTAATTAGATCAATCATCTGTTGCGATAGATGAGACATCTATTTCAATAGAAGACTCATATGTTAGATTCATATTTATGATTTTATAGTGTCGTTACATGAATTGAACAGATGGGTTATTTTTGGCAACGTATGACTGATCTGTTGTAACAAATTAGTTATCTGGTGCAACATGATAGATATTTATTGCAACAGATTAGTAACCTGTTGTAACCAAAACTGGCTCAATTCTAACAGACGTGTTATCTGTTGCAACAGATTATTAACCTGTTGCAATAGAACCTGAACTCGATTACAACAGACGGTAAATATCTGTTGTAACATATTAGTAACCTATTGTGATAGAACTTGACTTCGATTCCAACAGATCATCATCTGTTGTAACAGGTAAGTCATCTGTCGCAACAATTTAATTATTTGTTACAATATGTCACTCATCTGTTAGAATTAGCTTCAAAGGAGCCTTAGTACTGTAACATCTATCCCAATAGGCGCTTTATCTATTGCAACAGATATATAGTCTATTGCAACATATGATTCACCTATTACAACAGATGACTCATCTGTTGAAATCATCTTCAGGAGCGTAACATGAATCCCAACAGGTAAGTAATCTGTTGCGACTGATCACTTACCTATTGCAATAGATTACACATTTGTTTGGATTCATGTACGGCACTATGAAATCACTATTAATGTTTTTTAACAAATGACTTTATTTAGTTACCACTAATGGAGGGACCAATAACAATAGGGGTGGATTGTCATGGTCAATGGATCGAGAAGAGCAATCAATAAGTATGGCATTGGAAGGCGGGTGAAATGCTAGAGATGATAGCTATGACAGTCCAAAGTGATGTTTTGTATGATGATTTTGTGAACTTAATCATCAGCTATTCTGGACTGAATTATCAACCGGAAGAACTCGTCATCAGCTACATGCACAGCTCCTTTGAAAATTAGAGGGTACTACCTTTTAAGATAACCGATCAGGTTCGGTTGTATGCTTATCTTAGTGATTCATCTAGATCGGTGTTAAAGGTGTACGTGATTGAAAAAATGAGAGATATTGAGAAACAAAACATAGAAGAAGAATATAATACCCTGAACTTTCTTTAAGTCATATCTAGTCTCCAGAAGAGTTAGTGATGACTTTCTAAATGATTAATGTTTAAATCAGATAGAATTTCCCCAATTTCTACTTTTTGTGGGAAATTGAATTAGATTTCCAATGATACCAATTTCATCTAAATCCGGTATCAGAGTAAAAAGTTATGGACGTTTTACACATAACTGTCGGAACCGCCCAGAAGTAACGGTCAGGCTGATGGATCGTCGAGCTAGAGATGGACCGTCACCCAAGCCGTTACGACTAAGGCACTAAACCCATTTTTTGACCAAGTACGAAGGTCAAGACCAACGGACTATCGAGCTAGCGACGGACCATTACCTAAACCATCGCAGACGAGGTAGAAAGTTAGGTTCTGGCCAAGTGCGATGGTCAGGACCGACGGACCATTGCCTAAACCGTAATAGACAAGGTAGAAAGTTCAGGTTCTGTCCAAGTGCGATGGTTAGGATTGAAGAACAGTCAAGCCAGCAATGGACCGTTGCCCAAACCATCGCCATTTCCGATCAACAATTTTAAGCCATTTTAAAAGGGTATTTGGGTACTTTTCCACCTGTTTTGACCCCTAATTATTCCAGAAAAAAGCTCATAACTTCATTATTTATCTTTAAATCCAAATTAGGGTTTCTCTCAAAGATCAATCCACAAGAACTAGAAACCCTAGGTGTTTAATTTCAAGTCAAGAATTCAATCTTTCCTCCACCAATTTTCAAGAAATCATCCACCTAGGAATGTCAAGTATTGATTCATTGGTTCTTTTCACCCATGAAGATCAAGAAACCCTATTTGAAATATAAACTTTGGATCCATGGTATGAATTGAATTATATCCATGTTTATGTAGCTGTTTGATTTCCAAGTTAAAGTCTTTAATGACTATCATGAAAATATGTTAGTATGTGGCTGAAATTTTTGCACTGGAAGTATAAAATGTTGCCATAAAGTATTATTTCAATATTCATGCCTAATCCTAAAGATATGCATGCAAGGTGTTTGATAAAATGCCTAAGAGAATAGGAATTATGCCTTATGACTCATTTGTGACCAAAATTAATGAATCCATGTTTCTCCCTTATGTTTGATATGACTCCCACGTTATTGTTATTCTTTGTAATAGATTGAAGTAATGCTCATGAGATTAGGCTTATGAAAGTATAATGTGTTTACATGCATTCCTATTCACGTGTAAGCATATAACATGCAAATACTTCATGAAAATCCCTAATGATTGTACTATTAATTATTGACTATGGTCATATGTCAAGAAGTGTCATGTCTTGTCAGTTTCATGCTATCGAGTCCTAGGGGTACTTGTACCCGAGAATTTAGCTGTGTGCCTAGATCCATTGTCATGTTTTCCAAATACTCTCAGTCATGCTAGGATTCATTGAACTCAGTCAGTCATGTGAATCAGGAAAACTCAGTAAACTCAGTAATCTCAAAAATCTCAGAAATTCAGTAATCTCAGTAGTGTTCCGTCAGTCAACGAAACTCAATGAATGCAGTCCAGTTCAGATCAATTAATCATGTTCAGTGTCTATTCAGATGAGAGTAGGATTCAACACCGAGTGATCCCAACGATGGGAACTCACTTGTTATTAGAGGGTGTGATTCTTAGAAGCAATCCTTATGCTCCAGAACTACGTAGCCAGCATAGGTTGAGACATCAAACCTACTAGTTGAGGGTAGATGAGGTGGCTTAACCTGTTATATAGGGGTCCCACTATTCTTCTTAGAGTACCTGTTAGATGAGGGATTACTCATAGCTTGTCCTTACTAGTGGCACAGTATTGACACCCTTCTAATTAGGGTTGAAAATTGGACCCCAATTCAATTATATTATCTTATTTGGGGCATGTCGGTTAGATAACTACTTCTCACAGTTACAGTCTCAGTCTTACTCTCAGTAATAGAACTCAGATAGTTCTACAAAATTCAGGACTATCAGATATAGTCACCCAGCTCAGTACGGAACTCAACTAGTTCTATCAGAAACAGGATTGTTAGACACTGTCATTCAGATAATAGTATATCAGTTATACAAAAACTTATGTTATTAGTATTCAAATTTAGTGATGTCATGATTGATGATAGGAGAATTTACACGCCTATAGTGCTATATTTTGCCCATATTTTAGCTAAGTTTTGAGGACAAATTATATAATTCATGCAATTTTAGTCCTTTTTCCTGTAAGTGAGCTAAAAAACATGATTAGCAAGTTTTCAGGTATAAATGATGCAGAATTCAGCATTTTATGGATAACTTGACGCCAAAGAAAGCTTCACGAAAGGAGGAAAGCAAAGCTTGGACGCCAAGGACCAAAAGTGGCACATGGAAAATCTGTCCCGAGCAAAAACAACAATTCTAAAGACTTTGGAGACTAGAAGTAACTTATTAGGATTAGGATAATAATGCAGTAATTTATTAGGATTATGATAATGATGCAGTAACCCAGTAGGATTGGGTTAAGTAATGCAGTAGCTTAGTAGGAATAGGATAGGAGTATTATAAATACCCTATTCTACTAGAGATTTTAAGAATTCTTCCATTACTTTTAACTCTGAAAACAATTCTTCTACTTTTAAATTCTACTTTTTATTCATCTATTCAATTCTTAATTTCCACAACAAGAGAAACGTTACTCTGCAAGGGAGTTCACACCTAAAACGCCACACCACACCTTACTACACGAGATTTTTATTGTGGTATATTAATAATGTCTATTGTGATTTCCTTCGCACTCATGGGTAACTAAACTTCTCTGTTGGGGTTATGGAAGCCATATGAGATACTATCTATTGCTATGAGTTTGTGAATTCGTGACACGTATGCTTCTTATATCATTATTCTCTTCATCTTAATCTAAATTCTTTGTGGTTGCAAACGTATAGAATACGCCAGTATAGAATTAACTTGTTCGAAAGAAAAGTTATATGTTTGGAAAAGAGATAATGTCAAGGTAATAGGGCACCAACCCCTGTTAAAAAGTTAGTGTCGTAACTAGATTAACCTCTTGGAGAATTCGTACTGTTAGATACGTTTTAAGCTCGAAAGAGTTAAAGTGAAATAGTCCTGGTTAAGGTCGAAAGATGCCTGGATTTACCATCGAATACAATTCTCTATAAGCACATGCATGTCTGAATTCCGCACAACTCATAGCCAATAGAGACGTACAACTCATAAGGTGGATATAACCCCAACTTCTCAATTCTCATTGATTAGAATCTTACTAAACATTCTTTCTTTTTACTTTGCTATTTTCCGTTTTCACTTTGTTACTTTATTGCACGTTATAATCCCCCCTTTTATGAGACTTGCTCCAAAAGTCTAGTAATCTTTGCTTACTCATTGACCGGCTATTCCCTGTGGGATCGATACCCAACCCAGTTGGGTTATATATTTGACAACGACCGCTTTACACTCTTATGAGAGCTGTAGATTGAGCGTTATCAAAAATTGGTGCCGTTGCCGGGGAATACGGTTGTCAATTAAGTTCGTAATAATTACTAGACCCTTTGGTCAAAGATTCTCGTACTTTTACTTTTAGTTTTTGTTTTTGTTTACTGCAGGTTTTTTTTATTCAGTGCATGCCCCATACCCGAAGTTCTGGTCAACCGTTATTACCTATCAATCCTGAACCACAACATATTGGCAGAATGGAGGCACAACACGCAATTGAAAGGATGGCTGCTCAACAGGAACAGGCGAGACTAGCTGTGCTAGCCGCCGCTCAAGTGCATCAACAGAATATTGATAACCCTGGGCGAGCAACAAATCCTGACGATGAGGATCTAGGTGATGACGAGCTACTAAACCCTAGGCATGCCGCTGAGATCGCAACACCTGCCAATAGAAGAGATCGTCAAGCTAGGTTTAGGCCTGAACGCCAAGCTATGCAACCAGCTTTTGACGATGATGATGATGATCTTGATGGAGCCGGAGCCACAGGAGCCATTATTCCTCCACCATTGGCACCTGGAGCCAAGTTCAACATCACAAGCACCATGATTCAGTTATTGCAACTCAAGGGATTATTTGGTGGACTAGCAGGCGATGATCCGAATATGCATCTCATCAACTTTATTTCTACATGCAAGTCGTTTGACAATCCTGGCGTTGGTCAGAATGCAATTTGATTACGTCTATTTCCATTGTCTCTATCTGGGGAGGCAACTCTATGGTTGAATGGGCTGACTCCTGATTCTATTACAAATTGGAGGCAATTGAGAGACGCTTTCCTAGAAAGATTCTTTCCGCCATCCAAAAGAGCACAAATGAGAGATGAAATCAGCAACTTTCGTCAGCTTCCAACTGAAGCCCTTCATAAAACATGGGAGAGGTTCAAGACGAAGCTAATGAGGTGCCCAAACCATCACATGACTAATGTTCACCTAATGGAGATACTTTACAGAGCCTTGAATTCAATAACTAAACCAGTTGTGGATAATGCGGTTGGAGGATCATTCATGGATCTTACCTTTGGTCAGGCAAGCAATATGATAGACCGGATGACGAAGCAAAGTAGAGCTTGGCATACCAGGGATTCTGAGGTAGAAAGCCCCACTTTATCTATAGGCATAATTGCAGACCAAAGGAGAAGAGAAGAAGAACGTGATCAAGATATGGCGCACATGAAGACACAAGTGGATCTTCTTACAAAGCATCTATTATCAGGGAAGACCGAAAAAGTAAAATCCATTGCGTCAAAAGGAAGAAACGAATCTGATTCAGAAGAAGAAGCCAACTACTTGAACAATCAGGGGGGTTTCTGAGGCAATGCCCAAGGAAACCAAGGTCGGAACTATCATGGTAAATCTGGAAACATGGACTAAGGTAGTTGGAAGAAAAAAAATGACAGCAGTGGTTTGTATGTTCCCCCTGGAAGACGTGACGCCACCACATCTAGTTCTGGAAGTATGGAAGACATGATGGCTAAACTATTGAAAGGAGTGGAAACAACTAGCGCGGGAGTAACAAAGGTAATAAATGATTTGTCCGCCATAAAGCAATTAGTTGATTCACATTCCACTTCAATCAAGAAAATAGAGTAGCAATTGAGCCAACTTTCAGCAACACTCAATCAAAGAAAGGCTGGAACTTTACCTAGCGACACTGTGCAAAATCCATGGAATGATGGATCATGCATGGCTATTACTACTCGAAGTGGTAAGGCGCTGGAAACTTCATCTAAGGTCAAACAAGTGGTCGATGATGTAGCAGACAATGATGATAAGGCTAATGAAGAAAACACCATGGAAGCTGACCAAGACGTACATGACGTCACCCCTAGTAGGTTGCAGCCTGAAAATACCAAAATTCGGAAGCAAGAGGAGAAGAAAGCTGTGGAGAAAACAATTCCATATCCACCACCACCTTTTCCTCAAAGATTGAAGAAGCATGCAGATGATACAAAATTCGGCAAATTCATGACTATGTTAAAGCAGCTGACCATTAATGTTCCGTTGGTGGAGGCACTAGAACAAATGCCTGGGTATGCAAAATTTATGAAGGATCTTTTGACAAATAAGCGGGCAGCAAGCTATGAGTTGAAAGATACTGTTCATCATTGCGGTGCTATTGCCACCCGATCACTAGTTCAGAAAAAGGCCGACCCCGGTGCTTTCACTATTCCTTGCACAGTTGGATCTATGAATTTTGCCAAAGCATTGTGTGATTTGGGAGCTAGCATCAATTTGATGCCACTATCCATCTACAGAAAGTTGGGGTTGGGCGACCCTACACCAACTAATATGTGGCTCGTGATGGCAGATAGGTCGGTAAAACGACCTGTGGGTATCTTGAATGATGTGTTGGTGAAGGTGTCTACCTTCATTTTTCCTACAGACTTTGTGATTTTGGATTGCGAGGTGGATTCTGAAGTACCCATAATCTTGGGACGTCCTTTCCTTGCAACGGGAAGTGTTCTTATTGACATGAGAGCTAATGAGCTTTTATTTCGGTTGAATGACGAAGTGGTCCGCTTTGATATATGCAAAGCAATGAAGCAGCCCAGCGATATGAATGTGTTATTTGTAGCTGATGTTCATCATGAGGATAAGAAAGCATTATCTGTAGAGAAACAGCTTACTGTTGAGCCATTGTCTGCTGCGCCACTGAATGTTGAGCATGAGGACGATGAAGATTATGAAGAACTTATGGGTGCTCTAACAGAAATAGAGTCCTATTCCCATACTCCTAAGAAACTGGACCGTGATCTTAAGAATCAACCGTCACCAACAGCGAAGACTTCCCTTGAAGAGCCACCAATGCTAGAATCGAAAGAGCTCCCCGATTATCTAAGGTATGTGTTCTTGGAAAGTATAAATATACTTCCGGTGAGTGCGGATGATTTAAGTAAACAGCACGTAGAGGCTCTCATCTCTGCTCTGAAGAGATACATGAGAGCTATGGGTTGGACTATTGATGATATAATTGGTATCCCTCCTGGGATAGGCATGCACAAGGGTCATCTCGAAGAAGATTGCATGCCTACAAGTAAGCCTCATTATCGTCTGAATCCATTCAGAAAATGATCCACCATCTATCTCGACGAAGTCTAAGTACTCGAGGTAACTATGTCGTGCCGCGACAATAAATCAAGCGCTAGATGGGAGGCAACCCATCGTTTATCGTTTTTCATTTTTCTTTTATTCTATTACGTGTTTGCTTTTGATAAATAAAAATCCAAAAATAAGAGTCGTGCCACGACCAAAACTAAGGCGCTTGATGGGAGGCAACCCATCGTTCTAATCGTTTTTATTGTTTTTGAGCAAATGTAGGTGCAAGAGGTGTAAAACGAGGAGATTGGTTTCAAATTTCAATTTGGACGTATTGCATGTTAAAGGTGGTAAGTTAGGAATGAAGAAGCAAAAGGCTATGGATTGAGCATTTCTCATGAAAATATAGGCATCGAACAAGGCTAGGCCTAGGTAAAACTAGGCCACGAACAAGGCAAGGCCTATACTATGGCCTAAGGTCTCGGAATCTAGTGTGCCATAGCTTAGGCGCCGCCCATGCCCAAGTATGCCATAACATAGGCGCCGCCTATGCTAATGCCTTTTGTCTCTGAATCTTATATGCTAAGTGAAAGGCGCTGCCTATGCCCAAGAATTCCATGGCATAGGCGCCGCCTATGCTCAACAATGCTATGCAAAAGGCGCCGCCTATGCCAAGCATAGGCAAAGCAAAAGGCGCCTATGGTCACTTCTTGTCTCCAAATCCGATTTTAAATGGGTCAAAACCCAACCCAAGCTTGTCCTATAAATAAGAGACTTAGTCTTGGACCGAAAACACATTGCAAACCTAGCATAAGTGCCGCCTACATCTCCAAATCCTCTCAAAAATTTTCCTTTTGCTCTTTTACTTCACAAGAACATCATCCAAAGCCATCAATCAAGTAAGTACTTCTTTGTTCTTCATTTATATTCCGTAAGTACTACATTACTACTCCTATTATGAATTGTTAAATCTTGAAGTAGTATTGGTGATTTGAATGTGATTGAATTGTTATGATACAACTAAGTGAGTGAACGTATACGTAAGAATCATCTTACTTGTTCCCAACTTGTATTTGATTTTGATGCACTGTCATACTTTTGCAGAATTAATATGGTCACAAAAATTGCATAATCTTGTCACTTGAATACTTACATGATGGAATGACTTGTTCATTGGGATAAGAATTATAGTTGCCTACCGACATAGGAGGTTGTGATTATTTAGATACTATACCTTGATTCAATCCCTATGTAGTAGTCTTGATATATCAAACATGAAAGTATTGCCAAGATTACAAGAAGTATGACTGCTCTGATTTTATTGTTGGAATATAGCACCTAAAACATATGTCGATGGTGTCTGACTAGTCGACCACTTTCACTTCACTAATCTGTACCAACAAACTAAGTGTGGGGTGGTGCCCCTACTGCTCATTTATAGATTGTATCCATCGAGATGATGCTAACATGAACATTATTTTAGTCTCAGGTACAATGGCACCCAAAGCAAGACAAGGCAAAGATAAGGCTACCACTTCACAAAAAGGCAAGAAAAGAGGCCGAAAAGAGCAAGGAGAATCATCCTCAATGCAACTACCACGCCGCATGTTCGGAATAAAATGGTTTCTTGAGGAGGAAGCAAAGGAATGGTATAGGAACAACAAAGAAAGAAAATATGTTCATGTGGACTTGATAAACAAGGAAAGCCTAGCAAAGAAAGAACCGCGCATGTTGGCCAAGATCATGGCATTACATCTGGATTTCATCTTCCGAGACATGGGAGAATGCAATCTCGATTTAACAAGAGAATTCTATGCCAACTGGTCACCGAAAACCACAGGAAGCGAGGTCAAGATTCGGGGCCAAGTTTTATAACTCAATACGGATTTCTTCAACTCCTTTCTTGGCTTGCCTTCAGTCGATCCATCACCATTCAAGGAGCTGTACAGGAGACCTCCATATAGAGCTATTCGACACACACTCTGTGGAACAAGATCCATGGCACGCTGGAGTAGACACAAGGACACTGGTCGACACAACACCTTCCCATATGCTCCTTTGAATAGGGAAACAAGGATATGGTTGCGGATAGTCAACTCTTTCCTAATTCCAGGGACTCAGTACACCAAGATAACAAGAGATAGAGTGTGCTTGGTATATGCATTGATGACGAATGTCCCTATCAATGTCGGGGAAATTATTCGTTCCATAATGCAGAAAGCTAGGCTACACAAGAGGTCCCACTTCAGTTTTGGCAACCTGTTGACTGCAATACTAAGGAAAGAAGAAATCGAAGAGGAACCGGCTGATCACAAACTCCTACATAACACAAAGAAGTTTGACCTCACGAAGGTTAAAGATGCTGAAACCACGCATGGAGTCAACCTTACCACTTCAGAAAGGCATGCTCACGACGAAAGCTTCTCCCGCTATTTATATGGCATGATGAAGTTTACCATGATGAGCGGGGGTCGTGTTCCAACTACTGCAGAGCTCCAACAGTTGGATTATGACTACCCAATGAATGAGCATGCGAGGGCGATGTATGGAGTAAGTGTATATTTTGAGGAACCTCTTGATGACGACATGCCAACCGATGATGATCGACGAATGCCAGACTCCGATGTGGAAGAGAACTCTGATGACGACGACTCTGATGACGATTCCGATGCAGGGGGTATGACCCCAGACATAGAGGATGAGTCCGAATAATCAGGTTCTTCTTATTTATTTTTTCACTGAGGGCAGTGTGTCCCGTCTAAGTATGGGGTGCTGGTATTTGCATGCTATACTTCTTTATCTGCATTTGCATTTATTTATGTTATTTATGTTTGGTTGTTTGATTTAGTTAGTAGTCGTAGATTTTTTTATTTTGATGCATGAAATTGTTCTGATAGGCGGCATGGTGTTATGACAAGAGTTTGCGCTAGAATCATTACTATTAAGACACTTAGGCTCTAAGTGTGACTCACTGTGTGATAATTATATGGTTTAATTCATTCATCTGTTGGGTCAAGAATCTATATTGCTCCCAATAAAGTTAACCATGTGCCTTGTGTGTGTGAGATAATAGTATATTCTGTCCTTGTGACTGATGCTAGAACTTGCCTGGTGTGTGTGTAAAGCAAAATAAAGAGTGTGAGTTTAGGAGATGATTTAGGCATTTCTTTTGCAACCGATACTTGTTTACCTTCATTTTACCTACCCGTGGACATTATCCTAGTCAACCCCTTTGAGCCTTTAAGCCATTTTCTTTGACAGCCTCATATGTAAGCCTAATCCATTTTTTTTTAAGACCATAATTTGATCCAAATTCCTAAGTTCTTTAAGTTGTGAAGTCATGTGACAAAATAAGAGGAAATTAGGTGAGAGTGATGCCTTAGAGTGTATTGGTACTTGAATTTGTTATGAAAAATAGTGGCTATCATGGAGGTATGTTATAAAAAAAAGAGAAAGAGAAAAGAAAAAGAAATAGAAAAACAAAAAGATAAATTGTGTTTATGATTAAATAAAAAGATAATTATGCTTGAATGGCAAAATTAGGTGAAAAGGGGTGATAGATGAAAGAAAGGTAGCAGGGTTGATTAAAAGAAAGTGTTAATGGCATAATGTGATGTATTAAAGCGCTTAGGAACATAGTCACTATTTTTGGCCAAAATAGTCCTACCCGTCCCTTAGCCTACATTACAACCTATAGAAGACCTATTTGATCCTAATCTTAGCATTCTAATATTTAGTGGAGCATTACACTATGGGAAAGCCTATGGTCATCAGTTGCAACATATGAATTCTTTGTGAGAGTGAGACCAAGGATAATCTTATACCCATGTTCTGAAAAACGCAATATTTGAGAGTGATTATGGGTAACATCTTATGTGAGACATACATGGTTGATGAGTTTTGGGTAGTTGTGTATGATTCTTTGTGCCTTAACTTTTGAATACGAATTAGCCATCATCACGAGTCTATGTTAGAGGTTAAATTATTTCTAGTAGTGATCAGAAAACTACTCTTTGTTAATGATTGTCGTGCCTGTGTTGATGAATATTTTGTGCTGTTACTGTGAAACCCTAAGTAGATGTTTAGATGGACATGATATTTTGTTCGAGGACGAACAAAGTTTTAAGTGTGGGGTGTATCATTTATAGTTCACGTATTCATGCATGTATTCTCACATTCATGTTATTCAGTCAGTTAGTATTGTTCATGCATATAAACCCCTTCCATTCAGCTTACCTTACTTATATACCAGTACATTAAAACGTACTGATGCATTTGCTCTATGGTGTTTTATACCATAGGTTCAGAAGTACGAGCTCCAGAGCATCCTTAGTAGATCATACGTTCAACAGCCATACTAGAAGTGAGTCCTCATCATTCAAGAATAGCATGATTATTTAATTACTTTATTATTTCAGTAGTTCGAAGTTAGTTGGGGACATGTCCCATCAACTCTATAGTTTTTAGATAGTTTAGAGGCTTCCAGACTAGAGCATGTTTAGACAGTTATTTAAGTTTTGTTTTGGTATTGATATACTGCATTTATCAGATATTTGAACCTTATAACCTTTCAGCCTTTTTTCGTATTTATATAGTATATTATACAGTACCCAGTTATAGATATCAGTCATGGGTTAGCTTGTGGTCTTTCGGGGTCATGAGCACCGTGTGGTGTTCCGGTACCAGATTTGGGGCGTTATAAACTTGGTATAAAATCCTATGGTTCAATAGTATACTAGGAAGTCTGAAAGGCACATCTAGTAGAGTCTTGTGCATGTGTGTGTTGCGCGCCACATTTATGTATATGAGGCTATAAGATGTTTTAGGAACAATTTTCCTTCTTTCAGTATTCATGTCTTGCCGGTGAGCATTAGCTCAAATTTAACTCTTAGTCTAAATTCATTTCTCCCTTTTTATTTACAGAACATGCCTCCCAAAAGAAAAAACAGAAATCAGTCAGCCCCTCAGCCCGTCCAAGAAGATCTCTTAGACGAACATGTCTCTCATGTAGAGTTTAGAGCTGCATTCACTACTCTTGCTAATTTAGTTGCTACCCAGAATGAACGACCAACTGTCGTTCCAGCCAACCCCGTGGCCAATTCAGCTATAGCCAGGATTCAGGACTTCGTCTGAATGAATCTTCCATCCTTTTTCGGGTCTAAGTCAGACGAAGACCCTCAGGAATTCTTTGATCAGGTTCAGAAGGTTACATATATCATGGGGGTGTAAGCCTTTGAGAGTGCTGAACTAGCTGCATATCAGTTGTAGGATATGGCTCACACATGGTTCAAATAATGGAAAGCAGAGAGGGGTGCAAATGTAGGACCCATAGAATGAGAGGAGTTTTCCACTGCTTTTCTTGATTTATTCTTTTCCCTAGAGCTGAGGGAAGCTAAGGTGTTAGAATTTATCAACCTCAGGTAGGGAAACATGATAGTGAAAGTGTATTTTCTTAAGTTTACTCAACTAGCTAGATATGCTCCTCGTGTGGTGGCAGATAGTAGGGCCAAGATGAGTAAGTTTGTTTCTGGGGTGAATGATAGTGTGGTCAATGAGTGCAGATCTGAAATGTTGATTAGTAAGATGGACATAGCCAGGCTTATGATATATGATCAATAGATAGAAGAGCAGAAGATTAAGATAAGGGAGAAGCAGAATAAGAGAGCAAGGACAGCTAGTTTCAACTTTGCTCAGCCTAAGTCAGGGGGTGGAAGTCGTTCTAAATTCCAACCAAAGTCATCCGTTCCATCTCCTTCCTCATCCAGTGCTCCAGTGCCAAAATTCAGAGACAACAACAAAAATAGGGCGCCAGGTTCTAAGTCACATGGCAGTGTTAGCAATACCCAAACCTATCCTCTTTGTCAGATATTTGACAAGCATCATTAGGGTACTCGCAGAGCTGGAAGTGATGTTTTCTTTAGATGTTGTAAGCCAGGCCACAGAGTTAGAGATTGTCCCCAGCCAGGTCTTCAGGGTCAGCGTAATCGCCCTCTAGCTTAGTCCAATCGCCCGAATCAGCATGGTGCCTCTCCCAGTGCTACCAGTGGACAATGCCAAAAAAACTCTATGCTCTTCAGTCCCAACAGTATCAGGAAAATTCTCTTGATGTGGTTACTAGTATGTTACAGATCTTTCATGTACATATTTACGCCTTTCTAGATCTAGGAGCTTCTTTGTCTTTTGTTACTCCCTATATAGCAGTTGATTTCGAAGTTAGTCCCAAAATTCTAGCAGATCCCTTCTCAATCTCTACCCTAGTGGGTAAAACTATCATAGCCCGACGAGTATACAGGAACTATCCAGTTATGATATCTGAGAAAGTCACTTCAGTAGAGTTAGTCGAATTAGAGATGACTGATTTTGATTTCATTCTCGGCATGGATTGGCTTCATTCCTGCTATGACACAGTCGACTGCAGAAATAGAGTTGTCCAGTTTTAGTTCCCGAATAAACCCTCCTAGAGTGGAAGGGTAGTACTTCAGTTTTCAAAGGTCAGCTTATTTCCCACCTGCGAGCATGGAAAATGATATCTAAGGGATGTGTCTATCATTTTGTTCAAGTTAAGGACACTAGTTTCGAAACTCCCAGTCCCAATAGTGAATAAATATTCAGATATCTTTCCTGAAAATCTTCCAGGAATTTCTCACGAAAGGGAAATAGACTTAGACATAGATCTTCTTCTAGATACTCAGCCTATATCTATTCCACCATATAGAATGGCACCAGCAGAACTCAGAGAGTTGAAAGAACAGTTGAAAGATCTCCTAGATAAGTGTTTCATCAGACCCAGTATGTCCCCATGGGGAGTACCAGTCTTATTCATGCGCAAGAAAGACAGTTCTCTTAGAATGCGTATAGACTACCGTCAGCTCAACAAAGTCATGGTAAAGAACAAGTATCCACTTCTCAGAATCGATGACTTGTTTGATCAACTTTAAGGTGCCAGCTATTTCTCTCAGATAGGCCTTAGATCAGGCTATCATTAGCTCAGAGTTAGAGAATGTGACATTCAAAAAATAGCTTTCCGAACTCGGTATAGTCACTTTGAATTCTTTGTCATGTCCTTTGGTCTTACCAATGCCCCAGCTGCTTTCATGGACTTGATGAACCATGTTTTCAAGAAGTACTTGGACATGTTCATCATAGTTTTTATAGATGATATTCTTGTCTATTTCTGCAGTGAGCATGATCATGCAGACTATCTCATAATAGTATTGCAGACTCTCAGAAATCATCAGCTGTTCGCCAAATTTAGTAAGTACAAATTTTGTATAAGGTTAGTAGCATTTCTTAGTCATATTATCTCCGGTGATGACATTAGAGTTGATCCTCAAAAGACCAAAGCAGTGAGAAACTGGCCCAAACCCATCTCTCCATCAGATATTAGGAGTTTCTTGGGTTTGGCTGGATATTACTGTCGGTTTGTTAAAGGATTTTCGTCTATTGCATCCCCTATGTCCAGATTGACTTAGAAGAAAGTCAAGTTTCAGTGTTCAGATCCTTGCGAAAAGAGTTTTCAAGAGTTGAAGACTCGGCTCACCTCAGCTCTAGTTTTGACTCTTCAGACGGTTCAGATGGCTTCGTAGTGTATTGTGATGCATCCAGAGTAGGTTTGGGTTTTGTCCTCATGCAGAATGGTAAGGTCATATACTACACCTCCAGACAACTTAAACCCCATGAGAAGAATTATCCTACTTATGAACTTGAGTTAGCAGCCGTAGTTTTTGCCTTAAAGATTTTGAGGCATTACTTGTACAGTATTCATGTAGATGTATTCATAGATCAAAAGATCCTTCAGTACTTATTCTCTAAAAAAGATTTTAACCTCTGTCAGAGAATATGGTTAAAGATCTTGAAAGATTATGACATGAGTGCCCTTTATCATCCGGGCAAGGCCAATGTAGTGGCCGACGCTCTTAGTAGACTGTCTATGGGTAGTGTTGTTTATGTTGAGGACAGTAAGAAGAAGTTAGCTCAGGAAGTACATCATCTTGCCCGACTAGGTATCCTTTTAGTCGATTCAGCAAAAGGTTGTATATAGGTTAAGAATAGTTCAGAACAGTTTAAAATCATCTCTAGTATCTAAGGTAAAAGAAAAGCAAGATAGAGATCCTAGTCTTGTTAAGTTGAAAGAGTCGGTCAGACATCAGAAGGTAGAGGTTTTCTCCTAAGGGGGAGATGGTGTTCTTCGTTGTCAGGGTCATCTGTGTGTTCCAGATGTAGATGACTTAAGGCAATGAATTCTTGCAGAAACATATGGTGCGCGCTACTCGATTCATCCAGGGTCCACTAAGATGTATCACAATTTGTGGGAGATCTATTGGTGGAGTGGGATGAAGAAAGATGTTGCAGAGTTTTTGGCTAAATGCTCTATATGTCAGCAGGTTAAGATAGAGCATCAGAAGCCTAGAGGGTCCATGCAAGAGTTTAATATTCCTACTTAGAAGTAGAAAGAAGTGATCATGGACTTTATGATGGGTTTGCCTCGTACTAGTCATTAGCATGATTCAGTTTGGGTCATTATAGACAGGATGACCAAATCAACTCATTTTCTTCCAGTCCATACCTCTTATTCAGCCGAGGATTACGCCAAACTCTATATCAGGGAGTTGGTTAGATTGCACGGTGTTTCATTGTCTATTGTCTCAAATAAAGGTACCTAGTTCGCCTCTTATTTATGGAAAGTGTTCTAAAAGGGTCTTGATACCCGAGTTCATCTCAGTATAGCCTTTCATCCTTAGACAGATAGTCAAGCAGAAAGGACCATTCATACCTTGGATGATATGCTAAGGGTGTGTGCAATTGATTTCAAGGGGAGTTGGGATGACCACTTGCCTTTGATTGAGTTTGCATACAACGACAACTATCATTTCAGTATTTAGATGGCTCTATTTGAAGCTCTCTATGGTAGGAGGTGCAGATCTCCAATCAATTGGTTCGAAGTAGGTGAGGCAATAGTAGTAGGGTCTGACTTGGTATTCAACACCTTAGAGAAAGTTCAGTTGATCAGACAAAGACTTCGGGCTGCTCAGAGCCGACAGAAGTCTTATGCAGATGTGCACAGAAAGGATCTCGAGTTTGAGATTAGTGATTATGTGTATTTGAAAATCTCTCCCATGAAGGGAGTGAAGTGGTTCATCAAGAAGGGAAAGCTCAGTCCCCGATATGTCGGTCCCTTCAAAATTCTTATTTGTTTCGGTAAGGTAGCTTATGAGCTTGAATTGCCTTCAGATCTAGCCTCAGTTTATCCAGTGTTCCATGTATCCTTGCTAAAGAAGTGCATAGGTGACCCATCAGAAGTTGTCCCTATAAAGGTTATTGATGTTCAGAACAACCTCTCTTATGAAGAGATTCCAGTCAAAATTCTTGACTACCAGACTCGTAGACTGAGGAACAAATAAGTCTCTCTAGTCAAAATTCTTTGGCAGAATCAGTCCGTTGAAGGAGCTACTTGGAAGCAAAAGCAGACATACAGACCAAGTATCCTCAACTCTTCTCTGCAAACTCAGACTCAACCCAAGGTAATAGCTTTCCTTAAGCTTATTCAGATTCATGTTCAGATTTTAGTTATAAATTTGGTATCAAATACCCTTACATATTCAGTAATATGTTTATGTATCATGTCAGTCATGTATTCATGCATCAGATATGCATTCTTATCATGAGAAACTCCGCTTCTCAGTAATTTCAGTCATGCATTCATGAAGACTATCTTTCACACATCTATGCATCAGACATGCATATTCAGTATGAGATTTCAGTATATCAGAAGTTCCAGTCATATAGACATGTTCTATGTTCACGTCCCTTAAGTAAGATCAGTCGATCAGCTTTCCCAGTCTAGTCAGTCCCATTCGAGGATGAATGTTCCCAAGGGGGAGATATTGTAATACCTCAAACTCTTTTTAAGTCATATCTAGTCTCGAAAAGAGTTAGTAATGACTTCCTAAATGATTAATGTTTAAATCAGATAGAAGTTCTCTAATTTTGACTTTTTATCATATGGGAAATTGAATTATATTTCCAACGATACCAATTTCGTCCAAATCCGGTATTGGAGTAAACAGTTATGGACTTTTTACATAGAACTGTTGAAACCGCCCAGAAGCGACGGTCAGGCCGATGGACCGTCGAGCTAGTGATGGACCGTCGCCCAAGCCATCGCGACTAAGGCAGTGAACCCATCTTTTGTCCAAGTGCGACGGTCAGGACTGACGAACAATTGAGCTAGCGATGGACCGTCACCCAAATTATCGCTGATGAGGCAGAAAGTTCAGGTTCTGGCCAAGTGCGATGGTCAAGACCGATGGAACGTTGCCCAAACCGTTGCAGAAAAGGTAGAAATTTTAGGTTCTGGACAAATGCGACGGTTATGTCTGATGGACTGTTAAGCCAGCGATGGACCGTCGCCCAAACCGTCGCCATTTCCGATCAGCAATTTTAAACCATTTTTAAAAGGGTAATTAGGTCTTTTTCAACCTATTTTTATCCCTAATTATAGAAGAACAGAGCTCAAAACTTTATTATTTATCTATAACACCAAATTAGGGTTTCTCTCAAAGATCAATCCCCAAGAACAAGAAACCCTAGGTGTTTAATTTTCAGTCAAGAATTCAAGCTTTCCTCCACCAATCTTCAAGAAATCATCCACCCAGGTATGTTAAGTATTGATTCATGGGTTCCTTTCACCTATGAAGCTCAATAAACCCTATTTGAAATATAAACTTTGGATTTCATGGTATGAATTGAATTATATCTATGTTTAAGTTGTTGTTTGATTTCCAAGCTGAAGTCTTTAATGACTATCATGAAAATATGTTAGTATGTGGTTGAAATTTTTGCATTGGAAGTGTAAAATATTACCATGAAGTATTATTTCAATATTCATGCCTAAGCCTAAAGATATGCATGCAAGGTGCTTGATTAAATGCCTAAGAAAATAGGAATTATGCCTTATGACTCATTTGTGACCAAAATTGAGGAATCCATGTTTCTCACCTATGTTTGATATGACTCCCATGTTATTGTTATGCTTTGTATTAGATTGACGTAATGCTCATGAGATTAGGCTTATTAAAGTAGTATATGTTTACATGCATTCCTATTCATGTGTAAGCTTATAGCATGTAAATACTTCATGAAAATCCCCAATGATTGTACTGTGAATTGTTGACTATGGTCATGTTTCAAGAAGTGTCATGTCTTGTCAGTTTCATGCTATCGAGTTCTGGGGGTACTTGTACCCGACAATTTAGCCGTGTGCCTAGAGCCAGTGTCATGTTTTCCAGATACTCTCAGTCAAGCCATGATTCATAGAACTCAGTTAGTCATGTGACTCAGGAAAACTCAGTAAACTCAATAATCTCAGAAATCAGAAATTCAGTAATCTCAGTAGTGTTCCATCAGTCAACCGAACTTAATGAACGCAGTCTAGTTCAAATCAGTTAATCATGTTCAGTGTCGATTCAGATGAGAGTAGGATTCACCATAGAGTGAGCCCAAGGATGGGAACATACCTGTTATTAGAGGGTTTGATTCTTAGAAGCAATCCTTGCACTCCAGAACTACGTAGCCAGCATAGGTTGAGACATCAAACCTGCTAGTTGAGGGTAGAAGATATTGCCTAACCTGTTATATGAGGGTCCTGCCATTCTCTTTAAAGTACCTGTTAGATGAGGGATTACTCACAGCTTGTCCTTACCAGTGGCGCGATATTGACACCCTTCCAATTGGGGTTACAGATTGGACCCCAATTCAATTATATTATCTTATTTGGGGCATATTGGTTAGATAACTACTTCCCACAATTACAGTCCCAGTCTCAGTAATAGAACTCAGATAGTTCTATAGAATTCAGGACTGTCAGATACAGTCATCCAGCTCAGTACGAATCTTAACTAGTTCCATCAGAAACAGGACTGTTAGACACAGTCATTCAGATAATAGTATAACAGTTATACGAAAACTTATGTTATCAGTATTCAAATTCGGTGATGTCATGATCTCAGTTATAGTTCACGTATTAATGCATGTATTCTTACATTCATGTTATTTAGTCAGTTAGTATTTTTCATGCATATAACCCCCTTGAATTCAACCTACCTCACTTGCATACCAGTACATTCAAACGTAATGATGCATTTGCGCTATGGTGTTTTATAACATTGGTTCAGAAGCACGAGCTCCAGAGGCTCCTTAGTAGATCAGACGTTCAGCAGCCAGACTAGCAGTGAGTCCTCATCATTTGAGGATAACATGATTATTTTATTACTTTATTATTTTAGTAGTTCAGAGTTAGTTAGGGATATGTCCCATCAACTCTACAGTTCTTAGACATTTTAGAGCCTTTCAAACTCTAGCATGTTCAGACAGTTATTTCAGTTTTATTTTGGTATTGATATACCGCATTTATCAGATATTTAAACCTTTTGTCCTTTCAGTTTTTTTTTGTATTTAGATAGTATATTATGCAGTGCCTATTTATAGATATCAGTCATAGATTAGCTTGTGGTCCATCTGGGTCATAAGCACCATGTGGCGTTTCGGGTACCAGATTCGGGGTGTTATAAAGAACAACAAGAAGAAATCTTTGATGATAGGTCGGATGATCTAGACATGAATATTCTATATGATGATCAAACACCTACGCTCATTGATGCGACCAATGTGGTAGGCATTTCTTCTCGATCGACACAGTCTGGCAATCTTCAAGACGATGGGACTGGCTTTTTTAATGGAATGTCATTGAAGGACAAGGATGAACTATCTACCACTTTATTTATTTTTTACTTGAAAAAAGATTTTAGAAGAAAGAAGGTGATTAATTCGAGCAGTGAATTTTGCTATAAATGTGCTAATCCGAACTGCAAGTGGTGGTTGAGAGCAGTGAAGTACGTAAGTTCTGACAGATTCGTCATTCATAAACATGAAAAGCATCACATAGTATTCTACTATTATTTTGACAAGTACATATATCTCCATGTCATGTCAAAGTTCTTTTTATGAATAATTTTTCTTTATTATATGTTATAGATAATTGTGTATGTTCTATATTGTATGGTTTTATTTGTTCTAACCATTTTATTCCTAATATTATGTCTACTTTTTGCATTTCTTCCTTTATTTCAAATTCTATTTTTATTTTTCTAACTCCTATTATTATTTCTTTTTCTGCCGTATCCTTAATGTTTATTAGACTCCTTGGTAGATTTGGGCATATATTACTATTAGATTTTATTTCTTCACTTTTTACTAGATATTTTGCTATATAATTTTCTTCTTGTCCTGTGTTTAAGGGTATTAAATATTCTTTTTCATTTATTGTTCCCGTTATGTAATATTGGTTTAAATTAACTGTTGAAGTTGTTTCATAACTTATTCTTTTTGATGAGCTTGATGATTCTGTTTTTTCATGAGTTGTTCTTTTTGACGAGCTTGTTCTGTCATTTATTATTTCTAAATCTTCTTCTATGTCTATATTTTTGTAACTATAATCATTATTATCAATTGTTTTTACGAATTGTTCAAAAGGACTTTCTATTTGTATTTTATTATTTTTATTTTTTCCTGTTATTTTATGTTTTGTTGTTAATACATATAGATTTTTACATCTTGCTGTAAATATTTTACTTCCTGGGGTTAGTTCTATTCCTGATATTTTCCAATATAATACTAATGATTTATCTATATTTTTATCTGTTATTGCTACTGAATAATTCACACTTATTATAAATTTAAATTTTTGGTATATTAAATTTCCTTTTATAGCAGTTATTATACTTTTTCTATAGGTTTTATAATTCTATCATTTGCTAAATATAATTCTATTGGTTTATCTATTCCTTCTCCAAAACATGCTTTTATTAATATCTCTGTTCCTCCAAGGTGTACATATTTTATTGGGTCTTTACTTTTTATATCGTTAATTTCTTTATTAATTATTCTTTTTGTTACTAGTGGTATACTAGCTCTTCCTTTTGCATATCTACACTCTATTACATGTTCTTTTTGGCTTACTACATAGTATTCTTCCTTTTTTCTACTAAATATGTTTTTTATTGTTGGTATTTTAAATATTTTTTCTACACTTAGGCCTAACTCTTTTCCTTTTATTTCGTCAAATATATTACTGTCAGATATTATTTTTTGATCCGTTCCTTCTTCATTTAAATATTCTTCCTTTGTTATTATTTTTATATCTTCTTCAGTTATTTGATTCATTTTTATATCTTGTTCAGTCATTTGATTCATCTAATTCACTATCTATTTCATTATCTGTTTCATTCTCCGAAATTTCATATATACTATCTTCACTTTCTAATTTATAATCTATATAATCTATCTTCATATATTCTGTATTTTCTATTTTTATTTATGATATTTGTTTCTTTTTTGGTAATTTACAATCTCTAGCTAAAATGCCCTAGTTTTTCACAATTATAACAAGTACATTCTTTTATAGATTTCTTTTTTCTATATGGTCTTTTATGTTTATAATTTTTTACATAATATCTTTTTCTTGGTTTCTTATATTTATATTTTGATTTTTTGTATTTCTTATATTTCTTATGTCTTTTTCTTTTCTTATAATATCTTTCCTCCCATCCAAATAGAGGTGTTATTTTATCCTTACACCATGCTAAATTTCTTATTAATGTTTTTTTCATTTTTATTTCTTCTCTATATTTTTCACATAGATTTCTATACCATTGTTGTAAGAATTTTATTCTTGCTCCTAGGGTATCTACTGTTTTTGCTTCATCCCAACTCTTTACTATTTTTGAACTAAATGGTTCAGGTAATTTATTAAAATATAATTTTCTTATTTCTTTACTTTCTTCGATATTATATGTTCCTTTATAATAATATTCTTTAAATGCGCACGTATACTCATCTATATAGCTCATATTAGATATTGCTAGTTTTAGCATTAAATTTCTATTTATATCTTTTTCTTTATTTTGCTCTTCTTCTTCTTCTGTTGTTACACTGCTAAATTCATCTCTTATAGCTATTTCATATTTTTTCAATATTTCTGTTGGTAGTATTTTAGTAATTGTTGATGTTCCTTCTGTTTTATTATCAGATCTTAATAATTTTTTACTTGTTTCGGCTAGGTTTAAAAACCATAATTTTACTGTTCCTATTAATGTTTTTTCTATATATTCTGGTGTGTTTGTTGTATCTATTTTATTATCTAATAATTGTTTTGACATATATCCTACCCATAGTTGTATTATTTTATTTTTGTCTATTACACAATCTAAATCAAAAAAGTTATAATTAATTATTTGTTTTGGTGTCCATTTATTATATTCATCCTTTGGATTATATCTTTTAAACTTACTTTTGTAATTATATGTTGGTTTTCTTATTTCTGATGTACTAGGTATTATATTTTTATCTAGAGTATTTACTTCTGTATTTATTAGTTCTAGGTTTTCTTTATTAATTACTTCTTGTTCTCCATTAATTTCTAGTTTTCCTATGTTTTCTAGAATTTCTGTATATGTTTCACTATCTTTCGAATCATAATTATCTGTTTCTTCAGCATCTATTGTATTTATTTCTAATTCACTGGTTTCTGGTTCTTTATTTTTTATTTCTAATTTTTCTTTAAATTGATTTATCTCGTTTAATAATTTTTGTTCTTTATGTTTTTCTTCTTTTTCTTTCTGTCTCTTTTCATATAAATCTTTTAACATTTGTAGTTCTTTTTCTAATTCAGCAATCCTACTATTTTTAGTTTCTTCTATTTTTCATATTTCTTTTTTCTATCCTTACCATGGCTGCCAACTTATCTTCTAATTTTAATTCTTCTTTTTCTAACATTAAATATAAATGTTCACCTATTTTCTTATATCTTCTTCCTAAATTAGAGAATACTATTTTTATTTTTGATCCTTCGTGATTTTCATATGTTTTTTCGTCTATTATAAATTCTTCTTTGTTCATTTTATTTAAATGTATATAGGTTATGTTGATATATATTTTCTAGACCATCTATTGTTGATTCTAAATTTGATATTTCTTCTTTTTGTGCATTTATTGAGTTTTTACTAACTCCGGCAATTATATTATATTGTAGTCTTTCTATCCTTATTTTTAATTCTTTACGTTTTTCAGATATTATTTGTTTTAATTCTTTATATTTTTGTAATTTTTGTACGTTATTCATCTAAACAATATTTATAATATTTTGGTGGATATCTAAATCTAATTTTATCATAGATCTAATAAATAAATCCAAATACATACTACTTCCATAACTTTAAACAACATTGGCTATGATACCAATTATAGGGGGGTGCGGATAACTTAAATAGATCTATTATAACTCTACTTCCATAACTTTAAAGCCTTTACAGAAAAAAAATAAAAAAGTATGTAGAATATAATTACAAGGAAGAAGATAAAAAACAAGTTCAGAAAATAAAAATACTTTGTAAAGAATTACCAAAATTACAATTCCCAGACGAAAATAAAAAATTTACATATATAGTAGAAGCAGATGCAAGTGAACATAGTTATGGAGGAGTACTTAAATATAGGTACGAAAATGAAAAATAGAACATCATTGTAGATATTATTCAGGAACATTTAATAAAACGAAAATAAAATGGGAAATAAATAGAAAAGAATTATGTTCATTATATAAATGTTTATTAGCCTTTGAACCATATATTGTATATAACAAATTTATTGTGAGAACAGATAATACCCAGGTTTTGTAGACACCTAATTTCGTCCCTCCCCGATATCATTTTTACCCATTTTTACCTTATCCTACCGTGTACCCCCAACCCGTGTGATAATCCCTTCACAAAATGACAAAAATAACAATTCCCTAGCTAATTTTATCTTATCCTAACAACCTACCCAATCAAAATAAACCACATCACACCCTACCCCTAACCCACCTCACTACCCCACCTACCCTACCCCACAACCACATAATTCCATAGGCATATATATACAGAGAGAGAAACAAAAAGAGGGGGGGCACTGAGAAGATTGAGGGGATTGGCTTTCTTCTCCACGGCTGATTCCAGGAGAAACACTGACCCTCTCCATTTTTTCCATTGAATACAACACAAGAAATTCACAGGCAATAATAAGTATAGAGAATTTTTCATTCACTGGGAGAAGGAGACTGCAACAATACTCCTCCCATTCTCATACTCACGCACACATAGTGAGATTGAGAGGGAAGAGAGAATAGAGAGAAGAGAAAGAGTAATAGAGAGACAAAGCTTAAATCGAGAGGGATAGGGAGAAAGAGGAGCAAAAATAAGCATCTCCCACCAGTACTGTTTCAGCGATCGTTCTCTTTGCCGGAAAACACCGAAATCTCACTGGAGACGCCATCTCTACCGGCAAACTAACACCAAAAAGCCACCCGCTCTTTCGCCTCTCCAAAAATCAGTCAAAAACCACACCACATCAAATCAAAAACACGACCCGTGCTTCTCCGTCGCCATCACTGTCGAGTTCTCCAGTGAAGCTCACCGGAGCTTCGATAAGTAACGAAACCCATGGTCAAAACAATCCACAAATTTTAGTTTAATCATCGGTCTTTTGGATTTTGCATTGAATTACCGAGTTGGGTTCGGATTGAGTTCGTTGGTTTGAAGCTTGCGGATGGGGTTCCGATCGTTGCTTATCTTCTATGTATTGTTGGATTTACTGAAAGAAATATGGTGGTTTAAAGCCTGATTTGAGGTCCAACTCTATTTCCTTCTCATTTTAATTTCATTATATATGTGTGATTGATTTGTGTGAAACATGATATGAATATTTGGTGATATCGTTTGTTTGTTTGGTTTCATTGGCAATGATTGAAGATTGTTAAAATGGTGATTGTGAATAGTTGATTTGGGGTCGAGATCGAAAATTGATGAAATGAATATGGATTAGTCTTGATTTATTGTTGTTGGTATATTTCGAGATAGATATTGATGTTAAACGTGATAGTATCATGTTTTAGGTCGAGTTGGGTAGGCAAATGCTAAGTCGGGTAGGCAAATTTTAGGAATGGTGTTTTGTTGAATGTCTAAATGTGCGTGTGAATGTTTCTTTCTACTTTATCGCACAAGATTTGAAGACGTATTCATTTAGTCAGAGAATGCCTCAAGACATATTGTATTTATTCACCGGGGAATGCCCCGACGTACTATGTAGGTGGAAGACGTTCGTGATAAAGGCCCGAGGCATCGGGTAAAGCGCAGGAGTGTAGATAGGATTAGAGTAGGTTAGATAATATTTATTTTCGCATTTCTTATTTAATTTGGATTGTATAATTGGACTGAACACTATACTTTGAATTTATTTTGTTTCGTGTGTTTGGATGCTTGTTTATGTGTTTTGGTGTGGTTTACACATTTGTAATGTCAAAATTAGCCGATGCACTCCTCCAAGCGACCGTGGTCAAACCACGGGATCGAGGGGTTCCTAACACATTTCCCTCGATCAACAGAATTCCTTAGCCGAAATCTCTGTTCGCAAACCAGTTTAAAGAGTCAAATCATTTTGAAACGGATCTTTCAAAGGTGACTTGACTCACCGGATTATGTCAAGTGGCGACTCTGAACAAAAATATAAATAATTCTTTTTCAAAATAATTTTCAATCATTTTGTCACTTTAATAATAAAATCCTTTCGAAACCATAAAATCTAATCTTTTCGGGTTGAAAAAAGGGTGTGACGGATCTGGCGACTCTGCTGGGGATCGAACCTAAAATCTCTGGTTTATTTTGAAGTCGTATCGGCTTTGTTTGACACTATAGGTGTATAAACATTTTGTTTGTTTTGTTTTGTGTTATTGTTTTATCATTATGGAATGTTTTCGTGCTCTTTGTGTACATTATTTATCCTATGTGTTACCGCTTTTATATCTGGCATCATGTGTCCACTCCCCGTCCTTCTTTCCGCAATAAGTCCATAGAACATGTGTTGTACATGACCTCTAGTTGAGTCACACTTATTTTAGGGGGGAGCCGTCGGTGTTATGGAGTAGGTGGAAAGCTGTCGCAGCCACTATCGACCATATGCTCCCCCGAATAGCCTTGTTAGTGAATCTCAATGTAGGTCAACCTTTAGGTCATGATTATGTGCATCATATTGAGACCTAGCGGGGCCCACTTGGTGCTTTGTAGGAGACTCACCTCTAAAGCATCCCTAAGTGCTAAATGTTGCATCTTTGAGGGTAACGTGGTCATTTGACAGACTGATTTGGGGAAAACATGTGTTAGAAGTAAGGTGCGTAGGCAAGAACTGTTGAAAAAATAGAGGGAAAAAGTGAAGTGAGTCGAAAAGAAAAAAAAAAAAGAGTGTCGTAGCTTTTTAGTGTTCTTTATGTCTTTTGTTTTTCACAATTCAAAAATTCAAAAAGATTTCTTTAGTTTTTGCACTCATTCGTTCAAAAATCAAAACATCAAAAGATTTCTCACTTTGTCTCCTTTAGCATGCATTCATAATTCAAGATTTTCAAAAAAGATTTTTTTTAGTAGTTTTTATAAAAGAAAATGAAAAATGGTAGAAGTTTTGTTTATTTCATATAATGAAAATACCAAAAAGATTTTCCTTCATAATTGTTGGTGTCAGTTTAGCTGAAGTGTCTAATTAAAAAAAAATCCAAAAAGATTTTATTTGTTTGTCTTTGGTTGTGTCCCTTAAGTTAGGGTCAATCTGTTAGTTAATCGTTAATTGTCCAATCTGGACGAACTACGCACCCCTGATTCTCCTCTCTCGAGATGTGAGATACGTAGGCAACCTATTATTGGTTCGGGGATCTTATTTGAAAAATTCAAAAATATTTTCTTCACTCTTCATTTAGAGTTGGCGTTTCATATATTTCTTTAAAAGAAAACCACAAAAAGATTTTCCTTTAATAGTTTCAAGTTTCATTTTCATATGAAATTTAGAATCGAAAATTCAAAAAGAGATTTTTCTTTGGTTGTCATAGGTTTCATTTTGTATAGGGAATTTAAATCTGAAAAAATGCAAAAAAGATTTTCGTCAATTCTTTTGATCATTTGTTATTTTCTTTTCTTCTTAAAGTTCCAAGAAAAAGAAAAAAGAAAAAGAGTTTAATTGGCCATTTTGGCAAGACTTCACGAACTACGCACACCTGATTCTCCCCTCTTGGAAGTGAGATACGTAGGCGCCCTTCTTGGGTTCGGTGATTTTTTTTTCTTTCTAAAAAAAGAGGTTTTGAAAAATTGTTGAACTCTAACGCATTTGCTATCTCTTTTCCAGTTAGTTTAAGGTGGTTGGTTTGTGGCATTTTGGCTGGTCCTCCATATTACTCCAAGTCACAGAGGAAGTTATGGCCAACAAGGATACTGAGTTAGTTGTCACTAATCAGATAGGGAGTTCGGGGAATGAGAATGTAGGAGATAATGAAGAGATTCGGAAATTAAGGCGGCAAATAATAGAAATGCATCGAGCTTGGGCTAATGGGTTGCCGCCTCCTCCAGTTCCCACTGATAATCTGGAATATCTTTCTAGCTTGCCTCCTGTGTCACATGCACAATTTCCCATTTTTGTTGATATTCCATAACATGCATCAGGATCGACTCCGGGGCAACAATATCCAACCACTTCTAATGTTCATTTACTCACTCCCCAATCCAAGACTACCACATACTCGGCTCCAGCTACTGTTCATGCTTTTGCAACGCCACCCCCACCTGAAGCTCCTACTTTTGATGTTCATCCACAAGTTGTGCCTCCCTACTCTACAAGAGAGCCTACATTGAATATTTTTAGTGATCAACATTATGCTCTCGAGCCCACATTTAAGTCGACTGGTCCTTACGATTGACCTCAACCGCCTGAATTTCCTCCTAACACTGAGAAGCCTGTTATGATAGAAGAACAAGAGGAAATAGCCAAAAAATTGAGAAGTTTGGAACTGACTATGAAAAACTTGCAAGGACTTGGGGGGTAAAAAAGTGTCTCATATAAAGATCTGTGCATGTTTCCTGGTGTACATCTTCCTCTTGGTTTTAAAATGCCGAAGTTTGAGAAGTATGATGGACATGGCGATCTTGTAGCACATTTGAGACGCTATTGCAACCAGCTAAAGGGCGCTGGAGGGAAGGAAGAATTACTCATGGCATATTTTGGTGAGAGTCTTTCAGGTCTAGCTTCAGAATGGTTTGTTGACCAAGACATTGACAAATGGATTAGTTGGGATGACCTAGCTAACGAATTTGTGCAAAAATTTCAATACAATGTGGAGTTGATCCCTGACGAAAAATCCCTAACTAGTATAACAAAGAAGAATATTGAGAGTTTCAGGGAGTATGCGATCAGATGGCGCAAACAAGCTGCTAGAGTAAAACCGTCAATGAATGAAAGAAAAATAGTGGAGGTGTTTATTCAAGCGCAGGACGAAACATATTATCTACACTTGTTACCTGCATTAGGCAAGCCATTTATTGAGGTACCTAAAATGGGGGAGATGATAGAAGAGGGAATTAAGACTGGTCGCATTGTGAGTTTTGCAACATTGAAAGTGACTACTCAATTAATTCAAAAGGGTTCAGGAAGTGTTGGGGAGAAAAAGAATGAGGAAGATGCATCTGCAATTATAGTTGGACAGAAAGAAAGGTCAAGAAGACCACGTCGTCGTCGATCTCAGGCTCAAGCTCAAGTTTATGCCCAGGCTCTACATAATTACTTCCAAAATCCATTATACTCTGTTCCTCCACATCTATATCCAGTGTATAATGAACGACCACATGTTCAACCCTCATCTTACCCATAATGGCATACCCCAACACCCCAGAGTCATCCTCTAACTCCACAAACATACCAAAAACTTTCTAAGCTAGATTTTCTATCCAAGACAAACAATGAAATAAGGCAGAAGTTAAGAGATAGCTTCACACCAATTGGAGAGTCATATGCCAGTTTATTTCAAAGATTGGTACAGGAGGGAATAATCACTTCTTTCCTTGGGAACACCCTTAATCGGCGTTCAAGAAATTTTGATCCTAACGCACGATGTGCGTATCATTCTGAGGCTTAGGGTCATAGTATTGAAGATTGTCGAGATTTGAAAAGAGAAATTAAAAAGATGATTCATGATGGATCAATTATGGTGCAGAACATTGATAGTGAGAGAAGATATAGTCATGCTGATATGCAAACCAGCGGCTAAGTTGTCAGGCTGAGCAATTGAGAATTCACCCATCTCCCTACTAGGAAGAGGTCTGGCAGTTTGTTTTGTCTTCTTTTCCATTTTCCGAACTATTTCAGGGTTGTAGTTCAGGATCTATCTTGTTTTTTCCCTTTGTCGTTTATGTTCAAACCCTTCTATCTTTCATTTTTATTAAATGGAGTGTCCCCTTTTCCTTTATGTTTTAAATTTGTGTTGTTTTTTTGTTTTCTTTACATAGTACATTTTATGTTGATTCTTCATGATATGACATGCTAGCGAAATTTTCAGCCAGATCTTAAAATCCACTTGATCAGGAAGCATTGGATCAGAGAGTTAAAATTAGGAAAATAAAGTATCTAAGAAAATAGATAGGGTGCTGGGGCATTTGGTGACAAGTTGAAACCTTTCCTGAAAATTAAGACACTTATTTTGAGAATCACAAGAATAACTTGGTCATCAATTGAAAGACATGTCTCAATTAGATCAAATAGTGGTCGCGTGAACAGAAAGAAAATCAGCTCCACAAAATCATGAGTCATTCAATGTGAGGAATGTGCAACAAAAGTGGAGTTGTATGCCATATAAAGGCAGAAGAAATAGTGATGCACAGACTCTGTCAAAGTTAATGCTATAAAAGATGTCAAAAGATCTTCATCTTTCACTTTCATATTGCATGATATGTACTTGCATTTTCAAAGATTGATATGACGAAGGCATTTCATTCTGCAATCCAAACATCGTGTCATCCTTTGTTTACCCCATTTGAGCTTTAGTCTTATTTTCTTTCATACACCTCTTTTGGAATCAATATAGTCAGCAAAGCTCGAAAGAAAAGTGTCGAGCAAAACAATAGTCAGAAAAGTTCAAAAAAAAAAAGAGAAGAGAGAAAAAATATGTCCAAAAAAAAAGGAAAAAAAGAGTGTCAAGAAAAATAGAGTTGGAAAAATCCCCAAAAGAAAAGAGTCAATAAAAGAAAAGAAAAAGAATCAGAATCAAGCAAAAGAATAAGCTGCCAGAACTACGCATGACCTGATTCTCCTCTCTCGAGGGTGAGATACGTAGGCTGACCTACTCAGGGCTCGGTCCAACCAAATAAACAATTTAGAATTGCCCAGTCAAAAGGAACTGGGGCATGAGTTAATCCTCATTGTTTGAGTCAATTCCAAAAAGTTGTAAGTCCTAACCCACTTCAAGTGTCATTTGGGCCTCAAATAATCCTTTATTTCTAACCCTATCCAAAAGCCAAGTTACAACCAAAGAAAGACCTTCAGATCAATCTTTGAGGATGTTAAGGCAAAGCATGCAAGGGATGTGATGATGCATTTGGGAACTACTTGTCTTCCTCAGCATAAGAAATCAAGAGAGAAATAAAAATGAGATAGTCTTATTGGTGAAAACCCTCACGGGCACCGTAAGACGATAGTAAGTTGAGAGAAATAAAAATGAGAGAGTCTTATTGGTGAAAACCCTCACGGGCACCGTAAGACGATAGTAAGTTGAGAGAAATAAAAATCAAAAAGTCTTATCGGTGAAAACCCTCATAGGAACCGTAAGACGACTGGTGAGCTGAGAGTAGTGAAATGACAGTCTCATTATTGAAAATCCTCACGGACGCCATAGAAAAATGGTGAGCTGAGAGAAAGAAAATGAGAGAGGCTTGTTGTCAAAAAATCCTTCAAGGAGCCACTAGCCGAATGAGGTCTCCGAATGCAATTGGCCCAACAAAGTAACTCAGTTTCAGAGCTCTTAACTCAACGACAATTGGTAGAAAGTTTGGATGAAAAGATCAGGCAGCTTAATCCAAAATACATGGCATAATCACTAGAGTTGACTATCATTTTTATATAATTTTTTGTTTCTTTGTTTCAAACGGGGACATTCATTGTCTTTTCTTTCTTCTCTTTATTTTTGTTTATCTTTGAGTCAGTTATCCAAATAAAAATTGCCATTCTATTTTCTTTTCTTGTCTTTGAGTCAAGTCCGTGTCAAAACAAGTGAGAACAAATTCCAAAACTAGATACCAGCTTCATTAATTGCACAAAGCAAGACAAAAGCTAACACATGAAAGAGACATGATTGTGAGCCAAAAAAGGTATGTATAAATTTTGTCAACAGAGAAGTCTGGGAACTCATGAAATACCAAGGTTCCAAGGGGTCTATTTGAGAAGCACAGAAAAGCAGAGATGCTATGTTTATCTCAGTCACTCTTAATAATCTGAGTTTGGTCAATGAAGCAGCAATTCAATGACATAGGCTAATGGTTGAAAGCAAGGTTAAATGTGATGATGGCAAGAGCGTTTTCCACGAAAGCCAAAGCCACAAACCATCCACCATGTTTTTAAACTCACAACCTTTCTTTGTATGAAACAGGAATACATGTTACCTTCAAATCAAGGATTTCAAAGCCTAAACATCAAGGCCCGTAATTTCTCACTTTTACAAATACAGGAAGCAATGTTGTTGCACAGGTTTGATAATTAAATCATGGTAAAAATTCATTATCTTATATCCCTCGGAGACACACTTTCTTGTCCAGGGATTTCAATTTTCATTTGCTGGGTGATACACTTCTTAAATTAAACCTTCACTCCTAGAAGACGTACCTTTTAGTCGAGTCATTCCCTTTGATTCCTATACGACATAACTTTTAGTCGAGTCATATCATTTGATTCCTATGAGACGTACCTTTTAGTCAAGTCATCCTCCTTTGATTCCAAGAAGACGTACCTTTTAGTTGAGTCATTTCCCTTGATTCCTATAAGACGTACCTTTTAGTTGAGTCATCTCCTTTGATTCCTATAAGAAATACCTTTTAGTCGAGTCATCTCCTTTGATTCCTATAAGAAATACCTTTTATTCGAATCATTTTCCTTTGATTCCTATAAGACGTACCTTTTAGTCGAGTCATCTCCCTTTGATTCCTATAAGACGTACTTTTTAGTCGAGTCATCCTCTTTGATTCCTATAAGACGTACCTTTTAGTCGATTCATATCCCCGTTGACCCCTAGAAGACGTACCTTTTAGTCGAGTTATCCCCCTTGATTCCTATAAGACGTACCTTTTAGTCGAGTCATCCCCCTTGATTCCTATAAGATGTACCTTTTAGTCGAGTCATTCTCCCTGATTTCTATAAGACGTACCTTTTTAGTAGAGTCATCCCCTTTGATTCCTATATGACGTACCTTTTAGTCGAGTCATATCCATTGATTCCTATAAGATGTACCTTTTAGTCGAGTCATTCCCTTTAATTCCTATAAGACGTACCTTTTAGTCGAGTCATATCCCTTGATTCCTATAAGACGTACCTTTTAGTCGAGTCATATCCCTTGATTCCTATAAGACATACCTTTTAGTCGAGTCATTCCCCTTGATTCCTATAAGACGTACCTTTTAGTCGAGTCATTTCTTTTGATTCCTATAAGACGTACCTTTTAGTCGAGTCAAGCCCCTTGACCCCTAGAAGATGTACCTTTTAGTCGAGTCATTCCCTTTGATTCCTATAAGGCATACCTTTTTAGCCGAGTCATTTTCCTTTGATTCCTAGAAGACGTACCTTTTAGTCGAGTCATCCCCTTTGATTCCTATAAGACGTACCTTTTAGTCGAGTCATCTCCTTTGATTCCTATAGGACGTATCTTTTAGTCGAGTCATTCCCCTTGATTCCTATAAGACGTGCCTTTTAGTTGAGTCATCTCCTTTGATTCCTATAAGACGTACCTTTTAGTCGAGTCAATCCCCTTGACCCCTAGAAGATGTACCTTTTAGTCGAGTCATTCCCTTTGATTCCTATAAGGCATACCTTTTTAGCCGACTCATTTTCCTTTGATTCCTAGAAGACGTACCTTTTAGTCGAGTCATCCCCTTTGATTCCTATAAGACGTACCTTTTAGTCAAGTCATCCCCTTTGATTCCTATAAGACGTATCTTTTAGTCGAGTCATTCCCCTTGATTTCTATAAGACGTACCTTTTAGTCGAGTCATTTCCTTTGATTTCTATAAGACGTACCTTTTAGTTGAGTCATTCCCTTTGATTCTTATAAGACGTATCATTTAGTCGAGTCATTCCCCTTGACCCCTAGAAGACGTACCTTTTAGTTGAGTCATTCCAATTAACTCATAGAAAATGCATTTCTTTGTTTGGGATAATTTTCTTTTCAGTTTTGATGTGATTTCAGGAGCATGCCCAAAGCATAGGGCGAATAAATGGAAAACCAAGCAATGAGGTGAAGAAATTGAAAGTTAAACAGATTGAAAAATAGCAAGTCAGGAGCCCGCCTGCAGAACAGGGTGAAAAAATTGAAAGCATAGCAACAAGTTGATGAAATAGCAAGTCAGGAACCCGCCTGGAGAACAGGGTGTAGAAATTGAAAAGCATAGAAACAAGTTGATAAAATAGCAAGTCAAGAGCCCGCCTGCATAATTGGGTGAAGAAATTGAAAGCATAGCAACAAGTTGATGAAATAGCAAGTCAGGAACCCGCCTGGAGAACAGGGTGTAGAAATTGAAAAGCATAGAAATAAGTTGATGAAATAGCAAGTCAGGATCCCTCCTACAGAACAGGGTGAAGAAGTTGATAGTCAAGCAACAAGATGAAATAATTGAAAGCCAAGCAACAAATTGAAAAATTGCAAGTCAGGAGCCCGCCTGAAGAATAGGGTGATGAAACTCAAGTCAAGAGTTCAAAAGAAGCTGCATAGATAGGATTTTTGTAATTTTATTTATCTTTTTAACTCTTGTAATTTTCATTTTTGATGTAATAACAGAGCCTCGGATCGGAACCTCAACGGGACCTCACTCGACTCTCCAACTCGGTATAGTCCATCTTCTTCCAATCCTTTGAGATACGTGTCGATTGAATCCTTCATAACTTAGGTAGGTAAGATGTCCTAAGTCAAGTCCCGATTGCTCTTCTTCCTTTTGTTTCTTTCCTTGAATAATGGTCGGAATAAAATTTTGTCTTGTTGTCTACTTCTTTGTCTAAAAATACTTTGTGTTTACATTCAAAGGGGGCATGATGTAGATACCTAATTTCGTCCCTCCCCGATATCATGTTTACCCATTTTTACCTTATCCTACCGTGTACCCCCAACTCGTGTGATAATCCCTCCACAACATGACAAAAATAACAATCCCCTAGCTAATTTTATCTTATGCTAACAACCTACCCAATCAAAATAAACCACATCACACCCTACCCCTACCCCCACCTCACTACCCCACCTACCCTACCCCACAACCCCACAATTCCATAGGCATATATATAGAGAGAGCAACAAAAAGAGGGGGGCCCACGGAGAAGATTAAGGGGAATTGGTTTTCTTCTCCACGGCTGATTCCAGGAGAAACACTGACCCTCTCCATTTTTTCCATTGAATACAACACACAAAATTCACAGGCAACAATAGGTATAGAGAATTTTTCATTCACTGGGAGGAGTAGACTGCAACAATACTTCTCCCATTCTCATACTCACGCACATACAGTGAGATGAGAGGGAAGAGAGAATAGAGAGAGGAGAAAGAGTAACAGAGAGACAAAGCTTAAATCTAGAGGGATAGGGAGAAAGAGGAGAAAAAATAAGCATCTCCCACCAGTACTGTTTCAGCATTCATTCTCTTTGCCGGAAAATACCGAAATCTCACCGGAGACGCCATCTCTACCGGCAAACTAACACCAAAAATCCACCCGCTCTTCCGCCTCTCCAAAAATCAGTCAAAAACCACACCACATCGAATCAAAGACCAGACCCGTGCTTCTCCGTCGCCATCACTGTCGAGTTCTCTAATGAAGCTCACCGTAGCTCTGATAAGTAATGAAACCCATGGTCAAAATAGTCCATAAATTTTAGTTTAATCGTCGGTCTTTTGGATTTTGCATTGAATTACTGAGTTGGGTTCGGATTGAGTTCGTTGGTTCGAAGCTTGCGGATGGGGTTCCGATCGTTGCTCATCTTCTATGTATTGTTGGATTTACTGAAAGAAATATGGTGGTTTAAAGCCTGATTTGAGGTCCGACTCTATTTCCTTCTTAATTTAATTTCATTATATATGTGTGATTGATTTGTGTGAAGCATGATATGAATATTTGGTGATATCGTTTGTTTATTTGGTTTCATTGGCAATGATTAAGGATTGTTAAAATGGTGATTATGAATTGTTGATTTGGGGTCGAGATCAAAAATTGATGAAATAAATATGGAATAGTCTTTATTTATTGTCGTTGGTATATTTTGAGATAGATATTGATGTTAAACGTGGTAGTATCATGTTTTAGGTCGAGTTAGGTAGGCAAATGCTAAGTCGGGTAGGCAAATTTTAGGAATGGTGTTTTGTTGAATGTCTAAATGTGCGTGTGAATGTTTCTTTCTGCTTTATCGCACAAGATTTGAAGATGTATTCATTTAGTCGGAGAATGCCTCGAGACATATTGTATTTATTCACCGGGGAATGCCCCGACGTACTATGTAGGTGGAAGACGTTCGTGATAAAGGCCCGAGGCATCGGGTAAAGTGCAGGAGTGTAGATAGGATTAGAGTAGGTTAGATAAGATTTATTTTCGCATTTCTTATTTAATTTGGATTGTATAATTGGACTGAACACTATACTTTAGATTTATTTCGTGTGTTTGGATGCTTGTTTATGTGTTTTGGTATGGTTTACACATTTGTAATGTCAAAATTAGCCGATGCACTCCTCCAAGCGACCGTGGTAAAACCACGGGATCGAGGGGTTCCTAACACCTTCCCCTCGGTCAACAGAATTCCTTATTCAGAATCTCTGTTCGCACCAATTTAAAGAGTCAAATCATTTTGAAAAGGATCTTTCAAAGATGACGTGACACACCGGATTATGTCAAGTGGCGACTCTGAAAAAAATATAAATAATTCTTTTTCGAAACAATTTTTAATTATTTTGTCACTTTAATAATGAAATCCTTTCGAAACCATAAAATCTAATCTTTTCGGGTTGAAAAAGGGGTGTGACAGGTTCGATGGTGGTTAACAAGTAAAATACAAACTCAGTTACGACGAAGGAAATTCGGAGATTAGTATTGAATATATTAAATTTTACATTTACGATTGAAGTAATCAAGACTGACAAGAATGTTATTGCAGATTACATATCAAGACAAGGCTACTCAAACTGATTTACCAATGGAAGAAGCTGATGTCAAAGATACCCAAACAAACTTAATATTACAAGTGTTTGAACAAATAAAGTTATTACAAGAACGAGTTATCACATTAACTACTGAAGTTACAAATGTAAAAGTGCAGGTTAAGCACTATAAAAAACAAGAAGCTATTAGAAAAGATACTGTGCAGGAAGAGCACATTAAAAAACTACGATGACCATATATGCAGCAGGTGTAGTGGCAGACACAACTTTAATCCAGATGTGATGCTACAATAGCAAGAAGATAAAAAAGAAGCAGATACGACAACAAGAAGATAAAAAGAAGACAGTAAAAGAGCAATAATAGAAGAAGACAACATGTAATAGACTGCAGCTATGCAAAAGGAAGAGCTAGTATACCGATCTTCACTATATAATTGTCTTAATCTTTTCTTTATTATTTCTATCTTATCTATTGAAAATATAGTTATTTCTTTTTTATTTATTGAAAATATAACTAGTTCTAATTTGTCTTCTGTATTTTTTATATTTTTTGTGTAATTTTTTCACTTCCTTTTATCCAATCAGTTTTCTTTCTTATTTTATTAATAACTCTTTTTGCTCTTACTTTTTGTTTACATGGTGTTGTAAACCACCAATCTATTTTAGTTATTATATGTGGGTATAATTTATCTAAAAATGGCATTCAAGTGAAGGAATGAAACAAGTGAAAGTTTGAAGAAGAAGTTACAAGTTGACGGTTACAACCACCACTTCAAAGAATGCATTCGTTGGTTCAACATTATAATTTTCTTTAAATAGAGGCATTTCTTTGATTATTAATCATCCAACAACATAAGCAAGATATAAGAATTAGTCTTGTTTATTTTTTCTTTCTTTCTTTTTCTTTGTAGAATAATATTTTTCTTTTCTTTCTTAATTTCTCCATAATGGAGTAATTTCTTTTTTGTTAGGATAGTTGATGAAACTTGATATATTTATAATATTAACTAAGTTTAAAACATGCTTCGCCTGAATAATTAATTTACATCTTCATATTGTGCTGGGAAAATAACTTTTATCTAATTATTATCACATCTATCTATTTTATCTCTATGTTATTCTTATATTTATTTTATTATCCTTACAGAACAAAATTAATATATAATAACTAATGAGTGAAATAGTAGAGTGGGAATAATTTTTAGTTATTTATTATTCTAAATCTTTAATCTTATTTCTATCAGTTCTTATCCTCATGGAGGGATTGACTAAAGTAAATTTGTAGATTTAAATAAATCTCTATGTTATTTATTTCAATTTGTATCCTCACGGAGGGATTGACTCAGATAAGATTGTTGATTTGAGGGGACTTTATCTTATTTTAAATTATAATTTTAAACTCACCTTTCATCGATTTAATTCTCTCAAATAGTAATCAAGATAATACAAATTTGTAGTTTAGATGATTCCAATCTCTGTGAGACAATATCTTAAACTATACTAGAATTTGGCAAAATACGAGCAACAAAATCTTATACAATTTAGACTCATCAAATTTTTGACGTCGTTGCCGGGGATTGGTAAACATCAACTTCAAATTAATTGTCATATTACTACTTTGAGATTTTATTTTTCTATTTTTTCAAGTAATAATACTTGTCAAGTTTTCAAAAATAAGACTTGAAGATATTATTATTATTATTATATTAATTTATATTATATTTTATTATCACATATTTAATTTTTTTTTATCTTCATGTATTTTGTTTTGTAGCACCTAATTAGTGCTAGGAAGCGAGATTTAAAGAAAAAAATAAAAAAAAATATGTTTCTCTTTGTGAGCCCACTTTATGCACTTTAGTATGAATTTTAATCAATCAATTAAAATTTTTACTTAATTGGTAGAAAATTACTGTCAAAAGGCTATTATCTGTGACTATTGTGGCAACAACCATCGAAGCTTTGAAGGCCAAACAAGTAACACATTATTCTTTTCGAATTCTGAAAGAATGACCAGTCTTGAAGAATTAATTAACAAGATTTGTGAAAGATCCATTACTTGTAAATATGGTGGAGGCAGTCACCTAGTTCATGAATGTCAAAAGGTAATTCATATTTCATTGATTCTTGTATGAACAATCTTACGTTGTTTCTAGTTATTTCAGGTACATTGATTCTAGTGAATATAATTGCATTCTGGAGTGCAATCAATACTCACAAGAGGATCAACATATTGAGAGTAAACCATTTCAAGAGGAGAATGTGAATTTGGAGAAAATTATGCATACTCTCTTTAAGAATATCGATGAAAGAATTACATATCATTATAAAGCCATTATGGATTTAACTATGAAGGTAAATGAATTAATAAGCATAGTAAACTCCTATAATGATGGTGAACTTTCAAACGAAACTATATCTTGTAAGGATGAAACAATTAATGAAATAAAAGAGCCTTATGAAAAAGAATATACTGCTCATGATGAAAAAACTAATTTAGTGAAATATGATGACAATAAATGGTTGATGAAATTCAACTCAACAAGTAACGATTGCATAATTCATTTTTCTAATCCACACAAATTTATTAATTTTGAGAAAAATGAGAATGAAAAGGTCACAAACACAAAAATAATATTATTTGATTATTATTCTACAATTTCTTTTTATCATTCTAACTTTTTGAATTTTGTTGTTGAAGATTTTCAGGAAAAATCATGGAATGATCCTTGTGAAAAATATAAAATAAAATTAAGAATTATCATGTATAATTATTTTTCTTCTCGAGATAAGGTCAAGAAAAATTGGATGATCCAAAAGAAGAAAATACTTTATAATGTTGTTGGTCAACTATGTTTGTGTAGAATTTTCAAGAATCAAAAGAGAAAATTTGAATCAAAATTGGGGGTGGAATTCACAAGCTCTCGAAAAAAAACTTTTTTCCTCTTATTGCTTTTAAATTATTTGCCAGACACATGATGATATTTAAGTGGGGGGAAAGGAAATATATATTTATGCAATATATTTTATATATTTGCATAATTTTTTTTATAGCATAACTACGTTAATAAACTTCCATTGATTTCTTTGTTCAGTTTTTTGTCATGATCGTAATATTTTGAACTGGACACTTTTTTTTAAAAAAATTATGATAATGAAAATTTGAAAAATAAATTGAATGACTATCATTCATGGGTTATATGAATATCTTTTTAAATTTATATTTTTTTTATTGGTGATTAAAATTATAATATTTACTGATCCCAAGTGTATAGTGTTGTCAGGTGATATCACCCAGTTCTTTTGCTTATTTGAAAATCTAATTTTTGTCTTGAATGTGATTTGAGGCAAAATACTAGGTAGATTTTTGAGTTGAGAAATGAAAGTAGTCCTTCTTGTTATGTCATGACCAAAATTGATCTACCTACATTGTGTTTATCCCTCGTCATCTCCTTGAGCCTAAATAAATCATCTCTTATTTTATTGATAAGCCAAATTCTAATTCAAAATTAATCTTTGTTGTCACGTCTATTCATTCACTTTATTCCCTTAGAGTCAATAAGAAACTGAATACAAAAATAGTGTGGGGAGTAAAAAAAAAGAAGTAAACATTGATTCTTGTTTAGCTTATTGGTATCTTAAGAATATTATCGAAAAAAAAATGCTATAAAAAAAGTTACAAAAAAAATTGTTGGTAACTACTTCTAGAAAAATAATTAAGTCAGAAAAAAGAGGATTAAAAAACAAGAAGAAAAAATGGAGGTTGATTTATTTTAGAAGCAGAAAAGCAACGATGTTTAAATGCTAAAGTGTTGTGGTGCTTATAAGGGATTTGAGCCACTTTTATTCATATACATTCTATCCATCCCTAATCCTACATTCCTACCATATAAAAGTCCACATGAGACTTATATATTAGTGGAGAACTACATAACAGGCAAGCTTATGGAACTTCGAGTAGCTTGAGCTACTTCTTTGTTGAGAGAAAGAGAATATTTTTTCCTAGCTATGCCCTTTTTTGAATTTATTGATATATTGTGTAATTTATGGGCATCTCTCTTCATTTGGTGGGACACACTTGAAAAATATATATTATAATTTGATTCTCAATAGGTGAATATGAGTGTAACTAAATTTATTTGAACTCATGATGTAGTTTTTATTGAATTTTATTTTATCTAATAATTTTATTACTTAAAATTTTAATGGTTGTTTTATTTTGTCTTTTGCTCGAGGACGAACAAAGATTCAAGTGTGGGGGTATTTGATGGATATATTTATTTATATATTTTAGATATTAGATATTAATTATTTTAAATAAATATAAATAAATATATCATATTATTGTATATTTTTTGAAAAATTCTACAGGAAGAAGAATACAAGAGAAGAAATAAATTAATAAAGAAACAAGTGAAGGTTTGAAGAAGAAGTTACGGGTTGACGGTTGCAACCACCACTTCAAAACTTACTTACACCCGTCAAGTAAAGGAATGAAACAAATGAAAGTTTGAAGAAGAAGTTACAAGTTACAAGTGAGGGATTGACTAAAGTAAATTTGTAGATTTAAATAATCTCTATGTTATTTGTGTCAATTCGTATCCTCACGAAGGGATTGACTCAAATAAGATTGTTGATTTAAGGGGTCTTTATCTTATTTATTTCAATTCGTATCCTCGCAGAGAGATTATTTTAGATAAGTTTATTGATTTAAAGATTACTCGCAAGGGGTCTTTACACCTTTTAGCACAATTCAGAAAATAAAATATTTTGGTTTAACTATCACTAGTCTTAAAGTAATTAATTGACACATCCTCATGGAATGCTAGTTAAATATCTATTTCTTAGTGAGTGAAATATGATTGTTTTAATAAATAATTATTCTTTAGAAAAATACATGTGGAGACTGAGATTATATTATAATAATATTATTAAGTGAATTCATTGACTCCCCACTCTTTTAAAATATATATATATATATATATATATATATATATATAAATATTTTTAAAGCAGTTTATTTTATTTTAAGTAATTTATAATTTTAAACTCACCTTTCATCAATTTAATTCTCTCAAATAGTAATCAAGATAATACAAATTTGTAATCTAGATGATTCCAATCTCTGTGGGACGATATCTTAAACTATACTAGAATGTGATAGAGTACGAGCAACAAAATCTTATACAATTTAGACTCGTCAGACCATTATATAGGATTTTTGGGAGTTGTAAAAAGAAGGTTTTGCTTCATTTGGCAAGGTATTCATAATTTATCATTAATATCACTATGTTACCGTGTTATTCTAATTTGTTATCTTGCACGTTGCTCATTATCCAGTGCATGAAAGTGAAAAACATATCTCGAATAGATAAGGGGATCCTCTTCAATCTCTTAATGAGCACAACACGGATGCTAAAAGTGACAATATTGTATAGGATTCTGGACAATCATCTAAAGTAGGTGGCAATGAAGGAGGAACCGAGGAATACATAAAGGTAATTAAACTGACTTAATTATATGATCGATTTATTACTACTTGCTCAAAATATTAGCCTCAAATAGTTTATATGTTATTTTTGAAAGTGTTGAAACTATTAATATAATGGTGTATATATAATGATTAAGTTACTCATATGTATCACTTGATACATCTGACATCATATGTATCACTTTGATACATATAGTGATACATATAGACAGTTAATCAAGATTCCAGTAACAAATATTTGTTCTGTGTTCCTTAAGATTTCCACAAAAGTACATTTTGACATATGTCAAACAAGAGGGTGAGAGTCCGTACACAGACAAGGTGCAAGAAGAAGATAGGCATAATACAACTGTTGAAATAGATAAAGGCATAAGGGACGAGGACCCAAAGGTAATATCTATTAACTTATAACGAAGACTTTTTTGTAATTTCTCATAAATATTATTTTTTATTATTTGGTAAGTTGAAGTTGTTCATTATAATGGTCACAAATTTATTTTATCTGTTGCATAACTTTGTTTTAATCCTAGCTACTGATGATTAAAGTTTCAAGTTCCGAAAGTTGGTTATCTGTTATGTAAGTTTTCTAGATAAATCATAATGATACATATTGGTCTATATGTATCATTATGATACAAATAGATATTTTAGGCACTTCCAATCTAAACTTCATTATAACACTAAGTTCACTTTTTACATACGTCTCACAGGAATCTGAAGAAGACCTTTATAATGCAGATGAAGATTTATCTAAAGCGATTACCTTGTATGTACCACCATTGACTGCTGCCTATCCAACAGGAATCATTGATAGTGTTGTTGCAGATATTGACACATGCAATCAGCAATACAACATTTATAGTCAGTCTTATATTAGTGACAATGCTATTGCAGTTTTTTCTCAAGTCCCTATTTGCAAGATTAATCTATCATATGTCAGGAAGAAACCTGCAAAGAGAAATAGGCATCCTTCAAAACTATATCAGTCATAGTTTGTTAATGTTTTTTATTCTGGGTCAAAATATAAAGAAGTCATCCAGCCGTGTAAAAAGTTGAACTACCAGTTTGAAGGTCACAACATTTATGGACCATATGCTGAAGAGCTCTTCTCTAAGTTCTCTCTTTGGATGTCAGTTGACTATACAGAACACAAGCTAGTAGGTAAGATTGATGAATCACCTTTCATAATATCATATATATATATTACTCTCAATACTGATTGTAATCATAATTTGCTTTTAGGAAAGGGAAAGATGAGCACTACATGACTAAATACGCTGACCTAAAATCAATGCTTGATTTTATAGTTGGACGCCCGGTAAAAAAAGTTGATTTTATGACATGACCCAATCAAGTAAATGTTGAAATGATGAGGTATTCCTCAAATAAATATATATAGCAAATAACAGTTTTATTGATTTTTATAATTTAAGCACAAGCTGATTTTTATAACATGACCCAACCAAATTGATGTTTGCAGTCTAATTTACCTTTTCTGGTACCAAATTTATCAAAGTGATACATCTGTTTCTCATATGTATCATTGTGATAGATATGTAAAAAAAAATGCCACCACAAGAATAAATCTGCAATATGTATTATTCATATACTATGCTGTTATAAATTCATAAGTATCAACTGTTTTATACTTTGTCTTATGCATGGCTTATATGAATCACATATTCTTACACATTTTAATTTTCTATTATAGCACATCGATGTGGTATTCTAATATCTTTGAAAGAAAGCAAAACTGGACACCACTAGTGAATATAGATATACCACTGTGAATTACATGCTCAAGAACTACATCCATGACACATACACTCATTATCACCAAATTCAATATGAGATTGATCTTAGATAGAAGGACAAAAATATCCGTTCAATGAAAGTTACGTCAGTAGAGAGATCAATTTGTGAGATTATTCAAGGACTATGCATTCCAGCCGGTATTCCATGGCATTTGGTTGACGAGGTGTACGTGCCAATAAATTGTAAGGGGTCATTTCACTGGGTGTTGGTAGTCCTAGTACTCAAGGACAGATGTATTCGTGTGTATGATTTGTTGAAAGGTCATAGAGGTCATGTTGATGAGATAAAAGAGCTTACTGAAATGTAGTCAACTTATTTGACAATATCTAATTTTTTCAAAAAAATAATCACACAGACTAGTCACTACTAGAAGTATATAAGGAAAAGACGGACTAACATCCATTTGATGTTCAGATTGTTAATGGGATTGTTTGACAATCAAGAGGCACGTTGTACGTATCATTTATTCTTTTAAATAAGAGCTCACAGCAACCTATAAAATATCTACTGTTCTATTTTCTAAGGATTGTGGCTTGTTTGTTGCGGCATATGCTGAATATTTAAGTGATGGGAATTAAATACCTTCTTCAGATTTTAATCCAAAAATGCATCGTACAAGATAGCATCATTGTTATGGGACTATGGTGTGAACAAGGCATGCAATGGTTATGTTAGTGACAATCAGGATCCGCCTAGGCCTAAATGCACCTTCATTCAATATAAGGATATAGAGATGGTTGATGTTGAGCCGTAGTTGTCTAGTATTTGTTGTTTGACAAAAGGATTGTGGTTTCTTATGTTTGTGGGTTTCTGGATATTTTGTTTCTTATGCTTGGGTATTTCTGGATATTTCAAGACAACTTGTTTTATGTATTAAGTTTTTAGTTTTTTTGTTGTTAATGTCATGACATTTTATCTTAACAACAACTCTTGTTACCTTCGTTACCTTCGTGAGCAATGAAATCTTTGTTAAAAGGATTATAACCCTGCATGATGGGGAAGATGTCATTTACAATTCAACTTGGTGGCTATGATTAATTGAAAATATATGTGGAATAGACGATGAGCCAATGTGATATTTGGTTTGATCACAAAAGTAACTTTTGCTAGCAGTTGAATTTATAAAATTGTATTCATATTGTACCAATCTTAATTTATGGATGGAAAATAGTAGGTGACTTTACAAGAATATAATTGGCATATACAATTTTAATTGCACTATCAACGTTCATTAATGTTTCATAAACCAAGGCAGTGGAAGTTAATAATTTCTGGTGAAAATAATCTCAAATTTGCATTATTTGGAGTTGCATTTCAGGTGTCTTACAATTGATATGCAGCATAATAATCCTATTAACAATCACAAATGTTCAAATATGTAGCACTAGTAAATAATTTGTTGTAGATGTATCACCAACATTCCAGTTCTGTTAAATAGCCATAACAATAAATCACACATCACTAATATGAATCACATAAATTTCACGAATGGTTAATATGAATCATATAATAGTCATAAATTTTTTAATATGTATCAACTGAAAATAATATGTTGAAAATATATCACCAATTAAACTATTGATTTTAATATCTAATATGAATCACATAAATTTCACTAACGGCTAACATTATTCATATAACATTCTTACAAATTTTAATATGTATCACTTTGTAATTACATAATGGAAATGTATCACTATCATTCCTCATCTAATGAAATCTATAAACAATGTTGTAATTTCCCAAACTTTCTTTAAGTCATATCTAGTCTCCAGAAGAGTTAGTGATGACTTCCTAAATGATTAAAGTTTAAATTAGACAAAATTTCTCCAATTTCAACTTTTTATCATGTGGTAAATTGAATTATCTTTCCAACGATATCAATTTCGTCCAAATTCGGTATCGGAGTAAAAAGTTATGGACGTTGTACAGATAACTGTCGAAACTGCCCAGAAGTGATGGTTAGGACGGCAGACCATCGAGCTAGCGACGGACCATCGACCAAGCCGTCGCGACTAAGGTAGTGAATCCATCTTCTGTTCTAGTGCGACGGTCAGGACCGACAGACCGTTGAGATAGCGATGGACCATCACCCAAACCATCGTAGATGAGGCAGCAAGTTCAGGTTCTGGCCAAGTACGATGGGATGGACCGACTGTCCGTCGCTGGCGCCCAAACCATTTCCACTTCCGATTATTGATTTTAAGCCATTTTTAAAAGGGTATTTGGGTCTTTTTCCACCTGTTTTGACCCCTAATTTTACTAGACCAGAGCTCATAACTTCATTATTCATCTATAACACTAAATTAGGGTTTCTCTCAAAGATCAATCCCCAAGATCAAGAAACCCTAGGTGTTTAATTCCAAGACAAGGATTCAAGCTTTCTTCTACCAATATTCAAGAAATCATCCACCCAGGTATGTCAAGTGTTGATTCATGGGTGATTTACAAGAAATATAAACTTTGGATTCCATGGTATGAATTGAATTATATCCATGTTTATGTTGTTGTTTGATTTCCAAGTTGACGTCTTTAATGACTATCGTGAAAATATGTTAGTAAGTGGTTGAAATTCTTGCATTGGAAGTGTAAAATATTTCCATAAAGTATTATTTCAATATTCATGCCCAAGCCTAAAGATATGCATGCAAGGTGTTGGATAAAATGCGTAAGAGAATAGGAATCATGCCTTATGACTCATTTGTGACCAAAATTGATGTATCCATATTTCTCCCTTATGTTTGATATGACTCCCACGTTATTGTTATGATTTGTAATGGATTGACGTAATGCTCATGAGATTAGGCTTATAAAATTATGATATGTTTACATGCATTCCTACTCATGTGTAAGCTTATAGCATGCGAATTCTTCATGAAAATCCCCAATGATTGTACAATGAATTATTGACTATGGTCATGTGTCAAGAAGTGTCATGTCTTGTCAGTTTCATGCTATCGAGTCCTGGGGGTACTTGTACCCAATAATTTAGCTATATGCCTAGAGCCAGTGTCATGTTTTCCAGATACTCTCAGTCAAGCCATGATTCATAGAACTCTGTCAGTCATGTGACTCAGGAAAACTCAGTAAACTCAGTAATCCCAGAAATCTCAGAAATTCAGTAATCTCAATAGTGTTTCATCAGTCAACGGAACTCAATGAATGCAGTCTAGTTCAGTTCAGTTAAGCATGTTCAGTGTCTATTCAGATCGGAGTAGGATTCAACACTGAGTGAGCCCAAGGATGGGAAATCACCTGTTATTAGAGGGTGTGATTCTTAAAAACAATCTTTGTGCTCCAAAACTACGTAGCCAGCGTAGGTTAAGACATCAAACCTGCTAGTTGAGGGTAGATGAGGTGGATTAACCTGTTATATGAGGGTTCCACCATTCTCCTTAGAGTACCTAGTAGATGAGGGATTACTTAAAGCTTGTCCTTACCAGTGGCCCGGTATTGACACCCTTCCAATTGGGGTTACAGATTGGACCCCAACTCAATTATATTATTTTATTTGGGTCATGTCGGTTAGATCACTAATTCCCAAAGGTAAAATCTTAGTCTCAGTTTCAGTAGTAGAACTCAGATAGTTTTACAGAATTCAGGACTGTCAGATACAATTACCCAGCTCAGTACGAAACTCAACTAGTTCCATCAGAAATAGAACTGTCAGACACAATCATTCAGATAATAGCATATCATTTATACGAAAACTTATGTTATCAGTATTCAGATTCAGTGATTTCATGATCTCAGTTACAGTTCACGTATTCATGCATGTATTCTCACATTTATTTTATTCAGTCAGTTAGTATTGTTCATGCATATAAACCCCTTGTATTCAACCTACCTTGCTTGCATACCAGTATATTCAATTGTACTGACGCATTTGCGCTATGGTATTTTATACCATAGGTTTAGAAGCATGAGCTCCAGAGGATCCTTAGTAGATCAGACGTTCAGCAGTCAGACTAGCAGTGAGTCCTCATCATTCGAGGATGTTATAATTTGATTATTTCATTCTTTCAGTACTTAGTTTATTTCAGTAGTTGGAGTTAGTTGGGGACATGTCCCATCAACTCCTTATCCAGACAATTTAGAGGCTTTCAGACTAGCATGTTCAGATAGTTATTTTAGTTTTGGTATTGTGATACCTTATTATTCAGATGTTATGTTTTATCAGATTTTTGAACCTTATGGCCTTTCAGACTTTTATTTCGCATTTATACAGTATGTTATACAGTGCTCAGTTACAGATATCAGTCATGGGTTATCTTGTGATCTTTCGGGGTCATGAGCACCGTGTGGCATTTCGGGTACCAGATTTGGGGCGTTACAAATGTAACAGGGATGGGTGGTATGAATCACATAACTATCATGAACTCTAATATATCTGCAACTGAGAATAGTACTAATGAATTATAAATATTAATCTTAAAAAAATATTTCTGTTTCAAATGTAAACAAAATAGCTCAAGCAATAAATTTTTGAGTATTTAACTCAAATTATTGAATTCAAAACATTGAACTAAGTAAAAAAATCTGAGCCAACTTCAAATAAAAATGTCACATATCTATGGGAAAGTAGTTGCATGTGCGTCTGTTATGGCCTTCATACCCACACTTGCCACAATGATTAGTGGTTGATGAAATTTTTTTGCTACTTTTCATTTTTCTTCCTTTTTTAGGTCTTTCTAGTGGACGTTTATATTTTGAAGGCAAAATCAAATCTTCTAACACCTCCGGCGGTACAAGCCAATCTCGCTTATCGGGCATTGGGCACAGTGGCATTTCATAAGTCTTGACTAGTATCTCCTTCTTATAGTAATCACAACAGTATGACTTCATTTTCTTAACATGTTTGCTTTTCAAAACAATAATTGTGTGCGCGCATGGAATCTTATCAAGCTGAAATCTACCACAGTTGCATGTTCTATTATCCAATAGATCAATGTATTTTCTTCCTTCTTCATACATACCGTATATGTATTTAGTTGATTCTCTAACTTGAAAAATATTTTTTCACAAAGAGTTATGTTAGTCAACATAATCTATGAATCATAAATATTACAAATTAATTAAATATAAAGAATGAGATTTCAAGTGGAGGCATATTTGTACAGATGTACCAAAATAATACATATGAGTTCCAGATGTATCACTTTGATACATCTGTTATCGGAAAGTTAAAATAGTCTGCAAATCAACTTACTTACAGTATAATTAAATAAATTACCATCATACGCGATGACTTTTCCTCGTTTAATTAAAGAATTATTTGAAACTTACCTCCCAATGAGTTTTTAGCAAGAAAGCTAGACTGGTCTCTATTTTTGCAGTTCCACACACCAAATAAGATTCTGACCTGTTCAAGAAAATCTAAAATTGGCAGTTCACATGCCTCAACTAGACGAGAGTTGATCCATTCTGCAATGTTGGAAGTCATCATCCTCCCCCTATTTATCGGAGCATGAACTCGTGATCACTTTTCAAATCTAACATTTTCTAGATATACCTTTACTCTATTGTCAATCTTTTACACTTTACACATAAGCTCATCAAAATCATCCAACTTGTACGTTTTAGCCATGGAAAAAAACTCGTTGGTCAGCTTCTCCTTACTTTTTCTATAATTCGTGCAGGCATTATTCCAAAGATGCCAAACACATGCAAAGTATGGTATGCATGGGTATACCACACTAACCGCCTTGATTATATTTTTATGTCTATCAGAGACAACACACATATTATCGAGCTCACCGAAAGAATACTTAAATTGATAGAAAAACTATATCCAGGAGGAATCATTCTCGGAATCTACAAACCCATACGCAAGTGGCAAAATATGACATGATACATAACATCAACCAATTATTATGTCTAATTTATATAACAATTAGCATCATTTGCTAGAAAAATGTAAAAGAATCACTACATGCAATACCTGCTCCATCAAGTGTGCTAATTGAAATGAATGTTTCCTTATATGGTCCACTCATGTGACATCCGACTACTATCACAACAGGCCTACAATACTTAAATCCCTTAATAAAAAGATGTAGTGCTACGAATAGATACATGAACTGATTATCTGGAGACTTATGCATCCTTATATGTGAATTGGGATAACATATGTATCACTATGTATCACTATGTATCACTATGTATCACTATGTATCACTATATCAACCATCAGAAATTGACATAGTGATACATTTTGATTAAAGTATCACTATGGTTAAACCGTTGTTGTAGATAATTTGTAGCAACGATTGTCTAATCGCCTCTAATTAATCATTGACATAGTTGTAATTTCTAATAGTCTATATTAAATCTAAGTATGAGGAAACTTTCCCTCAAAATAAAGATGTCTTGACAAATACCAAGAAGAACGATCAACAAGCACTCACTCTCATCATCTAATGCTTGATGAAGCCATGTTTTATGAATGTGGCGATGGAACCACCTCCCCCCCCCCCATCCCTCACCCAAAAAAAAGCATAAGAGATTTTACAAAATTCTCTCAAAGGAATTGATAAAGTGCCAGGTAAAACTTCAAACTATAAGAGATGATTTTGATGTTTTAAAAATGAGGGAATTCAAATTTATTTTGGATTACTGTTCAAACGTCATGTCTATTGTAAATAAATTGGTCAAACCTATCGACAGACACCTAAAGTAGCAGCGATTTTTCACTTAAGCACATTAAGTAGACAGTGTTCATTTTAGGCACCTAAACCAGTCATCAACTGTGTCATTTTAACACTTTTCGCTGACATGGCATGGCGAGTGTGTAATACTCGCCATGAGCGCGTGAAGCTTCTCATGATTTTAAATAATTTTTAAATTAAAAAAATTGTAAATTAAATAATTGATTTAATTTAACTTAAATTAAACTAAACCTACCCCACCGCACCCCACCCTCACTCCAACCACCCCAGATCATCATATACAACACCCCCACCCCTCACTCCCAACCACCTCCCCAATCGTCTTTTTTAATCTCTCAACCCTCAATTACCTGTGGAACCCCCGCCCCCATTATCAGTGAATGAATCCTCAAAAATGGAAGTTAAAGAATTTTTCATAAAATGAAAACAATAATATGGGGAAAGATGAAGGAATTAATTTCATTATTATTAATCAATTGGTTGATGTTCATTTTCAAAAATAAAAGTTGAAGAATTATGGAAAGCCATGGGAGAAAGAATGGTGGAAGGAGGAGAAAGATGAATTATGGAAAAATGAAAGCTGAAGGAATTAATTTCATTCTTATTAATCAATTGGTTGATGTTCATTTTCAAAAATGAAAGCTGAAGAATTATGGAAAGCCATGGAATAAAGAATAGTGAAAGGAGGAGAAAGTTGTTGCAGTAATGGAACAAGGCAAAAGAGAAAAGTTACGCCGCCATGAAAAGTGGGAGGGGGAAGAGGGGGGGGGGGATTGCTGCAGCAAAGGGTGGAGTACTTGGAGAAAATAAGCTTGTGGTGGTGGTGGGGTGGAGATACTTGGAGAAGATAATGTTTTTTTTTGGGGGTGGGGGGGGAGGGTTATTTATTTATTACTTTTTATTTTTAATTTAAGTTAATTATTTAAAAATTATTTTTTTAATTATAATTTATTTAAAATTATTGTTTACACAAGAACGCCATGTGTCCTTTTTTAACTGGTCGTATGCCATTTCAGCAACGTGTGTATTACACACACATTAAAATATCAGCTGATTGTAAAAAGTGTCAAAATGACACAGTTAATAGCTGGTTTAGGTGTTTAAAATAAACATTGTCTACTTTAGGTGTCAAAGTAAAAGATCGTGCAAAGTTTAGGTGTCTATCGGTGGGTTCCGCCAAATAAATTTGAAGGTATGAAAAGAAAATAAATAATGTATGTATGGTAGATAAAATATCCTTCATTCTTTACCCCCTCAATTTGATTATGTGATATATGCTATAATAGACTTTAAATCTTAAGACTCAATAATGATGGATCAATTGGAGCGTTCCTTACAAGTCCACAAAGGAAAAATCAAGAGTGACACAAGAAGAGACACTAGAGCATCTTTATAAAGCCAAGGCATTCTTCGAAAATAATGGAAGTGAACAGAACAACAGAGGGAACGAAAGAGAAAGAGGCTTTGTAGTTCATGGAAGAGGAAGAAGCTATGTTAAAAAAATTCAACAATGAAGATTAAAGATATCAAACCCTTAGATGTCATAGTAGTGGTCAAAGACATGAAGATGACGTGGTTACTGTCAAGAGAGATGACTGGAAGAAGGTATTGTTACAATCGATTTTAACTAATTCAAAACATTTCACAACTTTGGCGCATTTGAAAACAGAGTCAGCAGTTAATTTTTAGGAAATCAAGAAAATCATTTTAAAGGACTTTAGAGCAACCTTCAGTAAAACTAAAATTTGAGTAATTAAGGGTTGATGTTAAATTTTTAAGAAGATGTGAGATACTTAAAACATCCACAAAGCGTGGTTCCGATGGATTAAAACATTTGGCTAACTTTGATCATATAAAAAAATTATCTGCAGAGATATATTCTAAATGAGTAGAATTTTTATTGCTAGTTATCTATTCCTCTTATCCCAGAACGAAATAATGTGAATGCCTATATTCAAATAAACTTTAACTTTCAAGTTTTATCTAAACGAGTAGAATTAACTTACTTGTATTTTATTAGTTTTAAATAAATTTTATCTTTTTATTTTTATTTTAAAACATTTAAAAAAGAAAAGAAAAGAAAAGAAAAGAGCCCTAAGCTAACCCATCTCCCCATTCCCCTCAACCTCACGTGCCCATTACCCCATTTTCCACATTTTCCTCCACACACACGTCTCTCAACCTCTCCCAGATCCAATTCCCTCACGTTCATCACACAAATACAATAATATATAAGTAATACACACACGACAGACACAGAAGGGAGGACATTAAAAAAGAAGATTAAAAAATAACAAAGGCAAAACAAAAGAAAGAAACAACCAAAGAAAAGGAAAAAATAGTGAGTAACTAGAGAAGAAAAGGGAAGAAAACTAAGTGAAAACAAGTCCGGAAAGGAAAGAAGAAGAAAGAGTAAACTTTGAGGTTATCATTCGCGGTTTCAAGCTCGTTTGGCTCCTAGAATCAGTGGATTATAGTGATTTTATTATTGTGAATCGATCTTCTCAAAGGTATATCTCAATCATCTTTGTATAATTCAATATTGCAATAATTCAAGACTTGATTCCAATATATTATGAAGTTTTTCACATCGCGTATCTATCTAGCGTACTATTAATTTTAATCTGATATATAAAGCATGTCGTAATTACTATCACTATATTTAGTAAAAAAATTTTATTATCATGTTCTACATCTTATTGTACATTTAAGTAAATAAAAATATTTTTAATTAGTTTGTGTACGCTTCATGAATGTGTGACGTGTAGGTTTGTTTACCATAGTTATTTGTGTCTCATGTGGCTATATTTGTATATTCATTAGGATGATATTCTAAAGGGTTTGCATGATCTAAACATTTTTTTAGAGAAAAAATTATGATTAGGTCGAACCGTAATACGTCACTTTATTTATTTTATCATTTAACTCGTCCTGTTTCTTATTTCACATAGAGTGTTAGTTGATTGATAGAAAGAAGAGAGAAAATGAGAGCAACCTGCATGAACTATAGGAAAAAGAAAGGTAATAACCATTTCCAGTGAAAAAAAAGCAACAAATTGATCATACTACCACCACCGCTATCTTAACATATTAAACAATATTATTGCAATTTACGGCAACCGGAAGAAGAAAAATAATAAGTTCTGCTCGTCCTCTTCATAAAACAACCCAAAGTATATATATTGAGATGTTATTCATGGTTTCGAGTTCCTCACTTTTGAGCGCTAGCTAGTAAAAAAATTAATTTCCGTAAGAGGTAACCGTTAGTCTTTCTTTATGATTTAGTTCAACAATTAAACGAATTTTAATATAATATTATGAAACCACTCAAATTCATGCGTATATGATCTATCAATAGTTTTGATGTATTATAATATGAATATAATGAAAAAAAAAAGAGAATTTACAATTTAATTTGGAGAAAAAAATGAGATCTAAAAGATATTTTGTTTTAAAATGGATATGTGAATACTCGTGACTATCGTATTTATCTTGGGTAGCAAGTTAAGGATGTTATTCGAGCCTATGTTTGTGTTTGAGTTTATTTTCAATATTTGTTTAAACAAGTTTATGACATGTTCTCGAAAATTTAATGAAAGTGTTGAGGAATTAAACATTTTAGTTGACTTTATGGTAATATTGACGGGTAAGACAGTTGTCTGTTTATTTATTGACTTAACGAAGGATAAAATCATTTTACGATGACCCGTGGTTTGTTATTTCATTGGTTGGAATGTGAATATGCAGTCTTCTTGACAAGATTAAAACATGATGTTCAGGCAATATTTGTAACATATTTGAATTAATATGGGTATTTTGTTTGATTTTCACTTACAGTTGAATTGGTCATAACAATATGCTTTGACTTTACTTCAATTTTCCTTCTATCCCTTTTTTTTTTGAAAGTGCAAATAAAGTTAGACAATAAATTCAAAGTGCGAGATTAATTTCGATGTTATTATATAAACGAGAGGGAAAACCTACTTGTAAAGAAGTGAATTTGCAGAAGAATGAGTTTAGATTTTTGGCAGAGAGAAAATTAAAAATTTAACTTACAAGGAAAAGTTAACGATGAAGTTGGAAAGTCCTGCTACTGACCATTCGTTATAATAAATTTTAACATGCCATTTGAAGCCGTTTGAATCGGGTTGGGTAGATTCTAAACCTATTAGGTGCTTATTTAGACTAGAAAAATGGGATCGATCTATAAATGCCTCAAGGCACGAGAAACATATCAAAACTTGTGGTACGACCGAAAAGTACTGCTATCGGCAAGCCACACATTAATATAATTAAATGATTTAAAATAAATTAAAAGTAGGATGTACGTAACTTTAGGACCAATAAAATGTTATATATCTAAAAGATTAACTTAAGCCAGACATAAGTCATTAAAGCGACCGTGCTAGAACTACGGAACTAAGGGGTGCCTCACACCTTCCCCTCGGTCAATAAAATTCCTTATCCGAATTTCCAGACCGCAGACCAAAAATAAAGAGTCATTTCCTTTTGAATGAGGATTCAATAAGGTGACTTGGAACACCCAAACTCAATTTCAAGTGGCGACTCTGTAAAATAAATAATCCCTTTTTAAAACGTCACTTTAATTGGAAAAAGCCATTTTCTCTAAAACCAACTCTCTAGCGGAGTTGGGGCGGTAAAAATAGGGGTGTGACACTTTTGAATCTTGTTGATATAATTGAACCTTGTTTTCTTCTGCTTTGCCACCCTCATTGGTAATTGTCTTAGAATAACCTCTTCAGACACTTTACCATCTCAACTATATTTCTTTCATGAGTCTTCTTTTTCTTGAATCCTTTTCTTTGTTTCCTAGGTGAAAGATCTCAATCCTTAGCCACTTTAGCAAAGCATTCATCCAATATTTCATCCTCATCTTCTTCGTTAAATATGTCAACACCTTAATCACCCTCAAACGCTTTCATTGGATCTTCTACCAAATCTCCTGGCTCATACCTCTTGGCCTAGAACCCTTTGGTAGGATTATCCGTAGCATTCAAAGGTGCACTTTTTTCATCCACAAGTTGTTCCACGGCTAAATATGGAAGAAACATTGCATAACATGGCACAAATTCTGAGGCTGTTGGACTTAACTTGCTACACGTTGGAGGGGATGAGGCTTGCTTCTCCTCCTCTTCCGTATTTGCCCAACTCTTTATATTTGTACCACTTTTTTGGTGACTCTTGGCTTCAACCTTGTTGTTTAAATGCGTTGGAGTTAAGACCACTACCCCAACCACATCTTGTTCATTCCCTTTGAATAATACTTTATGTCCAAAGTCATCCCATTGCTCACCAATTGACTCCATAGACGGAGAAGGGATTTCACACACCGAAGCATCCAATGTAGCCATCAAGGGCTTCAAGACAGGTAGTACGGGACAAATCAAGCTTGCAACGTGTTGTTGCATTAGCATATTTGTCACTTCTGAAAGTGGAATTTGACATTTAGGACTGTCCGAATCAGATTGGTGCTCATTTTTATCTAAAGAGCCTCAAAGGTGTTAGGATCCACAACATCCTTTGTTGCAACGCATTGTTTCTTTGCCACATTAAGTTCTTTGCTAATTAGAGGACTAACAGATTGTTTGCGTGAAATCACTGTCCAACCCTCATCTCCAACATCATCTCTAGTATTGTTCAACTCCATACCCTGCTTAGAAACCATCAAACTCGTAGTCCCGACACTTGTATCCACAACACTAGGCAGATTTTGAAAAGCTTTCTTTTCAGCCTATGCTTTTTTTGATAATTTTTTGGACACCCTAGCCAAAGCTTGTCCAACTGGAATATCCCCCATGTTAACTCTATTTTGTTTTTTCTTCTTAATATTTCGATAATCACGCGCATCTCCTTGCAATTTTTCAACTGAAGCTCCCTGAATCTCCGTTGTCGCATCATCTTCTTTTTGGAGCAGTACTTTTTTTTTCAATTAACAATCGACACTTCTTATCATCGTGACCCTGGTGCTTACAATGGGTGCAATATTGAGGTAAATTATCATACACCACCTCCTGAAACTCCTCAATAATTATTCCCGTAACTTTTTCTACACTTTGAAATCGAATACGATCTGGATGCTTGTCCATTAAGTCAAGGATGACTCTAACCCTAGTCGTGCTCGGTCTTGATCTCACTTGTGTGGCCTTATCCACAACAATAGGTTTTCCAACTGCTGAAGCAATGAAAAGCAAAGACCTTTTAGCAAACAAATCCGTCGACAAGTTTGAAAATGAAATCCATACTACCGTACGTGAAGTCTCCTCCTTAAAGTTGAATCCAATAGTCCACAAAAAAATCCTAATCTGATGATTTTTTCCATTGTGCATGAAATAATTCACACCTTTTGATAATTCAGCCACAAAATCATCATATTGATCCATACGAATAAGAAGTTGCCTTTGAACAAGCAACCCGGCAAGACAATGTCCCTTAATGCTGAGAAACTTAGGCAAAATCGATCTTAAAATTGACAAATCTGGTGATCCCATGGATAATTTAACCACTATGGCTTGATGAAGTCCCTCCTCTTTGGCAAAATCTTGTCGTTCATCCAACGTAAATTTTAACGTTGGGATTCCATGAACAACTTCAATAGGTATTAAACTAGTTTGTGAAAGATTAATAGTTGATTGTGTTTGATTTAACTTATCAACTTAATTAGAGTTTGTATTGGTGTTTGTAGGGTTTTGGAGAATCTCTCCCATAGCCAAAGGCTGGGGAGAGACGGTGGTAGCCATAGCTACCCTGGTTACCCATGTCACCAAAAGAGAGAAAAAGAGAGGCTAGGATTTTATCTAATTCAAGCCCTTGAGCTAAATAGTTGATTCGATTTATTAAATATAGATTTTTGAGCTTCTTATTAACTACGAAGGGGCATAAAAATTCCCCAAGTTATTCCACGATCTTGAGTTGTTTGCCTATTAAAACCAAATCTTATTGATAAATAAAAGAGTTGACAAGACATCAGAATGGTTCCTTCATAGACTAGTACTTGGTCCAAAATTTTCAACAACAGAATTATTAACTTTTTTTTTAATTTAACTTCTGGGGTACGGAGGCATTTCCCTTGTTATAGAAAGAAAAAAGGATTTACAATATTTCAACCTGCATAATGGCCTAGTCCATTCTGATTTCTGCATATAAAATATTTGGCTACATTTGGAAAATAAGAGCATAACAAAACTATATAACCCAAAGTTTCTCCTCTCCAATATACAAAAATACAATTAAGAGATGAGAGGCATAAACTACTGAGAAATAAAAAGTTAAGAGAAGTTATGCCATATGAACCTAATTTTCACGAATTTGAGCTTGAAGCTTTGAGGTTGAATAAATCAAGTCTGTACAATGCCAAAACTTTGGGGTAGGAGGGTGGATATTGAAGGAGAACCCCTTGACTGTTAGCAATCTGATTCAGTCTTTGATGACTTGATAGATTCCAAGGTGGTTTGGTTCTCTCATTAAGCATATTAATAATCAACATATATAGAGTCATTTTCCATAATGATTTTGTTCCTCGAGTTTGCTTGGCACCATTTGAGAGCATAAAGTAACCTCTGCCTCAGCATAATAATTTGATCCCTGAGAGAGGTGCTTCGAAAAGGCCATTATCAAATATCCATAAGAATTCCTCCTGCTCCAGTTTTGCCAGTGGCTTGTGAAATTCCGTCATCATTAAACTTGAGACACCCGATTGAGGTTTATGCACTTAACCAAAACCGTGGTAATTCTAGGGACAACAATATGTATTTTTTTGCATTTTCCAGCCAAGAATTGCATATCGGGAAGCCGTCAGATAGTTTAATCAATGCCCATCGCAAAGGTGACAGTATGAAAAAATGGACTCAGATAAATTTCCCCCATAACGTGTTGTAGAGCTTGCTTTCCAAAGTTCCCAACAAATAACAACTGGAATAATTTTCAGCATTTTTCTATGGATGTAGTTTGATGGATTCATTGTCCACCATTTCTTTAGAAGAAGTGGCATAGGAACATCTACCCCAAGTAATTCCCAAAGGTCTGCTATGTTGTCATAGCCAACTCTCTAGTGACAAAACAGTAACGTGTGATTTCAATTTGTAGGTTCCTGCAAAAACAACATTTAGATACTATATTTTGACCAAATTTGATTACAATATCATCAAAAGATTGATGAGATAAAGAGACTATACTATAGTTGTAAGATTTGTATGTCTATGAATCCATGGTTGTGATGTGATTTCCTTATCTTTGCAAAGTTTTTGTAGTGATTTGTTATATCTTTATCTAGGTGATATGATTACTTGATTAGGTGATGATGTACATGTATACTTGCTTCTATAGGAGTGCTGGTGCTTGGAACTTGTCATTGGGTTACTGGACGATCTATATCCATTGCTTTTAATCCCTTTCCATTAAAATTATTTTTTCAATATTTTTGGTAGTGGATGGGTGAGTAACGCATAAGAACTTGCCCTTGGGAAGGGAAGAAAAATTGGAAACGGTTGCAAATTTTCTAGAGTTTGAAAAAAAGTTCTTTCCTTGTCTGGTCTATGGATCATCTTAATAATATAATCCAATCACTCCCTTGTTTTGAAATAAATCATCAAGGACCAAATGGTCCCTTTCCTCGATATTTGGGGCTTTGAGCTAAAAGTGACAAAAGAGTTTAAAATGAGGTGTAGGTGATCCAAGTCTTAATAATTGAGTGAGATGACAATTACTTTATTATGGATTAAGAAAGTTGGGTAATTTTGAAAATAGCCCAAAAGTTTTTAAATTTACACTTTGATCCAAATATTTACCTAATATAACGAAAAACGGAGCAAAAAAAGGTGTGTTTCTCTCTCTTCTCATCCATTATTGTTTTCTCTCTCTTAGCAATTTTTGTTGTTCATTGTTGCTACTGCTTTATTCATTATCTTCTTCTTCATTATCATCATCTTCTACTTCATTATTATCTTCATCTTCTTCTTATTGACCATTATTGTTGTTGTTGTTACCGCTACTATTGCTATTTGACCAATTTCTTAGGTCAATTTTTATTTCGTACATCACTTTTCACTTTGGCATTACTCCATTGGAGACTTTGGTAAGTCAAATTATGATTTTTAGTTGAATTTGTCATTTGGATAACTGCTATTGTGCTTTTTTTCAATAATAGATAGCACGCGAACATGAATGCAACATAAGAGCCATCTGTTTAATTAGATCAATCATCTGTTGCGATAGATGAGACATCTATTTCAATAGAAGACTCATATGTTAGATTCATATTTATGATTTTATAGTGTCGTTACATGAATTGAACAGATGGGTTATTTTTGGCAACGTATGACTGATCTGTTGCAACAAATTAGTTATCTGGTGCAACATGATAGATATTTATTGCAACAGATTAGTAACCTGTTGTAACCAAAACTGGCTCAATTCTAACAGACGTGTTATCTGTTGCAACAGGGTAAATATCTGTTGCAACAGATTATTAACCTGTTGCAATAGAACCTGAACTCGATTACAACAGACGGTAAATATCTGTTGTAACATATTAGTAACCTATTGTGATAGAACTTGACTTCGATTCCAACAGATCATCATCTGTTGTAACAGGTAAGTCATCTGTCGCAACAATTTAATTATTTGTTACAATATGTCACTCATCTGTTAGAATCAGCTTCAAAGGTGCCTTAGTACTGTAACATCTATCCCAATAGGCACTTTATCTATTGCAACAGATATATAGTCTATTGCAACATATGATTCACCTATTACAACAGATGACTCATCTGTTGAAATCATCTTCAGGAGCGTAACATGAATCCCAACAGGTAAGTAATCTGTTATGACTGATCACTTACCTATTGCAATAGATTACACATTTGTTTGGATTCATGTACGGCACTATGAAATCACTATTAATGTTTTTTAACAAATGACTTTATTTAGTTACCACTAATGGAGGGACCAATAACAATAGGGGTGGATTTTCATGGTCAATGGATCGAGAAGAGCAATCAATAAGTATGGCATTGGAAGGAGGGTGAAATGCTAGAGATGATAGCTATGACAGTCCAAAGTGATGTTTTGTATTAATCATTAGCTATTCTGGACTGAGTTATCAACCGGAAGAACTCGTCATCAGCTACATGCACAGCTCCTTTGAAAATTAGAGGGTACTACCTTTTAAGATAACCAATCAGGTTCGGTTGTATGCTTATCTTAGTGATTCATCTAGATCGGTGTTAAAGGTGTACGTGATTGAAAAGACGAGAGATACTGAGAAACAGAACATAGAAGAAGAATATAATACCCTGAACTTTCTTTAAGTCATATCTAGTCTCCAGAAAAGTTAGTGATGACTTTCTAAATGATTAATGTTTAAATCAGATAGAATTTCCCCAATTTCTACTTTTTGTGGGAAATTGAATTAGATTTCCAATGATACCAATTTCATCTAAATCTGGTATCAGAGTAAAAAGTTATGGACGTTTTACACATAACTGTCGGAACCGCCCAGAAGCAACGGTCAAGCCGATGGATCGTCGAGCTAGAGATGGACCGTCACCCAAGCCGTTACGACTAAGGCACTAAACCCATCTTTTGGCCAAGTACGAAGGTCAGGACCAATGGACCATCGAGCTAGCGACAGACCGTTACCTAAACCATCACAAACGAGGTAGAAAGTCAGGTTCTGGCCAAGTGCAACGGTCAGGACCGACGGACCATTGCCTAAATCGTAATAAACAAGGTAGAAAGTTCAGGTTCTGTCCAAGTTCGATGGTTAGGATTGAAGAACAGCCAAGCCAGCAATGGACCGTTGCCCAAACCGTCGCCATTTCCGATCAACAATTTTAAGCCATTTTAAAAGGGTATTTGGGTACTTTTCCACCCGTTTTGACCCCTAATTATTCCAAAAAAAAGCTCATAACTTCATTATTTATCTTTAAATCCAAATTAGGGTTTCTCTCAAAGATCAATCCACAAGAACTAGAAACCCTAGGTGTTTAATTTCAAGTTAAGAATTCAAGCTTTCCTCCACCAATTTTCAAGAAATCATCCACCTAGGAATGTCAAGTGTTGATTCATTGGTTCTTTTCACCCATGAAGCTCAAGAAACCCTATTTGAAATATAAACTTTGGATCCATGGTATGAATTGAATTATATCCATGTTTATGTAGCTGTTTGATTTCCAAGTTAAAGTCTTTAATGACTATCATGAAAATATGTTAGTATGTGGTTGAAATTTTTGCACTGGAAGTATAAAATGTTGCCATAAAGTATTATTTCAATATTCATGCCTAATCCTAAAGATATGCATGCAAGGTGTTTGATAAAATGCCCAAGAGAATAGGAATTATGCCTTATGACTCATTTGTGACCAAAATTAATGAATCCATGTTTCTCCCTTATGTTTGATATGACTCCCACGTTATTGTTATGCTTTGTAATAGATTGAAGTAATGCTCATGATATTAGGCTTATGAAAGTATAATGTGTTTACATGCATTCCTATTCACGTGTAAGCGTATAACATGCAAATACTTCATGAAAATCCCTAATGATTGTACTATTAATTATTGACTATGGTCATATGTCAAGAAGTGTCATGTCTTGTCAGTTTCATGCTATCGAGTCCTAGGGGTACTTGTACCCGAGAATTTAGCTGTGTGCCTAGATCCATTGTCATTTTTTCCAAATACTCTCAGTCATGCTAGGATTCATAGAACTCAGTCAGCATATGAATCAGGAAAACTTAGTAAACTCAGTAATCTCAAAAATCTCAGAAATTCAGTAATCTCAGTAGTGTTCCGTCAGTCAATGAAACTCAATGAATGCAGTCCAGTTCAGATCAGTTAATCATGTTCAGTGTCTATTCAGATGAGAGTAGGATTCATCACCGAGTGAGCCCAACGATGGGAACTCACTTATTATTAGAGGGTGTGATTCTTAGAAGCAATTCTTATGCTTCAGAACTACGTAGCCAGCGTAGGTTGAGACATCAAACCTACTAGTTAAGGGTAGATGAGGTGGCTTAGCCTGTTATATAGAGGTCCCACCGTTCTTCTTAGAGTACCTGTTAGATGAGGGATTACTCATAGCTTGTCCTTAGTAGTGGCACAGTATTGACACCCTTCTAATTAGGGTTGCAAATTGGACCCCAATTCAATTATATTATCTTATTTGGGGCATGTCGGTTAGATAACTACTTCTCACAGTTACAGTCTCAGTCTTAGTCTCAGTAATAGAACTCAGATAGTTCTACAGAATTCAAGACTATCAGATATAGTCACCCAGCTCAGTACGGAACTCAACTAGTTCTATCAGAAACAGGATTGTTAGACACTGTCATTCAGATAATAGTATATCAGTTATACAAAAACTTATGTTATTAGTATTCAGATTCAGTGATGTCATGATCTCATTTATAGTTCATGTATTCATGCATGTATTCTCACATTCATGTTATTCAGTCAGTTAGTATTGTTCATGCATATAAACCCCTTGCATTCAGCTTACCTTACTTATATACCAATACATTCAAACGTACTGACGCATTTGCGCTATGGTATTTTATACCATAGGTTCAGAAGTACGAGCTCTAGAGCATCCTTAGTAGATCATATGTTCAACAGCCATACGAGAAGTGAGTCCTCATCATTCGAGAATAGCATGATTATTTAATTACTTTATTATTTCAGTAGTTCGAAGTTAGTTGGGGACATGTCCCATCAACTCTATAGTTTTTAGATAGTTTAGAGGCTTCCAGACTAGAGCATGTTTAGACAGTTATTTCAGTTTTGTTTTGGTATTGATATACCGCATTTATCAGATATTTGAACCTTATAGCCTTTCAGCCTTTTTTCGTATTTATATAGTATATTATACAGTGCCCAGTTATAGATATCAGTCATGGGTTAGCTTGTGGTCCTTCGGGGTCATGAACACCGTGTGGTATTCCGGTACCAGATTCGGGGCGTTATAAACTTGGTATCAAATCCTATGGTTCAATAGTATCCTAGGAAGTCTGAAAGGCACCTCTAGTAGAGTCTTGCGCATGGGTGTGTTGCGCGCCACATTTATGTATATGAGGCTATAAGATGTTTTAGGAATAATTTTCCTTCTTTCAGTATTCATGTCTTGCCGGTGAGCATTAGCTCAAATTTAACTCTTAGTCTAAATTCATTTCTCCCTTTTTATTTACAGAACATGCCTCCCAAAAGAAAAAAATAATCAGTCAGCCCCTCAGCCCGTCCAAGAAGATCTCTTAGACGAACATATCTCTCATGTAGAGTTTAGAGCTGCATTCACTACTCTTGCTAATTTAGTTGCTACCCAGAATGAATGACTAACTGTCGTTCCAGCCAACCCCGTGGCCAATTCAGCTATAGCCAGGATTCAGGACTTCGTCCGAATGAATCCTCCAGCCTTTTTTGGGTCTAAGTCAGACGAGGACCCTCAGGAATTCCTTGATCAGGTTTAGAAGGTTACATATATCATGGGGGTGTAAGCCTTTGAGAGTGCTGGGCCAGCTGCATATCAGTTGCAGGATATGGCTCACACATGGTTCAAATAATGGAAAGCAGAGAGGGGTGCAGATGTAAGAACCATAGAATGAGAGGAGTTTTCCACTGCTTTTCTTGATATATTCTTTTCCCTAGAGCTGAGGGAAGCTAAGGTGTTAGAATTTATCAACCTCAGGTAGGGAAACATGATAGTGAAAGTGTATTTTCTTAAGTTTACTCAACTAGCTAGATATGCTCCTCGTGTGGTGACAGATAGTAGGGCCAAGATGAGTAAGTTTGTTTCTGGGGTGAATGATAGTGTGGTCAATGAGTGAAGATCTGAAATGTTGATTAGTGAAATGTACATAGCCAGGCTTATGATCTATGATCAACAGATAGAAGAGCAGAAGATTAAGATAAGGGAGAAGCAGAATAAGAGAGCAAGGAAAGCTAGTTTCAACTTTGCTCAGCCTAAGTCAGGGGGTGGAAGTCGTTCTAAATTCCAACCAAAGTAATCCGTTCCATCTCCTTCCTCAGCCAGTGCTCTAGTGCCAAAATTCAGAGACAACAACAAAAATAGGGCGCCAGGTTCTAAGTCACAGGGAAGTGTTAGCAGTACCCAAACCTATCCTCTTTGTCAGATATTTGACAAGCATCATTAGGGTACTTGCAGAGCTGGAAGTGATATTTGCTTCAGATGTTGTAAGCCAGGCCACAGAGTTAGAGATTGTCCCCAGCCAGGTCCTCAGGGTCAGCGTAATCGCCCTCTAGCTTAGTCCAATCACCCGAATAAGCATGGTGCCTCTTCCAGTGCTACCAGTGGACAATGCCAAAAAAAACTCTATGCTCTTCAGTCCCAACAGTATCAGGAAAATTCTCTTGATGTGGTTACTAGTATGTTACATATCTTTCATGTACATATTTACGCCTTGCTAGATCCAGGAGCTTCTTTTTCTTTTGTTACTCCCTATATAGCAGTTGATTTTGAAGTTAGTCCCAAAATTCTAGAATATCCCTTCTCAATCTCTACCCTAGTTGGTAAAACTATCATAGCCCGACGAGTATACAGGAACTATCCAGTTATGATATCTGAGAAAGTCACTTCAGTAGAGTTAGTCGAATTAGAGATGACTGATTTTGATTTCATTCTCGGCATGGATTGGCTTCATTCCTACTATGCCACAGTCGACTGCAGAAATAGAGTTGTCCATTTTTAGTTCCCGAATAAACCCTCCTAGAGTGGAAGGGTAGTACTTCAGTTTTCAAAGTTCAGCTTATTTCCCACATTCGAGCATGGAAAATGATATCTAAGGGATGTGTCTATCATTTTGTTCAAGTTAAGGACACTAGTTCCGAAACTCCCAGTCCCAATAGTGAATAAATATTCAGATGTCTTTCTGAAGATCTTCCAGGAATTCCTCCCGAAAGGGAAATAGACTTCGGCATAGATCTTCTTCTAGATACTCAACCTATATCTATTCCACCATATAGAATGGAACCAGCAGAACTCAGAGAGTTGAAAAAACAGTTGAAAGATCTCCTAGATAAGTGTTTCATCAGACCCAGTGTGTCCCCATGGGGCGTACCAGTCTTATTCATGCGCAAGAAAGATAGTTCTGTTAGAATGCGTATAGACTACCGTCAGCTCAACAAAGTCACGGTAAAGAACAAGTATCCACTTCTCAGAATCGATGACTTGTTTGATCAACTTTAAGGTGCCAGCTATTTCTCTCAGATAGACCTTAGATCAGGCTATCATTAGCTCAGAGTTAGAGAATGTGACATTCCAAAAATAGCTTTCCGAACTCGGTATGGTCACTTTGAATTCTTTGTCATGTCCTTTGGTCTTACCAATGCCCCAGATGCTTTCATGGACTTGATGAACCATGTTTTCAAACAGTACTTGGACATGTTCATCCTAGTTTTTATAGATGATATTCTTGTCTATTTCTGCAGTGAGCATGATCATGCAGACCATCTCATAATAGTATTGCAGACTCTCAGAAATCATCAGCTGTTCGCCAAATTTAGTAAGTACAAATTTTGTATAAGGTCAGTAGCATTTCTTAGTCATATCATCTCCGGTGATGGCATTAGAGTTGATTTTCAAAAGACCAAAGCAGTGAGAAACTGGCCTAAACCCATCTCTCCATCAGATATTGGAAGTTTCTTGGGTTTGGCTGGATATTACTATCGATTTGTTAAAGAATTTTCATCTATTGCATCCCCTATGTCCAGATTGACTTAGAAGAAAGTCAAGTTTCAGTGGTCAGATCCTTGCAAAAAGAGTTTTCAAGAGTTGAAGACTCGGCTCACCTCAGTTTTAGTTTTGACTCTTCCAGACGGTTCAGATGGATTCGTAGTGTATTGTGATGCATCCAGAGTAGGTTTGGGTTTTGTCCTCATGCAGGATGGTAAGGTCATAGACTACACTTCCAGACAACTTAAACCCCATGAGAAGAATTATCCTACTTATGACCTTGAGTTAGCAGCCGAAGTTTTTGCCTTAAAGATTTTGAGGCATTACTTGTACAGTGTTCATGTAGATGTATTCACAGATCAAAAGATCCTTCAGTACTTATTCTCTGAAAAAGATTTTAACCTCTTTCAGAGAAGATGGTTAAAGATCTTGAAAGATTATGACATGAGTGCCCTTTATCATCCGGGCAAGGCCAATGTAGTGGCCGACGCTCTTAGTAGACTGTCTATGGGTGGTGTTGTTTATGTTGAGGACAGTAAGAAGAAGTTAGCTCAGGAAGTACATCATCTTTCCCGACTAGGTATCCTCTTAGTTGATTCAACAGAAGGTTGTATATGGGTTAAGAATAGTTCAGAACAGTTCAAAATCATCTCTAGTATCTGAGGTAAAAGAAAAGCAAGATAGAGATCCTAGTCTTGTTAAGTTGAAAGAGTTGGTCAGACATCAGAAGGTAGAGGTTTTCTCCTAAGGGGGAGATGGTGTTCTCCATTGTCAGGGTCGTCTGTGTGTTCCAGGTGTAGATGACTTGAGGCAATGAATTCTTGCAGACGTATATGGTGCGCTCGACTCGATTCATCCAGGGGCCACTAAGATGTATCACAATTTGTGGGAGATCTATTGGTGGAGTGGGATGAAGAAAGATGTTGTAGAGTTTGTGGCTAAATGCTCTACATGTCAGTAGGTTAAGATAGTGCATCAGAAGCCTAGCGGGTCCATGCAAGAGTTTAATATTCCTACTTAGAAGTAGAAAGAAGTGATCATGGACTTTATGATGGGTTTGCCTCGTACTAGTCATCAGCATGATTCAGTTTGGGTCATTATAGACAGGATGGCCAAATCAACTCATTTTCTTCCAGTCCATACCTCTTATTCAGCTGAGGATTACGCCAAACTCTATATTAGGGAGTTGGTTAGATTGCACGGTGTTTCATTGTCTATTGTCTCAAATAAAGGTACCTAGTTCGCCTCTTATTTCTGGAAAGTGTTCTAAAAGGGTCTTGATACCCGAGTTCACCTCAGTATAGCCTTTCATCCTTAGACAGACAGTCAAGCAGAAAGGACCATTCATACCTTGGAAGATATGCTAAGGGCGTGTGCAATTGATTTCAAGGGGAGTTGGGATGACCACTTGCCTTTGATTGAGTTTGCATACAACGACAACTATCATTTCAGTAATTAGATGGCTCCATTTGAAGATCTCTATGGTAGGAGGTGCAGATCTCCAATCAATTGGTTCGAAGTAGGTGAGGCCATAGTAGTAGGGTCTGACTTGGTATTCAACACCTTAGAGAAAGTTCAGTTGATCAGAGAAAGACTCCGGGCTGCTCAGAGCCGACAGAAGTCTTATGCAGATGTGCACAGAAAGGACCTCGAGTTTGAGATTGGTGATTATGTGTATTTGAAAATCTCTCCCATGAAGGGAGTGAAGCGGTTCATCAAGAAGGGAAAGCTCAGTCCCCGATATGTCGGTCCCTTCAAAATTCTTATTTGTTTCGGTAAGGTAGCTTATGAGCTTGAATTGCCTTCAGATCTAGCCTCAGTTTATCCAGTGTTCCATGTCTCCTTGCTAAAGAAGTGCATAGGTGACCCATCAGAAGTTGTCCCTATAGAGGGTATTGATGTTCAGAACAACCTCTCTTATGAAGAGATTCCAGTCAAAATTCTTGACTACCAGACTCGTAGACTGAGGAACAAATAAGTCTCTCTAGTCAAAATTCTTTGGCAGAATCAGCCCGTTGAAGGAGCTACTTGGAAGAAAAAGCAGACACACAGACCAAGTATCCTCAACTCTTCTCTGCAAACTCAGACTCAGCCCAAGGTAATAGCTTTCCTTAAGCTTATTCAGATTCATGTTCAGATTTTAGTTATAAATTTGGTATCAAAATACCCTTACATATTCAGTTATATGTTTATGTATCATGTCAGTCATGTATTCATGCATCAGATATGCATTCTTATCATGAGAAATTCCGCTTCTTAGTAATTTCAGTCATGCATTCATGAAGACTATCTTTCACACATCTATGCATCAGACATGCATATTCAGTATGAGATTTCAGTATATCAGAAGTTCCAGTCATATAGACATGTTCTATGTTCACGTCCCTTAAGTAAGATCGGTCGATCAGCTTTCCCAGTCTAGTCAGTCCCATTCGAGGATGAATGTTCCCAAGGGGGAGATATTGTAATACCTCAAACTCTTTTTAAGTCATATCTAGTCTCGAAAAGAGTTAGCAATGACTTCCTAAATGATTAATGTTTAAATCAGATAGAATTTCTCTAATTTATACTTTTTATCATATGGGAAATTGAATTATATTTCCAATGATACCAATTTCGTCCAAATCCGGTTTTGGAATAAACAGTTATGGACTTTTTACATAGAACTGTTGAAACCGCCCAGAAGCGACGGTCAGGCCGATGGACCGTTGAGCTAGTGATGGACCGTCGCCCAAGACATCGTGACTAAGGCAGTGAACCCATCTTTTGTCCAAGTGCAACGGTCAGGACTGACGAACAATTGAGTTAGCGATGGACCGTCACCCAAATTATCGCTAATGAGGCAGAAAGTTCAGGTTCTGGCCAAGTGCGATGGTCAGGACCGATGGACCGTTGCCCAAACCGTTGCAGAAGAGGCAGAAAGTTTAGGTTCTGGACAAGTGCGACGGTTATGTCTGATGGACTGTTAAGACAGCGATGGACCGTCGCCCAAACCATCGCCATTTCCGATCAGCAATTTTAAACCATTTTTAAAAGGGTAATTAGGTCTTTTTCAACCCATTTTTACCCCTAATTATAGAAGAACAGAGCTCAAAACTTTATTATTTATCTATAACACCAAATTAGGGTTTCTCTCAAAGATCAATCCTCAAGAACAAGAAACCTAGGTGTTTAATTTTCAGTCAAGAATTCAAGCTTTCCTCCACCAATCTTCAAGAAATCATCCACCCAGGTATGTTAAGTATTGATTCATGGGTTCCTTTCACCTATGAAGCTCAAGAAACCCTATTTGAAATATAAACTTTGGATTTCATGGTATGAATTGAATTATATCTATGTTTAAGTTGTTGTTTGATTTCCAAGCTGAAGTCTTTAATGACTATCATGAAAATATGTTAGTATGTGGTTGAAATTTTTGCATTGGAAGTGTAAAATGTTGCCATGAAGTATTATTTCAATATTCATGCCTAAGCCTAAAGATATGCATGCAAGGTGCTTGATTAAATGCCTAAGAAAATAGGAATTATGCCTTATGACTCATTTGTCACCAAAATTGAGGAATCCATGTTTCTCACCTATGTTTGATATGACTCCCATGTTATTGTTATGCTTTGTATTAGATTGACGTAATGCTCATGAGATTAGGCTTATTAAAGTAGTATATGTTTACATGCATTCCTATTCATGTGTAAGCTTATAGCATGCAAATACTTCATGAAAATCCCCAATGATTGTACTATGAATTGTTGACTATGGTCATGTTTCAAGAAGTGTCATGTCTTGTCAGTTTCATGCTATCGAGTCCTGGGGGTACTTGTACCCGAAAATTTAGCCGTGTGCCTAGAGCCAGTGTCATGTTTTCCAGATACTCTCAGTCAAGCCATGATTCATAGAACTCAGTTAGTCATGTGACTCAGGAAAACTCAGTAAACTCAATAATCTCAGAAATCAGAAATTCAGTAATCTCAGTAGTGTTCCATCAGTCAACCGAACTTAATGAACGCAGTATAGTTCAAATCAGTTAATCATGTTCAGTGTCAATTCAGATGAGAGTAGTATTCACCACAGAGTGAGCCCAAGGATGGGAACATACCTGTTATTAGAGGGTTTGATTCTTAGAAGCAATCCTTGCACTCCAGAACTACGTAGCCAGCGTAGGTTGAGACATCAAACCTGCTAGTTGAGGGTAGAAGAGATTGCTTAACCTGTTATATGAGGGTCCTACCATTCTCTTTAAAGTACCTGTTAGATGAGGGATTACTCACAGCTTGTCCTTACCAGTGGCGCGGTATTGACACCCTTCCAATTGGGGTTACAGATTGGACCCCAATTCAATTATATTATCTTATTTGGGGCATATTGGTTAGATAACTACTTCCCTCGGTTACAGTCCCAGTATCAGTAAAAGAACTCAGATAGTTCTATAGAATTCAGGACTGTCAGATACAGTTATCCAGCGCAGTACGAATCTTAACTAGTTCCATCAGAAACAGGACTGTTAGATACAGTCATTCAGATAATAGTATAACAGTTATACGAAAACTTATGTTATCAGTATTCAGATTCAGTGATGTCATGATCTCAGTTATAGTTTACGTATTAATGCATGTATTCTTATGTTCATGTTATTTAGTCAGTTAGTATTTTTCATGCATATAACCCCCTTGCATTCAACCTACCTCACTTGCATACCAGTACATTCAAACGTAATGATGCATTTGCGCTATGGTGTTTTATAACATTGGTTCAGAAGCACGAGCTCTAGAGGCTCCTTAGTAGATCAGACGTTCAGCAGTCAGACTATCAGTGAGTCCTCATCATTTGAGGATAACATGATTATTTTATTACTTTATTATTTTAGTAGTTCAGAGTTAGTTAGGGATATGTCCCATCAACTCTACAGTTCTTAGACATTTTAGAGCCTTTCAGACTCTAGCATGTTCAGACAGTTATTTCAGTTTTATTTTGGTATTGATATACCGCATTTATCAGATATTTAAACCTTTTGTCCTTTCAGCCTTTTTTTGTATTTAGATAGTATATTATGCAGTGCCCATTTATAGATATCAGTCATAGATTAGCTTGTGGTCCTTCTGGGTCATAAGCACCATATGGCGTTTCGGGTACCAGATTCGGGGTGTTATAAAGAACAACAAGAAGAAATCTTTGATGATAGGTTGGATGATCTAGACATGAATATTCTATATGATGATCAAACACCTACGCTCATTGATACGACCAATATGGTAGGCAGTTCTTCTCGATCGACACAGTCTGGCAATCTTCAAGACGATGGGACCGGCTTTTTTAATGGAATGTCATTCAAGGACAAGGATGAACTATCTACCACTTTATTTATTTCTTACTTGAAAAAAGATTTTAGAAGAAAGAAGGTGATTAATTTGAGCAGTGACTTTTGCTATAAATGTGCTAATCCGAACTGCAAGTGGTGGTTGAGAGCAGTGAAGTACGTAAGTTCTGACAGATTCGTCATTCATAAACATGAAAAGCATCACATATGTGGTTCAGATCAAATATTAGGCCAAAATCTTCATGCTACGACAAAGGTCCTCGGTAAATATTTCAAGAGTAGTTTCTCCGATGGCAAAGGCCCTTCTACACGGGTTATGACCAATTAAATCCTTACGAAATTGGGTTTCCTGGTCAGTTATTGGAAGATATATAAGGCCATGGGGATTGCCAAGGACTTGGTTAGGGGGACACAAGAGCATGGGTATGCAGTCCTGGATGCTTACCGTTACATGATTGATTCAACAAATCCCGGAAGTAAGGCGACATTGCATATTGATGAAAATGAAAGGTTTAAGTACTTTTTTTATCCTATGGTTCTTGGATTCAAGGTTTCGACATTTGAGAAAAGGAATAGCCACCGATGGTACCTTCTTAAAGAGAAGGTATAATGGAGTTCTGTTAGCGGTGGTGGCGCAGGATACGGAGAGTCATATCTTTTCTATCACTTTTTATGTGGCGGACAAGGAATGTGATGTCTTTTATGGATTTTTTTGGAACAACTACGAAGCTGTGTTGAATATACCGAATAGTTGTTTTTTGTTTTGGATAGACATCCAAGTATTCCAAAGATGGGTTTAATTTTATTCACTTCAGCTTACTTTGGTTATTGCATCAGATATCTTGGAGAGAACATTCAGACTAACTATCACAATGAAAGGGTCGTGATCCTTTTTTATAAAGCAGCTAAAGAATATAGTAGAGAGGAGTTCTTAGACTATTTCAATCAAATAGTGGATGTGCATCTAAAGGTAGTAGAACATCTCGTACGTGTCGGTTTTGAGATATCGAGCCGGGCATTCTGTCCGACGGATGGTACATTCTTATGAATTTAATGTCTTGTTTGAGTTACAATTTAGTATGTTGTCGTACTAAGTGATTATTTTGTTTAGGTACAATATAATGACATCAAACATAGCTAAATCGGTGAATTCATTATTTGGCGATGAAACAGAATTTTCCATCAAGGCTCTGTTTGAAATAATAAACAAGAAGTATGGTCGATTTTTTAACGAAAGGCGTGTGAAGTTCAAGGGCCCAAGAAGAACCCCATTTGTTCTAGAAATAATAAAAATAATATCAACAAACATCAGTTTGGGGAATAGGTTATTATCTCATCAAATGGAAAATTACAAATTCAGTATCACCGGTCATGGTGATGTTGCCACGGTCGATGTTTAAACAAGATCGTGTACGTGTATAGTGTTGACTTGGACAAAATACCCTGTCCACATGCCATGACAACGATTCAAGCTCAATACGATCCAAAATATGGACCTAAAATTTACGATCACTCCTTTCAATATTATTCGGTGAAAAATATAAAATAGCATATAGTGGGCATATTACTCCGGTGTCTCCCGAAGAATCTTGGGTTGTTCCTGCAAAGCTTTTGGGGAGATTAATACCTCCTCCATATATTGACCCAAGCACTATCAAACTGGGAAGAAATTCATATAAGAGGAGGTGTGGAGTCGGAGAATCGTTTTCATCAAGAAGAAACAAGTGCTCCGTATGTAAGCACGCTGGCCACAAAAGAACTACATGCCCGGATCGTAATCCACCATGATTGTTGTAATTGCAAAAACTTGTGTTGTTGTTTGTTGTGGACTTTTATATATTTAACTCATTGTTGTGAATGTAATCTTTTCATTTATTATATATAAAATATCTTTTTTAATAACTTGAGCATCAATAAAAAGAGGCAAAACATAAACTAAATAATACAACAGACAATAATTATTTTCAACAGATTACCAATCTGTGGAAACAGATAGACATTAGCTGGAAAAACATAACACAGTTCCATCAAACATGAATATTTTCCTCCAACAGATGACAAATCTGTCACAATAGATGGATAATCTGTTGACAAAAACCCAATCGATAACCAATCTGTTCCAACACATGGTCCATCTGTTGAAAGAACTCAAAAGCCAAAATTGATACTGGATTCAAAATTACTCCTTACCTCCAACCATCGACCGATTAACATGTATGTTTAGAAGAAATAGATAGAATGAAAATTGAATAAGAATTAAAAAGCCAAAGTCGACTAAAAATAAATTTTTCACTAAACAAAAAATAAAATACATTAGGTATAGATCCGATATAGAAAAATTAAAATACATACGCTAAAAGAAAAAACACATTCTAATTATTATCATCATCATCATCATCATTAATGACAGCCGACCAATCAACTCACAGAAGCAGGACCCTCATCTGCCTCTGCATCTCTCTGAACATCCTTACTCTTACGGTGACCAACTCTCTCTGAGGTCATTAACCTGCCTCTGAAGTTCCCGCACTGTGTTGGGCAGAATATCAATGTCCCAAACAGGATCATCCATATCTAGAATATGCATGAATTGACAAATGTAAAGAAAATAGTCCAAATGTAATACAACGTATACTACCAACTAGTAGATTTACACAGAAAAAAAACTTACCTCAACGAGAAATGAATATGCTCTTTGAAGAGAAGTGGTTGAAGATATCATACAAAAAGAAAAAATACACGAAATAAATAAAGAGGAGTAGAATGAAGATTTAGGAGGTACCTATTTATAGAGGACTAAATCTAGATGTGTCAGGCCAAAAGGCACGACTGTTCAGCTCCACTGTATTAATTACATTCAAACTGGTGGCATTTTGTTTTCTATGAAAAGTTGTGACTTTTTCTTTTAATTTAATACTTTTCACCTTTTAAAAATAGTTTGAGACTTGATAACAGTCGTTATTATTGAGCTGTTGTAATGGATCGTCCATCTGTTGTAATAGATCGTCCATCTGTCATAACAGATTTACCATATGTTGTAACAGATGGTCTGTATGTGCGATAGATGGTCTGTCAAAATAGATTTACCCTTTGTTGAACCATATGGTTTATATGTGCAACAAATGAGAAGTCTATTGCAACTATGTATTATCTATTGCGATAGATGGGCCATCTGTTGGATAAGATATTTTGATTTGTTCTAACAGTTGATTCATCAGTTGCAATAGATGGGGAATTCGATTCATTAGCTATTTTTAATGTGTTAGATAAAAAGTCAAGACTCTTCACCTCTTTTTTAATAGTCATCACATGCGTGCAGATGAATAAACACTGTCTGGTCTGTCGCAATAGATTTACCATCTGTTGCAACATCTATTGCAACATATGTAATAGCTGTTGTGACAGATGGACTATTTGTTAGAGAAGATGTTTTGATTTCTTTTAACAGCTGATTCATCAATTACAACAGATAAAGAATTCGATATGTCAGCTGTTTTGAATGTGTTAGATAAAAAGTCGTGACTACCTCTTTTTAATAGTTATCACATGGGTGCAGATGAATAAACACTGTCTGTTCTATCGCAATAGATTTACCATCTGTTGCAACATAAGAATTATCAATGGTGATAAATGGATCATATATTGGAGGAGATGTTTTGATTTCTTCTAACAACTGATTCATCAGTTGTAACAGATAGAGAATTTGATTCATCAGCTATTTTGAATATATTAGATAAAAACCCATGAATCTTCACCTCTTTTTTAATAGCCATCATATGCTTGCAGATAAATAAACACTGTCTGACATGTCTTGATGGGGTAGGAAGAATAAGGTGCGTGCAGTTGAATGGATCCACTTTCATGTGTGGGAGTTTTGTATTATTAATCAAGCTACCATGATAGACACACATAATGTACAATGATTTTGTGAATGCTATTTTTACCAATTAGACATTGATCCTTTAAATAAGATCCTGCATTGTATAGTTTAGTTTAATAGGTGCGAACTGATAAGGCCGAAGGGTTCCAAGACGGTGGTGTATATACCCTATTACAATTTAATGACGATTTATACTAATGTTTTTGTGTCAAGTTTGGGGAAGGGTTCAAGTTTTTGGTGGCAGTGTAAATATCCAATAGTGATTAGACTGAATTTAATGGCACAATGGACTTCTTGAAAGGCCTCCAAAGCCTCACATTGTAGCAAACAACGATGGGACCAATAGAAATTCCCCTGGTCCAAATTTACATGAATGGGTAGCTCGAGGAGACTATTATACAGTAGAAGGTGCTTGGGAGAATACCTGTGCGGGAAGGAGGAGTGGAGAAGACCATATATCATCTCAGACCTTATTTAAGAGGAAACACAAGAAAGCAAGTAAGGAACTTCAAGCGAATCTGGCCAATGAAATTGACATGAGAAACGAAAAAACTGAATAACTTCAAATGTGGAAGTGTATCCAAATATAAAAATCTGTCAGTCATTGATGAAAAAGAATAATGGTCAAGACAAATGGAGATGGTCACTTTGCTAGAGACTATAACTAGCGAGCGTGGACTCAATGAAGACTCACAAAGTGCAGGACCATAACTCTAAGGAAGAAGCTTCGCTAGCACAGGAGATTAGTAAGATTTTCAGTCAAGAATGAAACCTGAACGAACAAGTCCAGAAGTAAAAATAAGAAAGACAAGGCGTTAATTTCTAAAGTCTAACTTGCATGCCATGCCTTCTATTTATGGCTATGATCAGGTCAATGGCAGTAGAAATAAAAAGATCTGAAGTTGGGCAGAAATCCCATGCCTTGTTGTTTCCATTGCCTATGACTTGACCAGAGCCATAAACAGGAGGCTTGGGATATAAGTTTAACTTGAAAAATTGACACCTTGGCTTGATCATATTTTTTAAATTCAGGAGTAGTTGGTTTAGGTTTCAATCCTAATCGACAATCTTACTACCTTCCGTGCTTGCGAAATTGCTTCCTTAGAGTTCTAGTCCTGCATTTTGTGGGTCTTTATTCAGTCCACACTAGCTAGTTGCAGCCCCCCTGACAAAGTGCACAGTTCTAGTCCTCTTGAGCATTTTTATTTTTCAAGAATGACTGATGGATTTTCATTTTTTGGATACACTTTTAAATTTGCATCTCATTCAGTTTTTCATTTTTTATGTCAATTTCATCAGCCAGTTTCTCTACACTTTCCTACCTACCCTGTGTTTCTTCTTTAATAAGGTCTGATTTGATATATGGTCTTCTCTACATCCCCCTTCCCACACAGGTATTCTTACAATAACCTTTTACAATATAATAGTCTCCTCGAGCAACCCATCCATATAAATTTGGACCAGAGAAATAACTATATTCATTTCCATTCTTGTTTGCAGCAGTGCGAGGCTTCAGAGCCCTTTCAAAAGTCCATTGAACCCTTAAAGTTAGCGTAATTTCTATTTGAATGTTTACACAACCACCAAAAATCTTAACCCTTATCCAAACTTGACATATAAACATTAGCAAAATCTTCATTATACTGTAATAGGGTATCAACACCACCGACTTGGTTCCTCAGCCTTACCAGTTTAAACCTAACAATCTTAACTGTAAAATGCCATATCTTGTTTGAAGGATTAACGCCTAATAGGTAAAGAACCAACATTTTCAAAATCATTGTACTGTATGTGTGTTTTCACGATAGGTTGATCAGTAATACATACCTCCGACATATGAAGTGGTTCCATCTGCAAGTAGCTTATTCCTCCGAACCCATCCTTACTCTAGCCTTTAATGCTGGTCGGGAAAAAGTTGATCTAGTTTCACTTCCTTTTATCTGCAAAAAAGAGAAATATATTTGATGTCAAACAAGCAAAGAACAAAAAGAACATTACAAAAGGGTAACACAAAATTGAATGAATCAATAGATGACCGATCTGATGTAACAGATTTCCAATCCGTTCAATTGAGAGGCATCTGTTGCAACAGATGAATGACATATTACAACAGATGGGTCATCTGTTGGAATAAATCAAACCAACCTTGCTACTGGTTTGATTTCTTTAAACAGTTGCTCTGTTTGTTCTAACAACTGATTCATCGGTTGTAACAGTTGAGGAAACTGTTGCAACACCTCCACCAACAACATCAACAACAAAAATACAACACCATATATTCCAATAGCATCAACAAAATAAACAACACATGTTCCAACACCACCCCCACCCCCAATAACAACAACACCAAAGTAACAAACAAAAGGTATAAAAAACTATACTGACAACAAGGCTTTTTAAGTTCTCATAACCGATGACCTTTTTTTATAGATTTTAATAAAAACAATAGTTCGTTCATTCAAGATTTAAAAATCACCTTTTCTTTAATTTTCTCAATAAATAGGAAACTGGTAATGAGAAAAAAGAAGAGAGAGAGAGATAAGTTGAGTTTCTCATCTCGAGTTACATTATGGCTGAAAGAGAGAGTACTATTATAGAAATGGGTTTTAAATATTCATTAATAAATTTTGAGGGGCACGAGGAGATGGTGACATTGAAAAGACCAGATAATACTACTCGCTGAGGAGATTTTTAAGTTATCCAAGTAATATTTTTTACCGCCTTAGTATTTTATCTTTTTTATCTCGGACAGAAAATACCTAAATTGCTTTAAAAAAGAATCTTAAAACATCTAAGTCATACTTTGCAACAAATAGCAATTTCTGTTTGAAAATTTCCAAAGCTTGGTCATCTGTCATAATAGATGATTTACAACATATGGGTAATCTGTTGCAATAGATGACTTAATCTGTTTGATTAATTCTAACAGATAATTCATCTGTTGCAATAGATTGAACATTTGTTTTTATACAATTTCAATTGAGTTCATATGTTCAACTAATGTCTTAATTGATTAATCTAGGACTAGGGGTAAGTTCTTATAGGGTCAACTACAACTTCAATTGAGTCTTTTGGTAACTGCATAATGAGATGGTATTGCGTTCCTCCCGGCCAGAGTCATCGATCGATCACTCTAAGCTGAATCAATTCTTATTACCTAATATGTTTAACTAATACCTTAGTTGATTAATCTAGGACTAGGGATGAGTTCTCATAGGGTCAACTACAACAGATGGAAGTGCCTATTTGATAATTTACAACATATGGGTAATTTGTTACAACAGATGACTTAATCTGTTTGATTAATTCCAATAGATGGGTAATCTGTTGCAATATATGAGTTAATCTATTTGATTAATTCCAACAGATGGTTCATTTGTTGCAATAGGTTTAACATTTGTGTTTATACAATTTCAATTGAATTTATATGTTCCACTAATACCTAAATTGAATAATCTAGGACTAGGTATGAGTTCTCATAGGGTTAACTACAACTTCAATTGATTCTTTTGGCAATCGCATGATGAGACGGTATTACATTCCTCCATACCAAAGTCATCGATCGATCACTCTTAGGTGAAGCGATTCTTATTACCTTATATGTTTAACTAATACCTTAATTGATTAATTTAGGACTAAGGGTGAGTTCTCATAGGGTCAACTACACTTCAATTGAGTTTTTTGCCAATTGCTTAATGAGATGGTATTGCGTTCCTCCAGGCCAGAGTCGTTGATCGATCACTAGATGAATTGATTTTTATTACCTTATATGTTTAACTAATACCTTAATTGATTAATCTAGGACTAGGGATGAGTTCTCATAGGGTCAACTACGACATATGGCAGCGCCTATTTGATAATTTACAACAGATGGGTAATCTGTTGCAACAGATGACTTAATCTATTTGATTAATTCAAACATATGGGTAATCTGTTGCAACATATGAATTTAATTTGTTTGATTAATTCCAATAGATGGGTCATCTGTTGCAACAGGTTGAACATTTTTTTATACAATTTCAATTGAGTTTTTATATTAAACTAATACCTAAATTGATTAATCTAGGACTAGGGATGAGTTCTCATAGGGTCAACTACAACTTCAATTGAGTCTTTTGGCAATCGCATGATGAGACGGTATTGTGTTCCACCCGACCAGAGTCATCGATCGATCACTCTGAGATAAAGCGATTCTTATTAGCTTATATGTTCAAATAATACCTAAATTTATTAATCTAGGACTAGGGGTGAGTTCTTATAGGGCCATCTACAACTTCAATAGAGTCTTTCGGCAATTCCATGATGAGACGGTATTTCGTTCCACCCGACAGAGTCGTCGACCGATCACTCTGAGCTGAATTAATTCTTATTACCTTATATGTTCAACTAATACCTTGATTGATTAATCTAGGACTAGGGATGAGTTCTCATAGGGTCAACTACAACAGATGGATTTTTAGGACCCGTCGAACAATGTGTTCCAATTCTCCAACTTTGAGCTTACTCCCATATTGGAGGAAATAGGAGCATTTATGGGAAAGGGAAATAATCTTCACCGAGGAGACCCTATGATACCGAAGCATGTCACAGGAGAATGGTTTTTTGAGCTGTTACAAATAAAGGAAAAGAACATAGGGAGCTGGATAGATAATAGATAGATTCATCTAGAGTTTTTGTATGAAAGATACGATCAAGAAAATGGATTTGAGTTGTTTGGGTCAAAACTTAACAAAGGAGGGTGCCGCTGGACTTAGTATAAACACGGTTACAATGCATTCAGAGTGACTTTTTTGGGAATTATGGTATTTCCAAGGAGAGGAGGAAAAATCAGCACAAATCAGGCCGCATTCATTACCAGTTTTGAGAAGAATCCTAAGGTCACCCTCGTGCCTATGATTCTAGCAGACATTTATTGGGTCCTGATGAAGTGCAAAATGGGGTGGATTATTTTGAAGGATGTAACATTCTGTTGCAGCTATGGATGCTCGAGCATGTTCGTTATTTTCCATTTGCGTAGATTTTCAAGTCGAATGGAATGATTTTATAAAGGTTCATAAGAAGAGGATTGAGGACCAAAACTTTCCCGAAGGAATAAGAGCTTGGAAGGAGTACTTGAAGGGGTTAAATGCTGACAAAATCATGTGGAATTATCATTGGTTCCCTTCAAAAGAGGTGATATATATGTCCAATTTCTGGCCTTTCATCGTTTTAATGGGTCTTCGAGGTGTTCAGCCCTACGTTCCACTCAGAGTCATGCGACAACTTAGTCGACGATAGCACCTACCGCCAGTTGAGGATATGAAAGAGTTATGTATGAATTCCTCCCTGACATCCCTCTAAGAAAGTTTAAGATACTTAAGATTTGGGGAGAATGTGTACTTTCAGGTTTTGAGCACATGGTGGAAGATTGCGACAAGGGCAAGATAGACTGTTGGTATTTTCCATGGTTTCTTAACCAGCCTCCTCTTAAAGCCATGCCAAAAAGGTCGGCAAGAAGTCCAGTGGATCGAGAAACAGAGATTGAGGTCAGAATTAAGCAGGTTCAATGCAAGATAGAAGAGAACTATTGATCTACTCTGCACATCTTAAATACGGACCAGGAAAGGGCTAGAGAAGAATTGATTCATCATGAGGAAAAATCTGAGGCCAGAGTTAGGCTGGTTCATAAGGAAATTAAAAAAGAGCACCGCGTTACCATGAAGATCCTTTAAGAAGACCTGGAAATTGCCACAGGAGCTGTAGAGAAGCAGTCGAGTGATTTCAAGAAAGAGAAGGCTTTATTGACGAGCACATAGTCGAAACTTTGGGCTCAGCTAAAGGCCTCTATGGAATGAGAAAGAGAGACAACAAGGCGCTTTATAGCATTTCAAAAGGAAGTTGAAGTTGAGAGAAATCAGTGGATGGCCGACCGATAGTCGCTCCATTATCAGATCGATGAACTTCATGAGCAAGGGGAAGACCAGAAACATAAGGTCTTTACTACTCCGCATTAGGTGCGAAATTACCATGAGAGTATTAATGAGGCCAGGGGAGAAGTACTTCAGCTTAGTGAAACCTTGATTAATGTTTATGTTAAGCATTTTCACCAAGAAGATGAAAGTTTGGGTCGTCAGACACGTGCTCTAACTCCGCATCTGCCAAAAGCATTGTCCAGAATATACTCGAGTTTGAGGGAGGATTGAGTTTTGAGATATCTTTGGAATACATATTGATGATAGTTTGTTAAGTTCTTTTAGGGTTTGTCTTTGAGAGTCTATTTCTTTTAGGTATTTGTTTTTGCATTTGGTTCAATTTGCTCAATTATTTATTTACTTACTTATTTATTTCTGAAAAAAATCAAAATCAAAAAGAAAAAAAAATCACTAGCATTTATTATATCCATAACTACGTGATGATCTGATTCATGTCAAACATGATACGTAGGCAACCCTAGATAGGTTCGATAAAATTTTGTCAAAGTTTTAAGTAATAATTAAAAATTTTGACGTTAAATAATGAGAGTTAAAATTAATTCACCAAAAGCTGGGATGAAACACGAGTGCTTTCCTAAGTTCATTTTAGGAATGAAAATTACTTATGTGCATGATATGTAAGCTGTTATCAATATATCAATATTTGTGAAGCTCTAAATCCTAACATATTTGATTTTGTTTCATAAATAATAAGTAAGGTGGTTGGTTTGTGGTTAAGCTGGCATCTCACCCGTACAACACAAGGTATAAAGGAAAAAGGAAGATGACTCGAAAAGATGGTACGGAGTCTGACAACGAAGAAAATCGAGATCAGTTAATTCTACAAGAGTTCGCATCTTTGGAGGAGAATAGGTTACTGAAGAAAGAAATAACGAAAATGTATCAAGCCTGGATAAATGGGCAAGACCCACCTTCCTCCATTCCTAGACTTTCAGATGTGGATTATCCTAGTTTTACTCAGGCTTATCTGGTGATCCATTTTATCTACCCAGATTTTGACCATATACTAATGTGTCTAGCGCTGCTGGCACTTCTACCATACGCCCTCCAAATCCAACTCTAAAAAATAATCCATTTTTTTATTTTGACCATGCTAACTAATATAGATCCTCCATCAGCGATACAAAAGCCTGTCAGTTAGCTGAATCATCATCAATTCCATCCTCTTAAATTAACGTTCAAACCTGCGAATTCATATCAGCCCATTGATCAGCTCGAGTCTTATATTGTGATTGAGAAGGCTATTAAGAATGAAGAACAAGAAGAGAGAGCCAAAAAAGTGAGGAGTTTAGAGCAGAGTATGAGAAACATACAAGGATTAGGAGGAAAAAAAAGTGTCTCTTTCAAGGACCTGAGCATGTTCCCTAATGGTCATTTGCCGATAGGGTTCAAGACCCCAAAATTTGACAAATATAGTGGTCATGGTGACCCGGTGGCCCACTTAAAAAGGTATTGCAATCAACTTGGAGGAGCATAAGGGAAAGAGGAGCTGCTTATGGCCTATTTTAGAGAAAGTCTGACAGGAATAGCCTCCGAATGGTTTATCAATCAAGACATCTCCCATTGGCATGTTTAGGATAATATGGATCAAGACTTTGTCCAACAATTTCAATACAATCTTGAAATTTTCCCTGGCCGTACTTCTCTCACTAACATGAAGAGGAAATAAATGGAAAAATTTATAGAATATGCCATAAAATGGAGAGAGAAGGCAGCTAGAGTCAAACCACCAATAAAAGACCAGGAATTGATTGATGTTTTTCTCCAAGCACAAGAGCCCGATGTTTTCCATTATTTACTTGCCGATGTGGGTAAAACTTTTGCTAAAGCAGTAAAAATTAGAGAAATAGTGGAGAATGGCATAAATTTAGAAAAAATTGTGAGCCAAACAACCCTCAAGGCCACTACACAAGCAATTCAGAGTGGGTCAGGTGGTTTCAGAAATCGAAAAAAAAAGGAAGAAAGATCTATGATGGCATCAAGATTAGACAATACCCAAAGAGGATGAAACTACCCTTACATTCAGGTCCAATAGGGGCAACCCGACCATCCTCAACATTATTATCCACCTCAATCTATTGTTTTTAATGCTCAAGCATATGCCCAACCTCCTCAGCTCCCACATTGGCGGGCACCTACTCCACAAGGTTTTCATCCACAATAATAAAATTTTCAAGCCCCATATAATCCATATGTTCTGGCAGATTATACAAGAGAACAGAGACAAAGGGAAAACTTCAACCCAATTGGGGAATTATATACGAGCCTATTGCAGAGATTGATAAAATTAGGATGGATTGAACCTATTTTTCCTTTTAATATGAATCTGAATGCAAGAGGGTTCGATTCCAATGTAAGGTGTAAGTACCATTCAAACATTTAAGGTCACAGTACCAAAAATTGTTGGACTCTAAAAAGAGATATTGAGAAGTTGATCGAAAGTAAGGCAATCGTGATACAAAAAGAGGAAGCACCGAATATCACCAACAACCCACTTCCTGATCATAGTAATACACATGTCGTAGGGATGATTTGTAATGATAGAGATCACAGGCCAACAAGCCAAGCAGTGATAGAAATAGATACCCCAAAGGAAAACTTGGGTGAAGCAATAAAGTCTATGCAAATAGAACCACTAATTATGAAAGGAGTGGTTTCTATTACGAGATTCTGAAAAGATGGTATTGCATGTTCCTACAAAGCCAAAGAGAATATCACAAGATGCGCCAAAACTATATGTTTCGAGCGGTCCTACATAGTTCGATCAACAGCGCAGCAATATGAGAAAGATGGCAGAGCCAGTTGTCATAAGACACACATCACAGCTCCCAGTGACAAGCTTGAAAACCATCCCATGGAACTACAACAAAACCACTGTGACTTACAAAGGAAAAAAGATCATGAAAGAGACAAATAAAATAGGAGGCTTGACTCGATTAGGAAGATGTTATGCTCCAGAAGAATTAAAGAGACCAAAATAGTATAAAGATAGTCAAGGGCCAGTGAAAAAACCTATCACAGACGAGGAGGCTGAGGAATTCCTTAAGAAGATAAAAGTTCAAGACTATTCCATTATTGATCAATTGAAGAAAACCCCTAGCTCAAATATTATTGTTGTCCCTGCTTCTATATTCTAAAGAACATTATCAAACACTGATTAGACTTTTGAATAAAGCATACGTCCCGAAGGAAACTATGGTCTGTCAAATGGAAAGGCTGGTGCACAGAATATTTAAAGCAAATAGAATTACTTTCACTAATGATGAGTTACCTACAGAAGGGTCTAGCCACAACAAGGCTTTGTATCTAACTATCAAATGTGAAGGACATTACATAAAAGGGGTAATGATCAATAGAGGTTCAGGAGTACATATCTGTGTCCCCTCTCTACATTGCAAATATTGAAAATCAACATCGATAGGATCCGATCCAATAATGTATGTGTTCAGGATTTTGATGGTGTAAAATGAGACACAATTGGTGAGATTGATCTTGCTTTGATTATTGGACTAGTCGAGTTTGTGATCACCTTTCAAGTAATAGACATGGATACTTCCTACAACCTACTTTTAGGAAGACCATGGATCCATATGGCCAGATCCAAACCTTCTACTTTGCACCAAATTGTTAAGTTTGAACACGACAATTAGGAAATCATTGTTCACGGAGAGGATGACCTTTCCATATATCGAGATCCTTTTGTACCTTGTATTAAAGCCAAAGGGGGTTGTGAATCTTCCATTTATTAGGACTTTGACATTGTGATAGCTGATCAAATTATGAAAGGCCTGCCGATTTTGAGGCCTCATCTCTCTTCTACATCAATCATGGTGGCTAACCAAATATTACAAAATGGTTATGAACCTAGAAAAGGATGAGGGGTTTCGTTGCAAGGAATTATAAACCCCGTAGATCCATGTAGTATCCAGAACACCTTAGGCTTAGGCTTCAAATCGACTGTAGTAGATAGAAAATGGGCGAAAGAGCAGAAAAAGAAGGCTTGAAAATTAACAGATCCGGTTCCACACATTAGCCAATCTTTCACGAAAGCTCAAAAGGAAGAGAATCAAGATCCATCTGCTAATATGGATGTGGATGAAATATGTTAAGGTCTCAAAAAAATGTTCTATGAAGTAAACATGGTTCAGATGGGTGAAGGCCCTAGACATGCAGATGTGTAGTTCATTAGACCAAATGTCAAGCTCACAAACTGGGAAGCCACTCCTTTCCCCACAAGGAACGAGTCTTAATAGTTTATTTTGTTGTTTTATTTTTCTTTCTTTTGCATTTTGGATTATTCTCAGGGTTGTAATCCACTTAGTTTAGTTTTTCTGCTTTGATGTTAACCCTCCTATCCTCTTTAATTCAATGAAATGAAATTCAGGTTTCCTAGTAAAATTTATCTTTCCTCTTTTAATTTTAATTTTTTATTTTGTTTCAGTTATGTTAATACTGGCTTTAATAACATGGCATGCACGCAGAGTTTACATCTAGATCCTAAAAAGTTATCTGATCTCGAATTGACAAATCAAGCAGTAGATGAATACTGTGAGGATAAAGCTGATAAAGAGGTAAAAAAGGGATTGGAACAATTTAAGGATAAGCCCAAACCCAATTTAAACGACACTGAGCCAATAAATTTTGGAACTGATGAGGAAATTTGAGAAATAAAGAGAAGTATTTATGTGGATCAAAATATCAGGAATGTTATTATTCAGATTTTATTCGAGTATAAAGATATTTTTGCTTGGTCTTATGATGATATGCCGGGTCTAAGCACTAATTTGGTAGTCCAAAAACTCCCTACATACCCTGATTTTCCGTCGGTCCAGCAAAATTAAAGAAAGTTTAAAACAGACGTGAGTGATAAAATCAAAGAGATAATCATGAAACAATTGAATACAAATGTGATCAGGGTTGCTCAGTACACCACATGGTTGGCCAATGTGGTACCTGTACAAAAGAAAGATGGTAAAATCAGAGTTTGTGTTGATTATAGGGACTTGAACAAAGCAAGCCCTAAAGATAACTTTCCACTACTAAATATTCATATCCTTATTGATAATTGTGCTAAACATGAGATTCAATCTTTTGTGGATTGTTATGCCGGATATCGCCAGATCTTGATGGATGAAACAAACACAAAAAATACTGCTTTAACTACCTCATGGGGTACTTATCGCTATAGGTTCATGCTATTTGGTTCAAAAAATGTTAGAGCTACGTATATGAGAGCTATGACTACTATATTTTATGAGATGATGCATAAAGAAGTAGAAGTATATATTGATGATGTCATTATTAAGTCCAAAACACAAGTTGATCATGTACTTGACTTAAGAAAATTCTTTGAAAGGTTGCAAAAGTATAATATCAAGCTCAATCCAGCCAAATGTGCGTTTGGAGTTCCATCTGGGAAACTCTTAGGTCTAATAGTTAGTCACAGAGGCATTGAATTAGACCCCTCCAAGGTAAAAGCCATTCGAGAATTACCACCTCCGAAGAATAAAACCGAGGTCATGAGTTTTCTTGGGAGGTTGAATTATATAAGCAGGTTCATCGTATAGCTCAGCACTACATGTGAATCGATATTTAAGTTACTGAAAAAGGATGCTGCTATCAAATGGACAGACGAATGTCAAGAATCATTTGACAAAATTAAAGAATATTTGACAAATCATCCAATATTGGTCCCACCAGAGCCTGGTAGGCCTTTATTTTTATATCTTTCAGTGATGGACAACTCTTTTGGTTGTGTTTTAGGACAACATGATATCACATGCAAAAAAGGACAAGCAATTTATCATTTGAGAAAGAAGTTCACAAGTTATGAGGTAAAATATACTCTTTTAGAAAAGACATGTTGTTCCCTAACTTGGATTACCCTGAAATTGAAACATTATCTTTCATCCTACACAACCTACCTCATATCTCAAATGGATCCTTTGAAGTATATTTTTCAAAATCCTATGCCCACAGGCAGATTGGCAAAGTGACAAATTTTACTTATGGAGTTCGACATTATGTATGTCACTCGTACTACTATGAAAGCATAAGCTTTGGATGATCATTTGACAGATACCCAGTTCACGATGATTATGAGCCTTTACAAACTTACTTTCCTGATGAAGAGATTAATTTAATTGAGGAAGAAGTTTAAGATGATATTTATGCGTGGAAATTATATTTTGATGGAGCGGTCAATGTCAAAGGAGTAGGGATTGGGGCAATTCTAGTCTCACCAATCGGGCATCATCATCCCGCCACAACACGATTTTGTTTCTTTTGTACTAATAATACAAAAGAATATGAAGCTTGTATCATGGGTTTAAATATGGAAATAAATTTGGATATACGTGAGTTAGTGGTGTTGGGAGATTCTGACTTGCTCATTCGACAAATTCAAAGTGAATGGGAAACTAGAGATATCAAAATCATTCCATACAAATAGTGTTTAGAAGACCTTAGCAAAAGGTTCAAGTCTATCGAATTTAGATATATTCCCAAATTTCACAATGAGCTGGCTGATGCTCCGGCTACCTTAGCTTCCATGCTTCCATACCCAGGAAATATGTATATCGACCCATTGGAGATACAAATAAAAGATCAACATGGTTATTGCAACATAATTGATGCAGAGACAGATAATGAGCCATGGTACTATGATATCAAGCACTTCTTAAAGTCAAAAGAGTATCCAACACATGCTAATGCAGATAAAAAAAGTACTATTAGGCAACTCGCTAATGGTTTCTTCTTAAGTGGGAGATTCCATACAAATGAACTCCAGATTTCAACTTATTGAGATATGTTAATATTCAGGAAGATGAAAGAATAATGAATGAGGTACATTCAGGGGTATGTGGTTCGCATATGAATGGCTATGTTTTAGCAAAGAAGATTATGTGGGAAGGATACTATTGGTTGACTATGGAGCGAGATTGCTTTTGTTTTGTTTTCAAGTGTCATCAGTGCCAAATTTATGGTGATTTGATTCACTCACCACCTTCAGAGTTGCATCCTATGTCTTTTCCTTGGCCCTTTGTTGCTTGGGGCATGGACATAATCAGTCCACTAAAACCAAAAGCTTCTAATGGGCATCGATTCATACTGGTCACTACTGACTACTTCACTAAATGGGTAGAAGTTTCTACTTCAAACTAGTCACGAAAAAAGCAGTAGTGGATTTTGTTCATTCCAATATCATATGTCATTTTGGTATACCAAACATCATTATCATAGATAATGATGTCAATCATAATAGTCATATGATGAAAGAGGTTTGCAATCAATTTAAGATCGTGCATCATTATTCTACCCCTTATCGTCCCAAAGAAAATAGAGTCGTTGAAGCAGCGAACACGAACATTAAAAAGATTCTTAGGAGAATGGTCCAAGGAAATAAATAGTGGCATAAGAAATTACCATTTTCTCTTTTAGGATATTGTACAACTATCTGTACATCGACTGGGGAAAATCCTTACTTTTAGTCTATGTGACCGAGGCTGTGATACCTGCAGAAGTCAAAATCCCCCCGCGTCAAACCATTGTTGAAGCCAAGATTGACAATACTGAATGGGTCAAGTCTAGATTAGAACAATTATTATTAATAGATGAAAAAAAGGTTAACAGTAGTTTGCTTTGGCCAATTATACCAGCAGAGTATGGCATGAGCTTTCAATAAGAAGGTACATCCTAGAAAATTCGAGGTCGGCAACATGTTATGAAATGCATCCTTCCGCATCAAGAAGAAGTTAAAGGAAAATTTGCTCCAAACTGGCAAGGCCCATACATAGTTAAACAAGTATTATCAAATGGAGCTTTGCAACTTGCGGAAATGGATGAAAAAATGACAGAGGTAGCTATCAATGTTGATTCAGTCAAAAGATACTATATTTGACACACTTGTGCTTAGCATTCTCAAGTTGAGATGACGAAAGGCCATTATTCTCCCTAACTAAACGTCATTAATCCCTTATCATCCCTTTGAGCTTTATTTATATTTCTTTGTTTTCCCTCTTTGGAACCCGATAAAAAAATAATCAAAAAAATAATAAATTTATATATATATTAGGATTTTAAAAAAATATGTCTTTTATTGAACTACGTTTGGCCTGATTCTTAAATGGATACGTAGGCAGCCCTATTTTGGGGTTCAGTCTGACCAAAAAAAATCTTGGTATTCAAAGAAACTGAGACATATATCTTACTATCACTTCTTATATGGTTCCTAAGTTGTGATTCATTCTAAAATCATTTTTCCCTTGTCCATTTAAGACCTTTCAATCAATTTTTTATAATGTCAAGCCTTGTGTGTTGTAAAAAAAAGTCTTCTAGGTGAAAACCCTCAGGGGCACCATAAAAAAAGGTTTGTTGGTAAAAAACCACGTGTAACGCCCTAAGTCTGTACCCCGGATGCTACACGGTGCTTACGACCCCGAAGGACCATAAGATAACCCATGAATGATATCTTCTATGAGCACTAAATAATCACACAATAATAATAATAATAATAATAATAATAATAATAATAATAATAATAATAATAATAATAATAATACTGAAATAAATGCAAAAATTAGGCTGAAGTTGTTCACAACTGAAAAAAATATTGAATACTGATAAATGAATACCAGAAACTGAATATCTGTCTGAAACTGTCTAGTCTGAAAGCCTCTAACTGTCTGAATATGGAGTGGATGGGACAAGTCCCCAACTAACTTCGTCTACTGAATGCTGAACTACTGAAATACTGAAAGATAACATTGTCCTCGAACTATGAGAACTCACCACTAAATTTGTTGCTGATAATCTGAGCTACTAAGTCCATTCAGGAGCTCGTACGTCTGAACCTATGATATAAGACATCATAGTGCAAGACAAAAGTATGTGTCAGTACTTTGAATGTACTGGTATGCTAAGTGAGGTAGGCTGATATACATGGATTCATATGCATGAACAACAACTAGATGAGTAACATGAACATAACTGAATGAGGGTACATGCATAAATATATAAACTATAATTGAGATCATGTTAACACTGGATACTAAGTTCTGAATACTGATTAACTGATATTTGAGTTTACTAATACTATAGTACTAATAACTGAGTGACTATTTCTGACAGTCCTGATTCTGTAGAACAGAACTGAATTCTATACTGAGCTGGGTGATTGTGTCTGACAGTCCTGAATCTATAGAAATGAACTGAGTTCTATGCTGAAACTGAAACTAAAACTGTGGGAGGTAGTTATCTAACCAATATGCCCCTCTCCAAATGGATTGAGGTCCAACTTGTAACCCAGTTAGAAGGGTGTCAATACCATGCCATAAGTAAAGACAAGCTGTAATTTAATCCTCTATGACAGGAAGCACTTTTATCAACCCTCGCTGGCAGGAAAACTCATGTGAGATGTATCAACCCTAGTCTGGCAGGAAGATATCTCAACCTATGCTGGCTACATAGTTCTGTAACTTAAGGATTACTACTAAGGGTCAAACCCTATGCTGACAGGAATGCCCCCATCCTTAGGTTCGCTCGGTGCTGATTCCTACTCCCAACTGAATAGACACTAAACTGATTTCTAAACTGTACTAGGCTTGACTGAACTGTTACTGATCGTCCTGTCTAACTGAACTGAACTGAGTTCACTGAGTTCTGAACCGACTACTGAACCAAGACTGGGACTGATTACTGAGTATTACTATTGATGACACTACCGAGACTTTTCTTTAACTGCTGTAGCTCAAGGTAGATAGCTAGATTTTCCGGTATTAAATACCCCCAGGACTCGATAATATGAAATAAAACATACTGCATGACTTTAGTAGCATAATAGTACTTGCTTACTAATAATGCATTCATTTAGACATTTTTGTCAAATACTTGATATACATAAGCTCGTGGATGATTGAAATCACATAATAACATGTTATGCTTGCACTAGTCAATTCACATAAGCATTTTGACAAACACTTGGGAAGCATGGGTATTTCACATATCAATAAACATGTAATACTATCATGGATACTACATTCAACTTGTATTCAAGAGTTTCAACACAAAGTTCACATAATTCAATCCACATTTAACTAGTTTTCATGGAATTTGTGATAAATCATGGAATTGAACACCCATTTAACATCATAATCAAGATTACATTCAAATCCAAATCTATGAAATCATTTAACTTGTAATTTAAAAGAGTTTCTTGAACTCCAAGGGTGGAAGGAAACCCTTGGATGAACACTTCACATACCTTGGTACTTAAATTAATGAAGATTGATGGTGAATTTCTTGAAGCTTGAATTGAAATTAGATCTCCTTAGGTTTTGTTCTTGAGTAATTTAAGAGAATAAGGAATGTTTTTGCCCTAGGAGTGAATAATTTTATGTTTTTGGGGATAAATAGGGGTGGGAAAATGACTTAAATACCCTCATGGACGCAGAGATTTAATAACTAAAAATGGGTTCAATGACGTGCAGCCCGATGCGCCGCATCGATGTGGTCGATGCAATGGCCAACGTGTCGTGCTGAGTCCACATTGGATAATTGGAAATTGGTACTGGGAGCTGGGAAAAATATTTATCAATGTAATAGGCGATGCGACGCGTTGAGATCGCGTTGATCCACTGGTTTGAACTTCCAAACGTGATTCTAACGATGTTTAAAAAATCCAAAACTTGTCTGAGATCATCTACTGACATACCTGATCATGAATCAACCTAAAAATTGATACTTTAAGGTCTTCAGGGTCGAGAAATAGGATCACCAACTTATGAGGCTAAAAAGAATTTTAAGTGTAAACATTTAGCTGAAATTTCTAAGTATGGGACCCCTTATCAAGCTCTAAGGGCTGAGTTAAGCTTTGAATTTTGCGGGGTCTTACAATATCTCCCCCTCTGGAACATTCGTCCTCGAATGAGATTGACTAAACTTAGAATACTGATAGATTGAACTTCCTTACTGAGCATGCATAACTGAGGCATGATTTTATGACTGAAACTACTGATACACTGAATTTTCATATTGAACATGCTTGACTGAATTCTGAGGACATGACATATGACTGAGCTATTTCATGAGGGTATACGTGATATGCGAATGCTATGCAACTGAACTAATATCTTACTCATACAGGAAATCTGAATATGGAACTGAGTAAATCCAAGGAAAACTATTACCTTAAGCTAAATCTGAGTTTACGGAGAAAAGGTGAGGATACTTGGTCCGCATATCTTCTTCTAATTCCTAATTATCTCCCTCAACAGACTAATTTTGCCAAAGAACTTTGACTAGAGGGACTTCTTTGTTCCTCAGTTTGCGCATCTGACGATCAAGGATTTCGACTGGGATCTCTTCATAAGAGAGGCTGTGCTGAACATCTATGCCCTCTATAGGGACTACGGCTGCTGGGTCACCTATGCATTTCTTTAGCAAGCAGACATGAAACACTGGGTGGACTAAAGCTAAATCTAAAGGAAACTTAAGCTCATAAGCTACCTTTCTAAAACGGCTGAGAATTCAGTAAGGACCGACATACCGGGGACTGACCTTCCCCTTTTTGACAAACCTATTCACTTCTTCCATAGGAAAGATTTTCAAATACATAAAATCCCTAATCTCAAACTCGATATCCTTTCTTCGTACATCTGTGTACGATTTCTGTCGGTTCTAAGTTGTCTTAAGCATTTCCCTGATCAACTGAACTTTTTCTAAGGTATCAAATACCAAGTTAGGCCCTACCACTGCATCTTCACCCACTTCAAACCAACCAATGAGAGATCTATATCTCCTCCCATAGAGCACCTCAAACGGAGCCACCTGAATGCTGGAATGGTAACTGTTATTATACGCAAACTCAATCAAAAACAAGTGGTCAACCCAACTACCCTTAAAGTTAATGGCACACACTCTTAACATATCTTCTAAATTTTGAATGGTCCTTTCTTCTTGACCATCTGTCTGAGGGTGGAAGGTTGTACTAAGGTGAACTTAGGTACCTAGACCCTTTTTGAAGGCTTTCCAGAAATGAGAGGTGAACTGTGTACCACTATCTATGAGAATGGACAATGGAACTCCATGTAATATGACCAACTCCCTAACATAGATCTTGGCATACTCCTCAGCTTAAAAGAAAGTATGGACTGGTAAGAAATGAGCTTATTTGGTCATCGTGTCCAAAATAACCCAAACCGAATCATGCTGACGACGAGTACGGGGCAAATCCATCACAAAATCCATATTCACCTTCTCCCACTTCCAAGTGGGAATACTAAACTCCTGTATATACCCACTAGGCTTCTAATGCTCAATCTTAACTTACTGATATGTCGAGAACTTAGCTACAAACTCTACAATCTCTCTCTTTATCCTACTCCACCAATAGACCTCCCGCAAGTCGCGATACATCTTGGTGTCCCCTGGATGAATCGAGAAGCATGCACCATGCACTTATGAAAGAATTCTTTTCCTCAAGTCATCTATACCTGGCACACATAGTCTACCCTGGCAACGCAACACACCATCTCCTCCTTGGAAGAAAACATCTACTTTATGATCTCTGACTGCCTCTTTTAACTTAGCTAAACTGGGATCTCTGTCCTGCTTCTCCTTTATGTTGAAAACCAGAGATGATTCTGAACTGTTTTGAACCCACAAACTACCTTCTGCTGAATCGACTAAGCGGATACCTAGACGGGCTAGCTGATGGACTTCCTGAACTAACTTTTTCTTACCATCCTCCACGTGAGCAATACTACCCATAGACATCTTACTGAGGGCATCCACCACTACATTGGCCTTGCCTGGATGATGCAAAACACTCATGTCATAGTCTTTCAACAACTCTAACCACCTTCTCTGATGCAGATTCAGGTCTTTTTGAGAAAACACATATTGTAGGATCTTATAGTCTGTGAACACTCTTAGCTATCCTTATGAGGAAGGGGTGTTAGAGTCAGACATCTTGATGATATTTGTAAAGCTTTTCAATACAAAAAATGGTGGATTTTCATATCGAAGAAAACATTATGGGGTGATTTTCTCAGGGCTAAATACTGTCAAAGAGCCAATCCAGTCATCAAGAAGTGGAATACTGGTCACTCTTGCAACTGGAAGAAGATGATGAATAATAGGAGAAATATTTAACCTCATATTCAGTGGTACCTAAATTTGGGTACTTGTTCTTTCTGGTGGGATGACTGGCTTGGCGTGGGACTACTTACTTATCATAATATTTTTATTCCAAGATTGAACAACATGACAGTTTCCCAAGTGTTGCATAATGGAAACTAGGATGAAGATCTGGTGAGACAGCATGCTCCTCAGAGCTTGGTTCATAAAATTCTCAATGCTAATTTTAAGTATAAGGCGGGGGTTCCAGATCAGGCCATTTGGAAGCTTCACAACAGTGGGAATTTCACTTGTTCTTCTGCTTGGGAGTTGGTGAGAAAGACAAAGAACAAAACTATGTCAGATTTTCTTACTTAGCATAAACATGTTCCTTTCAAGAATTCTTTTCTATTGTGGAGAGCACTTAGAGGGAAGATTCCTACTAATAAAAAGATCACCTCATTTGGAAAAGATGATGCAAATTGTTCTTGTTGTTACAGGTCTGGGCTTGACATTATAGACCATATTTTTGTTTTTGGGAATTTTACTAAACATGTATGGAAGTATTTTTCTTATTGGATGGGAATCGAGTATACAGTCACACCCTTGCGGAACTTGATTATGAAATGGTGGTTGGCCAAATAAAAAATGAGGTCCAAAAAGTTATGCTGCATACTCTTCCTATCTTTATTTACTGGAATTTATGGAAGAACAGATGTGCTAGTAAGTACGGCGGCAAAACATCAAGTGCTATAAGAGTTAAATTTTCCATCATTAAGTAGGTTATCATGCTTTTATATACTATTTATCCTTATATTCAGTGTCCTGATAGCTGGAAAGACTTAATTTTAATGATCAAGAGTTGTCAACATGAAATAAGGGTGATACAAGTTAAATGGATAAAACCTCTTTCTACTTTAGTTAAGCTTAATACGGATGGTAGTGCTATTGATAATCCGGGAAATATAGGAGCTAGTGGCATCATCAGAGATCACACAGGTAATTTAATTTATTCTTTTGCAACTCCTCTTGGAATCAGTTCCAACAATCAGGCAGAAGTGCAAGTGGCTACTTTAGGTATTACTTGGTGTATTCAGCATGGCTATAGTAGGGTTATTCTTGAGGTTGATCCAGAGTTGCTTGTTAAGTGGCTCAAACAATCTATTTCACCTCCTTGGAACCTTATTCATTACATCACCGAGTTATGGGATTTGACTGAATTACTGGATTGCTTTTATTGTAAGCATATCTATAGAGAAGCAAACTACCCAGCAGATACGCTTTCCAAGCACAGCCACATGATCGACAGTACCAAGGAATATTATACTTATCATCAGTTACCACATTATACTAGAGGTTATTATATGCTGGATAAGATGGGTATGATTAATTTTAGATAAAAGAAGTTGAATTGCATAAAGAAGCCTCCTTAGATTCACTTGGGTTGGATATTCTTGCACAGGTTCTCAATTGTTTCCTTTATCCCATCTCATCATCTCCATCCATGCTATTATCATTAGTTTATAGTTTCCATGAGGAGGTTAAGTTTTGTTTTGATTTTCTTCTGACTTTGTAAGGGGAAAGTCTCCCTTATTTATGTTTTCCTAGATTATTTTGTACTTAGAGAAGTCCTCTCTTCTAGGTTCTTAGATCTAGGTTCCATTTTTAGTATCAGGGACGAGTCGACCGACCTTAGTAGGTTAGTTGACTTTGAACCACCATAGGATTGGAGGTAAGGTCTATGTCCCCCTCTTTGTATTTTCATTTATTTTATTTATGATAAGGCTTGGGGTGTGTGGCTCAACACCTGACTGCTACAGGAGGTGAGATCCCCAGGTAAGGTTCGTTTCTTAAAAAAAAGGTCTGTGAACACATCAACATGCACCCCATACAAGTAGTGCCTCCAAAGTTTTAAGGCAAACATTACAGCTGCTAGTTCAAGATCATGAGTGAGGTATTTCTTTTCATGGGGTTTAAGTTGTCTAGAGGCATAGGCTATAACCTTACGTATCTGCATCAAAATAAACCCCAAACCCAGTCTGGAAGCATCACAGTATACCACAAACCCGTCTGAACCATTTGGTAGAGTCAAAACTGGAGCTGTAGTGAGTCAACTCTTCAACTCCTGAAAACTCTTTTCACAAGAATCTGACCACTGGAATTTGACTTTCTTCTGAGTTAATCTGGACATAAGGGACGCCATAGACAAAAATACCTCAACAAACCATCGGTAATAGTCAGCCAAGCCCAAGAAACTCCTGATATCTGATGAAAAATGGGTCTAGGCCTATTTCTCACTGCTTTGGTCTTTTGAAGATCAACTCTAATGCAATCACTGGAAATTATATGACCAAGGAAAGATACTGACCTTAGCTAAAATTTATATTTACTAAATTTGGAGAACAACTGATGGCTCTGAGGGTCTATAACACTATACTGAGATGGTCTGCATTGGTCATGCTCACTGCGGGAGTAGACAAGAATGTCATCAATAAAGACTATGACAAACGTATCTAAGTACTACTTGAACACACAGTTCATCAAGTCCATGAAAGCTATTGGGGAATTGGTAAGACCAAATGACATGACTAGGAATTTGAAGTGATCGTACCGAGTTTCTAAAGATGTCTTAGGAATGTAACATTCTCTAACTCTGAGTTGATTATAGCCTGACCTAAGGTCTATCTTAGAAAAGTAGCTGGCATCCTGAAGTTGGTCAAAAAAGTCATCGATTTTGGGAAGTGGATAGTTGTTCTTGACTGTGACTTTATTTAGCTGACGGTAGTCTATACGCATTCTAAGAGAACTATCTTTTTTATGCACGAATAGGGCTGGTGCACCCCACGGGGATATACTGGGTCTGATGAATCCCTTATCTAGGAGATCCTTCAACTATTATTTTAATTCTCTGAGTTCTGTTGGAGCAATTTTGTATGGTGGGATAAATATGGGCTGAGTATCTAGAAGAAGGTCTATTTCGAAGTCAATTTTCCTCTCGGGAGGAACTCTGGGAAGATCTTCGAAAAACACATCTGGTAATTCACACGCTACTGATATGATTCAAGATTAGGGGTCTCTGAACTAGAGTCTTGAACTCGAAAAAAATGATAGACACATCCTTAAGATATCATTTTCCTCGCCCCAAGGCACAAAACAAGCTGACCCCTAAGTGCTGAAGTCTCCCCTCCACTCTAGGACAGGTTAATTCGAAAACTAAAATTGAACAATTTTGTTTTTTCCATCAACTAAAGCATAGCATGAATGAAGATAATCCATGCCTGAATGATATCTAAATATGTCATCTCTAGTTCTACTAAGTCTGCTAAAGTAACTTTCTGAGATACCATAATCGGACATTTCCTGTATACCCGCTGGGATATGATAGATTTACCCACTGGGGTAGAACTAAGAAAGGCTCTGCTAAAATTTTGGGACTGACTCTGAAGTCAAAGGCTATATAAAGAGTTACAAAGAACAAAGAAGCTCCTGGATCAAGCAAAGCATAAACATGTAAATGATAAACTTGTAACATACCAGTGACCATATCAGGGAAACTTTACAGATCCTGTCGGAACTGAAGTGCTTAGAGTCTGTTTGGGCGTTGCCCACTGGTGGTACTGGAAGAAGCACCCTACTGGTTTGGGAGACCGACCTAAGCTGGGGGGAGATTATGCTGACTCTGAGAACTCACCTGAACACACTCTTTGATCCTATTGCCTGGCTTGCCATATCTAAAATATACATCGCTGCCAGCTCTGCAGACACACTAATGGTTTTTGCCACATCCCTGGCAAAGAGGATTTGTTTGGGCATTGCTAACACTACCCTGCGTTTTAGGTCCTGATGCTTTATCTTTATTGCCGTCTCTAAATTTTTGCACGGGAGCACTAGCTGAGGATGGAGCTGGAACTGAAGATTTCAGCTGGAACTGAGAATGATTACCACCCTCTGACTTGGGTTGAGTAAAGTTAAAACTACCTATTCACGCTCTCTTGTTCTCCTTCTCCTTCTCTTTATTCTTAGCCTCTTCTATTTCTTAGTGTCACGCCCCAAAAATCCCATCGGGCCGGACTGGCACTCGAAGCCAAGAAGGCCCGGGAGAACCCGTTCAAATACCTGTACTTTCACTTATATGTCACCAAAAATTTGGACAGCACTTCGTTGCATATAGAAGAGTCTAATTACCTGTATCAGCACATCACACACAAATATATATATATAATACTTGGCCGTCGGGGCCACCACATATACAAATATAACATCACTATATAAACTTCCATGACTTTACCCTTCCTTATGTCTACAAAGCCTCTAGGATATACATGACATAACAGGGTCGGGACAAACCCTCGCCCACACATGACTCCTGTACAATAACAAAACATAAGGAACCGACTCGGAATGCTCCGAAGCAAACTGGAGCTCACCAACAATAGTTGTATGACCTGGCTCCTACTTGTACGGTGTATGAGCTGAGGTACCTGTGCCTGCAGCATGAAATGCAGGTCCCCGTGGGGGACGTCAGTACGAAATATGTACTGATTATGTAGAGCTGTAGATAATCACATATGATATAGGAGCTCAATAGAAATCAGAAACAAGTGAATAAATCGTAATAGGAGTGGACCACACTTACTAGAACTTGTGACAACCTGTACATTGTATTTATTCAATCACTTTACCTTCGTTCTTATCGTCTTTGTAATCATTATTGTACTGTACTATGACCATTAGGCTGCCTCCAGTACATATCAACTGGGATCGACCTATGCTAGGCTTATTCCCCTGGGATACCACCCATAAACACATAAATAGGGATCGACCCATGCTAGGCTTATGCCCCTGGGATACCACCCGATAAGAGAGAACTTCCATCACTTAGTTCAATTAATCTTTGAGATTGTAATTTTGGTCGCCACCACATTTTTTATACTTTGAAACAATGATACATCAATAGGAACCATGTAATAGACCTTCTATACAATAACGATGTAATAAAGACTCATTGGTACATCAACAATGTGTTTCAGAATCATCAATATCACAACAATGAAATAGGAGCCTTTTGGTATATCAATGAAACATTTTGACACTTTATAGGATGGAAACAACTTCGTTGGTAACGTAGAACAATACATGTTTTTGGACAACCTCGGAATCTTACTTGATGGAACATTGGTGTTTTCATGCCAAAGAACATTGTTAGAGTATGCTTTACATACCTCGTCGTAGATTCGGATACCAATTCAACACAACTTCCCGCCTTTACAAATCACTTATCTACAATGAAATGTTTGGCATCTAGTATTAGCAACCCAACACCACAATTCTCTTCCATAATTCCATACAACCAATATTTGCATAGCATTCCAAAAACCAACTTGAAAAATAGGTTTATGTGTGTGTATATATATATATATATATAATCATCATTTCAATACCACATCATCACACCAAATCCCTTCACAATTCAACATAATACAACCATGCACAAGAATAATCCAACATCATTTCCAATCATCTTTCAACAACAATCAAATAACACACTTCTTATGCTTACATGCATATATATGTACATATCCATATAAATAACACCAACATAATTTACATCCTTACCATAAAATGGCCCTTTTGATTTCGAAGTCCTGTTGGAACAAATAAGGGGTGCTTCTCGAAGCCCTCGAGACGGTGAACACAACTATGGAATCAATTTGGATTTTCTATGGTTGAATCACAAGATAATTGGAGTTGAAATTTGGCTAGGGTTTCTTATTCTTCACTAATGGATGATAAATAATGGATATGAGGCTAAGTATATGTATATAATGACCAATTTTCGTTCATGAGGTGATGGGAAATGACCATATTGCCCTTAAAATTTTAAGTAAATCCGAATCTGTCCATGGTGGACTGTTTTGACAAACTAAAGTAGATCGACCATAACTCTTTTCTCCGATATCGTATTTGGGTGAAATTGGTATCATTGGAAAGATAATTCAAATGTATTTCATTTCATATAAATTATACCACCCAGTTCGTCTTGTACAAGGAGTTATGATCGTTTGAAGTTGACCCTAAAAATCTGTTTTGAGAGGCTAAAGTAAAACGAGTATAACTCCTTACTCAGACGTTGGATTTGGATGAAACCAATTGCATTGGAAAGAAGAATCAAAGATATTTATTTTGATAGGTCGTATCTCTCCCATTTAATTATATTAAGGGAGTTATGATCGTTCAAAGTTGACCCAAAAAACTGGCAGGCCTCAGTAGTTTGTGTGCAGGAAATTTTCCTGCACATTTACTATTCACCATATCCCGGCCACCGTTTTATAGTTTCGAATGTGCTCGATTATATCCGAAACTTATCCGTTTTTGGAAATATTTATATCGTTGGAAAGCTTATTCAATAACCTTCGTATGGAACCATCGACGGGCAAATTCCGGTATAAATAAAATAAAAAAATTAATTCCATATAAATAAGACCAATACACGTACTTGAATACGCCAATACATGTACTTGAATACGGGGTGTTACATCCTTACCCCCTTTAGGACATTCTTCCTCGAATGTTAGCGTAGTTATTCAACCAAAACAAGTTCAAGTCCACCATTAACATTCACATCATCACATAAATACTATGCATATATAAACAAAAACTTACTTGTTAATGTTCTAACTCCGTTTCTTGAACTTCCTCTTCATATTTGAACAAATGAGGGTACTTAGATTTCATTGCTTCCTCAGCTTCCCATGTAATCTCTTCCCTTTGTTGATTTCTCCAAAGTACTTTCACCGATGCTACTTCTTTATTTCTCATCTTCTTAACTTGACGATCTAATATAGCAATAGGCATCTCCTCATAGGTAAGATCTTCTGTTACTTGCACATCTTCAGTAGAATTAATAAAGGACGGATCTCCGATGCACTTTCGAAGCATCGATACATGAAATACTGGATGCACTGATGAGAGTTCCTGGGGTAGCTCTAATTCATAAGCAACTTGCCCACATCTTCGAATAATCTTATACGGGCCTATATATCGTGGACTCAACTTTCCTTTCTTGCCAAATCTCATCACCCCTTTCATTAGAGATACCTTCAAAAATACCCAATCGCCTAACAAAAATTCTAGCCCTCTTCTTCTACTATCCGCATATGACTTGTGTCGACTTTGGGCTGTTTTCAACCGTTGCTGAATCACCTTGACTTTTTCTATGTCTTGATACACAAGATTCGGTCCGAACATAAGAGTTTCACCCGCTTCGAACCATCCTATTGGTGATCTACACTTCCTCCCATATAAAGCTTCATATGGTGCAATTTTGATACTTGAATGATAGCTATTATTGTCGGCAAACTCAATAAGAGGTAAATGATCATCCCAGTTGCCTTTAAAATCTATAACACATGCTCGTAGCATATATTCAAGTGTTTGAATGGTGCGCTCTGCTTGTCCATCCGTCTGAGGGTGAAAAGTTGTACTCAGATTCACTTGTTTTCCCAAACTCCGTTGGAAAGACTTCCAAAAGTTTGCGGTAAATTGAGTTCCCTGATCCGATATAATAGAAGTTGGCACTCCATGTAATCGGACTATTTCCTTAACATACAGCTTCGAATATTCTTCAACTGTGTAAGTGGTCTTAACGGGTAAGAAATGTGCGGATTTAGTAAGACTATCCACAATCACCCATATAGAATCAAATTTCCGAGCTGTACGAGGCAAACCTGTAACAAAATCCATGTTGATCATGTCCCACTTCCAAATTGGAAGATCTACGCATTGCATATAGCCTCCGGGTTTTTGGTGCTCAACTTTAACTCTTCGACAATTTGGACATTCAGCTACAAATTCTGCAATGCTCTTCTTCATGTCATTCCACCAATACATATCTTTCAAATCTTGATACATTTTGGTTGATCCTGGATGAATGGAATACCTTGAAAAATGTGCCTCTGTCATAATCTTCTTTCTTAGCCCGTCTATATCCGGCACACATAATCGGTTTTGGCACTGAAGTACTCCTTCTCGCGTAAGCTCAAATGCCTTGGTCACACCACTCTGAACGTTCTCCTTAAGCTGTAATAAAATAGGTTCTGCATATTGCTTCTCTTTCACTTCAGCTACTAATGAAGATTCCGCAGCATTATGTACAATAAGCTCTTTATTCGGAGTTTCAAGAAGGCAAACTCCCAAACTAGCTAACTGGTGAAGATCCTTAACCATCCCTTGCCTTTCTATAGGCGTCATCATAGCCTTACGACTTAACGCATCAGCTACCACATTTGCTTTCCCTGGATGGTACAAGATATCAAAATCGTAGTCCTTTAATAGTTCAAGCCATCTCCGCTGCCTTAAATTTAGATCCTTCTGATTAAAAATATATTGAAAGCTCTTATGGTCAGTATATATATCAACATAAAGCCCATATAAGTAGTGGCGCCATATCTTTAAAGCAAAAATAACTGCTGCCAGCTCAAGATCGTGTGTAGGATAATTTTTCTCATGTGGCCGCAATTGTCTAGAAGCATATGCTATTACCTTACCATGCTACATCAATACATATCCTAAACCAATTTTGGAAGCATCACAATACACTGTATACCCTTCGGTGCCTTATGGAAGTACCAACACGGGTGTAGAAATCAACTTGTTCTTTAAATCTTGAAAACTCTTCTCACAGGCATCATTCCATTGGAATTTGGATGCTTTATGGGTTATCTTGGTTAATGGTGCTGAAATGGAAGAAAAGCCTTTAACAAACCTTCTATAATAACCGGCCAACCCGAGAAAACTATGAATCTCCATAGGCGTTGTGGGCCTTGGCCAGTTCTTCACAGCTTCTATCTTTTGAGCATCAACCTTTATCCCTTCACTAGATACAATATGACCCAAAAATGCCACCGACTTTAACCAAAACTCACAGTTAGAGAACTTTGCATAAAGCTTACAATCACGAAGAGTCTGCAATGCCTGTCGTAAGTGATTGGCATGGTCCTCTTCTGATCTAGAATAAACTAGAATATCATCTATAAAAACTATCACAAATACATCCAGGAATGGCTTAAAAACCCTATTCATCAAATCCATAAAAGCTGCGGGTGCATTTGTTAGCCCAAATGACATAACTAGAAACTCATAATGACCATACCTTGTTCGGAAAGCTATTTTGGGTATATCTTTTTCTTTGACCCTCACTTGGTGGTAACCTGACCTCAAATTAATCTTAGAAAAGCACTTGGCTCCCTGTAACTGATCAAATAAATCATCAATTCTTGGGAGAGGATATTTATTCTTAATAGTCACCTTATTCAATTGCCGATAATCAATACACATCCTCAGCGAGCCATCCTTTTTGCGTACAAATAACACTGGTGCTCCCCAAGGGGAAATACTAGGCCTAATGAACCCCTTTTCTAGCAAATCTTTCAATTGCTCTTTAAATTCTCATAATTCTGTTGGGGCCATTCTATACGGAGGAATGGAGATTGGTTGGGTGCCTGGTATTACATTAATACCAAACTCTACTTCTCGTTCAGGAGGCAAACCTGGAAGATCTTCAGGAAATACATTAGAAAATTCATTTACCACCGGAACAGCGTGAAGAGTTGGTGGCTCCGCTTCTGTATCCCTTACTCTAACTAAATGATATATAAATCCCTTGGAAATCATTCTTCATGCCTTAAAATAAGAAATAAATCTACCTCTTGGCGCGCTAATTTCACCTTTCCATTCAAGGACTGATTCATTTGGAAAATGGAAATATACCTTTTTCGTTCAGCAATCAATTGTGGCATAACAAGACGCCAACCAGTCCATACCCATTATAACATCAAAATCTACCATTTCTAACTCCACAAGATCAGCCATCGTATCACGACCACAAACAGTTACTATGCAGTTTCGATAAACCTTTCTAGCTATAATAGATTCCCCGACCGGTGTGGACACTTCAAATGGCTTAACTAACAGTTCGGGTATTCTTTCGAACTTTCCAGCAACCAATGGAGTAACATAGGATAATGTAGAACCGGGATCAATTAAGGCATATAAATAGAATGAAAATATAGACAACGTACCCGTAACCACATCTGGGGAAGCCTCTAAATTTTGTCGATCCACTAGAGCATACGTACGATTTTAAGCCCCGCTAGAACTCGTGGATCCTCTATCACCTCTAACACGACCCATTGGTTGTGCACCCCTTCCTGAATAAGGCATCGATGATGATGATGCAACAAATGACCACGTAGGTCGTGCCATACCCCCTATGTCCCTTCATGGGCATTCCCTCATCATATGCCCCGACATACCGCACCAAAAGCAAACATTGGTCCCCAGCCGACATGCGCCCAAATGATACCTTCCACATTTATTGCATGGCTCTCGAGGAGGTCTCGATTGGCTCATATTCCCTTGCCCTTGGTAACCCACTGATCGCAAACTATGACCCTCACTTCTTTGCCCAAATTGACTTCCTCTGAACCCCTGATGCTGTGGTGGAGCACTAGCTGCAGAATAAGAAAATAATGGCCTAGGTGGTCTAGCAGAAAATTGAGGTCTAAAACCTCCCTGTGGCGCCATAAACTTCCCTGTAGATCTGGCTCTCTTAGAAGATCCGCTTTCAAATTCCTGTGTTCTTCTTCTTTGCCTCTGATCTTCCATTTTCTATGCAAATGCTTGGATCCTAGCTATATTCATGTCTTTATTCAGTACAGCAATAGTATAATCCCTAACCAAATACGGATCCAATCCAACCACATACCGATGAACTCTGTCATCCATAGTAGCTATAACATTAGGAGCATATCTGGAAAAAGAATTAAATCGAAGACTATACTCCCTCACACTTGTATTACCCTGTCGAAGATTTAAGAACTGGTCCGCAAGGTCCTGACGAGTCTCATATGGAAGATAATGATCAATAAATGCCTCTTTGAACGTCATCCATAGTAGTTATAACATTAGGAGCATATCTGGACAAAGAATTAAATCGAAGACTATACTTCCTCACACTTGTATTACCCTGTCGAAGATTTAAGAACTGATCCGCATGGGCCTGACGAGTCTCATATGGAAGATAATGATCAATAAATGCCTCTTTGAACTCTTTCCAAGTAACTGGGAGTGCATCAATGCCCCTTGACCGTTTCCAGTCTTCATACCAATATATAGCCTCACATTTGAATCTATACGCGGCTAACTCCACTGTCTCTCTGCCCGATACATGCATCACCTCTAGGGCCTTTTGGATCTGATCAATAAAGTATTGTGGGTCCTCGTTAAGATCTGATCCAGTAAAAGTAGGAGGATCCATCTTAAGAAAATCCTGTGTTCGAAGGCTAGCTGCCCTATCTATACCACTAGGACCTGCAGTAGGAATGGCTTTCCCTTGAGCTTGCCCAGCAACTATACGAGTCAAAAGTTGCACTGCATTTGTAAGATCTTGATCAACAGAATTAATAGGTGGCTCTGGGGATATAGTTCTCCTCCCCCTTATTTCTTTCGGACTGGGGGAAGTTTCTGATGCATGCTCAGCTGGAGCCTCACTTTGATTAGCTGGTATAGTGGGTGACTTACTAGTCCCCTCTCCGGCAGCCACATCTACTTGCTTACCGGTATTCTTGCTTCTGATAACCGGCATCATTACTATAATAAGAGAAACAAACTGATTCAGTGGTCAACTATGACTTCATATACAATATAAGCTCTATCGCACGATCTAAGACATGAAGAAAAGAAACAATTCCTAAATGTCCATAGCCTCCTTTTTATAGATGCGGTGCACAACACACCGATAAACAAGACTCTACATAGACACGGCTTTGTAGAATCACTAGGACGAACCGCGCTCTGATACCACTATTGTCACGCCCCAAAAATCCCATCGGGCCGGACTGGCACCCGAAGCCGAGAAGGCCCGGGAGAACCCGTTCAAATACCTGTACTTTCACTTATATGTCACCAAAAATTTGGACTGCACTTCGTTGCATATAGAAGGTTCTAATTACCTGTATCAGCACAACACGCACAAATATATATATATAATACTTGGCCGTCGGGGCCACCACATATACAAATATAACATCACTATATAAACTTCCATGACTTTACCCTTCCTTATGTCTACAAAGCCTCTAGGATATACATGACATAACTAGGGTCGGGACAAACCCTCACCTACACATGACTCCTGTACAATAACAAAACATAAGGAACCAACTCGGAAAGCTCCGAAGCAAACTGGAGCTCACCAACAATAGCTGTATGACCTGGCTCCTACTTGTGCGGTGTATGAGCTGAGGTACCTGTGACTGCAGCATGAAATGCAGGTCCCCATGGGGGACGTCAGTACGAAATATGTACTGATTATGTAAAGCTGTAGATAATCACATATGATATAGGAGCTCAATAGAAATCAGAAACAAGTGAATAAATCGTAATAAAAGTGGACCACACTTACTAGAACTTGTGCCAACCTATACATTGTATTTATTCAATCACTTTACCTTCGTTCTTATCGTCTTTGTAATCATGACTGTACTTTACTGTGACCATTAGGCTGCCTCCAGTACATATCCACTGGGATCGACCCATGCTAGGCTTATTCCCCTGGGATACCACCCATAAACACATAAATAGGGATCGACCCATGCTAGGCTTATGCCCCTGGGATACCACCCGATAAGAGAGAACTTCCATCACTTAGTTCAATTAATCTTTGAGATTGTTATTTCGGTCGCCACCACATTTTTTATACTTTGAAACAATGATACATCAATAGGAACCAAGTAATAGACCTTCTATACAATAACGATGTAATAAAGACTCATTGGTACATCAACAATGTGTTTCAGAATCATCAATATCACAACAATGAAATAGGAGCCTTTTGGTATATCAATGAAATATTTTGACACTTTATAGGATGGAAACAACTTCGTTGGTAACGTAGAACAATACATGTTTTTGGACAACCTCGGAATCTTACTTGATGGAACATTGGTGTTTTCATGCCAAAGAACATTGTTAGAGTATGCTTTACATACCTCGTCATAGATTCGGATACCAATTCAACACAACTTCCCGACTTTACAAATCACTTATCTACAATGAAATGTTTGGCATCTAGTATTAGCAACCCAACACCACAATTCTCTACCATAATTCCATACAACCAATATTTGCATAGCATTCCAAAAACCAACTTGAAAAATAGGTTTATGTGTGTGTATATATATATATATAATCATCATTTCAATACCACATCATCACACCAAATCCCTTCACAATTCAACATAATCCAACCATGCACAAGAATAATCCAACATCATTTCCAATCATCTTTCAACAACAATCAAATAACACACTTCTTATGCTTACATGCATATATATATACATATCCATATAAATAACACCAACATAATTTACATCCTTACCATAAAATGGCCCTTTTGATTTCGAAGTCCTTTTGGCACAAATAACGGGTGCTTCTCGAAGCCCTCCAGACGGTGAACACAACTACGGAATCAATTTGGATTTTCTACGGTTGAATCACAAGATAATTGGAGTTGAAATATGTCTAGGGTTTCTTACTCTTCAATAATGGATGATAAATAATGGATATGAGGTATATAATGACCAATTTTCGTTCATGAGGTGATGGAAAATGACCATATTGCCCTTAAAATTTTAAGTAAATCCGAATCTGTCCATGATGGACTGTTTTGACAAGCTAAAGTAGATCGACCATAACTCTTTTCTCCGATATCGGATTTGGGTGAAATTGATATCATTGGAAAGATAATTCAAAGGTATTTCATTTAATATAAAGTAGGCCACCCAGTTCGTCCTGTACAAGGAGTTATGATCATTTGAAGTTGACCCTAAAAATCTGTTTTGAGAGGCTAAAGTAAAACGAGTATAACTCCTTACTCAGACGTTGGATTTGGATGAAACCAATTGCATTGGAAAGAAGACTCAAAGATATTTATTTTGATAGGTCGTAGATCTCCCAGTTCATTATATTAAGGGAGTTATGATCGTTCAAAGTTGACCCAAAAAACTGGCAGGCCTCAGTAGTTTGTGTGCAGGAAATTTTCCTGTACATTTACTATTCACCGTATCCCGGCCACCGTTTTATAGTTTTGAACGTGCTCGATTATATCCGAAACTTATCCGTTTTTGGAAATATTTATATCGTTGGAAAGCTTATTCAATAACCTTCGTATGGAACCATCGACGGTTAAATTCCGGTATAAATAAAATAAAAAAATTAATTCCATATAAATAAGACCAATACACGTACTTGAATACGCCAATACATGTACTTGAATATGGGGTGTTACATCCTTCCCCCCTTTAGGACATTCGTCCTCGAATGTTAGCGTAGTTATTCAACCAAAACAAGTTCAAGTCCACCATTAACATTCACATCATCACATAAATACTATGCATATATAAACAAAAACTTACTTGTTAATGTTCTAACTCCGTTTCTTGAACTTCCTCTTCATCTTTGAACAAATGAGGGTACTTAGATTTCATTGCTTCCTCAGCTTCCCATGTAATCTCTTCCATTTGTTGATTTCTCCAAAGTACTTTCACCGATGCTACTTCTTTATTTCTCATCTTCTTAACTTGACGATCTAATAAAGCAATAGGCATCTCCTCATAGGTAAGATCTTCTGTTACTTGCACATCTTCAGTAGAAGTAATAAAGGACGGATCTCCGATGCACTTTCGAAGCATCGATACATGAAATACTGGATGCACTGATGAGAGTTCCTGGGGTAGCTCTAATTCATAAGCAACTTGCCCACATCTTCAAATAATATTATACGGGCCTATATATCGTGGACTCAACTTTCCTTTCTTGCCAAATCTCATCACCCCTTTCATTGGCGATACCTTCAAAAATACCCAATCGCCTAACGAAAATTCTATCCCTCTTCTTCTACTATCCGCATATGACTTGTGTCGACTTTGGGCTGTTTTCAACTGTTGCTGAATCACCTTGACTTTTTCTATGGCTTGATACACAAGATCCGGTCCGAACATAAGAGTTTCACCCGCTTCGAACCATTCTATTGGTGATCTACACTTCCTCCCATATAAAGCTTCATATGGTGTCATTTTGATACTTGAATGATAGCTATTATTGTAGGCAAACTCAATAAGAGGTAAATGATCATCCCAGCTGTCTTTAAAATCTATAACACATGCTCGTAGCATATCTTCAAGTGTTTGAATGGTGCGCTCTGCTTGTCCATCCGTCTGAGGGTGAAAAGTTGTACTCAGATTCACTTGTGTTCCCAAACTCCGTTGGAAAGACTTCCAAAAGTTTGCGGTAAATTGAGTTCCCCGATCCGATATAATAGAAGTTGGCACTCCAGGTAATCGGACTATTTCCTTAACATACAGCTTCGAATATTCTTCAACTGTGTAAGTGGTCTTAACGGGTAAGAAATGTGCGGATTTAGTAAGCCTATCCACAATCACCCATATAGAATCAAATTTCCAAGCTATACGAGGCAAACCTCTAACAAAATCCATGTTGATCATGTCCCAGTTCCAAATTGGAAGATCTATGCATTGCATATAGCCTCTGGGTTTTTGGTGCTCAACTTTAACTCTTTGACAATTTGGACATTCAGCTACAAATTCTGCAATGCTCTTCCTCATGTCATTCCACCAATACATATCTTTCAAATCTTGATATATTTTGGTTGATCTTGGATGAATGGAAACGTTGAAAAATGTGCCTCTGTCATAATCTTCTTTCTTAGCCCGTCTATATCCGGCACACACAATCGGTTTTGGCACTAAAGTACTCCTTCTCGCGTAAGCTCAAATGCCTTGGTCGCACCACTCTAAACGTTCTCCTTAAGCTGTAATAAAATAGGGTCTGCATATTGCTTCTCTTTCACTTCATCTACTAATGAAGATTCCGCAGCATTATGTATGATAAGCTCTTTATTCGGAGTTTCAAGAAGGCGAACTCCCAAACTAGCTAACTGGTAAAGATCCTTAACCATCCCTTTTCTTTCTATAGGCGCCATCATAGCCTTACGACTTAACGCATCAGCTACCACATTTGCTTTCCCTGGATGGTACAAGATATCAACATCGTAGTCCTTTAATAGTTCAAGCCATCTCCGCTGCCTTAAATTTAGATCCTTCTGATTAAAAATATATTGCAAGCTCTTATGGTCAGTATATATATCAACATGAACCCCATATAAGTAGTGGCGCCATATCTTTAAAGAAAAAATAACGCTGCCAGCTCAAGATCGTGTGTAGGATAATTTTTCTCATGTGGCCGCAATTGTCTAGAAGCATATTCTATTACCTTACCATGCTGCATCAATACACATCCTAAACCAATTCTGGAAGCATCACAATATATCTTTCTACTTGACCATATGTCTGAGGGTGGAAGGTTGTACTGAGGTAAACTTGAGCACCTAGATGCTTTTGGAAGGCTTTCCAAAAATGAGAGGTGAACTGTGTACCTCTATCTTAGATGATTGACAGTGAAACCCCGAGTAATCTGACCAACTCTCTAACATAGATCTCTGCATACTCCTCAGCTAAATAGGAAGAATGGACTGGTAAGAAATGAGCTAATTTGGTCATCCTATCGAAAATGAACCAAACCGAATCATGATGACGACGAGTACGGGGCAAACCCATCAAAAAATCCATATTCACTTCCTCCCACTTCCAAGTGGGAATACTGAACTCCTGCATTGACCCACTAGGCTTCTGATGCCCGATCTTAACCTGCTAATATGTTGAGCACTTAGCTACAAACTCTGCAATAGCTCTCTTTATTCCACTCCACCAATTGACCTCCCGCAAGTCGCGGTACATCTTGGCGGACCCTAAATGAATCGAGTAGTGTGCACCATGCGCTTCTGTAAGAATCCACTGCCTCAAGTCATCCATACTTGGCATACATAGTTGACCTTGGCAACGCAACACACTGTCTCCTCCTTGGTTGAAAATCTCTACTTTTTTATCTCTACTGCCTCTTTTAACTTGGCTAAATTAGGATATCTGTCCTGTTTCTCCTTCACTTTAAAAACTAGAGATGATTCTGAATTATTCTGAACCCACACACTACCTTCTGTTGAATCGACTAAGCGGAAACCTAGTCAGGCAAGTTGATGGACTTCTGGAAATAACTTTTTTTTACCATCCTCCACGTGAGCAACACCACCCATAGACATCCTACTGAGGGCATCCGCCACTACATTGTCCATGGATGAATGATACAGAATACTCATGTCAGAGTCTTTCAACAACGCTAACCACCTTCTCTGACGTAGATTCAGGTCTTTCTGAGAAAACACATACTGTAGGCTCTTATAGTTTGTGAACACATCAACATGCACCCCATACAAGTAGTGCCTCCAAATTTTAGAGGCAAACATTACAACTGCTAGTTCAAGATCATGAGTGGGGTAGTTCTTTTCATGAGGTTTAAGATGTCTAGAGGCATAGACTATAACCTTACCTATCTACATCAAAACACACCCCAAATCCACTCCGAAAGCCTAATAATATACCATAAATCCGTCTAAACCATCTGGTAGAGTCAAAACTGGAGCTGTAGTGAGTCGAGTCTTCAACTCTTCAAAACTCTTTTCATAAGAATCTGACCATTGGAATTTGACTTTCTTCTGAGTCTGTCTAGACATTGGGGATATAATAGACAAAAATCCCTCAACAAACCATCGGTAAAAGCCGACCAAGCCCAAGAAACTCCTGATATCTAATGGAGAGATAGGTCTAGGCTAGTTTCTCACTCTTTCGATCTTTTGAGGATCAACTCTAATGTCATCATCGAAATTGATATGACCAAGAAAAGCTACTGATCTGAGCCAAAATTCATATTTAGTGAATTTGGCGAACAACTAAAGGACTCTAAGGGTCTATAACACTATTTTGAGATGGTCTGCATAGTCATTTTCACTGCCGGAGTAGACAAAAATGTCATTAATAAAGACTATGACAAACGTGTCCAAGTACTACTTGAACACACGGTTTATCAAGTCCATGAAAGCTACTAGGACATTGGTAAGACCAAATTACATGACTAAGAATTTGAGGTGACCATACTGAGTTCTGAAAGCTATCTTCGGAATGTCACATTCTCTGACTCTGAGCTGATGATAGTCTGACCTAAGGTCTATCTTAGAAAAATAGCTGGCACCCGAAAGTTGGTCAAACAAGTCATTGATTCTGGGAAGTGGATACTTGTTCTTGACTGTGACTTTATTTAGCTGACGGTAGTCTATACACATTCTAAAAGAACCATCTTTCTTACGCATGAATAGGACTGGTGCACCCCACGGGGATACACTGGGTCTGGTGAATCCCTTATCTAGGAGATCCTTCAACTGTTCTTTTAATTCTCTAAGTTCTTCTAGAGCCATTATGTATGGTGAGATAGAGATGGGTTGAGTATATGAAAGAAGGTCTATTTTGAAGTCAATTTCCCTTTCGAGAGAAACTCTGTGAAGATCTTCGAGAAACACATCTGGGAATCCACATGCTACAGACACTAATTCAAGATTAGGGGTCTCTGAAATAGAATCTTGAACTCGGACAAGATAATATACATATCCTTTAGATATCATTTTCCTCGCCCTAAGGTACGAAACAAGTTGACCCCTAAGTGCTGAAGTACTACCCCTCTACTCTAGGACAGGTTTATCCAGAAATTAAAATTGAACAATTCTGTTTCTGCAGTCAACTAAAGCATAGCATGAATGAAGCCAATTCATGTCGAGAATGACATAAAAATCTGTCATCTTTAGCTCTACTAATTCTGCTGAAGTAACTTTTTGAGATACCATAACCAGACAGTTCCTATAAACCCATCGGGCTATGATAGATTTACCCACTGAGGTAGAAACTGATAAAGGCTCTGCTTGAATTTTGGGACTAACTCCGAAGTCAACGGCTGTATAAGGAGTTACAAAGGACCAAGAAGCTCCTGGATCTAGCAAAGCATAAACATTTAAATGATAAACTTGTAATGTACGAGTGACCATATTAGGAGAACTTTCTTGATCCTATCAGGACTTAAGTGCATATAGTTTGTTTGGGCATTACCCACTGGTGGTAATGGAAGCGTCACCCTACTGGTTTGGGCGATCGGACTGAGATGGGGGATGATTATGCTGACTCTGAGAATCCAGCTGAACACATTCTTTGATCCTATGGCCTGGCTTGCCACATCTGAAACACACATCACTACCAGCTCTGCTGACACCCTGATGGTTTTTTCCACATCCCTGGCAAAGAGGATTTGTTTGGGTTCAACTAACACTACCTTGGGTTTTAGGGCCTGATGTTTTATCTCAATTATCGTCTCTAAATTTTGGTACTGGAGCACTAGCTGAGGATGGAGTTGGAACTAAAGATTTCGAGTGAAACTGAGAACGATTACCACCCTTTGACTTGGGATGAGTAAAGTTGAAGCTACCTATTCTCGCTCTTTTGTTCTCTTTTTCCTTCTCTTTATTCTTAGCCTCTTCTATTTGCTGAGCATGGACCATGAGCCTGTATATGTCCATCTCCTTAATAAGCATTGTGGTCCTACACTTCTTGACCACACTGTTAGAATACACAACAGAAACTTACTCATATTCGATCTGTTATCTGCTACCACGTGAGGGGCATATCTGGCTAACTGAATAAACTTAAGAGAATACTCTTGCACTGTCATGTTGCCCTACTTTAGATTAATAAACTCCAAAACCTTATCTTCCCTCAACTCTAATAGAAAGAACCTACCAAGGAAAGCAGTGGAAAACTCCTCCCATTCTATGGGCCCTGTATTTATGGCCCTTTCTGGCTTCCACTACTTAAACCATGAGTGAGCCACATCCTGTAACTGATATGCGACCAATTCAGCACTCTCACTTGCAGTCACCCCCATAATATCTGTAACCTTCTGCACCTGATCAAGGAACTCATGTGGGTCCTCATCTGACTTAGACCTAGTAAAATATGGAGGGTTCATTCGAGTGAAGTCCCGAATCCTAGTTGCAGCAGTATTGGCCACTGGGTTGGCCGAAATGGTAGTTGGGAATTCATTCTGGTCTTCTACTGAATTTGTTAGAGTTGTAAATACAGCCCTGAATTTCACATGGAAGATATGCTCGTCCAGATGATCTTCCTGAAAGGGCTGGCTGATTTCCTATTCTTCTTTTGTTCTTCTTGGGAGGCATGTTCTGTAATCGGAAGGAAGAAAAGGATTAGACTGAGAGTGTGTCTTGATCTCATTCTCACTCACACAACATGAATACTGAAAAAAGGGAAACTTTTCCTAAAAATGTCCCATTGCCCCGTGCCCATAAGTGTTGCGCACTACACACCCGTGTACAAGACTCTACTAGAAATGTCTTTCAGACTTCCTAGGACTATGTTGAACCTTAGGCTCTGATACCAAGTTTCTAATGCCTCGAATCTGTACCCCATTTGCTACATAGTGCTTACGACCCCAAAGGACCACAAGCTAACCTATGACTTATATCTTCTATGAGCACTGCATAATCATACGGTAATAATAATACTAATAATGAAATAAATGCGGAAATTAGGTTGAAGTCGCCATAAGGTTCACAACTGAAAACAAATACTGAATATTGATAAATGAATACCAAAAATTGATATTTGTTTGAAAGACTCTAGTCTGGAAGCCTCTAACTGTCTGAATATGGAGTTGATGGGAGAAGTCCTCAACTAACTTCGTCTACTGAATGTTGAACTACTGAAATACTGAAAGATAACATGGTTCTCAAACTATGAGGACTCACCACTAAATCTCCTGCTGATAATCCGACCTACTAAGTGCAGTCAGGAGCCCGTGTATCTGAACCTATGATATAAGACATCATAGCACAAAAAAAAATATGTGTAAGTACTTTGAATGTACTGGTATGCTAAGTGAGGTAGGCTGATATGCATGGGTTCATATGCATGGACAACAACTAGCTGAGTAACATGGATGTAACTGAATGAGGGTACATGCATGAATATATAAACTATAACTGAGACTATGTTAACACTATATACTGAATTCTGAATACTGATTAACTAATATTTGAGTTTACTGATACTATAGTACTGATAACTGAGTGACTATTTCTGACAGTCCTAATTGTAACGCCCTAAAAATGAGTTGCGAGACGTCACACGGTTCTTAGGGTCACAAGTTATCCCAAGCTAACCCTTCTACTGGCATAACTCATAAGCAACTGAATAAAATGCATAAATCTATACAAAATCAGGGAAAGATTACTCTTTTCTGAATCTGATCAATACAAAACTGAATCCACATGATTACAACTCTACTTTTACAAAGAAAACTGATACTGAATACATTAACATCTACTGAATGTCTATGAAGCCTCTGCTAATACTGACTATAGATAGTTAGGACGCGACCCCAACTACCACTACTCAATACATATGAGTAAAAGGTAAGGAACATAAACAAATCTAACTGAAGTCCCCAAAGTAGGAGGACTCATCATTTTGCCGGCTGGAATCTGTAACTGTCTAAATCTGAATATGCATACTAAATCTTGTACCCATATTATGAGATAATATTGCACATAGACGTATATGTGGATTAGTACCTTGATAATATACTGAGTATATGGGGGTGAATGCATAAGTAAAAACATATCTCAAAATCGTCATTTATAAAAACAATGAATGCTAAATGTAAGTGACTTAAATAAGCTGAAATATCTGAAATACTGAAATATGTAGAAATAAGAAGCAAAACATGCTTTATAAATATTGTGAGCGACAATATGTAGTTCTAAAAGCTATACTTGTATTCTCTCTTTAAATCATACTGTCTAAGTATAGAAAGGACTCACTCGTAAATCAAAAATCTAAAAGTTGAGCTTTGTAATTGTAATCTTTCTATAAGCTTTAAAACTTTAAGGGAAATACTTTAAAGCAACTTTCTGTAAAACTCTTCTATTAGGGAAAACATCTTGTCTAAAGAGAAAATACTTTGAAGAACAACTTTCTGTAAGGGAAAATACTTTTAAAATTGTTCTGGAAATCTTACTATTAGGGAATTCTCTTTTAAGAACTGTATTGCAAGGGAAATACTCAATCTTTTATCTAAAGGGAAAATGCTTTTATCTTAAGGCTTTAAATCAATAAGCTTGTTTTAATAGTGAGGAACATCTTTTGGGAGCTTCTTCTAACCGACATAAACCATGTGAGCTGACATGGAGTCCAACGTCTTGTCCATGTTGGGAAGAGCTGTTCTACCCTTGCCATCAGAATAGAACCTTAACTTAAGTGATCACTATCTTATCCCACTATGGGAAAATCATAAACCTACGGTGGCATGTAGTTATGGGGAATGAGACCTTGGAATCATACCCAACCCGGTGCTAAATACTACTCCCATACTTATGCTCAGAACTTTTAGGAAATCCACCTTAAAATAGGACAAGGATGTATAGTGAAGACCAATTATGCTTCTCCTTTCTTTAAATCATAAATAATGTGGATTCCTATCTTAGCTTAGGATCAAAGATCAATTTCTTTCTTGAATCTTGGCAAACAATCATGAAAGAGGCTTAAATTCATAATCTTCTTGAAATATCAAGACTAAATCTTAGGGCTTAAATCCATGCTTTAAACTCATGTAAATCATAGCAAATCATCATGATCAATATGCTTCTTGAAAATGCTTCAACAACATCAAAATAATACAAAACAAGAATCACAATATCATGCTTAAACTTATTTGTAAAATCTGAAAAATTGTATTACTTGCATAAATATATGAAAATAGTCATGCAATTCAAGGCTTAAATCACTTATAACTTTATAAACTCAAAACAAAATAATTTGGGCATAAACCCCAACTTGCAAATCATGTAATCTTTAATAAAATTCAAGTTTTTTGGCACAAGAACGAAAGATTTGTTCTTGTTCAAACCCCACATACCTTAATTGACGATCTTAGATGAGAAAGCTTGAATCTTGGATTCCTATGATGCTTTTGAAGATGAGTTCTTGGAGGTATTGTATTGAGAAACCTTAATCTTGAGTTATCTTGGATAATTAATGGAGGAATTTTGGGTTTCTTGGAGAGAAAGTATGAGCCTTAGGGTTTTACTAGTTGAGATGAAAAGATGAATAATGAGGTATCTTTGCTTCTTTGGGGGTGAAATTATGTGTTTTTGACATATTTGGATGAGAGGAATTGACTAAAGTGACCCTAGTCCCTTTTGGAATTGAATTAGCATGTAAAATATCTTTGGATCCGCATCAGTTTTTCGTGTCGAGGGGAAGTCGACGCGACGCATCAAGATCGCGTCGGCTTACTGCCTCACACGGAAAATGTCATAACTTTTTACTCGATTATCGGATTTTTGTGAAATTTGTATTGTTGGAAAGATAATTCAATTATCTACAATTTTTTGGGTCTTAAGATTAAAAATTCCACGTATATAAAAAGTTATATACGTTTAAAGTAGACCCTTTTAGAATCAAACACCAAATGTTGGACGAATCAAATGATCTTAGCTCAACTTTGTTCTAAGCCATTGCTATGAACAGTTTTCACCTCTAAACCACTTCATAGACTATGATAATGATCGTGAAAATTATATTCACATGGAATAAATTAGAGCTTAGACGCGTAGGAATGACGGTTAGAATTCTAACACGAAAATATAGGGTATTACATTATCTCCCTCTTGGAAACATTCGTCCTCGAATGTGGCTAATTAAACAGAAAATACTTAGGAATCTAAGGCTATACGCTATCATGCACAACTAAAATAAACTGAATCACTAAATCTTGAATATAATGAGCTACTGAACTGATCTGTGAGTGCATGAATTCTCTTGAAAATAGTTATATGGCTAAGATAGAATTGAGAGTGTCAACTTATGAGTAACCATTACTTTACGCTGGATCTGATCTCATGAGAGAAAAATGAGAGGGTTATAACATGAAAACTCGGGGTATTACAATATCCTCCTCTTGGGATCGTTCATCCCCGAATGATACTGATTTGGTTGAAATACTAGGAAAAGATTGAGATGATACACAGGATACTCATGAACTGAATCATGGCTTTAATATCTAAAAATAAAACTGATGCATGAAGTGTGTGCTGAACTGAATTCATAATTTACATGGATGAAAACCCATTACCCCTTAGAATGGACATACTCAGGAAACTTCAGGTAGTAAGACTAGACTAAATCGAAAAATAAAAAACTATATAAATTTGTCTATCTGACTATCAAATAGGACTGTTGGCTACACGGACTGATTCATACTGAATGCTCATACCCAAATAGGGTATTTCTTTAACACTATTTTAGGAAGTTCTAAGGATATTAGGTAGCAAAGAATTTTGGGCATGATCTGAACAAGACATCCGACTAGGGAATCACAACACTGATACAACTCTATAGCTTGGAACATAGACATATACATTATAATCTAGGTTAGAATTTCTAGGCCTTAGGTAATGCAACTTCTTACTTTCAAGCATAGCAACTCTTCTCGAATACTCCCTCAACCATACTTTTCCCCTTAAATACCATACTCACTTGATTCAACTTCTAATTCTCACGTGGGCATTGATAAACCTATCTACTAAGGTCTAAACTAAACTAAGTCCTCTCACCATGGTCAAGCATAACTCAAAATCACGGGGTACTACACATAACACAATAACTAAATTGGACTACTGATGCAATATGAGATGCGTCTCGTTGCTCCCTACCAATGCGATATACGATGCACCGCGACCATATCGCGTTACCTCACTGTTTGTACCATCAAACCTCGCCCAAAAATTCTAAAACTTACACGAGATGTGCTATTGACAACCCCGATCATGAATTCACTTAAGGATTTACATTCTAAGGTTGGGAAATTTGGAAACTAATGCGCACCACATTCATCCACATATACACCAATCATGACATTCAAGCCTATTATTATAACCACATATGAACGTCTAAACAACCACCTATAATAACATACTTTATGTATTCTCTAACCCTCTTTCACAATAACTCCCACGCACTACCATAAGAATATACACATACAAATTTCAACTAACCACAACATGTATCCGAGACTTAGCCTTAATCTTACTTCACACTTATGGCCTTAGCTAAACCAAGCATACAATGATCTTTCATCAACAAGAAATACTTACTCTTTCCCATCAACACAATTACTCATCACCACTATTATTTCATAAGGTGGATTCACTAAAAGGTTAGGACATTAGACCTTGAAGCATGGAAGGATACTATACAAAACTTGACACTTAACTGAGGCCTGAGAAATAGAATATCAATGTTATGGATTCCTCAAAGAGATCTTAATTGAGCACATACATGGATATAAGTTGAATCTCGCTAATCATTAAGAGTGTAGCATGAGCTATGGGAACTGAGCATACATAACGCATAAGTACATGAGTCATGAGCTGCATGACCTGAGTTTGGAGTTCATGAATTCTTGGAATATAATTTATACTGCGAAATGAACTGGATCTTCTCATACTAGGGACTTGGAGAATACATGTTTTTCTATGATATGCATGAACAGAATTATGATCATGGAGCCGACACGTAAGGCATGATTAGATATCGTGATGAATGAGGTACTAATACTGAAATAAGAATGAGTCGAGCATCTTCCTCCCACACAAGAAGCACTACCAAAATCTGTGAATCTGACTTGGTTACTTATCTTATCATCTCCCTCTTAGCTTTAAGCCATCATTCTAAGTCTGTGGCACCCCTCTACTAATCTCTAACTAAAATACAACCACTTTACTCTAGAGCTTGGGGGGTATAACAATACACGTAAATAATAGGACTTAACCCAAAAGACTACACCTGAAAGTGTAAAACCCACTGCTAATACCTCCTTATGATATTCAACCCTTAGATTTTTATATCCCCAAAAGTCATCATATAACAACTGAAACACTCATCAACTTATATTCTAACACATAACATGGGTATCTCCAAACCCTTGCCGGACCACAATAACTTCCTTCATAGTCCACTAATATCACATCTCTAAACTTATGCGAACATAGACAACATCATCAACCTATAACCCATAAGTTAATTGATAAGAACATCATATAGTACATAACCTTAGTCATACTTATCAATTCAAGGGTACCACTGACCACACAACACTTAATAAGTTTTGAAATAATGAAGCCCTATATCACCTTGGGCACACCTCTACATCATACCTGCAACATCATACTGAATTAGGAATAAATAAACTTAAACTCTTGTATACACTATTCAAGCCTACTAGATTACTCTAATACAGCTAGCCGCATTAACCAAGAAATCATTACATCCACCTTGATAACCATCCACTGTTCAAACTTAATGTTTAGTGCTAAACATGATTTAACAACCCACCTTACATACAATTCTCACTTGGAAGCTATAAAATTTAACATCAAGAAACACTATTCCACTAGAACTTTATAGCAACAGTAATCGATCAAAACCATATGGCTATCTTATCATAATCTATTAACACATCATCCTTCTATACCTCATTGACATTTACCCTTCTATACATCTGAATTAATATCATAGATCTATAAGTCTCAACTAAACACCCTCTTTGCAGCCTCAAGAGAAACCTAAATTAATGCTAATAGAACACCAAAGGCTTTATTAATATCCTATACTTTTCTAACACAACAAATGTCATCAATAATTCTTTTCATACATCAAGCAAACAACAATTCTCCTTACTAATAACTCCTTCTCTACCTTCTACTAAACTAACACACAAGGACATATCACTTCATTACTAACTCAATCATATGCAAAAATTCATCTATATATATATATATATATATTCAATAAATCGCCCTTGCCACCCTTCTTGTCACTACACTTCTAAACCCACACTTTCAACTATAAGAAGGTTCAATCTACTTATGAATGATAACACTCTAGGTTTCAATATCTTATGACTACAAACTCTATTCAACAGTCTATACTCACACTATCCCCTCTAATGAGTACTATCTGTATTGAAGGGTTAATGAGGAATCTGAATACATATCTTACTCTATCTTAATAGAATGACTCATAAGAATAAAGACATAAATTTCAACTTAAGGGACTCATGGAACACTAGAGATCTCATCTCAAGCCCCTTTGTGTAACTTCTAAAATTTTTGGTAGTGAATCTGAGAACATTATCTGGGGAGGAATTGGAACTCGCTGATCATGTTATCTCAAGAATAATACATAGATAAGGAATTTTGGGGTAACACACGAATAGAAAGGAGTTCTAAGAGAACAACTTTACAGCACGATCAAGAGTAGGAAAGAAAGAAAAATTTTCTTAAATGCCCTCTTGCCTCTTGAAGAAAAGTATAGACGTCTCTGTAACGTTCCAAAAGACTCTACTAGACACGACTTCATAGACACCCTAGGACACTTAAACTCTATGCTCGAATACCAAGTTTGTAATGCCCTAAAAATGGGTCCCGAGACGTCACACGGTGCTTAGGGTCACAAGTGATCCCAAGCTAACCTTTCTACTGGAATAACTCATAAGCAACTGAATAAAATGCATAAATCTGTACAAAATTAGTGGAAGATAACTCTTTTCTGAATCTGATCAATATAAAATTGAATCCATATAATTATAACTCTGCTTTTACAAAGTAAACTAAAACTGAATACATTAACATCTACTGACTTGCTATGAAGCCTCTACTAATACTGACTATAGATAGTTAGGACGCAACCCCAACTGCCACTAATCAATACAAATGAGAAAAAGGAAAGAAACATAAATAAATCTAACTGAAGTTCCCGAAGTAGGAGGACTCATCACCTTGCTGGATGGAATCCGCAACTATCTGAATCTAAATATGCATACTAAATCTTGTACCTACATTATGAGGGAATGTAGCACATAGACGTATATGTGGATCAGTACCTTGAGAATGTACTGAGTATATGGGGGTGAATGCATAAGTAAACACATATCTCACAATAATCATTTATAAAAATAATGCATGCTAAATGAAAGTGACTCACATAAGCTGGAATATCTAGAATACTGAAATATGTAGCAATAAGAAGCAAAAAATGCTTTATAAATCTCGTGAGCCACAACATTTAGTTCTAAAATCTATACTTGTATTCTCTCTTTAAATCATATTGTCTAAGTATAGAAAGGACTCACTTGTAAATCTAAAATCTGAAAGTTGAGCTCTGTAATTGTAATCTTTCTATAAGCTTTAAAACTTTAAGGGAAATACTTTAAAGCAACTTTCTGTTAAACTCTTCTATTAGGGAAAACAACTTGTCTGAAGAGAAAATACTTTGAAGAACAACTTTTTGTAAGGGAAAATACTTTTAAAACTATTCTGAAAAGCTTACTATTAAGGAATTCTCTTTTAAAAACTGCATTGCATAAGAAATACTCAATCTTTTATCTAAAGGAAAAATGCTTTTATCTTAAGGCTTTAAATCAATAAGCTTGTTTTAAGAGTGAGAAACATCTTTTGGGAGGTTCTTCTAACCGACATAAACCATGTGAGTTGACATGGAGTCCAACGTCTTGCCCACATTGGGGAGAGCTATTTTACCCTTGCCATCGGAATAGAACCTTAACTTAAGTGATCACTATCTTAGCCCACTATGAGAAAATCATAAACCTACAGTGGCACGTAGTTCTGGGGCATGAGACCATGGAATCATACCCAACTCGGTGCTAAATACTACTCTCATACTTATGCTCAGAACTTTTAGGAAATCCACCTTAAAATAGTACAAGGATGTATAGTGAAGATCAATTATCCTTATCTTTGCTTTAAATCATAAATAATTTGGATTCCTATCTTAGCTTAGGATCAAAGATCAATTTCTTTCTTGAATCTTGGTAAACACAGAGGGGAGGACATTGTAAAAGGAGATTAAAAAATAACTAAGGCAAAACAAAAGGAAGAAACAACCAAAGAAAGGAAAAAAACAGTGAGTAACCAGAGAAAAAAAAAGGGAAGAAAACGAAGTGAAAAACATGTCCGGAAAGGAAAGAAGGAGAAAGAGTAAACTTCGAGGTTATCGTTCGCGGTTTCAAGCTCGTTTTTCTCCTAGAATCAGTGGATTATAGTGATTTTATTATTGAGAATCGATCTTCTCAAAGGTATATCTCAATCATCTTTGTATAATTCGACATTGCAATTATTCAAGACTTGATTCCAATATATTATGAAGATTTTCACATTGCGTATCTATCTAACTTACTATTAATTTTAATCTGATATATAAAGTATTTCGTAATTACTATCACTATATTTAGTAAAAAAAAGTATTATTATCTTATTGTATGTTTAAGTAAATAAAAATATTTTTAATTAGTTTGTGTAAGCTTCATGAATGTGTGACGTGTAGGTTTGTATACCATAGTTGTTTGCGTCTCTTGTGGCTATATCTGTATATTCATTAGGATGATATTCTAAAGGGTTTGCATGATCTAAGCATTTTTTTAGAGAGAAAATTATGATTAGGTCGAACCGTAATATGTCACTCTATTTTATTTTATCATTTAACTTGTCCTGTTTCTTATTTAACATAGTGTGTTAGTTGATTCAAAGAAAGAAGAGAGAAAATCAGAGCAACCTGCATGAACAATAGGAAAAAGAAAGGTAATAACCATTTACAGTGAAGAAAAAGCAACAAAGTGATCATACTACCACCACCCCTATCTTAACATATTAAACAATATTACTGCAATTTTCGACAACCGAAAGAAGAAAAATAATAAGTTCCGCTCGTCCTCTTCATAAAAAAACCCAAATATATATATATTGAGATGTTATTCATGGTTTCGAGTTCCTCACTTTTGAACGTTAGCTAGTAAAAAGGTTAATTTTCATAAGAGGTAACCCTTAGTCTTTCTTTATAATTTAGTTCAATAATTAAACGAATTTTAATATAATATTATGAAGCCACTCAAATTCATGCGTATATGATCTATCAATAGTTTTGATGTGTTATAATCTATATATATTATAAAGCAGAGGACGAAGCGCCAGAAGAAGCCATGTGGCAAGCTATTAAGAAGTCACGTGGTATTTTTTAGGACAAGTTCTACAGCATTGTAATAAAACCTTTATAATTACTTGGATTTAAAAATATAAAGCTTTAATATAAAAAAAGATTACCATTTCATATCCATACTAATTTACGGTGTAGCTCAGGTTTGTGGATATGTATAAAAGCCACAATAATATTAAATTTAGTTTAACTATAACTTCCTCCCTAATTTTAGCCTATAATTGTTATCTCAAATGCTTATCACAATTTAATTTAAATTTTAATTTAAAATTGAAATTATGTTATTCATCTTTATCTCAACTATACAATTCAAAAAATTAAGCATCATCATAAAATAGATAAACCAGTAGGTTCAGTAGTAATCCACAAAAATTACATTGTTGCCAATATCCAGAAAAAAATAATTAATAATAATTACAACAAAACGTGATAGTGGAGTCTTCCATTTGCTGATGTGTTGTTCACAAAAATAATGATAGCTAAAAAGCCACAATAATGTTGAATTTAGTTTAACTATAACTTCCTCCCTAATTTTAGCCTATAATTGTTATCTCAACTCATGTTTATCAGAATTTAATTTAAATTTGAAATTATATTATTCATCTTTATCTCAACTATACAATTCAAAAAATAAAGCATCATCATAAAATAGATAAACCAATAGTTTTAGTAGTAATCTACAAAAATTACAGTGCTTCCAACATCCAGTAAAAAATAATTAATAAGAATTACAACAAAACGTGATATTGGAGTCTTCCATTTGCTGATGAGTTGTTCACACGAATAATGATAACTAAAAAGCCACAATAATATTGAATTTAGTTTAACTATAAATTCCTCCCTAATTTTAGCCTGTAATTGTTATCTCAAATCATGCTTATCATAATTTAATTTAAATTTGAAACTATGTTATTCATCTTTATCTCAACTATACAATTCAAAAAATAAAGCATCATTATAAATAGATAAACCGATAGTTTCAGTAACATCCCAAAAAATACAGAGTTGCCAATATCCAGTAAAAAATGTCTACTAAAATTAACTTCATTCATGAGCTATCAAATACAAAAATGCAATGAAACTTAAAAGTTCGCGTAGTACGATTGTGGAATATTTCAGAACATGGAAATCCCGATAAACTGTTATCATTAGAAATGCTTTTGAAAGACAAAAAGGTATATGTAATTTATGCATATTTTATTTTATAATTTTATTTGATTTATAATACGCTCAAATATGGATTATTATTTGTTTGCATGGTGATCGCATTCAGGCATCAATTGGAACCTGAATATGTTGGTGAGAGGATTATGGGCAGTGTCGCTGACCATAGAGAACGCCAATATAGGTCTCAAGGGAAACATCGTTACTTCTTCAGGATAAATGATGAAGTAGTGATTGATGCAACCATGAAAGGAAACATTGCAAGACTAACCAACCACTCATGCATGCCAAATTGCTTTGCAAGGATCATGAGTCTTGGAGAAGACGGGGATCGAATTATTCTTATAGCTAAAAATGATTTTTCAACAGAGGATGAGTTAACATTTGATTACAGGTTTGAGGTTGATCAGAATGATGAGCTTAAAGTCCCCTGTCGTTATGGAGCTCCCAACTGTAGGAAATTCATGAATTAGAATAGCATAGGCAGATATTATTGACTCTCACTTCCTAATAGCATAGGCAAAGATTATTGACTCTCACTTCCTAACTGTTGAGAATTGTGGGGATATTTTGATCTTCATCCAAAGTCAATTTATTGTTAATTTGATTCTTTTTTTTATACTTGACATGCACATATCTATATAAATTCATTACTGTTTCAATCAGGAAAGAATTTATAGTTATTGTAACTTTTTAGCATTTTCGAAGACATGTATGCACAGTAAGAGCCACGAAAACAACTAATTCATAGTAATTTTACATTCAAACTTGATAAAATCTTAGTATTCCAAAGGTGAAATATGACTCTAAGAGCAGCAAGTACATGGTGAAGCAATCCACCTTGGTAAAAAGGTAGATTAGTGTTGCAGTGACAAATATGGTGCAAAGTTCAACTTGTAGAGCACCATGCTAAGTTAAAAGATGGCCTAATTAAATGATTCTCATGTTGATAACTAGGATAACCAAAAGATGAAGTCGTCCAAGAATTAACGCTTTGTACCTAACAGAAACTTTTTCCAGGATAACCAAAGAAATATAATTTCTAAAGAGAACTAGAAAACTCAGTCACACGATCTGCTGAAGAAATAGAAGTTGTGACATCAGAAAACAAATTGATTTTTTTATATTGCGTGACCAGGTTAGAATGGATTACAGTAAAACATATACTAGCTAAACACATGGGAGTTGCTGAGATAGGAGAGCACACCTTCTTATTAATATCAATGGCTTTACTACTATCGGTTTTGTCTAGGTGGAAGCTAGACAGAGAATTAAAAATTAGAAAATAAGAATTTGATGAACACAATAATAGAAAAGGTAAAAAATTTGAGAAACAAATTACTTTTCTAACTGAAAATGAGTTGCATCCTGAGAATACTTTGCTAAACAAATTAATATGCGAGTACGTATACTAGAATTTGTAATAACTTTATAGAAACCTGCATCACTCGAATACACTATTTCACCAGATTGCATTAGTTCCTAGACATAATACTAAAATTTTCAATCTGTTGCTTTTGTAAGTCTAAAATTTCTATCCATAAAGTAATGTTCCATTATAAGGAAGGTCTTTTAAGTTTCAAGTATTGCACTACACTTGCCCAAACAAGAATTTTAATTGGAGTCCCCTTAGCATAGATGATCAGTCCTTCGATTAACAGTGCTACTTTCCAAACTAAATACAAAAGAAAGAAAAAATATATCTCCAACAAACCTAGCCAAAAATCATGCAAAAAGTGGAGAGCATCTCTATTTTTTTACTATACAATAAATTTAACTGAGAAAAATCTTTCTACTCTTCACTTTGCCTTTATTAAAGACTCAAAAATTGATCTTTTATCAAGAAACTATACTCAATAGGAGGAAGAAAAAGAAACAAGTTCAGAACTTCAGAATTCTTGATTGTTTGCACAAAATTTGACTTTGTGTAAAATTTCATATAATCTTTATGCACCATCCACTCAATCCAACCACCAAAACAGAGAAAAAAAGTACAAAATTTTACCACCTTCTTAGGCAACTTTGCAATCTCTGATTTAGTTCTTTTGACAAAAGAACTACCACACTTGCTTGCTCAAGTATTTACAGAATGTAGTACATAACCCCATGAAGTATCCATAATACCCATCAGTGATTGATTAACTCAAATCGATGGAACTAACAACACATTCCGAATAAAGCATCAAAGGAGATTCCTAAGAATTTAAAGGGAGATATCATAATTGGTGACAAGTACATGCAATAGATACATGAAATACAGTAAAAGCAAAACAAAATATGAAAAAAATAGGTACATATAAGTAATGCATCTAAAATCTGATTAGGTAGTATCAACCACAAATGGAGTTCATTCCCTTGAAGCGAATAGGTGAAGTAATGAGGGTAGTACATCGGAATATATTTTTCATTAACAGATCTGAGCTCAAACACCTGAAAAATAATAAGCACAGCTTAAATATAGCTCCATTCGTACCTAAATACATAGCACCTGGTGCGAGTTTAAGGCGACTTAAATTATATTTGGTTTAAAGCAGTTTATTTTAAAGTTTTAATTTTTTGAAGCTCAAGATCGAACAAAAGAGAGAAACAACAAGATAACCCAGAAATGATGAAATATTATCTGATTGATTAGATACGATAGTTGATAAAATCGAAAATATATAGAGTGATGAAAACCGACCGGAGATGTGAAGAAGAAGAGGAACAGTGTACACTTTTCATTTTTCATTTTTGCCTTTAGGATTAGAAAGAAGAGTCTTGCCATTTTATTTCTAGATACTCCGTATTTCTTACATTAATAATTAAGTTTGGGTCTTTAACATTGATAATTGGGATTGGGTCTTGCTGTCTAAGTTCTTTGATAATTATTTTGATTTTTAATAAATGGCCCAAATGGCTGCATTTAATTATTTTATACGTATAAAATTTAATTTTTAATAAATTATTTCCTATAATTTTTACTCACTAATTTATATGAAATATTTGAAATAGGTATGAATTTAAAATATTTAGTAAGACTTTCAAAATTTATAATATAAATAGTTATACACGTTTATACTCGCAATATATAATTTCTTTGTAGGTGGAATTATCATTTTATAACCAAGCTTGGTTGGCCTAGTGATTAGCTCACTAGGTCGCTTAAGCAAGTGTCGGGGGTTCGATTCCCGCCTTGTGCATCCAGCAACCAATTGGCCAGCGGCAAACCCTTAAATGGAGCTCAGATCCGCGGAGAATTAGTCCTTGCCTGTCGGGCTGGGGGATACCTTGGGAAACAAAAAAAAAAAAATTATCATTTTATAGTTATTTTACTTAATATATAAATGTTTCATTCTTTTGATGACTTGCTAAATCGAAAAGTATGTTATATAAATCAAAATAAAAATAGTTTAATATTGTAGACCAAAATTTCACTGAGAAACTAGATACTTTAATTTGAAGTAATTAGAAATAATATTTTAATATTATTTACACATTAGAGTGTATTAGAATTAGAAGTTTTGTAATTGACAAAGTTAAGTATTTTTAGTGTTTAAAATAAAATTGAAAGATGACATTTTATTTTAAAAAGTTCAGATGAAATTGAATTAATAAATTAAAAAAAATGAAATGGAAGCTAAGGGATATAATTAGAACTTTTAATTGATTAAAAATATAAAGTTAAAAGTCCAACAACAGAATTAATAATTACTTAATATATTATAATTTACTATTTTTTAAAAATTAATCAATACTGATATTGTTCTTTTTATATCAAAATATGTAAACAATTAAAATTGTGGTTTGTTATTAGGTATGAGTTGTAATTTCATTATTAATATTTATTTTTAATATTTCATTGACTTTGAACTATGTTAATTTTATAAAGTGGAAATTAACTAAATTTATATGAACAAGTTAATATTTTTTTAATCATAAAAAATTATAAAAAAAATATTCCCCGCATCGCGCGAGTACGTATATTAGTATGAATATAAGGGGAAAAAAAAGAGAGAATTTACAATTTAATTTGGAAAAAAAAATGGGCTTTGAATGATATTTTATTTTAAAATGACTGTTAATACTTGCGACTATCTTATTTATCTTGGGTAGCAAGTTAAGGTTGTTATTCGAGCCTAAGTTTGCTTTTGAGTTTATTTTCAATATTTGTTTAAACGAGTTTATGACATGTTCTCGAAAATTTAATGAAATTAAACATTTTAGTTGACTTTATGGTAAAATTGACGTGTAAGACAGTTGTCTGTTTATTTAATGACCTAACGAAGGATAAAATCATTTTACGATGACTCGTGGTTTGTTATTTCATTGGTTGGAATGTGAATATGCAGTCCTTCTCATGACAAGATTAAAACCTGATGTTTAGGCAATATTTGTAACATATTTTAATTAATATCGGTATTTTGTTTGATTTTCACTTACAGTTGAATTGGTCATAACAATATGCTTTGACTTTACTTCAATTTTCCTTCATTTTTTTTTTGAAAGTGCGAATAAAGTTAGACAATAAATACAAAGTCCGAGAATAATTTCGATGTTATTATATAAACGAGAGGGAAAACCTACTTGTAAGGGAGTGAATTTGCAAAAGAATGAGTTTAGATTCTTGACAGAGAGAAAATTAAAAATCTAACATACAAGGAAAAGTTAACGATGAAGTTGGAAAGCCCTGCTACCGACTATTCGTTATAATAAATTTTAACATGCCATTTGAAGTCGTTTGAATCGGGTTGGGTAGATTCTAAACCTATTAGGTGCTTATTTAGACTAGACAAATAGGGTCGATCCATAAATGCCTCAAAGGCACGAGAAACATATCAAAACTTGAGGTACGACCGAAAAGTACTGCTATCGGCAAGCCACGCATTAATTTAATTAAATGATTTAAAATAAATTAAAAGTAGGATGTAAGTAACTTTAGGGCCAATAAAATGTTATATATCTAAAAGATTAACTGAAGTCAGACATAAGTCATTAAAGCGACCGTACTAGAACCACGGGACTCGAGGGGTGCCTCACACCTTCCCCTCGGTCAATAGAATTCCTTATTTGGATTTCTAGATCGCTGACAAAAAATAAAGATTCATTTCCTTTTGAATAGGGATTCAATAAGGTGACTTGGAACACCCAAACTCAATTCTAAGTGGCGACTCTGTAAAATAAATAATTCCTTTTCAAAACGCTACTTTAGTTGGAAAACCCCAGTTTCTCTAAAACCAACTCCCTAGCGGGGTTAGGGCGGTAAAAATAGGGGTGTGACACTATTGAATCTTGTTGATATAATTGAACCTTGTTTCCTTCTGCTTTGCCGCCCTCTTTGATAATTGTCTTAGAATAACCTCTTCAGACACTTTACCATCCCAACTATCTTTTCTTTCATGAGTCTTCTTTTTCTTGAATCCTTTTCTTTGTTGCCTAGGTGAAACATCTCCATCCCTAGCCACTTTATCAAAGAATTCATCCAATACTTCATCCTCATCTTCTTCGTCAAATATGTCAACACCTAAATTATCCTCAAACGTTTCCATTGGATTTTCTACCAAATCTCCTAGCTCATACCTCTTGGCCTGGAACCCTTTGGTAGGATTATCAATAGCATTCAAAGGTGCACTTTTTTTAGCCACAAGTTGTTCCGCGGCTAAAGATGGAAGAACTATTGCATAACTTGGCACAAATTCTGAGGTTGTTGGACTCAACTTTCTACATGTTGGAGGGGATGAGGCCTGTTTCTCCTCCTCTTCCATATCTACCCAACTCTTTATATTTGTACCACTTTTTCGGTCACTCTTGACTTCAACCTTGTTGTTTGAATACGTCGGAGTTAAGACCACTACCCCATCCACATTTTGTTCATTCCCCTTGAACAATAATTTATGTCCAAAGTCATCACATTGCTCACCAATTGACTCCATAGATGGAGAAGGGATATCACACGCCGAAGAATCTAATGTAGCCATCAACGGCTTCAAGACAGGTAGTACGGGACAAATCAAGCTTGCAACGTGTTTTTGCATTGGCATATTTGTCACTTCTGGAAAAATTTGACATTTAGGACTGCCCGAATTAGATTGGTGCTCATTTGTAACTAAAAGAGCCTCAAAGGTGTTAGGATCCACAACATCCTTTGTTGCAATGCATTATTTCTTTGCCACATTAATTTTCTTACTAATTTGAGGATTAACAGATTGTTTACGTGAAACCATTGTCCAGCCCTTATCTCCAAAATCTTCTCTAGTATTGTTCAACTCCATATCCTGCTTAGAAACCATCAAACTCTTAGTCCCGATACTTGTATCCACAACATTAGGCAAATTTTGAATAGCTTTCTTTTCAGCCTGTGCTTTAGTTTTCGGACACCCTAGCCAAAGCTTGACCTATTGGAATATCCCCCATGTTAACTCTATTTTGTTGTTTCTTCTTAATATTTTGATAATCACGTGCATCTCTTTGTAAATTTTCAACCAAAGCTCCCTCAATCTCCGTTGTTGCATCATCTTTTTTTTGGAGCACTACTTTTTTTCAATTAACAATCAACACTTCTTTTCATCGTGACCCTGGTTCTTACAATGGGTGCAATATTGAGGTAAATGATCATACACCACCTCCTAAAACTCCTCAATAATTATGCCCGTAACTTTGTCCATACTTAGAAGTCGAATATGATCCGAATGTTTGTCCATTAAGTCAAGTATGACTCTAACCCTAGTCGTACTCGGTCTTGATTTCACTTGTGTGGCCTTATCCACACCAATAGATTTTTCAACTACTGACGCAATGAAAATCAAAGACCTTTTAGCAAAAAAATCCATCGACAAGTTTGAAAACGAAATCCATACTGTCGCACGTGAAGTCTCCTCCTTAGGGTTGAATCCAATAGTCCACAGAAAAATCCTAATTTGATGATTTTTTCCGTTGTGCATAAAATAATTCACACCTCTTGATAATACAACAACAAAATCATCATATTGATCCATACGAATAAGAAGTTTCCTTTGAGCAAGCAATATGGCAAGACAATGTCCCTTAATGCCGAGAAACTTAGGCAAAATCGATCTTAAAATTGACAAATCTGGTGATCCCATGGATAATTTAACCACTATGGATTGATGAAGTCCCTCCTCTTTGGGGAAAGCTTGTCGTTCATCCAATGTAAATTTGAACATTGAGATCCCATGAACAACTTTAATAGGTATTAAACTAGTTTGTAAAAGATTAATAGTTAATTGTGTTTGATTTAACTTATAAACATAATTAGAGTTTGTATTGGTGTTTGTAGGGTTTTGGAGAAGCTCTCCCACAGCCAAAGGTTGGGGAGAGACAGTGGTAACCATAGCTGCCCTAGTTACCCATGTTTCCAAGAGAGAGAAAAGGAGAGGCTACGGTTTTATCTAATTCAAGCCCTTGAGTTAAATAGTTGATTCGATTTCTTAAATATGGATTTTTGAGCTTCTTAATAACTATGAAGGGACATAAAAATTCCCCAAGTTATTCCACGATCTTGAGTTGTTTTCCCATTAAAACCAAATCTCATTGATAAATAAAAGAGTTGACAAGACATTGGAATGATTCCTTCATAGACTAGTACTTGTTCCAAAATTTTCAACAATAGAATTATTAACTTTTTTAAAAGTTAACTTCTAGGGTACGAAGGCATTTCCCTTGTTATAGAAAGTAAAAAGGATTGACAACATTTCAACCTGCACAATGGCCTAGTCTATTCTGAATTCTGCATATAAAAAGTTTGGCTACATCTGGAAGATAAGAGCGTAAAAAAATTGTATAACCCAAAGTTTCTCCTCTGCAATATACAAAAATACAATTAAGAGAAGAGAGGAATCAACTAATGAGAAATAAAAAGTTAAAGAGAAGTTATGCCATATGAACCTGATTTCTGCGAATTTATGCTTGAAGCTTTGAGGTTGAATAAATCAAGTTTGTATGATGCCAAAGCTTTGGGGTAAGGGGTGGAGTTGGAAGGATGATGGATTGAGAAAAATAACATCTCTTCCCTTAGCGTCCAGTTTTGATAGAGCATCAGTTGTTTGGTTTCCTTCCTTATAATAATGTTGAAGGAAAACTCCTTGACGGTTGGCAATCTGATTCGAGTCTTTGATGACTTGATAGATGCCAAGGTTATTTGGTTCTCTCATTAAGCATATCAATAATCAATACATATAGATCCTCTTTCCACAATGATGTTGCGCTTCAAGTTTGCTTGGCACCATTTGAGAGCATAAAGTAACCTCTTACTCTGCACAATAATTTGATCCCTGAGAGAGGTGCTTCGAAAAGGCCATTATCAAATATCCCTAAGAATTACTCCTACTCTAGTTTTGCCAGTGGTTTGTGAAATTCCTTCAGCATTAAACTTGAGCCACCTCGGTTGAGGTTTATGCCACTTAACCAAAAACGTGGTAATTCTAGGGACAACACTATGTATTTTATCACATTTTCCAGCTAAGAATTGCATATCAAGAAACTGTCAGATAGTTTAATCAATGCCCACCGCAAAGGTGACAGTATGAAAAAATGGACTCAGATGAATTGCCCCCACAACGTGATGCAGAGCTTGCTTTCCCAAGTTCCCAACAAATAACAACTGGAATAATTTTCAGCATTTTTCTTTGGATATAGTTTGACTGCTTTATTCTCCACCATTTATTTAGAAGAAGCGGCATAGGAACATCTACCCCAAGTAATTCCCAAAGGTCTGCCATGTTGTCATGGCCAGCTCTCCAGTGACAAAACAGTAGTGTGTGATTTCAATTTATAGGTTCCTGCAAAAACAACATTTAGATACTATATTTTGACCAAATTTGATTGCAATATCATCAAAAGACTAATGAGATAAAGAAATTATACTATAGTTGTAATATTTTTATGTATATGAATCCATGGTTGTGATGTGATTGCCTTATCTTTGCAAAGTTTTTCTAGTGATCTATTATATCTTTATCTAGATGATATGATTACTTGATTAGGTGATGATGTACATGTATACTTTCTTAGATAGGAGTGTTGGTGCTTACAACATTGTCATTGGGTTACTAGATGATCTATATCCATTGCTCTCAATCTTTTTCCATTAAAATTATTTTTTCAATGTTTTCGGTGGTGGACGGGTGAGTAATGCATAAGAACTTTCCCTTGGGAAGGGAAGAAAAATTTGAAACGATTGCTAATTTTCCAGAGCTTGAAAAAAAGTTCTTTCCTTATTTGGTCTATGGATCATCATTATAAGATAATCCAATCACTCCCTTATTTTGAAATAACTTATCAAGGACCAAATGGTCCCTTTCCTTGATACTTGGGGCTTTGAGCTAAAAGTGATAAAAGAGTTTTAAAATGAGGTGTAGGTGACACAAATCTTAATAATTGAGTGGAGGTGATAATTACTTTATTATGGATTAAGAAAGTTGGGTAAGTTTGAGAATAGCTCAAAAGTTTTTAAATTTATACTTTGATCCAAATGTTTACCTAATATAATGGGAAACGGAGGGGAAAAAGGTGTGTTTCTCTCTCTTCTCATACATTGTTGTTTTCTCTCTCTTAGCGATTTTTGTTGTTCATTGTTGTTGCTGCTTTATTCATCATCTCCTGCTTCATTATCATCATCTTCTACTTCATTATCATCTTCATCTTCTTCTTATTGACCATTGTTGTTGTTGTTATTCCTATTTGACCAATTTCTTAGGTCAAATTTTATTTTGTACATCACTTTTCACTTTGGCATTACTTCATAGGAGACTTTGGTAAGTCAAATTATGATTTTTAGTTGAATTTGTCATCTGGGTAACTGCTATTATGCTTTTTTCAACAATAGATAACACGCGAACATGAATGCAACATAAGAGCCATTTGTTTAAATAGATCAATCATCTGTTACGACAAATGAGATATTTGTTTCAGTGGAAGACTCATATGTTAGATTCATGTTTATGGTTCTATAGTGCGGTAACATTAATCGAACAGATGGGTCATCTATTGCAATATATAACCCATCTGTTGTAACAAATTAATTATCTGGTGTAATATAATAAATATCTGTTACAACAGATTAGTAACCTGTTGCAACAGAACCTAACTCGATTCCAATAGACGTGTTGTCTGTTGCAACAAGGTAAATATCTATTGCAAAATATTAATAACTTGTTGCAATAGAACCTGAACTCGATTCCAATAGATGATAAATATCTGTTGCAACATATTGGTAACCTATTATGATAGAACCTGACCTCGATTCCAACAAATCGTCATCTGTTGTAATAGGTAAGTTATCTGTTGCAACAGGTTAATTATTTATTGTAACATGTCACTCATCTGTTGGAATCAGCTTCAAAGGTACCTTAGTACTATAATATCTATCCTAACAGGGGCTTTATCTATTACAACAGATATATAGTCTATTGCAACATATGATTTACCTGTTACAACAGATGACTCATCTGTTAAAATCAGCTTCAGGAGCATAACATGAATCCCAATAGGTAAGTAATCTGTTGCGACTGATCACTTACCTATTGCAATAGATTACACATATGTTGGGATTCATATGAGGCACTATGAAATCACTATTAATATTTTTTAACAATAGGGGTGGATTGTCATAGCCAATCGATCGAGAAGAGCAATCGATATATATGGCATTGGAAAGAGGGTGAAATGCTAGAGAAGATAGCTATGACAGTCCAAAGTGATATTTTGTATAAAGATTTTATGAACTTAATCATCAACTATTATGGACTGAATTGTCAACCGGAAGAACTCACCATCAGCTACATGCACAACTCCTTTGAAAATCAGAGGGTACTACCTTTCAAGATAACCAATTAGGTTCGATTGCATGTTTATCTTAGTGATTCATCCAGGTTGGTGTTAAGGGTGTACGTGGTTGAAAAGACGAGAGAGAAAGAGAACCAGAACATATAAGAACAACAAAAACAAAACATATTTGATGATAGGTTGGATGATCTAGACATGAATATTCTAGATTATGATCAAACACCTACGCCCGTTAATGCGACCAATACGGTGGGAAGTTCTCTCGATCAACAAAGTCTGGCAATCTTTGAAACGACGGGACCGGCTTTTCAATGGAATGCCATTCAAGGACAAGGATGAACTATCTACCACTTTGTTTATTTCTTGCTTGAAAAAAGATTTCAGAATAAAGAAGGTGATTAATTCGAGCAGTGTCTTTTGCTACAAATGTGCTAATTTGAACTGCAATTTGTGGTTGAGAGTGGTGAAGTACCTAAGTTCTGACAGATTCGTCATTCATAAACATGAAAGCATCACACATGTGGTTCGGAGCACATATCGGTCCAAAATCCTCACGCCACGGAAAAGGTCCTCGATGAATATTGCAAGAGTAGTTTCCCCGAAGGCAAAGGCCCTTCTACACGGGTTATGACCAATCAACTCCTTACGAAATTGGGTGTCCTGGTCAGTTATTGGAAGATATATACAGTGATGAAGACTGCCAAGGACTTGGTTATGGGGATACATGAGCATGGGTATGCAGTCCTGGATGCCTACCATTACATGATTGAGTCCACAAATCCCAGAAGTAAGACGGCATTGCATGTTGATGAAAATAGAAAGTTCAAGTACTTTTTTGTATCCTATGGTGCTTGGATTCAAGGTTTTAGACATTTGAGAAAAGGCATTGACGTTGACGGTACCTTTTTGAGGAGCAGGTATAATGGAGTTCTGGTAACAGCAGTGGCGCAGGATGCGGAGAATCACATCTTTTCTGTCGCTTTTTGTGTAGCGGATAGGGAATGTGATGCCTCTTATGGATTTTTTTTGGAACAACTGCGAAGATGCATCGAAGATACCGAAGAGTTGTGTTTTGTTTAGGATAGGCATCCAAGTATTCCAAATATGGGTTTAATTTTCTTCACTTTAGCTTACTTTGGTTGTTGCATCAGGCATATTGGAGAGAACATTCAGACCAACTATCACAACGAAAAGGTCGTGACCCTTTTTTATAGAGCAGCTAAAGCATATAGTAGAGAGGATTTTTTTAGAATATTTCAATCAAATAGCGGATGTGCATCCCAAGGTAGCAGAACATCTTGTACGTGTCGGTTTTGAGAGATGGAGCTGGCCATTCTGTCTGGCAGATAGGTGCATTCTTATGAATTTAATGTCTTGTTTGAGTTACAAGTTTAGCATGATATCGTACTAAGTGATTATTTTGGTTAAGTACAATATTATGAAATCAAACATAAATGAATCGGTGAATTCATTGTTTGGCGATGAAAGAGAATTTCCCATCAAGGCTCTGTTTGAAATAATAAACAAGAAGTATGGCCCATTTTTTAACGAAAGACGTGTGCTTTTCGAGGGCCCAAGAAGAACCCCATTTGTTTTGGGAATCAAAAAAATAATATCAACGAACATTAGTTTGGGGAATAGGTTATTATCTCATCAAATAGCAGATTACAAATTCAGTATCACCGGTCATGGTGATTTTGCCACGGTCGATCTTCAAACAAGATCTTGTACGTGCAGAGTTTTTGACTTGGAAAAAATACCCTGTCCACAGGCTATGACAGTGCTTTGATCTCTATACGGTCCAAAATATGGACATAAAATTTACGAGCACTCCTCTCAATATTATTCGGTGGGAAAATATAAAATGGCATAGAGTGGGCATATTACTCTGGTGTCTCCCGAAGAATCTTGGGTTATTCCTGCAGAGCTTTTGGGGAGATTAATACCTCCTCCATATATTAACCCAAGCACTATCAAACTGAGAAGAAATCCATATAAGAGGAGGTGTAGAGTCGGAGAATCATTTTCATCAAGAAGGAACAAATGCTCCGTATGTAAGCGCGTTGGCCACAAAAAACTATAATTTCAGATCGTAATCCACCATGATCATTGTAATTGCAAAAACTTGTGTTGTTTGTTGTGGACTTTTATATATTTAACTCATTGTTGTGAACTTAATCTTATCATTCATTATATATAAAATATCCTTTTTAATAACTTGTGCATCAATAAAAAGAGTCAAAACATAAACTAAATAATACAGTAGGCCATAATTATTTTCAATAGATTACCCATCTGTGGCAATAGATGGACATTAGCTAGAAAAACACAACACAGTTCCATCAAACTGGAATATTTTCCTTCAATAGATGAAAATCTGTCACAATAGATAGATAAAATCTGTTAACAGAAACCTAACCGATGATCGATCAGTTCCAACACATAGTTCATCTGCTGAAAGAATCCAGAAGCCAAAATTGCTACTGGATTCAAAATTGCTCCTTACCTCCAGCCGTCGACATGTTAACATGTATGTTTAGAATAAATAGACAGAATGAAAATTTAATAAGAATTAAAAAGCCAAAGTCGACTAAAAATAAATTTTTCATTAAACTAAAAATAAAATACATTAGGTATAGATGCGATATAGAAAAATTAAAATACATACGCTAAAAGAAAAAATATATTCTAATTATTATTATCATCATTAATAATAGTCGGACAATCAACTCGCAGCAGTAGGGACCTCATAATCCTCTGCGTCTCTCTGCACATCCTTGCTCTCACGACGATCAACTCTCTCTGCAGGTCATTCACCTGCCTCTGAAGTACCCGCACTGTGTCGCGTAGAATAACAATATCCCAAACAGAATCAGCCATATCTAGAACACGCATGAATTGACAAATGTAAAGAAAAGAGTCCAAATGTAATACAACATATACTACCAACTAGTAGATTTACACAGGAAAAACACTTACCTCAACGAGAAAGGAATATGCTCTTTGAAGAGAAGTGGTTGAAGATATCATACGAAAAGAAAAAATGCAATAAATAAATAAAGTGGAGTAGAATGAAGATTAAGGAGGGACCTATTTATAGAGGATTAAATATGGATGTGTCGTCCCAAAAGGCACAACTGTTCAGCTTCATTATATTAATTACATTCAAACTGGTGGAATTTTGTTTTCTATGAAAAGTCGTGACTTTTCCTTTTACACTAATACTTTTCACCTTTTCATAATGTTTTGAGACTTGATAACAACTATTATTATTAAGATATTGTAACAGATCGTCCATCTATTGTAATAGATTTACCATCTGTTGCAACAGATGGTCTGTATGTGTAATAGATGGTCTATCAAAACAGATTTATCATCTGTTGCAACAGATGGTTTGTATGTGCCATATATAAGGCATCTGTTGTAACATCTGTATTATCTGTTGCGACAAATGGACCAACTATTAGAGAAGATGTTTTTATTTCTTCCAACAGTTGATTCATCAGTTGCAATAGATGGGGAATTCGATTCATCAGCTGTTTTGAATGTATTAGATAAAAAGTCACGACTCTTCGCCTCTTTTTAATAGTCATCACATGCGTGCATATTTTTTGGTCTATCACAGTAGATTTACAATCTGTTGCAATATTTTTTACAACATATGTATTATCTATTGCGATAGATGGACCATCTATTGGAGGAGATGTTTTAATTTCTTCTAACAATTGATTCATCAGTTGCAACAAATAGAGAATTAGATATGTTAGTTGTTTTGAATGTGTTAGATAAAAAGTCATGACTACCTCATTTTTAATTATCATCACATGGGTGTAGATGAATAAACACTGTCTGGTCTATCACAATAGATTTACCATCTATTGTAACATATGGATTATTTATTGTGACAGATGGACCATATGTTGGAGGAGATGTTTTGATTTCTTCCAACTGTTGATTTATCAGTTGCAACAGATGGAGCATTCAATTCATCAGCTATTTTGAATGTGTTAGATAAAAGTCATGACTTTTCACCTCTTTTTTAATAGTCATCACATACGTACAGATGAATAAACACTTTCTGACATGTATTGATAGGGTAGGAAAAATAAGGTGCATGCAGATGAATGGATCTACTTTCATGCTCGGGAGTTATGTATTATTGATCAGGCTATTGTGACAGACACACATAAAGTACAATGATTTTGTGAATGCAGTTTTTTACTGATTAGACATTGATCATTCAAACAAGATTTGGCATTGTACAGTTTAGTTTGATAGGTGCGAACTGATCATTCCGAAGCATTCCAAGAAGGTGGTGTCGATACCCTATTACAATTTAATGACAGTTTATGCTCATGTTTTGGTGTCAATTTTGGGAAAGGGTTCAAGTTTTTGGCGGCAGTATAAATATCCCATAGTGATTGGACCGATTTTAATGGAAAAATGGACTTCTTGAAAGTCCTCTAAAGCCTCACACTGAAACAAACAATGATGGGACCAATAGAAATTCCCCTGGTCCAAATTTATATAAATGGGTTATTTGGGGAGACTATTATACAGCAGAAGGTGCTTGGGAGAATACATGTGTCGGAAGGGGGAGGTGGCGAAGACCATATATCATCTCATACCTTGTTTAAGAGGAAACACAAAGAAGTAAGAAAGGAACTTCTAGAAAATTTTGCCAATGAAATTGCTATGACAAACGAAAAAACTGAATAAACTCCAAATGTGGAAATGTATTCAAATATAAAAATCCATTAGTCATTGATGAAAAAGAAAAATGGTCAAGAGGACTGGAGCTGGTCACTTTGCTAGAGACTGCAACTAGCAAACGTGGCCTCAATAAAGACTCACAAAGTGCAGGAAAAGAACTCTAAGGAAGAAGCTTCGCGAGCACAAGAGATTGGTAAAATTTTTAGTCAAGAATGAAACCTGAACTAACAACTCCAGAAGTAAAAATAAGGGAAGCGAAGGCATTAATTTCTAAAGTCTAACTTGCATGCCATGCCTTCTGTTTGTGGCTATGATCAAGTCAATGGTAGTAGAAACAAAAAGATCTGAAGTTGGGAAAAAATTGCATGCCTTGTTGTTTCCACTGCCTTTGGATTGACCAGAGCAATAAACAAGAGGCTTGGGTGCAAGTTTAACTTGAGAAAATGCCACCTTGGCTTGATCCCTTATTTTTAATTCAAGAGTAGTTGGTTCAGGTTTCAATATTAACCGTCAATCTTACCACCTTCTATTCTTGTGAAGCTGCTTCCTTAGAGTTATAGTCCTGTATTTTGTGGGTCTTCATTCAGGCCATATTAGCTAGTTGTAGCCCCTAACAAAGTGCACAGATCTAGTCCACTTGAGCTTTTTTATTTTTCAAAAACGACAGATGGATTTTCATTTTTTGAATACACTTTCACATTTGCAGCTCATTCAGTTTTTTCATTTTTCATGTCAATTTCATCAGCCAGTTTCGCTACACTTTCTTTCCTACCCTGTGTTTCTTTTTTAATAAGTCTTATTTGATATATGGTCTTCTCTACCTCCCCCTTCCCGCACAGGTTTTCTTATAATAACCTTCTTCTATGTAATAGTCTCCTCGAGCAACCCATCCATATAAATTTGGACTAGAGCAATAACTATATTTATTTTCATTCTTGTTTGCAGCAGTGCGAGGCTTCAGAGGCCTTTTAAAAGTCCATTGAATCTTTAAAGTCAGTGTAATCGCTATTTGAATGTTTATACCACCACCAAAAACCTTAACCCTTCTCCAAACTTGACACATAAACATTAGCAAAATCTTCATTAAACCGTAACAGAGTATCGACACCACCTACTTGGTCGCTCAGCCTTACCAGTTCGAACCTAACAATCTTAACTGTAAAATTCCATATCTTGTTTGAAGGATTAACACCTAATAGATAAAGAACCAACATTCATAAAATTATTGTACTGGATATGTGTTTTCACGATAGGTTGATCTATAATACATACCTCCCATATATGAAGTGGTTCCATCTACAAGTAGCTAATTCCTCCGAACCCATCTTTACTCTAGCCTTTAATGCTGGTTTGTAATGCCCCGAGTCTGCACCCCGAACGTTACACGATGCTCATAATCCCAAAAGACCACAAGCTAACCCATGACAAGTACCTGCTACAATAATTGTGTAATAATACTGTAATAATGCGGAAATTAGGTTAAATTTGCCATAAGGTTCATAACTGGAATCAAATACTAATAAATAAATACTGAAAACTGAACATCTATCTGAAATAGTCTAGTCTGAAAGCCTCTAACTGTATAAAGGTGGAGTTGATGGGATAAGCCCCCAACTAACTCCGACTACTAAAAATATACTAAAATACTGAAATAACAACTCTGTCCTCGAACTATGAGGACTCACCACTAAGTTTGCTACTGATAAGCTGGGTTGCTAAGTACGATCAGGAGCCCATACATCTGAACCTATGATATAATACATCATAGCGCAAAACAAAAGGTATGCATCAGTACTTTGAATGTACTGGTATGCTAAGTGAGGTAAGGCTGAATGTATGGGTTCATATGCATAAACAATAACAGGCTGAGTAACATGAATATAACTGAATGAGAGTACATATAAATATGAAACTACTGTAAATACTGATTAAGCAATACTATGCACATAACTATGTGTACTGTAACTGAGATCATATTAACATTGGGTACTGAGTTCTGATAACTGAATGACTGATATTTGAGTTCACCGATAACAGTATTACTATTAGCTGGGTGATTGTTTCTGACAGTCTTGATACTGTAGAACTGAACTGAGTTCTATACTGAGACTAAAATAGAAAATAAAACTGTGGGAGGTAATCATCTAACCGACATGCCTCAAATAAGATAACTAGGGTCCAACCTATAACACTAGTTGGAAGGGTGTCAGTACCGTGCCACGGGTACTAACACTGGCTGTGTGGATCTACTAAAGTATTATCCCAAAGGACTAAGGGTCACCCTCTACTGACAGGTTCCCTAACGAGAACGGTATTACCCTCAACTGGCAGGTAAATACCTTATCAACCCTCATTTGGTAGGTTGATATCTAAACCTACACTGGCTACGTAGTTCTAGAATGCAAGGACTGCTTCTAAGGATCACACCTTTGACTGGAAGGTGAGCCCTCATCATTGGGTTCACTCGGTGTTGAATCCTACTCCCAACTAAATGACACTGATTATTAACTAAATTAAACTGAACTAATACTGAGTTTCACTGAGTTCTATAACTGACTGAGTACAACTGTTTCGTGACATGGCTGAGACTATTCTGTAACTACTGTAGCTCTAGGTAAACAACTAGATTGTCGGGTATTAGATACCCCTAGGACTTGATAGCATGAAAAGTAAAGCATAGCATGATCTTGGAAAGAATAACAAGGTCCACTGGTTCATAATTCTTTCATAGAGACATTTTATCAAACACTTGTAGGGAATAAACTTGTACATACGCTAGCATGTCATGATTTCACCATTTCATTCACATGGACATTACATCAAACACATGGGGGGCACAACTTAATGCATATAATCATGGACAACATGTAAATTTTGTAACTACAATACCCAAACTTGTCAATTCAAGGATTATAACAATTCAATATACATGTTATTTCAATTTCATGGAATCTACAATTAATCATGGATTGAAACTCAATTAATGTCATGAAAAATAAATACAATCCAATTTCAAGCATGTAAATCATGAATCAATAATCTTGTAGTTTTAAAAATGGATTCTTGGACTCTATGGGTGAAAGGAACCCATAGATTAACACCTGGCATACCTTGATTATTAATTTTGTGGAGATTGGGGTGAGTTCTTGAGACTTTATTCTTGAACTTGATGAAGCTAGGGCTTGTTCTTGAGAGGATTATGTTAAAAGGATGAGCAATTATGCTATTTGGGGATTTAAACCATGTTATGGAGCTATTGGGTGTAGGAAAAATGACTCATTTGCCCTTAAAAATGCGAAACAAAATTACAGAAATTACCTGGATCGGACTGGCCAAGGCGCCGCAGGATCTGGAGCACTGCTCTGGATAGGGTGCCAAGGTCTTTATCGCGGTCTCCCCCTAGAACCGGAGTGGGCAGGGTGTCGTGGGCTAATCGCCCTGAACCACTGTTTTGGAGTTTCAAACACACCCTTACGCTTGCCCAAAAATTTTGAAACTCACCCGAGATGTACTATTGACTTCCCCAATCATGAATCAACATAAAAACTAACTTTCTAAGGTTGGGAAGGTCGTAAATAAATTCCTCAAAGTGTGAGGTCTTTAGAAATGACTAAGTTCTAAGACTTAGTTGAAATTTTCTAAGTCTGGGACCTCTTTTGGCATGCTTTAAAGGACTCAAATGATTAGGATTCTGCAGGGTCTTACATGGCCGGGCAGAAGTTGATCCAGTTTCACTTCATTTTATATGAAAACAAGAGAAATACATTTGATGTCAAACAAAAGAACAAAAAGAATATTACAATAGGGTAACACAAAATTGAATGAATTAACAGATGACTAATCTGATGCAATAGATTCCCAATCTGTTCAATCGAGACACATCTATTGCAATAGATGGATGACATAATACAGTAGATGGGTCATCTATTGGAATAAATCAAACCAGCCTTGCTACTAGTTTGATTTCTTTAAACAATTGCTCCGTTGTTCCAACAACTGATTCATCGATTGCAACAGTTGAGGAAACTGTTGCAATACTAACAACAACAGAATCAACAATAAACAAATAGCACCATATGTTCCAACACCATCAACAAAACAAACACCACATATTCCAACACCAACACTACCCCTAACAACAGCACCACCAAAGTAATAAACAAAGGCATAAAAAAAACTATACTGACAATAAGGCTTTTTAAGTTCTCACAACAGATGACTTTTTTTTCATATTTTAATAAAAACAACAGTTCGTTCATTCAAGACTTAAAGACACCTTTCCTTCAATTTTCTCAATAACTAGGAAACTGGTAATAAGAATAAAGAAGAGAGAGCGATGAGTTGAGTTTCTCATCTCGAGTTACTTTATGGTTGAAGGTGAGAATAGTATTCTAGATATGGTTTTTAAATATTCATTAATAAATTTTGAGGGGCACGAGGAGACGGTGACATTGAAAAACCAGATAAGACTACTCACTGAGGAGATTTTCTAGTTATCCAAGTAATATTTTTACCGCCTTAGTATTTTATCTTTTTTATCTCGGACAGTAAATACCTAGATTTCTTTGAAAAAGGATCTTAAAACATGTAAGTCATACTTTGCAACAAATAACAATTTCAGTTTGAAATTTCAAAAGCTCGATCATCTATCGCAACAGATGATTCATAACAGATGGGTAATCTGTTACAACATATGACTTAATCTATTTGATTAATTCCAATAAATAATTCATTTGTTGCAACAGATTGAACATTTGTTTTTATAAAATTTCAATTGATTTCATATGTTCAACTAATCCCTTAATTGATTAATCTAGGACTAGGGGTAAATTCTCATAGGGTCAACTACAACTTCAATTAAGCCTTTTGGTAATTGCATGATGACACGGTATTGCGTTCCTCCCGACTAGAGTCGTCGATCGATCACTCTAAACTGAATTGATTCTTATTACCTAATATGTTTAACTAATACCTTAGTTGATTTATCTAGGACTAGGGATGAGTTCTCATAAGGTCAACTACAACAGATGGCAGTACCTATTTGATAATTTATAATAGATGGGTAATCTTTTACAACAGATGATTTAATCTGTTTGATTAATTCCAACAGATGGGTAATCTGTTGCAATATATGACTTAATTTGTTTGATTAATTCCAACAGATAGGCCATCTATTGCAAAAGGTTGAACATTTATGTTTATACAATTTCAACTGAGCTTATATGTTCAAATAATACCTAAATTGATTAATCTAGGACTAGGGATGAGTTCTCATAGGGTCAACTACAACTTTAATTGAGTCTTTTGGGAATCACATGATGAGACGGTATTCCATTCCTCCCGACCAGAGTCGTCGATCGATCACTCTGAGGTGAAGCGATTCTTATTACCTTATATGTTCAACTAATACCTAAATTGATTAATCTGACTAGGAGTGAGTTCTTATAAGGTCAACTACAACTTCAATTGAGTCTTTTGGCAATGGCATGATGAGATGGTATTGCGTTCTCCCCGGCTAGAGTCGTTGATCAATTACTCTGAGCTGAATCGATTCTTATTACCTTATATGTTCAACTAATACCTTAATTGATTAATCTATGACTAGGGATGAGTTCTCGTAGGGTCAACTACAACAGATGACAGTGCTTATTTGATAATTTACAACAAATGTGTAATCTATTACAACAGACAACTTAATCTATTTGATTAATTCCAAGATATGGGTAATCTGTTGCAATATATGACTTAATTTTTTTGATTAATTCCAACAGATGGGTCATCTATTACAATAGGTTGAATATTTTTTTTTACAATTTTAATTGAGTTCATATGTTCAACTAATACCTAAATTGATTAATCTAGGACTAGGAATGAGTTCTCATAGGGTCAACTACAACTTCAATTGACTCTTTTGGCAATCGCATGATGAGACGGTATTGCGTTCCTCCCGACCAGAGTCGTCGATCGATCACTCTGAGGTGAAGCAATTCTTATTACCTTATATGTTCAACTAATACCTAAATTGATTAATCTAGGACTAGGGGTGACTTTGCATACGGTCAACTACAACTTCAATTGAGTCTTTCGGCAATCGCATGATAAGATATTATTGAGTTCCTCCCAACCAAAGTCATCAATCGATCACTCTGAGCTGAATCGATTCTTATTACCTTATATGTTCAACTAATACCTTAAATAATTAATGTAGGACTAGGGATGAGTTCTCATAGGGTCAACTACAACAGATGGCGGTGCCTATTTGATAATTTACAATAGATGGGTAATCTGTTGCAATAGATGACTTAATTTGTTTGATTAATTCCAACAGATGGGTAATCTATTGCAACATATGACTTAATTTGTTTGATTAATTTCAACAGATGGGCCATCTATTAGAACAGGTTGAACATTTGTTTTTATACAATTTTAATTTAGTTCATATATTCAACTAATACCTAAATTAATTAATCTAGGACTAGGGATGAGTTCTCATAGGGTTAACTACAACTTTAATTGAGTCTTTTGGCAATTGCATGATGAGACGGTATTGCGTTTCTCCTAACCAGAGTCGTTGATCGATCACTATGAGCTGAATCGATTCTTATTACCTTATATGTTCAACTAATACCTAAATTGATTAATCTAAGACTAGGGGTGAGTTCTCATAGGGTCAACTACAACTTCAATTGAATATTTTAGCAATTGCATAATGAGACGGTATTGCGTTCCTCCCGATTAGAGTCGTCGATTGATCACTCTGAGCTGAAGCAATTCTTATTACCTAATATGTTTAACTAATACCTTAATTGATTAATATAGAACTAGGGATGAGAACTCATAGGGTAAACTACAACAGATGACAGCACCTATATAATAATTTATAACAGATGGGTAATCTGTTGCAACAGATGACTTAATCTGTCTGATTATTTCCAACAGATGGGTCATCTATTGCAACACAATTTCAATTGAGTTCATATACTCTACTAATACCTAAATTGATTAATCTAGGACTATGGGTGAGTTCTCATTGGGTCAACTACAACTTCAATTGAGTCTTTTGGCAATTGCATGATGAGAGGGTTAAAAATTATGCATATCTTTTATGATTTTAAAAAATAATTAAGATCAATTCGGACCAAATTAAATTATTTTCCAAAATACAAATCATCCATTTGCGAGAAAAACATTTTATCATTTCAAATCTCGAGTTCTCGCCCTTTTCTCTCTCTCAATAATACAGACAACAACTACTCAAAAAATTGCTCAACCCTTCACAACATATCAATTTTCTTCTCATTTTTGACCACATAGATGTTATTTTAGACTTAATTCTTGCTTGTATAGTCATTTTCTTTGTCTTCATAGGTAATAGAGTTTGAGAAGAGTTTTATATTTGTTATTTTTTCTAAAAAAAATGGGTTTTTAAATTAATGATGAAAAAGAAGACTTTTAGTTGTATTATGTTTGAAAATGGGTTTACAATTTTAAGTTTTGATGGTAAAATCATAGGAAGAAATCAAAAAAACCCTAATTTTTATCGCAGTGTTTCGTTGACTGTCGTGGTATTGTTTGATGGTATTTGTGATATTGGTGGTCGTAGTGGTGGTGTTGGTGGTCATCGTGGTGGCACTGGTGGTATTTGTAGTGGTTGTTGGTGGTATTAGTTGGTGGTGTTTGTGGTAGCTATTGGTGGTGTCGGTATTCGTGGTGCTTGTGGCATTGGTTGGTGGTGTTTGTGGTGATGGCTATTGGTGTGTTGGTATTGGTGGTGTTTGTAATGTATGTTTTAAAATTTATGTATACATCAATTGTAATGTTATTTTTGTTTTTCTGTTGTTTATAGGTAAAACATGTCTCCCAAAAAAAAGAAAGTGAAAGTGGATCAACTTCTAACCACCAACAAAAAAGGCTACAGCACATGCAGAGGGATTCAAAGGAGTTTCCTGAACAATCTCAATCAGGGAAAAGTGAAGATGAGAAGAGATATAAAAACAACATTCAGAGAGGTATACAAGGGTCTATAGATGGTGATGAAGAAAATGAAAGTGAGAAAGAGGATGATTATCAACATGATGATAATGGATCACCAATGGGGCGTGAATTAATATCGACATCCTAGCATGATCCTATCAAAACTATTAGTATTGACAGGTTTCAAGTTGCGATGCCGATAGATGACCCAAAAGAACTAACTAGTGAACTTGTACTTAAATGTCTGTTGGGAAAAAATTTAATTATTTTAGGAATATTATGAAGAACGAAAACATAGACGGGTTTTTTAAGAGGAGCTGCTTTGGATGCTTTCTTGAGTTACCTGAGGACCACCCTTCCCATTTTTGAATGAGGATGGTATATGGTCTTCTCGGGCACAGGATCAAGTACGTGGGGAATGATAAAAATTTAGAGGAAGGGGGCAAAAAGTTGGATGAAATCTGGATCAGCTACTGTGGCATACCGATTTATTTTGGTTTGCAAGAGTTTGCCATAGTGACAAGTTTGAGATGCGAATGTCCAGAAGAACCTATCACTAAGGGAAAACCCCGCAAAAGGTCCAAGGCAAGCAGGATATTCAAACCACCATAAGCAAATAGAAAGAAGGCATTGTCCCAGCGACCACCTAGCAAAACCAACAAACGCAAGGAAAAAATAGATAGGTTGTTGGACATTGCTCGATGTGGCTACAAAGCATTGGATTTGATGACAAATCTTAAGGATAAAACCATACCAAAGAAGTACAGGGAGTAATTGTTCTTTGTTTGGTTTGCCCATTCAGTTATATTGGCAAGAGACATCAACAAGGTCATAGAAAATGATTTGTTGGCGCGTGCTAAGGATTTTGATAGATTCAACAATTATCCCTTGGGATATGACAGCTTCTACTTGACTGTCCAATATTTACTGACAAAGCTATCCCCAGGGACGACCACATTATACGGCTTTCCTTAGTCTTTCATGATAAAATTAATTATTATTTTTACTCATCTATTAATTTATATTGAATATAATTATTATGACTTTTTTTTGCTTATTTCCTGTTTACAAATTTTAGGCTGGGCATTTGAAGCCATTCCTCCCCTCCGAAAGCAGGTAATGAATTACCCGAATGATATTTCTCATCTAAGGATGTTTAGGAGGTTGCCTGCAAAGAACAACACAAGAATTAAGAAGGCTGGTCTCTTTAACCCTCTGAATACTGCAGTACGTCTTTTTCAAGTAAAATAATTTGACTTAATGAAAGATATTGAACAGATGTTATATTTGGTGCAAATAATATTATATCTGATGCACCAGATGGGACATCTATTGCGATAGATTACTTGTCCTATGCTAACTGGTGCAATAGATGGGTAATCTGTTGCGACAGACGATTGATATCTTACATCAGATTACCCATCTGTTGCTTTAGTTATCTGAACCCGACTCTTAATAATTTAACCATCTACTAAAAATTATGCAACAGATGGGTAATTTGATGTAACATTTTGTTAATCTGTTGCGACATATAGATCATCTGTTGTATAATATGTAACCCAACAGATTACCCATCTTATGCCAACTAGTACAATAGAATGGTAATCTATTGCGACAGATGATTGATATTTTGTATCAAATTATCCATCTATTACTCTGGTTCTCCGAACCCGACTCAAATAGATTTTAACCATCTACTGCAAACTATGCAACAGATGGGTAATCTGATGCAATATATTATTAATCTGTTGCGACATACAGATCATATGTTCCATAAGTTTTCTGTGTTAACATGTAACCCAACTATGAAAATTATTATATTATATGATTTAAATATATCTGTCTTTTTTTATAGGTTGTGCATCCATAGATCGTGCCTACTAAGCAGGAGTTGGGGATGACTTCTTTATTACTCTAGGTCATGTTGATACTATAGAAGACCCAATGGTGGAGTAAATAAAGAGGAATTGGATGGAGTAACAGCCATAAGAAGAGCAGTTAGGCAAGCTCAGCCTAATGTTGAGGCTCTTCATGACCAACCAACTGATGCAGATCCGGGTGCTTCTTCTGGTGGAGTTGTTGGTGTTGGTGGCAGACATACTGATATTGCTACCACTCATGATGATGAGCATGTTGATGCTCAAGAAAAATAAATATGTTTAAAAACACCCCTTTCACAAGTCCCTCTCACCCATACATCGATCCCTCTCACCCTTACACCGATCCCTCTCACCCCTCTTCACCCTCATGTTCTTATTATAAATGCAAAGAGTGCAAGGACATCTAGGATAAACTCTTAGAAAAGGTAGAGGTTATTGCTAAATCTATCGAGGAATTCAAATCCAAGAGTGGTGTCATACCATCCAAGAAGGTGAGGGAGTCATACATTTCTACAATAAAGGTTAGGAGGAAGAAAAGAGCAATTAGTGACGTACTCTCCAGTCGAAAATAAAAAAAATTAAAGTTCAGAGGCCATTGAAGAAGGTTGACATATACGCGAAACTTGGCACCAAAGAGAAGAGGGATCTACGACGGGTCAAGAATGCCAAACGAGACGCACCAGATTACCCCAGGCCTCCCTTTTCCTCCCAAGACTTCTAGATTATGACATATATGCGTATCCAGTACGAGGACAAGGTAAGTTTACTTTTCCTAACCTAGATTTCTAATGTACTCCATGAACAAGAATCTACGCAACAGATATGAAATTTGTTGCAACAACTAGGTATTCTGGTACAACTTATTATCCATCTTTTACATAAGTTGTGTTGGATTAATTCAGATAACTATATGCAATAGATGGACCATCCCTTGCATCTTTACAATGACTAACCTATTTAAAAATTGACTTATTATATCACAGTATGTTGACGAAATTCTCTTCCTCTTGAGGAAAAGGCAATTAGTCTACTCAGAAGCTTATGACGTTGCCGATAGGATAATGGATCTCAACTTCTACAAGAAGCTCAAGAATAAGTATGATCAACTCAATGATCTAGCGTCATCCTATGGAACAGGATTTGATTCATTAGTTTCTACGTTGGACTGGGATGAAGAAATGATAAAATATGTTAGACGGGAGAGGACAAATTCATACGGCAAGAGTTGGACTGAGGCAAAGAGGATTCTTGCAGTCATGATCGTGGATGGCATACATTATTGGGTTGTTGAGATACTAATCGAGGAGGGAAAGATCAAGGTTATTAATGCAACGAATCTGCCATCGACGAGGTCATTTTTTTTATCCAGATGTAGCCACTGATGGACCTATTCCCTATCTTGTTGAGGAAGAGTAAACTGATGTATCATTTGCCATAGGAAGTGTTTATGAAGAAATCATAGAATTTTGAAGGTCGAAACAACGGCATGAACCTTCTAAAAAATAATACCAGTTTCGCGTGCGGCTTACACGCGCTTGCACACATCGAATGTTTGCTGACCGGCACATAAATGACCGAGCCAACGACCTTTCTGTGCGACAACATTGTGGAAAACCTGTAAGAGGTCTGGGCTTATGGGGTACTAATTGGACGCTTGGATCCTGTACATAAAGAAGAGCCTGTGAAATAACAATTTTTTATTTCAAGTCACACTTCACTTTACATTACATGTACATATAGTGGTAATAATTTTTTTCTGATGAAAGTTGAGCTTTTTATAATGCAATAGATTATCAATCTATAGTAAAATATATTATATCTGTTCTGGAAGATAGTTTATCTGTTGTAATTGGTTGGTCATATGTTGCATTATGCCGATGTTATTTCTATCTAATCTAAGTCTAATTTGTTGCAACAGTAGGAAGACCTGTTTGATAATTTCCAACAGATGACCTAAATTTTGCAATATGTGCCTAAATCTATTTGATATTTTCCAACAATTACGCTTGAATATCCATGTGCTCGACAACACCAAACTAGTAGCAAATACACCACCATGAAAATTTCAGCAATTAGGCTTGAATATCCATGTACCCAACACCACCAAACCAGTAACAATAACGGAAACAATGTAGTATCTTCTTGCTCGATTTTATTTCTCTGCAGAAGCCTTGACTTTCTTCAACAAACCCCAGATTATACAATTTTTTTGTGAAGGGTGTCGTTCTCCATACCAATCAAAGTAATTTCATCCACCCAATTTCTATAAAAACAAGAACACAATTACAAAATAATTACAAGTCAATAATTAATCAACTAATTAAATAAAAAAATATTACCTTTGAAGTCTTACAAGTAAAAAACCTACGACCTGGATTTTGTTGAGTCTAAGAAGTCTTCAATAGAGTTTCATGACTGCACTTACACTATCGAAAATCTTTGTCACAAAAAACAGTGGAAGATGAGCTTGACTTTATCAAGCTCAGTTTGAAAAAATGAAAAAAATATGCAAAAAAATACAAATAATCGAGATAAATTTGGATAGACAAAAAAATATTAAGAAGAAAAAAAAGATTTGGAAATTTAGGGTTAAACTTTAGGAAGAAGATGAATATATAAGATAATGGGAGAAAAATAACCGTTGGGGCCAAATCAGCAAAAATGGGGGTTCAACGAGCCTTGACTGCATGAATTACACGTGAGTAGCCAATAGGGCAAAAAGTGACAAACTGACACATTTGATGCCTATTTTATTTTACGTGTTTAAAATGAACCCTGTCTACTTGATGCTTATTTTATTTTAGGTTTTTAAACTGAACACTATCGATGGGTTTTGCATTTTTTATTTCAAATCACTTTCACTTTTTTACAAGTAGGGCAATTTTGTATGTCTAATGAAAATTAAATTTTTATAATGCAACAGATTGTCCATCTGTTGTAACAGATATTCTACCTGTTCTGACATATAGTTTATCTGTTGCAATAGGTTGGTCATCTGTTGCATTATGTCGATGTTTCTATCTAAGTCTATCTGTTAGAATAGTGGGAAGACCTGTTTGATAATTTCCAACAGATTATCTACCTGTTGCAACATATGTCTAAATTTGTTTGATATTTTCCAACAAATGTGTTGTCTGTTGCAACCGATACATTATCTATTGCGATATTTAAATCTAGTATTCTATTTTAATTAATAAGTTCAAATCTAAGGAAAATATAAAATTCATAGACAAAATAAAATAAATCAAAGTCTTCAGAAATTAGCTGAAAAAAATTAATAAATAAATAAAATGTAAAAAAATTATTATGGGTATAGATCTCAACAATTTAAGTATTGATGCTAGGAATTCCTAAGAACGGGTAAGGTTATTACTTTGACAGACTCAAGCTATAAAGATCTACTCAATATGGACAAGTTGCTCTTCATCCGGTGCTATGGAATTCATCTTTGGTCATCGTGGATCTTTATTGTCGCTTACATACGATTTTTACGCTTTTTGTTCTCCATATTTTCATAAAAGGAGTAGCATATTGTCAATGTTGTTCAGCAGTAGCTTCTACATCCCCTTAGAAAGCCAGAATTGGTCAATGCTAATCACGAGGATACAATAAAACAGAAAAGGATAACTCATCTATTCTAGCAAATCAAACAGGTCTTCCTCCTATTTTAAATTGTGCCAAATAGATTAAATTTCTATTGCAACATATGAATCAACTATTGGAATAAATTTCTACTAGAAGAAAATTTGTATGATAATTTCCAATGGATGAACCATTTGTTTCAATATATGACTCATCTGTTGCAGCAAATAGGTCATATGTTGGTACAAATAAAAGGGGTATGAAGAGCTATTTGATTTGCTAAAATCGAAGAGACATATGTTGCAACGGATACTTTATCTGATGCAAAAAGTTAGTCAACTGTTGCAATAGATGTATATATCTGTTTGATAATTTTCAGCTGATGTGTTATCTGTTGAAACAGATATGTGTCTGTTTGTTAGTTGGAATAGACATATATATTCACCTTCTTCAGCTCGTGTTGCTCTTTTTTGGCCATTGTACATTTCTCAATGCAAAACAGGGACAAAGGAGTTGTAATTTTGCTTTTTAAGATGCTTGATAATGCCTTGGAAATTACTTTCCTTCTCCTCTTAGCCTTAATCTCTAATGGAGTGGATGGATATAAAATTCTATTTGATGGAATGACACCCCTCTTAGATGACAATTCCTTTACAGAAGTACTTAATGCATTAATAGCATTAATCACTACATCATGTTTCGCCTTGTAGCCTTGACATTTGCATCTTGAACATTTGCTGGGAGAGGCAAAATATGTATAACTAGTATGATCATACTCATAATGGTTTGTTTTAAATACTGTAAGAGGAGCATCATTAGCACCAACAGCAGCACCACTACAATCACCAAAAACTTTATCACCACTAAGACCATCAACAACAACAAGCCCACCCTCAAAAATTATTTTTCTTATAATAGTTGTTGCTCCAAACAATTTCATTTTTATTCTGTCAATGACCTTAGGGTCCAATAAAGTTTGCACAGATCGTAAAGTAAGAAAAATGGCATCTTCAACTCTCGATTGGTCGAAACTAGCGACAGATGCACAATCTAACATAAATCATTACATATATTAGAATGATGATTAGACCATTCAAAAAATCATTAATTAAAATAAAAACTTAATTATAATTATACTTACTGCATCCTTTGGGGGGTTGAAGAGATCAAGAAATTTTGCATTTTTATCAGTTTTGGCCGACAACCATCTCAAGATTCTTGGATGGGAAACTTCTTACTGGTAGTTCACTTGTTGTCTCAAATAAGGAATGGCTTCAAATGCCCAAGCCTATAAAATAATCCCAATAAATCAAAACCATTATTGAGTAAAAAAATGAATGATATCATAATAAAAGAAAGAAATATTTACCATGAAAGCCCATGGAAAGTCATATACGTTGACTGTCTTTGGCGCTAATGGAGTCAACAACTATTTGACAGTTATTTTGAATCTTTCATAAGCCCAAGGATAACCGTTAAACGCCTCAAGATCCTTGGAGAGCTTTATTAAACCAACGCTTATGTTGTGGTTAACTTCTCTAACCTAAAGAATATTATGTACAAACCAAACCAATCACAATGACTTCTTGTGCTTCTTTGAAATTCTTTTACCTTTCAACGCTTCTATCAATTTTTTGTTTTTGAAGCTTGGACCAACAATGGACACCAGGTCATCATGATCACATGACTTGTCTTTACCTTTTTTGGGTGTGCAGGGTGTTTTTTTGGGTTAGAATAGGTATAATTTGAGAAGAAAAAAGAGGATAACATTTTAGTCCAGTAACTATGGCAAACTCCTTCCTACCAAAATAAATAGGCATGTCACAGTAATTTATCCACACCTCATCTATCTTATCTTTGTTTTCATACATAAACCTACAGTTGAGAAGTTCATATACCATTTTTATTTAGAAAAGATAATTGTTATCCTCCGACAAATCAAAATATTTCCTAAAGCAGCTATCCCTGAAATAAGCATCCAATTTTTATTATCAAAGTATTTTCTGAAGACGTCAAAAAAAATTTCCATGGCTGACTTAACCACGAAATGAACCGTTAAATTTGTGGCACCATTGCACTGAATTCTCATAGGATAGCGATCAATGCTGAAGGTTTTGCGTAACTCTTCGGTGGAAGGGCTATTAGCATTTGAATCATCTCTTTTGAAATATCTCTCCTCCCCGTGTTCATTATATTCTGTTCTTGATTGAGATAACGCTTGTAAAGTAAGCTCATAGAGTAGTGGATGTAGCCTAGATGCTTCACTTGTTCCTTTACTTGGACTTGATTCAGTTTCTGTTCTTTTGAGAGCCATATTATCTAAAATTAACAGAAACATAAAAAATATATTATAGTTGATTAATACATCATTAAAAAGGATAACAGTAATTCTAACATGCAAAATAGTAAAATAACAGTTGCAACAAATCACACATCTATTGCACCAGGTAGGTTATCTGTTGCACCAAATAACTAACTTGTTGTAATGGATGAGTAATTTGTTGCAATAATACAAAATATATCACTCATCTTTTAAGACAGATGAATGGTTTGTGCAACAGATCACACATCTGTTGCAATATATGAGTGATCTGTTGGAATAATTAAATAACTTATTGCAACGGATGAGTAATATGTTGCGATAATACAAAACATATCACTCATCTGTTAAGAAAGATAAATGGTTTGTGCAATAGATCATACATATGTTGCAACATATGAGTGATCTATTGGAACAGTTAACTAACCTGTAGCAACGACTGAGTAATATGTTGCCACACTACAAAACATATCACTCATCTGTTGAGAAAGATGAATGGTTTGTGCAACAGGTTACACATCTGCTGCAACATATGAGTGATCTGTTGAAACAGTTATCAACGGTCAATATTTTTAGATTTCTTCCAACAGAAGGGTCGTCTGTCGTAACAGATGAATGGTCAGTTAGAAAAATCAAGTCTTGGACATGTCCTATTGGAAGAGTCGATAGGATTTTATCCAACATGAGGATCATCTTTTGCATCAGATCTTTAATCTGATGGTTCCTCTATTGCATCAGATAGTTAATCTGTTGTGTTAGATTTTTAATATGATGGTTCCTCTGTTGCATTTGATAGTAAATTTATTGCATCTGATGGTTAATCTATTACAACATATGCTTAATTTATTACATCAGATGGTTAAATTATTGCATCAGATAGTTAAAATATTGCATCATATGCTAAATTTATTGCATCAGAGTTTTTATTCGTGTAATGACCCAAGACTACCCCCTAGTCATCACACGGTGCTTACGACCTCGAAGGACCACAGCTAACCCATGAATGATATCTGTTGTGAGCACTAAATAATAATGTTGTAATTAATGTGGAATAATAGGCTGAAATGCCATAAGGTTTAAAACAACTAAAATACTAATAAAATATAGCATCTGCAAAACAGAATATTATCTGAAAATCTAAAAATCCTCTAACTGAATCTGTCTAAAATTAGAGTTGATGGGACAATCCCCTAACTAACTCCATCTACTAAAATATTATTAAGCTGAGTACTGAAATAAAAGCATATCCTCGATAGATGAAGAATCATGCTAAATTTGCTACTGCTGGCTGAATCTGGCTAAGCGCAGTCAGGATCCTGGGCATCTGAACCTATGATATAAAATATCATAGCGTAAGAAATGGATATGCGATCATTACGTGAGAATGTACTGGTATGCTAAATGAGGTAAGGTTGAATGCATGGGTTTATATGAATGATCAATAACTAACTGTATGATATGCAAGAGTTAGATTAACATACATGAAGGATCTGTAACTACTGAACATACTGTGTATACTGTAACTAAGTATACTGAAACTGGATCTGATAACTGATAACTGAATTTACTGATAATCTGAGATCACTGATAATCTAAATTACTGATAACTAAGTGATTGTATTTGATAGTCCTGATTCTATAGAATTGAACTGAGTTCTATTCTGAAGACTGAGACCAAAACTGAAATGGTGGGAGGTAATCATCTAACCGACATGCCCCAAATAAGATAAGATAATTGAGATGGGTTCCAATTTTTAACCCTAATTGGAAGGGGGTCAGTACCGTGCCACGGGTAAAGACAAGCTAAAGAGTAACCCTTAACTGGCAGGTTCCCTAAATGAGAATGGTGGTACCCTCTACTGGAAGGTAGAGCACCTCATCAACCCTCAACTGGCAAGTTTGATGTCTCAACCTATGTTGTCTACATAGTTCTGGAATGCAAGGATTGCTTCTAAAGATCACACCCTCTGCTGGCAGGTGAGCCCCCATCCTTGGGTTCACTCGGTGCTGAATCCCACTCCCAACTGAAAGACACTAAACCGTTATAATGGACTAAACTGGACTGAATTCACTGAGATTACTAGTTTTCTTAAGTTCTGTAACTGACTAAATTCTACTGAGTTCTATAATAGACTGAGAGTACTACTGATCGTGACATGACAGATACTATTCTGTAACTGACACTGTCTCTAGATAAACAACTAAATTATTGGGTATTAAATACCCCCAGGACTCGATAACATGAAAAGTAAAGCAAAGCATAATCTTGAATAACATAACAATGTTCACTTGGTTATAATTCATTCATAGAGATATTTCATCAAACACTTGTAATGCATTAACTTGTACATGAATGGGGAATACATGTTAGCATGCTATAATGGCATTATTTCATTCTCATAGACTATTTATCAAACACATAAGAAGCATACTTGGCTCATTAAATCATAAACACTTAGGGTTAATATGGCTACAACAATCAACTTGCAAATTGAAGGGTTTATCATGAATACCATGTAATTCAACACATACTAGAATCAATTCTTGAAAATCGTAATCTAAATCATAGATTAAAACTCAAACAACATCATGAACATGAATTCGGTCTAATTCAAACATGAAAATCATAAATCATAAATCTTGTATTTTGAAAAAGGATTCTTGAGCTCCATAGAAGGTAAGGATTTATGGATGAACATCTAACATACCTTAGAGGAAGAGTTCTTGAAGGTTCTTGGGGAGATTCTTGAGGATTGATCTTGATTCTTGAACTAGGGTTTGTTTTTTTTAGAGAGAATTACCTTTTGATTTTGGGAAAAAGTGAATAATGAAGGGTTTTACACGTTTTTAGAGCTTAAATCCTACATCTGGGCGGAATAAAATCATGGAAAAGAACTGTTTTAACCCTGGGCGCGACGCACGACTATCACGCTAGGCCACTGGAAAAAGACTACTGGGAAATTGCATGGTGGCGCAACGCGGTGGTATCGCATTGCCACTTTGTTTGTGAACTAGATGTGCACCGCGACACGGTGGAATCGCGTTGGTACGCTGAAAATTGATAATTGTGAATTGGGTCTATGCCCGACGCGCCAATATCGCAGAGTAACACTGGAAATTAATAATTGCTATTTTAACACACTCCGCGACGCGCTACTGGCCTGAATGACGATGTTTAACGACTGAAACTTAAAATCACCATAACTTCTTACCCGATTGTCAGATTTAGGTGAATTTTATATTGTTGGAAAGCTAATTCAATTTCTCACACAACAGAAAGTCAAAATATTGAAAATTTCACATGTATAAAAGTGTATTCATCTTTAAAGAAAGTATTTGACATTTTTGGGACGAATTTAAACTACGTAAAAGTACGGGGTGTTACAATCCGATGGTTCCTCTGTTGCATCAAATGATTAATCTATTGCATCAGATGGTTAATCTGTTGCATTAGATGGTTAATCTATTGTATCAAAATTTTAACCTGATGATTTCTCTGTTGCATCACATGGTTGATCTATTGCGTCATGTGCTAAATCTATTGCATCAGATGGTTAATATGTTGCACTAGATGGATAATCTGTTGGAGAGAAAAAAATATTAGCACGATTTTGTTCAGCATAACAACAACAATATCATCATTTTTACCAAGAACAATAATAAATCAACCCAGCAACGGGTACAACAAATTAAACTTCAAAATCAAACAACAAAAGAGAAGAGATGAGAAGAGAAGAAATACCAGAAATTAGGGTTTTATTCAGACCGCATTTCAAATTAAAACAGAGAATATTGAAATTATTAACCAATACTATAAGAGAAGTTGGATCAAGTTCCTTATTTTCTTCAAAACTAAAAAGGCCGTAATTTTTTACCTGTGAAAGAAGAAAAGGAACGATAAAGAATTTGAAGTTGTTGTGGTCGGAGAGCAAGGTTGTCACGTTGATTGACGATTGAAGTAGAAAAGAAACTCGAAGCCCAACTAGTTTTCGTCGGAGGTTGAAGTCACCGGGGATTGATAGAAGAAATTTGCAGAATTGTTGGTTGAGAGAAGCTGTCGAGAGAGAGGAGAGAGACGGTCGATGATTTGGATTGAAGAGGGGTGTGGGTTGGGTTGATTTGTATTTTTGAAAAGATTAGAAAGTTTTGAAAAATATTAATCAAGTCGACAATTAACTTAATCAAGTTTCCTAATTATGTTTGACCCTTTAAGTTCGTCAATGTCACCAATCCTTTATTCAAGACTTAAAAGACACCTATCCTTCAATTTTCTCTTGATACTTCATCTAATAAATCTATAACCCTAGACTATATCTTTCTACGTATCGAATGGGAAATATTAGGGATGAACATTTCAAACCTTTAATTTTTTTGTGGTGTTCATTTCATATATAACTAGCACTAACACGGGTCAATATCTAATATTATCACATTTTCTCCCTCACAATTATTATAAAGAGACATCTAAAATTATTAATCTTGGACAATTTATTTCTGAAAAAGTTCATTTTATGTCAAGTGGATCATTTATGATGAGTCAATTTTTCTCATCCTATCACAAAGTAAACATTTTGTATGATATGAATACGACATTGTTTTAGATAGCATGATTAAGATATGCATCATTTCGGATATGGTTTTTGGATAATCAGATCAGATGATTTTAGATATGCATCCTTTCAGATATGATTTTCGAAAGATATGGTTTCACATATTTATTGTCCTTTAGAAAAAATCTCATATTATGGTCTTTAAACTATTTCACTTTCAGTTGATATGAACGAAATTGAAATCTATAGTTTTTGTCATTTTATTATGAAATCCTACTATATTATTCCAAGCTGTAGTGTGTCTGACAGAGTTCCAAGCTGAAAAGGTAGTGAAAACGCCAGAGCATTCCAATTTCCAAATGATTTTGTCGAGAGCTAGGGGATCGATCGCCAAGTGACATTCGAGCAAGAAGTTCAATGAGATATTCTGGCCGTTCCATGAATTCAGGGAAGCTCCATGCAACATTGCACAAGACCTCATGTAACATTTTCTTTATATATGGGCCATCAAGCTGAACCTGATGAGCTAAAGCACCTGTATCTGACCAATTGTCTCACCATAAGCTCACCTTTCCCTTATTAGGGATTCACAACATATGTTGTTCGGCTTTGTCTCTAACCTTAACTAATTTCTTCTAGCAATGAGATTGTTTTCCATTGGCTTTTCTCTGGACGGGATGAAGCCTACTACATGATAAAAATGTCAATGTCGCAAAGTTCATAACTGAAAGTGCTATTTAGAAAGCAAAAATGAATGTGCAGATCAACAAATAAAAATGTTAGCAGTCCATGTTTTCTGATAGAATCAAAATAATTATCAAGTTGATTTTGCAAAATATAACACCAGGGATTACTATGATAAAAAATTTAACACTCTTAACACCTAATAGTTTTCAGCCTTATTGATATTGTTGTCTCAGTCCATTATGTCATTTATGTTTCTCTTGCTCTCTTCCTTTCTCTCAATACTGCTTGCTCGAAAAATGGTACAATTGAATTGATATGAGGTCAAGAACACACATATTTGAATTCAACGCTTGGCTTATTTTTAGGCTAGTATTTTCACTGCTGAAGGGATCCAACGAGTGCTTCAAGAGAAGGAAGAGTTGACCCATAAATGCTAACAACTTCAGAAAGCTCTTGTGGCTAAGCACACTCAACTTTACTCTGTGGAAGCGCTTAGTCATTCAATCCTCCGAGGTCGAGGACATAAAGACCATAAACTTGCCTTAGTAGAGGAAGAAATGGATAAATATTGTTAGGAAGCTGGTCATCTTCCCGTGGAGGTGGCCAAACTGAAATGAAAAAAGTTGACCACGCAACGATTCTTAAAGCCAGGATACAGAGAAAGTCTATGATATAATTTTTGAAATGATTCCTCTATCAGGCAAGCCAAAACATGTGTAATACTACATTATTTTGGTAAAATGCATTCTTTCTTCGATGTGGACATCTTTATAAGAGATTGAAATGAAATAGTGACTTATAGCTGTGTCCGATTTGTCATCGTTGGTGGCCAACCGATTAGCTATTACACGGAAAAGGGCCAAAAGAAAATGTTAAAGGGTTTTCGTATATGATTCCCCATTCTGATGTTTAGTCAATGTCTTTATATGATTGGATATTATCACGCCGTCCCTAGTTCTGCTGCTTCTGGAATCGATCTTCAAGATGGTCCTTTTTTAAGATTTTTAATTCAAGCCACCTTCATTGGTGGGGGGTTAGGAAGACCCTGACCTCGCATATTAAAATACAATAGCAAAATACATGAGCGAGAGGTATGTGACACCTAACCTCTTCAGCAATATAAAAAGTGGACAGGCCCACTTTTTTTACAAAAATCAACCTACATGCCACTAGTATGGACAGTGGAATTAGAGGCTATAGGGATTAAGAGAGGACGGCTCTCTAGTAGAGCTTTAAGTAGAAAGGAGTTCAAAACAATGTGAAATTCATACAACATCAGCATAGGAAATCTCCTTTGGTTTTTTAATCAGATGGTCCTTCTTTAAAGTACCTCACTCGGCTGCTGCTTTTGCTCCCTGCCTCTAGTGTTTGGGGTTTGAGAATATTTGTAGCCTTGGACATTAGTATTCCTTCTGTTCCTGGATTGATGTTGGGCATATTTCGGATCCCTAATACGCTTGTTGCTTCCTTACTAAGAACCTTGCTAGAAAAAATAATTTGGGACAAAAATTGGTCAAAGGGAAGAAGAGTGCAGCATGCATTGTTTGGGACGATCAGAGTGCCTTCATTAGGGATTTGACTCCAAAAGAGGGTATCTTGTCGAGGTACTTCACTCATGATCTAAAGTCATTCATTCAGAGACAACAACAGATCAATCTACGACTAGATCATGACTTGACATACACGTGCCAATAAACTAGTGATCTTAAATATGTCATGTGGAAAGTTGGAATCAATGGATAACAAAATATAAGAAATATGCAATCAATTGCAATACATGTGAATAAATTAAATTTTGAAAGTGAGGCGTGATTGTACTGAGGATAGTGACTTTGTGCTATGTGGAGGAGTCTTATAAACCAAAAACTGCAAACATGGAATTAAAACTTTTTTTTTTAGTACAACTTTGGATCCTTGACCAAACATAATTTGAACCCATTATATATGTTAGCTATCCAAATATCAGCTCTGTACTGTAATATGCGCTCTATTGGGTCATTGGCAGTAGAATTCAAGCATTTGCGAATTTATATGGAAAAGAATAGGGTACGTAAATTCATGGTTTCTTCATAAAACTAGGTCTTTATGTATATGTTTTAAAAAAATCTTAAAATATTATATTCAGGGATCCATGCGACAAGAAGATTAAGCGCTTCAGTTGATTGAGTGTTCTAGAAATCCTACTCTAAATTCAAGACATAAAAAATGTTTGATGAAAATATTGAAAGATTTGAAGCTTATGAGTTTGGGGTCAGTGACTCGATCAATAACTCTTTTGAGCTACTAAGTCCTAAATAAAATTTATATATATATATATATAGTTGATGAATTGGATGAGACAAATACTGATTTGAGGTCAAAGGTATCAGATTCAGTAAAATTTGTAATCCAAACAGGCGAAGCCTCTGTAATCAACCATATTTATTTTGGTGAGTTACATACATTGTATTCCATATTACTTTTGTTAATTAGTTATACTCCCCCCCCCCCCCCCCCTTAATTCAACATATATTTCATGCAAATTTGCTTGGGTTACATGCATCTTAATATCTCCATTTTTTTAGTCATCGTTCTATTCTCAGCTTAGGTATTATGTGCATGGCACGTACGTAGAAACTAGTGTGTGTGTAGAGAGAGAAAAAATTTTCTTGAAAGACAACGCTTTATTTATGATTAAGTAGAAAGAAGATAGGGGGACTTAAGAATCAAGAAGTTCAATGTTGACACTTTGGATGGAAAGCACTTGACATCCCTTCTTTGGAACCACAGTAACAACAATAGTGGCGTCATCTTCCAACTTATTGTCCTCCAGCAGTTCAGTAATAGCCAGGTTGAATACCCTGGGAACAAATTCATGAGATGCATTATGAGCGTGTGGCAAGCTGGTATAGCTCCCTGCATACTCAATCTTGTCAAGCTCGTCTGTGTTCACTGTCTTGTCTGCGTTGAGGAACACATCAAATCTTAAATACTCCTTATTATCATGCTTGATACCCTTGAATTTTAGGATCTCCTCTTTTTCATCTTTTTCCTGCTGACTCCTTGACGTAGCTGGCCTCTTTATGGAAAAGGAAATGGCTTTGTCCAACTTCGAGAGAGGGAATATGCGTTCGGCTGCCATAAATGAACTTGGATCCAGCTTTCCTTTCGTGGTCTTTTTCTGTGGCTTATAGCAAACCCACGGGGTTGCCATTGGCGCATAACAGTACCCCATCTTGACAGTGTCCAAACAGTCTTGGACTTTGACACGCCATGGGTTGCAATCTTCATCATAGAAGAAGAAGGCAGATTCTAACCAATCTGTTTGTGTGAGATCCACTCTTTTCCCTCCAAATGATTTCCATATATTCCACATCCGGTCTACGTTGGCGTGGTGGCCAGAGAAAACAGGGTCTATACTAGCCGAGTAAAAATTACCCATATCCTCACCGTAAGAGGTGTTACCATTACTCAATTTCGTTCCGGGGTTAGTACCAGTCCAAAGGTGGACAGGTGTATGAGGCATGTTTTCAATTGTTCCAAATCCTGATGTTGGAACAGTCCCCAGAGGGTAAGCTTCACCAAAGAAGGTCAGCGGGGTTGGAGCATTAGTTATCATTTGACGGTACATTACTGTTAAGTTATTAGACAACAGCTGGCTTTGAGTTGCAGTTTGGGCCTCTGTGTTGACATAATTAAGATCCATAAAGGTTCCATTCTGGGTGTTCACACTACGGTTTGTGTCGTATAGGTCAGGATATGTATTGGGTTGATTGAACATGGATGGGAAGTACATGCCGTCTGGATTGTCCCAGTTCCAATATGGCAAAGCGAAAGTTGATTCACCGATGAGGGATCCCAAGATTCTCTCATAGAAGTACAAGTACCATCTATGGAAAGGGAAGAAAAGCCAATTGAAGTGAACTTGCAAGTCTTTGCCACCAACAGTAGTGTAAGCACCGTTGCAATAAGCACAATGGATGTTTGCTTGTTGCTGGAAAGAACGAGGATCAGATGCATCTAGATTCTTCATTATACTAATGGCGTCATTGTAATCGTCTATGACATCCTGATCAACAACCTGTGCAGCAGTTCGGACACGGAGCTGGCTGCATTCAGGAACCTCATAATATGGAACATCGTCCATAGCCATACCATCTGGTAAAGGCGGTGGGCAGCAGCTATATGGTACCGGTATATTACCCTCTATGTAGGCGGTACTACAAGTTTTCAGACTAGGAGCTGGTATGGGTTCATCTGTAAGTTTATCTGAGGCAGAGGCTAATGGTGCAAGATTGGCAGCACCATACAGTCCTCCTAAACCCAAAAGGAGATCCCTTCTATCAAAGTTCATTTTTTCGTAATGCTCGCCCATGCAGCATGAGACCTTGAAATGTTCCTGGTTACGTTTTCCATGGACAAAAAGACGAGAGGGTTTTGAAAAGAAAGATAAATTGGTTAAGGAATTAGAAGAGGGAGTTTTGGTGGTGCACAATAGTAGAGTAGATGAAGCCATTGCTTATAGGATATTGAGTGCTTTTCCTTTGAAGGGTTTCGACCATTATATATACATACACAAACGTTATACACATGCATGGCTGATTGTTTCTATTATTGTCATTCAGTAAAAATGAGGAAAATGATTAGCATAAATATCCATATAAACAACAAACACAAATAAACATATCCACCACATGCGCTATATATCTGTTGTGCAGATAGGTGAAAAAGCCAGCGAAAACTTAAAGGTTAAAATTATTTTTACTAAGCAGTAGATGCTGAATTTCCTTGATTTCTTCTTGTGTTTACTCCTTTTTTTAAAAAAATTATAAATCCGCTACAGTAATTGACGTGCCACGCATAATTTTTAAAACTTTGTTATATGAGTAAGGCAAAATGACCTTCTGGACCCATGTACTATGTCGGTTTTGTAAGTTGGACACTTCTACTTACATGTTTGTCATCTGGACCCCTGAACCCACTAAAAAACAACATTTTAAACCCTTTTTTGGTGAGTGTAACACACTCTCCTCCACATCAGCTGCCACATCATCTTCCACGTCTGACACGGCTAACACGTCTGCCACGTCATCTGCCACGTCATTTAAAAAAAATTTAAAAAAAAAATATTACATTAAATTTCAAGTCATTTTTAAAATGCTACATAACAAATTAAATATTAAAATTAATTTAATAAAATAAGAAAAATTTATAAATTGTAAAAAAATTTGAATAATCATATTTTTATTTTTGCTCACAAATTAAACATCTAATCCATTCCAAATAATTAAAATTCTTCTCCAACTAATTTAAATTTTTAACTATAAATTCATACATACAAACATAATAAATTTTTTATTTTTAAATTTGAATATTTTTAACAAATTCACAAAGTTTAACTTTTTTAAGCGAAATTCACTATTTTTTTTCAATATTCACTATCACTCACTTGATTTAAATTTAAATTTTAATCCCCAAAAAAATAAAAAGATTTTAAATTTAAATTTTAATTAAAAAATGAAAGGAATTGAATTGAGAGGGAAAATTAAAATAAAAAAAAAAGTGAACGTGTGTGTGAGAGAAAGGGGGCTGGAAGTGTGTTTGGGTGGGGTGTGGGGGCTGGAAAGGGATGGGGTGGGGATTGGAGGGGCATGGGGGTTGTGGGTGGGGTGGGGTTGGGTGGGATGGAGACGAGCTGGGTAGGGTAGGGGGCTGAGAAAGGGGGAGGGGGTTACGTAGGGCTGGGTAGGCTGGGGACGGGCTGGGGTGGAGGGTTGGGGAGAGGGGTGGGTGGGGTGGGGACGGACTGGGGTGGGGGTCGGGGAGGATGGGTGGGGTGGGGAAGGGCTGGAGAGGGGCTGGGGTGGGAATTTTTTTTTAAATTTATTATTTTTATATTTTTAAGAATATTTTTAAATTTTTAAAAAAAAATTTAAATTAAAAAGGATGGAGGAAAAAGAGAAGGGGTTGGGGGTGTGGGGGTGGGGACGGGATGGGTGGGGTGTGGGGGTGGGGACGGGCTGGGCTGGGGTGGGGAGGGAAAACTATATTTTTAAAAAAATTTAAAAATATTTTTAAAATAATTTTTTTATTTTTAAAAATATTTTTAAATTATTTTTAAATTATTTTAAAATATTTTTTAATTAAAAAAGATGGAGGAAAAAAAAAGATCCTTTTTTATTTTTTTTTAAATTATAAAAATATTTTAAATTTTTTTTAAATTTTAAAAATATTTTAAAATTAAAAAAGATGGAAGAAAAAAAAGATCCTTTTTAAATTTATTTTAAAATTATAAAAATATTTTTAATTTTTTAAAAAAAAATTAAAAAAAAAAAATTCAAAGTTTTTAAAATTCTAAAAAATATTTTAAAATTTAAAAAGATGGAGAAAAAAAAAGGAGCTTTTTTAATTTTTTTTAGAATTTTTTATATTTTTTATATTTTTTATTTATTTTTTATTTATTTTAATGTTAAATTGGCCAAAAAATGACCTCCAGTAGCACCCCCAGACGAGTGGGTACACTCTCCTTGTCCTAGTCAGCATGACCTTGCCACATAGGCAAGGTCAACTGTCAAAGGGTGCAAAATATTGTCTTTTGAATGGTTCAAGGGTTCAGATGACAAACATGTAACTAGAAGTGTCCAACTTACAAAACAAACGTAGTACAGGGGTCCAGAAGGTCATTTTGCCTATGAGTAATATACAGATATTTACATGTTCAAAAGCTTTTAATATACTTCAACCTGGCTATTCAAGTGACAAAATGATATAGGATATGAATTAATTTTAGTGGAAAGGAATGATCGTAATTGACATTTCTATTACTAGTGAAATGATGATAAAAAGAAGAAAGCAATTTATATACTCACTTGTTTAAAAAAGAATGACCTAATTTGACTTGATACGAAGTTTAAGAAAATAAAAAAGATTTTTGAATGTGTAAAATATATACTTCCTCCGTTTAAAAAAGAATGACTTACTTTGACTTGACACAAAATTTAAGAGAATAAAGAAGATTTTTGAATCTTGTGGCCTTAAATTAAAGTTGTGTCAAATGTACCAAAATGTCCTTTAATCTTGCAGTCCTAAATATGTCATGTGGAAAGTTGAAATTAAAGTATTGCCAAAAAGAAAAAGGGATCATTCTTTTTTAAACAAACTAAAAAGGAAAGTAGATCATTCTTTTTTAAATGGAAAAAGTATTATATATTAAGTTGGAAAATAATAAATTATTACTTTCTCCGTCTCAATTTATATAATTATGATAAGTTAAATAGAGATACGATGAATTTTTTTATAAAAATATGGAGACGGGAACAATGGCAAGGAGGGGTGGGGTGGGGTGGCGTGGGGGTGGGGTTAAACGTGAAAAATGATATCCGTTCATGGAATCACTTTATTTAATGATAATATATTTTAAGTTATGCTTTCCATACTTGATTACTCAAAAGTGGCATCATTATATTTAACCAAAGCAAGTGTCATTCACACATACACTAGTAAAAAAAGCAAATTTCTTTTTCACAAAGTTGAGGGCAATCTCAGAGTCACAAATAGTGGACCGGTTCAACCATCTTTATCAAAGTAAAATAAGATATACAGCTCCATTGGCACAAAGGAGAAGGTAGGATAGTCACTGGTTACAAATGAGTAATGAGGATGGAGTATGGGTGTCAGGTGGGTCGGACCGGGTCCGGCCCGGCCCGATAAGTCCTAGGGCTTTAGGGTTCCGGGCCGGTTATTTTTTAAAATGGGTCCGGCTAACCCGGCCTGGACCAAGCCCGGTTCAGGCCCGCCGGTTAATCGGCCCGGCCCGGATAACTTAAAAAAAAATATAGATTTTGGCTTTTGGGCCAAACTAGTCGTTGGCCCAATGGCTATATAGTCGTTTTTGGGTCCAAACGGCTAGTTTGGGCCCATTTATTAAACAAAAAAAAAAACTTTAAAAAAAACTTTTTAATCCCAAAAAAAAAATCTATAAATACCCTACAACTTCAAATCATTTTTCACACAATTTTTCACTCTCTCAAATCTCATTCTCTCTCAAATCTCAATTCTCAAATATTCAATATATTTAATTTCTTAAAGTGTTCACTTTAATTTTTTAATTTTTCGTTTACAAAGTACGAGCGGAAGTTTCTAAAGTCGCAACCTTCGGATACTTCCAAAATTTGGTATTGTCGTTCCATCTCTTACGTTTAATTTTTATTTATTGTATTAATTGTTTAATATTTAATTTTATTATATTTGTGTATTTTGAATATTTTTAGTTTAATTTAATTTATATTATGGATAAATTAAGAAACCTCGCTACTAAAGGTGTTAAAATTTTTTGTCCCGAAAGCGGTAGTGGTAGTAAAAAGCGAATTACTAGCGGTAGAGGTAGTTCAAATAGTAGATATACCCGTGTGCCTTCGCCTCCGGTACCTCTTGGTACACCTTTTGAGGAAGAAATAGGTGTAGGTGCTCACGATATGGATTATGTAGAAGCTCAGGAAAATTACGGTATAGAAGAAGAAAATAAAGTAGATGCGGTTAATTTAGACGAAGATAATGAAAATATTGCTGAGACACCCGCAGTAGGAGATGCTAACGTTAGATCTGAATCAGTTAATCTCTCTTCCCGTCCTCCCAGTGCCCCAAAACCTCGTAAAAAAACTAGTATTGCATGGCAATTTTTTGAACGTATATCAGATATTGAGGTGCAATGCAATATTTGTCAACAAATATATAAGCATAGAAGTGGAGGCAAGCAAGGGGGTACGGGTACGTTAATGAGACATGTAGCTGAAGATCACAAAAGAGAGTTAAATATTGCAAAAGGTGGTGGGGATGTTGGTGGGCCAACGCAAACTAGAATGGACCCAACAACCGATCACGTAGCAAAGAAATATAATAAATTGAGGGACCGGGAAGAAATAGCTAAAATGGTAGCTGTGGGTTGTTTGCCTTTTAATTTTCCTTCTTCTGATGCCTTTATTCGTTATATACAAGCAATTTATAATCCTATGTTTAACGGTATTCCTAGAACTACTTGTCGGTCTGATATTTTTAGACTTCATTCACAATATTATTTTTATTTATCAACATTGTTAAAAAATATTCAATGTAGATTGTCCCTAACTTCTGATATTGGTCGTGCTGTAAATAAAAATGATTATTTAACCGTTACTTGTCATTGGATGGATAGTAATTTCGTGATGCAAAAACGTATTCTTGCTTTTTTATATGATGAAGATCGTAAACATACTGGACAATTTATTGTTGATTCTATTGTTAAAATTACCGGATATTATGGTATCGAAAATAAAATTTTATGTATTGCTTTTGATAATGCTTCTAACAACAACACTGCTATAAAAAAATTAAAATCTACGCTATCTCCGCCCTTGACTAAAATTTTTCATATTAAGTGTGCATGTCATATATATAATTTAATTGTAAAAGATGGTCTTGAGTTTTTTGAGTTTTATATTGAAAAAATTCGCCTTGCTGTTGATTTTATTCAAGGAAATAATCGTAGATCGAGAATTAGAGAATTTAAAGTTAAATGTCAAGAAAATGGACTTACACCGATTTTGATGCCTGAGGAAATTGATACTAGATGGAATTCTATGTATGAATTTTTAAAAACTTGTTATAAATATAGAATTCCTATTACACTAGCTTTTAACCAACATTACGGTTTATTTGCTGATTCTGCTGATTGCATGCTACATAATTCTGATTGAGTTGTAATTAATGATCTTGTTAAGTTTTTAGAAAAATTTTATGTAGCTACGGTTGAATTTTTCGGTGCTTATTATCCTACTGTTTGTAATATTTTGGCATATATAGCCGATATTTCTGGTTTACTCAAAGAATATAAAAATAAAGAAGGTTATAAAGAAGCTGTTGGCGCCATGTTTACGAAATTTAAAAAATATTTTTTCCCGATTCCCCCTATTTACTTGGTTGGTGCTATGCTAAATCCGTGCATGAAATATAATAATATGTGTCATTTTAGTACTCTTATTTATACCAACTTAGAAATAAATACTAACCATGATTCTGAACAAGTACAACCTGATTTGTGGACGGCTACGACTGATGCAAAGAAGTACATAGAAAAATTATATAATCACTATGTTGATTTATTTGATTTAGCTGTACCTACAAATATCACTTCAACTGTCGCTCGTCATCCTCCCGAGGACCCATCATCTTCTAAAAGGCCGGCACATAGTGATTTTTCTGATTCGTTTTATGATTTAAATTGTTGGAACAGTGTTGATGAGAGAACTTACACATCAACTTATCAGGAAGAGCTGAAATATTATCTTCGGACGGCACCAGAGGATCGTAGACGATGGATCAACACGTTGGATTGGTGGAGGAGTAATGAAACACAATATCCTGTGCTTTCAAGATTAGCTAGAGATATCTTGAATGTTCCAATGTCAACCGTTCCATCAGAGAGCGCCTTTAGTCAGGGACGACAGCAGCTTGGAGACAACCGACACTCATTGGGAAGCAATGCAATGAATGTTCTAGTTTGCCTCAGAGATTGGATTAGAGCGGAAAGAAGAAACCAAGGAATGGAACCGGAGCCGAGCGACGAGTTGAAACTTAAAGAAATTATGACTTCACAGGAGAACTCAGCAGAATCAAGTCCAATGCATGGTTTTGCCCCCGTTGACTTCGACTATCCTATGAAGGTTCCCATTAATATTAACATGAATGAGTTGGAAAAAATGATGCATAATTTATAGATTTTTCATTCATGTAAATTATAAATTTTGGATCATTTTGCAATCAATAAAATTCCCCAAATTCATTCACTCCTTAGTCCTTGCTTTTTATATTTTTTCATTTAACGATTTAAAATTTTAAATTGAATTTCTAGTTTTCTACTTTAAATTAAAAACTTACTTCTGATATGTTATTAATTTACTACCAAATATTATTAATTTATTATATTAAGTAGCATATGTTTTGTATATTTGTGTATATATTTTCTATAGAAGTTTATATTTAACGTATACATGTGTATATGTTTTATAAATTAGTATATAAGTATATCTATATATATTGTAATGTATATATAATGTAGTATATTTTATAAGTAGCAGTATATATACATTGAATGGTGCGTATACACGTGTATATATCTTCTATAGAAGTGTATATTTAACGTATACATGTGTATATGTTTTATAAATTAGTATATAAGTATATCTATATATATTGTAATGTATATATAATGTAGTATATTTTATAAGTAGTTGTATATATACATTGAGTGGTGCGTATACACATGTATATATCTTCTATAGAAGTGTATATTTAACGTATACATGTGTATATATTTTATAAATTGGATATCTTCTATAGAAGTGTATATATGTGTATATATCTTCTACAGATGTATATATTTAATGTATACAAGTGTATATGTTTTACAAATTAGTATATAACTATATATATATATACATATTGTAGTATATATATATGTATATTGTAGTATATATTTTATTTAAAATAGTACATATATATTGAATGGTGTGTATATATGTGTATATATCTTCATATACAAGTGTATATGTTTTACAAATTAGTATATAACTATATATATATATACATATTGTAGTATATATATATGTATATTATAGTATAGATTTTATTTAAAGTAGTACATATATATTGAATGGTGTGTATATATGTGTATATATCTTCATATACAAGTGTATATGTTTTACAAATTAGTATATAACTATATATATATATATACATATTGTAGTATATATATATGTATATTGTAGTATATATTTTATTTAAAGTAGTACATATATATTGAATGGTGTGTATATATGTGTATATATCTTCTCTAGACGTATATATTTAACTTATACAAGTGTATATGTTTTACAAATTAGTATATAACTATATATATATACATATTGTAGTATATATATATGTATATTGTAGTATATATTTTATTTGAAGTAGTACATATATTTTGAAAGGTGTGTATATATGTGTATATATCTTCTACAGATGTATATATTTAATGTATCCAAGTGTATATGTTTTACAAATAAGTATATAACTATATATATATACATATTGTAGTATATATATATGTATATTGTAGTATATATTTTATTTAAAATAGTACATATATATTGAATGGTATGTATATATGTGTATATATCTTCTATAGACATATATCTTTAACGTATACATGTGTATATGTTCTATAAATTAGTATGTAACTATATATATATATATATATATATATATATATATATATATTGTTGTATATATATATGTATATTGTAGTATATATTTTATTTAAAGCAGTACATATATATTGAATGGTGCGTATATATGTGTATATATCTTCTAAAGTAGTATACATTTAACGTATACAAGTGTATATGTTTTATAAATTAGTATGTAAGTATATATATATATATATATATATATATATTGTAGTATATACTTTATTTAAAGTAGTACATATATATTGAATGGTGTGTATATATGTGTATATATCTTCTATAGACGTATATCTTTAATGTATACAAGTGTATATGTTTTATAAATTAGTATGTAACTATATATATATACATATTGTTGTATATATATATATGTATATTGTAGTATATATTTTATTTAAAGTAGTACATATATATTGAATGGTGCATATATATGTGTATATATCTTCTAAAGTAGTATATATTTAACGTATACATGTGTATATGTTTTATAAATTAGTATATAAATATATATATATATATATATATATATATTGTAGTGTATATATATATATTATACTATTATAGCATATGTTTTATTTAAAGTAGTACGTATAGTCATATATAATTATATATTGAATGGTACGTATATATGTGTAATTGTTTATATATTTTTTTAAAAATATATATTGTATATTGGAGTGTATATAGTGTATATTGGATTTTTTATTTATTTTTAAACGGGTTTGACCGGGTTTTAACCGGGTTTGACCGGGTTTTGGTGGGTTTGACCGGGTTGGGTTAAGTGGGCCGGGTTAGGATGGGTTTTAATTTTTTTACTGTTTGGCCCGGCCCGGCCCGAATAGCGTCCAAACCGACCCTCAACTCGGTTAAAAAGGAAGGACTGGTTCCGGGTTGGCCCGGCCCGACCCATTTGACACCCCTGGGATGGAGTAATCACTTATATATTTAATTTTTTCAAAGGAATATAAAAGTAAGCTTGTTATTTTTTCTAATTAGAAAATGACACACATCAACATCATTAAGTACGATAAAATTCCGCCAAGATAATTAGAAAATATCAAAATTAAAGTTATGCTACGCAGGCTGTGATCGAAAGGAGCTTGCAATTCCCTCTTATATAATAAGAGAAAATACATCTAAATGGGAACTTAGGAGAAATTAAAGAGAAATAGAATTCTTAATTGATGAGCAATCAATCCGAGCAATGTAAGCCCTGACTGTTGAATTTCAACACATATCACAATGTCAACGCAGCAAAAAGATTAAAAACAAACGTACCGTTCATTATAATACCCCGAGAATCCAAACCAATATTAGAACCATGCTTCAAGTTCATGAGAAATAAATTATAGTGTTTTGATAGTTTTATGATCTAGTTTGATGAGTATTAAGGCCTCAAATACGTCCTAGCTATTAGGCGAATCAAAACATCCCTTACCAATTGAATTCTTGAGAAGGATATTGTTATAGTCAGCTTCAAACAAGAATATATTTATTTATACTATGAATTTTTGAGCTCATGACCCACCAACAGATAGATAATTGAATTAGCTTTCTAACGATACCAATTTCGCCAAAATCCAATATCGGAGTAAAATGTTATGGCCGTTTTACAGTTAGTTGTCTGAACTGCCAAAGTGCGACGGAGAGGCCGACGGACCGTCGCGCCAGCGACGAACCGTCGGAACTGAGGCAGTAAGCCCGTTTTCTGGCCATAAAGCGACAGTTTGAGGGACAGTCAGTCCCCAAGGTGACGGTTCGTCGCCCAAACCGTCCCGCACCTCCATTTAGCGATTTAAAGCCGTTTTTAAAGGGATTTTTGGGTCTTTTTCACCCTTTTTAATACCTAATTACATCAAAATTAAAGCACATAACTCCATATTCATTCATAGCATAAAAATTAGGGTTCCTCTCAAGATCATCTCCCGGGAACAAGATTTAAGCTCTTCTTCAAGAAAACTCAAGAATCAAAGCGTCACCATTCAAGAACCTTCAAGAAAAGTTACCCTCTTTCAAGATTCAAGCTTTTGAGGTATGTTGGATGTTCATCCATGGGTTGTTTTCACCCATGGAGTCCAAGAACCCATTTTTAAGATCAAAGTTATGATTTTTACATGTTTTTATGAATTACATCCATGAAACTTCATCAATTTTGATTTTTATACCATGTATACACGTAGTTTTCGTTGTTATTAAACCACACATGTTTGAATGGTGTTGTTCAATGATTTTATCCTTAATTGGTGATTTTATTATTGAAATCATGCTATTACTATAAGTTTTAAAACTAATCTCATGCTTAACTTAAACCATGCATTGCAAGTGTTCGATGAAATCCCTACAAGAATGAGTTTTGAATAAATGCTTATATATCATGTCCTCAAAGTTTTAGTATGATAATGCTATCATTGCTATTGAGTCCTGGGTTATGAATACCCGAAATTTAGCTATTTACTTGGTTTTAGAATTTTCAGAATCTTTTCAGATAAACCATGAGTTTTTTCATCCAATTAGTCATCATAATCTATTTAAGGTTAATAATTACCCCAGAATATGTATGCACTGTCGTTTTTAATATATCATGACCTGAGCTCATCAGTTGTCAGTGCATGTACCAGTTAGTAATTCAGTGTCTTTCAGTTGGGAGTAGGATTTAGCACCGAGTGGAAAGTATAGGTTCAGCGCGTCCTACTTCCCCAGAAACTATGTGCCACCGTAGTTCTAAGGGCCTCGCCAGAGAGTGTTTCCCTTTGCCCAATATGGGCTCAGTTTAGTGATCACTACAGTTCAGGTTCTATTCAGATGGCAAGGATAAAACAACCCTCCTTAACGTAGGTCAGACGTTGGACTCCATGATAGCTCACATAGTTTATACCGGTTACATGATATCTCCCACAATCTCAGTCTAGTATTCAGCTCAGTAATTCAATTTTGGTTTCCTTGACCATAGCATACAGATATCAGTTACTCATTTATCAGTTCTAAGTATTTCAGTTTTCAGACTATATTCAGAACATGTTTTATGCTTGGTCATGCATCCATCAGTATCTACAGATTTCACGCATTTACAAATTTCATGCATTCTATTCAGTACCTCTTACTATTCATTCAGTCAATTATTACTTATGCACATGAAACCAATCATATTAGACTAACCCTATTTAGCATACCAGTAAATTCAAAGTTCTGATCGCATACTCGTTTCTTGCGCTAAGATGTCTCGTATCATTGGTTCGGATGCTCAAGTTCCTGACCGCACTTAGATAGATCAGCCTATCAGCAGTATTCAATGGTGGTGGGTCCTCATCCTTCGAGGATGAGTTATCTTACATTCAGTATGTCGGTAGTTGAGTTATCTAGTCAGTCAGAGTTAGTTGGGGGCTTGTCCCATCAACTCCACAGTCAGTCAGTTTAGAGGCTTTCAGACTAGTACAGACACTTGGTCAGTTTTCCAGTTGTTATTAATAGTTGTTTTTCTCAATATTTTCATTATTATTTTGTAGACATTATCAGAAATATGATTTAACACCTTATGGCATTCTAGTAAATTCTGCGTATATTCTATGTTACCTTGTTCAGTGCTCACAGCAGGTACTATCTTGGGTTAGCTTGTGGTCTTTTAGGGATGTAAGCACCGTGTGACGCCCAGGGTGTACTTTCGGGGCATTACAAACTTGGTATCAGAGCCTAAGATTTTAAAGTATCCTAGAGAGTCTGAAAGTCGCGTCGAGTAGAATTTTGTGCATGAGTGTGAAGCGCTCCACACTTATGGACAAGAGGCTACAAGACGTTTTAGGAAAAGTTTCCCTTCCTTCATATCTTAGCTCGTGCTATAGAAATGTCTTCTAAGAAAGTTATAAATATTCTCATATTGCTCTAATCATGCTAGATCTACCTTATTTTTGAGGTAACAGAAATAGTCAAGCTCAAATCCCTACAGATAGAGCTTTCTTAGATAGTCCCCCCCCACAGTTATTGTAACACCCCGTAAATTTTTTCGTACACTTATCGCGATTATATGGAGTCCTAAAGGCTTGCGTATGGGTTAAATTAAGTTTATGATGTTCGGAAGTATCCCGTCAATAGTTGTATGTGTAGGTATTGGAATAAGCTTTCCAACGATATAAAGTTTGCCCAAAACAGAGGAGTATTTCATATAAGCGAGCACATTCAAAATTTCAAAACGGTGGCCGGGAAGCCTGTAAACAGTAAATCTGCAGGAAAATTACTGCAGCTAGACAATTTTTTTTTGATCAACTTTAGACGATCATAACTCCTTCTACAGAAAGAACTGTGTGAGCTTCTATATATCGACGAAAATCTCCGAGAGTCTTCTTTCCGATGAAATTGATTTCATCCAAATCCAATGTCTGAGTAAGGAGCTATACCCGTTTTACTACAGCCTATCAAAAAAAAAACAGAATTTTGGGACAGATTTTTGGGTCAACTTTAAACGACCATAACTCCTTGTAAAGGAAGAACTGGGTGGTAAACTTTATATGAAAATGAAATCCCTTTGAATTATATTTCCAATGCAATTGGTTTCACCCAAATCCGATACCGGAGCAAAGAGTTATGATCGATTTACTTCAGCTTGTCAAAACTGTCCACTGGGGACAGATTCGGATTTATTTAAATTTTTAGGGCAAAATGGTCATTTTCTATTACCTCTTGGACGAAAATTGGTCTTTATAAACATACACTTAGACTCATATATATCATATATCATCCAATTATTAAGAGAAGGTAAAACTCTAGCCTAATTTCAACTTCAAATATTTTGTGATTCAACCGTAGAAAATTCGAATTGGTTCCGTAGTTGTGTTCACCATCTCGAAAGCTTCGAGAAGCACCCCATGGTTATGTAAGGAGGATTCTAAATACAAGAGTTCATTGTTAAGATATGAATATTGTTTATTCTTGATTCTTATCCATGAATAAGTATTGATAAGGGATTATGAGTATTGTCTTGATGTTGGAAGATAACTAGAGACATAGTTATGAATTGTTTTGTATAAATTGTTAGTAGTAAATTATGGAAGTTGTTGTATTGGATTATGGAGGATGAATTGTGGTGATATATCACTATATTAGTGGTTATGTATGCCTAGTGATCATGTTGGTATTGGATGGTGATTAAGAGGGGAAATAAAGGCTAAGAGTAATGTTGAGGGATATTGCATGAAAATGCATGATATGTGAATGTAATAAGAGTATAAGAGGATGTATGTAGCACTCTTATTGATGAGTTAAAGGATTACTTCCTAGACATTATTTGGTGAAGTTAATACCTAAATGGTAAGGTTTGGTTGCTAATACTAGTTTGCCACAAATGACTTATTGTAGATAAGTGTTCGAAGAGTACGGGAAGTCAAGTTGGACTTGTATTGAAGTGGTTATATCAAGGTATGTAAGACATACTCTATCTAATATTTGGCATGAATAATGACCCATGGCACTCTCAAGTAAGCTTCCAACATTGTCCTACGACACATGACACATAATAACATCATATGATCTTCGACACTACCAATTGAACTTGTTTTCACTTTTAAGATGTCCAGCTAGTCAAAAAAATGTCCATATACTATTGTTGACTCCGAAATGGTTTAATGAGGTATCCATGATTCTCTACTTCATTTTCATGATATTGATTACCTATTTACATGTTTTTCCTATTGAGGTATCATGGTTTCAAGTTCCATAAGGTGTGACCACAAAGTAACCAATCTCAAAGATTAATTGAAGTAAGAAATGAAATGTCTTTATTTTAAATTGTTGATATGATGTATTGTATTAGTACCACTGATCAGTTGGCCATTGTATTATAAAGATTATGTATATATGCTATTCCAGGGATGGTCCCTGATGTATTGTATTAGTACCACTGATCAGTTGGCCATTGTATGACATATGTTATGTATTGATAAGGAATACGGGAAGTAATGATATGAAAGTAATGTGCAGGTATCCCATCAGCTCTTTTAAGTGTGGTCTACCCATACTGTTTATTCACTGGTATCTGGGTTCTGTTGATCTTTTGTATCTCATCTTGATACTCACTGCCTTACATACTCAGTACATATTTCCGTACTGACGTCCCTCACGGGGGACCTGTATTCATGCCTGCAGGAACAGGTACTTCAGGTCGTACACCTCCGCAGTAAGAGCCAGGACATTCTGTTGATAGTGGTGAGCTCCAGTTGTTTCGGGGCATCCCAAGTCGTTTCTATATGTATTTTTGGTATTTGTATAAAAGTCTTTTGTGGGAGGGAGTTTGTCCCGACCCTAACTCAGTTGTGTATCTATGTAGAGGCTTTTGTAGACATATTGTACAGCCATAGGAGTGTTTGGTTGATAGACGTGATGGCTCTGACGGCCAATTACGGTTTATATATATATATATGCGTGTCTGCTGGGCTGATACAAGTACTGTTTTCTTCTATTTACAACGAAGTGCTGCCCAAATTTCTAATTTTCATAAGTAATATAAATGTGAAAGTATAGGTTATGAACGGGTTCTCCCGGGCCTCCTCGGCTACGGGTGCCAGTCCGCTCCAATGGGATTTGGGGCGTGACAGTTATTGGATTGCATGTGGGATTAACAGGATCCCACCAATTCCCTTATGTTTTGTTCTTTGAAAGTGTTCATGTCATGTGAAAGATCATGAGCTCTATTTAAACTCTCTTCCTAACTCATCCTTCCTTTTGTGTACAAAAAATGCCTCCCAGAAAGGATAACGACGGGAGTACTGAAAATCAGCCCGCACCTCTGCCTGTTCAGGAAGATCCCCTGAACGAGCATGTCTCTTATGGTAAATTCAGAGCCGACTCCCTTACCTTATTTCACTCAGTAGCAACTTAGAACAATCAGTAGGATGTTGTCCTACCTAGGCTTATAGTTTATGCTCAACAGATTAAGGTGGGGAAACGTAGGGAGAAAGAAAGAAATACTAAGAGGGATAGGACAGGTGGATTTAATTTTGCTCAGTTAGAAGGTAGTAACCATTCTCAGTTCAACCCGAAGTGTTCAGCCCCAGTTTCTTCTTCAGCTAGTATGCCAGTACCAAAGTTCAGGAATGACAGTCGGGATGGGGCGCTAGGCTTCAAAATCCAGGGTAGTATGAGCAGTGGCCGTACCTATCTGCTATGAAGAGAATGTGATAGAAATCACCTAGGTGTGTCTAAAACTAGAAGTGATGTATGTCTCGAAAATATGTGCATAAAATATCTAGTTTTATAAAGAAAAAAAACACGAATTCACATACCCAAAAATAACACATAAATTCACCTCTGAATCAATCAATTTGAAACAAAAAAGTAATAAATAACGAAAGAAGACATCGCATGACTTACTGACTTGAGTAAACCTTGCAAAACATGTGTAGAAATTTGAAAGGGATCAGATACAATCATCAAGGCTCAAGGGTGGAAAAACTTTAACCACCAGAGTTGGCACAGTGGTTCAGCGCTATGTCCCTTAAGCAAGAGGTCGAAGGTTCGATTCCTGCCTCTGGCGAATGGAGCAAACTTTGTGGCCAGCTCCCTACCGCAAAATGCGCTGATCGAGGAACGAAGGATTAGTCTCACGGCTGCCGACTGTAGGGATACCTTGGGAAACCAAAAAAAAATGTGGAAAAACTTTAAAACGACAAAACGATTTCAAAAAAGATAGAACTGACATTCTAGAGATGTTTTGAGTAATTGGGTTGTCCTCTGTTGGTAAATGTTCGTGTCTAGCCCTATTACTAATTTTCCCAAAAAAAATAAAAAATGTCAATACTAGTCAAGATTGTCGCTTATTTTACTTACTAGATGTCCAGCGGCCCGTGCTAGCACGACTTAATATATGTTATTATTTTGTCTCAATTTATGTGAAATAAACAAAATTTAGATAAATAATTATATTTTTGATATCTTTTTAGATAATTTAAGTTGTTAGCTATTATAATTTATAACACTTTTTTGACATTGTAATTTACTATTTTATGTTGTTAGCTATTGTAATCTATAATACCCTACTTGTCAAAATTTTTGTGCATTATATTTTTAAAATAGTTTAAATTTTTAATTATTGTGATTTATAATACTTTTTCTTCTATTCTAATTTAAGTGACACTGAAATAATTTTGAAAGTCAATCATATATCACGATTGAAGTAGCGAAGCAGATAGGTCTTAAATGACTCATAATAACTAAATATAAGTGCAAAATTGCTATAAAAATACTTGTGAAAAAAATTTAAGTGAGTCTCATATAAGATGCCAAGTTAATTTAAAATAACAAGAGTTAAGTTATTTATATTTTTCCTTTTTTATTAAATATTTTTAAATTTTTAATACTTAGATGATTTATAATAATTGATTATGGGTGATATAATAAAGTTACGATTGAAACAGCTAAAACAGACATGTTATAAATATCTATTTTTTTTTATTAAACATGATTAATTTTCTAATACGTAAGACCCAACCAAATATCACGATGTAGCGAATCAGACATGTATTAAATAAGTCATAATAACTAATTAGAAGTAATATAACAAAATTTCTTTAAAAATATTTGTGAATTTTTTTTTAAGTGAGGCTTATATAAGATGCCAAGTTAATTAAAAACAACAAGAGTTAATTTATGTCCATTTTTCTTTTTTATTAAATATTATTAAATTTTTAATACTCTATTTTTCTTTTTTATTAAATATTATTAAATTTTTAATACCTAGATGAGTTATAATAATTAATTAGGGTGATATAATAAAATTACGATTGAAGCAACTGAAGTAGACATGTCATAAATGTCTATTTTACCTTTTCTATTAAACATGATTAATTTTTTAATACGTAAGATCCAATCAAATATCACGATGTCGCGAATCAGACATGTATTAAATGAGTCATAATAGCTAACTCGAAGTGATATAATAAAATTGATGTAAAAAATATTTGTGAAAAAAATTTAAGCAGGCCTCATATAAGATGTCAAGTAATTTAAAATATCAAGAGTTAGTTTATCATTTGATTTTTATTAAATATTATTATATTTTAATACTTAGATGACTTATAACAATTAATTAGAGGTGATAAAGTAAATTACGATTGAAACAGCTGAAGCAGATATGTCATAAATGATTATTTTGCTTTTTTTATTAAATATTATTATTTTTTAAATATATAAATGACATATAATAATTAATTAAGGACAATATAGTAAAATCACGGAAGAAGCAGGTACGCCGACGAAGAGGTGCCTGCTTCTTCACGCTTCTACATGTCATAAATGTCTATTTTGTTTTTTTATTAAATATTATTAATTTTTAAATACATAAATGACATATAATAATTAATTAGGGGTAATATAGTAAAATCACGGAAGAAGCAGGCACATCGACAAAGAGGTTCCTGCTTCTTCACGCTTCTATATATGTATAATACAATATTAGACAGAGAGTTTATATCGGTAAGGGTCTAATATATGCTATTTTTCGTGCTAATTTATGTAGTGTTGATGAAATTTTGAGTCAATCTAATTTTTTATGTATTTTTTAAAAAGTATTTTAAATTATTAAATATTAAGTTTATAGTTTTTCTACGTAATTTTTACATAATATATGCCACTTCTTTTTTTTGTTAATTATTGTAATTTATAGTATTTCTTACGTAGTTGTCACATAATATATGTTACTTCCTTTGTCAATTTATGTGGTGTATATGAAATTTTGAGAGTCAACTAATTTTTTTATAAGTTATTTTTGGTTATTAAGTTGTTAATCATTGTGATTTATAGAAATAATCTTTAAGTAATTTTGCACATAATATATGTTACTTTCTTTGTCCCAATTTATATGTTAAAGATAATAGTCAGGCAAATCTTTTATATATTTTAAATTGTTAATTATTGTAATTTATATTTTTGTGTAATCTTTAAATATATAATAATAGTGCAAAAATTCCTCAATGGACGGATAATAGTGCAAAAATTCAGGACAATTACATGGGAAAATAGTTTTTCATTATTCTGTGACGAAGAAAAACTGAACTTGTTGCACCCCTTTATGATTTTCTAACCCTTTTTGTTCAAGAACGAGGAGTATCATTCCCTTGTCCTTACTTAAATTTTCAAGAACGAAAAAGATCGAATCTATATTCAATTGGATTAGTACAACAACTATTTTTTTTCGTCTGTGAGCAATTTCTTTTACATAAAGAGTTAAAATTGGCATCTAACTAAAAACTTGACATTAAAAGAGCAAATTAATTCAGTATGAAGGTCAAGAGGGAGTTGCGTGGATGGTAAGCACCCCTAACTTTCAACCTGAAGGCTGTAAGTTCGAATCACAAAAAGAGTAAAAGGGGTGGGAGCTCCTAAAAGCGTAGCAACTGATGTTGAAGAAGTGTGGGGTATTTTAATTGGGTTGGATTAATGGATATGATTGTGAATCAATAAAAATAATACCACATATTTAATTAAGAAGATCCATTTATGCCACATCAACTTCGTTAAAACGAGGGGTTGTCATACTCGATTTTTACCCAAGGTTAAAATAAGTACGAAATTATGGACTCTAAGAGAACTAATTTTATACAGAGTCGCCACCTAATTTTTTAGGAAAATAAGGAAACCTATTTATTTATTAACAAGTACGAGTTGTGTTTTGATCTACGAACCAATTTAGATTCTAGGTAAAGATTCAAATTATTCTGAAGGAAAGAGGTTAGACACCCTTCGGAATCCACAAATGTGGTTCCCGATCAGACTTAAGTTTATTAAACGGGAAAAAGAAAAAATCAATGTTTGTAAATACAAATATCAAATGTGTATTAAGATGATAGAAATAATTTATATATAAAAAAATGTGTAAATTACATATTTTATTGTATATGCATATAAAAAGTGTACGAAGATAAACGAAAGTGCATGAGAATATGTATTAAAAATGAAAAGATTGAATAAAAAAAATTTGCTCTAAAGAAAAGATTACGTAATATTTTAATGTAAAAAGTGTGAATTATTCGATTAAATAGCTAAATCAATTTAATTCTTTTATATAAATAGTAACGACCTAAATTTGCCTAAGCGTGCGGTGAAGATTGCGTAAATAAAGAATATCCCCGCCCAACGCCCCAAAATAAAATTTTCACGATGACTGATATTTATACAAGTGTAAGAATAAAAAGTACAAACACAAAATTTAAAAATCTTCCTTTGAATGCCGATTCCGATAAGTATTCTCGACAACCTGTATAAACACTTGTAATAAAAATATTAGTAACGAATATATAATCACTAAATAAAATAAGAACTAAGTATGCATATATGTATATAAAAAATAAATTTTCGTTAAAAGTGTTGGCTCGGTTAAATTTTTTAAAAATTATAAAGATTTCGTCATTGCCCAAATTTATTTATTTTATTACGTATTTATATACGCAATGTTCGTCTTTTTATTCGAGCAGGCCTAAAAAATCAATGAAAAATTTCTTCACCGGCCAACTAGTGTAGTATCTGTTCATTATCAGTATTTCAAACAAAGGGTAATCACCCAACAATGTAAAAACAATCAATAAGCTAATCCATAAAAACAATACAATTGCCACAAAGACACAACAGAACAACACCATCAACAAAGTAGCACAAGCAATGACATTGGGACAGTGAGCAAAATTATCCCCAAAAATCTTACTGAATCATCAAAACAGCCCCACAAATTGTTAGAAAACATACAAGAGGAGACTAAAATATGTTCAAACGTATATGAAAAATTATGAAAGAGCAAAAACAAGCCGCCGATTTTAATGGAGATTTGCTGGAAAAATCTACCTCCGACTAGATTCATACGGATAACATAGCAAAAATAAAATAAACTAGCAACTTCGTTCAACCAAGACAAGGCATCAATGAAAGTGGCGTTGCTTCAATAGATCTTGTCGGAGCAACGCTAAAAGAGATATAAATCCGGCCAGATTTGGCCATTACCATTGGACAATAGATATGGTGGTGCATCGGAGATTGTCGGTCGTCACTTTCGACGAGCCAGTGGCGTAAAAGAGCGGCAAAGGGGGAGAGAGTAGGCTGGATGTTGATTGGTTCGCCGACCATGGTGGTTGTTGGGCGACGGGAAAAAAGGGAAGAGTGTAGGCGGGTTGGAGGTTTGGTGGCTGGAACTCACCGGCCATCAACTCCGACGAGCCAGTAGCGAGGCGAAGGAGTAGGGAGAGGCGACGTGTGGTGGTGATATTACAGTGAAAGGTGAGAGAGGAGATGAAAAATAAATAAATAAATAAATTAAAATATAAATGTGTTGGTGTGTATTTTTATTTTATGTGTATGTATTTTCATATTGAAATAATTGGACCCCTTCTTTATTTATAAAGAATTTTGACGCCTCTTATTACCCAAAAAAATAAAAAGATATACCCCTTCTTTCTTTGAAACCTTTTCAAATTCGAAGGTTATTAACCAAATGATTTTTTACTCTTTTAACCAATAGATCAAAATTCTTTATCCACTGAATTAAAATCCCAACCCGTCATCTCAAGTGTCACTTTTAAAAAGTGACGAGATCTTGGCTTGACTGGTTCATTGCTCTGTGTATTAAAATAATTGAGTCAATATTATCGTTTGTGAATTGTATTAAATAATGTACAAAATATGAATGTCGATATGTAATTACAAAAAAATATAAACAACAAATAAAAATATAAAAGAAAAATGTATTGTGTTATAAAAAATTAAAATTATAGTATGTAAAAAAATGCCAGTGCTATGATGTGTATACATGCAGATGACTATGCAAAAAATTTAAAATGATAATAAACTGACAAAAATTCTAAAATTTATGAAATTAAGGATAATTATCAGTAAATTATGCAAAGTTAAAATATGACAATAAAATGGTAAACATCCTAAAATAATGATGAATATCAATTATTTATTAACAATTGTAATAATGTGTAAAAAAATTATATTTTGTGTCTTTTAACGACTAGAAAGTCTGAAAGAATTAATTTTAGGTGCGGAGAGCCAAAATTGGGTGTCAATGATTTGCCCCTTTTCGTTTGAAGATGATGTAGAAGTCTTCTGGCAAAAATATTGACGTGTAGTCAATTTTGCTCGACAAAAATTATTTTTGCTAAAAAATTCGACCGAACTCTAGTTTAGAGTTGCCTACATACCTCGAGTTGTATGAGGATCAGGTCGGATATAATTCAAAATATTAGGAAAATTGCACTGTTATTAAGAATAAAAAACTGTGTGTAATGATTATTGAGAGACGTACTATTTGGGAAGAGAAGTGCTCATCTATTCTCGATGCTCCTTTTAAAATTACCCCAGTATCGAGCTGTGAGATACTGGGATGTAAAATTTTATACTTGCTGAGGAGAAAGAATGATTATGGGGTTGTGACGACCGAACTTTACACAGAGCTTCCTACATATCCCGAGTGTCACGAGAATCAGGTCAATGTAGTTCGAAAGAAAAAATGTGATAAATTTTGAGGTGATTCTCAAAATTTACCCCAGTGTATGATTCATGGCTAACACTGTCTTCTGAAAAAAAAAAAGACAAAGAAAAAAATGTCTTGTTATTGTGAATTGTATTTTGATTGAAAAGATGTGTGACGTCTCTGATTTTCTACGGGGATTTGAGAATGAATGACGTCTCTGATTGTCTATGAAGACTGATGTGATGAATGAAAGATGTCTTTAATTGTCTATGAAGACTATGTGATGAATAAAAGATGTCTCCGATTGTCTACGGAGATTATGTGATGAATGAAAGATGTCTTCGATTGTCTACGAAGACTATGTGATGAATAAAAAATGTCTTCGATTGTCTATGAAGACTGATGTTGAATGATGATGTCTTTGATTGTATACGATGACTTGATGACATCTTCAATTGTCTATGGAGACAGATGTTGATTGTTGTCTCCAATTGTCTACGAAGACTGGTGTTGAATGATGATGTCTTCGATTGCATACGAAGACTTGATGACATCTCCAATTGTCTATGGAGACGGATGTTGATTGTTGTCTCCGATTGTCTACGGAGACTGATGTTGAATGATGATGTCTTCAATTGTCTATGAAGACTAATGTTGATTGTTGTCTCTGATTTTCTATGAAGACTATGCACGATATCTTTAATAGTCTATGGAGATTGACGTTGAATGTCATCTCCAATTATCTACGAAGACTGATGTTGATTGTCGTCTTCAATTGTCTATGAAGGATGACATCTCCAATTGTCTATGGAGACTAATGTTAATTGTCTACGAAGACTGATGTTGATTGTCGTCTTTAATTGTCTACGAAGACTATGCATGATATCTTTATTTTTCTATGGAAACTGATGTTGAATGTCATCTCTAATTGTCTACGAAGACTGATTGTGGTAAAGTCCATCGATTGTCTTTGAGGACTTAATGCATGATATCTCCGATTGTTTATGGAGACTTGATGATAAAATGACGTCTGTGATTATCTACAGAGACTGTAATGAATGATGTCTCCGATTATCTATGAAGACTATGTATGATATCTCCGATTGTCGATGGGGACTAATGTTGGTTGTCATCTTCAATTGTCCATAAAGACTAAGGCCCTCGACTAGTAAGGTGACTGAAAACTAATAGCCTCTTGATTGGCGGGGCTAATAAAATATATAAAAAAATTCAACTAGCCAAACAAATGTAAAAGCCACTCGACTGACGGGGCTATAAAAAATATAAAATGCACGTATTTGAAGGTATACGCCTGAAAGAAAAAGTCAAGACGCCCGTATTTGAAAACTGAGAGCCTTAAATAAAAAGTAAAAAAGTATGTATATGAAAGTGGGTGCCTTAAACGAAAGGTAAAAAAAAATGTCCGTATGTGAAAATGGGCATCTTAAAAAAAGAAAGGAAAAAAATTATATTTTCTGGTAAGAAGTGCTGAAAGATGAAGAAGACACGATCGTGCCTTGACTTCAGTTAGTACCAATAATTAGTAGTGTGTATAAGAATTTCCCCATCTCCTTCCCAGCTAACGGAGATCGACTTTAACGTAACTCCTCTAGTTTCAAGTGGTACCTCAGACATACCAAAGTATTAATAAAATTTGTTTGTCTTGCTCCAAACAAAGATTTTGAGCTACACCTATCCCCATGTTTCAAGTGCCCTCTCTAAAAGGAATGTCATATTTTCACACATATTTAAGTATTTTCTTTTGAATTTATAGACATCTAGAGATATACACTCACACTCATAAAGAAGTTCAATGAATGCAATTGTGATACCATAGGCTTGACCTTCATGTAAGTATCCACTAATGTGAAAACACTTGGAATAAGATCTTGTAGGACTTGTTATCGACTTGTAATGTAGGCTAGAGGGCGGGTAGGATAATATTTGGGATGAAAGTGACTAATTCTTCAATGACTGTTACATTGAATTTGTGCTTTCGATAGTTTTTTCTTTTTGACGCGTGATCTTTTAGTTTTGCTTCATTTCCCCTTGTTATGTATTTACTTCAAATTTTTTTGAATCTTATGTTGGAGTTTCCTTTATGTTTCAAGAAACTATATATTTTTTGTTCTTTTTTTTTCTTTTCTCTTTTTTTTTGTGGGGGCTTTGCTCCTTTTGAAGTCATTTTTTCATTTTTGTTCATTTGGGATAATATATTTTTTACATTTTGTGTCTTTGATCCTGAATCTTCATCCACAATTTGCATGTATTTAGTGTGCTTAAGGAGGTAGGGCCAAGAGAGAGATAGTGCAGGTAAGCACTCAAAAAGGTACAGGCTCAAATGCGGTTGTCCAAAGAAAAGGTTTTAGACTCACATGAGGGAATTCTAGGGATTAATGTCATTTGGTGGATTGTGAAAGGCACAATTGGGTCAAAGAAGGCCTACAACCCTTTCCTAAATCAAGCATAACTCATTATTTCGCCTCAACAGACATTTAGAACAAGTTTTAGATCAGCAATGCATTGTAATGAATTAAACTAAAGCTCACCACACATGCACATGAAACGATGAGGTTGATTTTGTTCTTGTCTTAGATGTATGTAAGAGAATTTCAAGTGTTACTCAAGTGTGATAAAAGGTACAAAAAGAATCTATGATTTATCATGAAGTTGGTCCTTTTCATCATACCAATTTTTTCTTTCTCATGCACACTCCTAACTGTATTGGTACCAACAAAGTTAAAATTTTGTTACTTTTTCAAAAGAATGGGATCGAACCCAAATGGGGGTTGCCTACGTATCTTGTGAAAACAAGAATCAAGGTTGCGTAGTTCAGGAAAGTTTGTGAATCGATATTTGGAATGTATAAATATAAAAAATTAATGGTCATCATTGAAAATAATGTAAAAGATGATCAGGAAAGAACTATTTGTAGCATCAAAATTGTTTCCATCAGACGATTAAGAGGATGGATGTCAAGCATGAGGAGAGCTTTGACACAAATTTAGTATGCTGAAAAAAATTCAGACATTGAAGAAATTATGACATTATTTTTCCGCAGTTGGCAGAATTATTATAACTAAAAAAATATTGAACCCTTACTTTTGAAAGTGAGGATCGATACACCATAAATTTAATGATTTATGACATTCGAAAGAAGAAGTTAGATATTATCTCACCAAAATTGGGTGAGTATCTAGAGGTAGGACGGCTAGGCACTAATGTAATTGGGATTTGGATTTCCAGAGCTATTGATTGGCGCTCTTGAAGAATTTTGTAGAGAATTTTAAACTGTTTCAGAAAATTGCCCCAATTTTGAATACTGGAGAAATTATTCTAAAATAGTGAAGAGACCAAATCCAAATAAGGGTTTCCTACGTATCTTGTTAGGACAAGAATCAGGTCAAAACGTAGTTCAAACCTATGTCAGCTAGTCGCAATGTTGCTAAGGAACATTTTTTAACTGATCCGCTATGCAAAACAAAGGTTAGACTACACCTTCTCACTTAAGTATAATCAATTTTGAGCAAAAAAATATGTACAGACACAATAATCCTTCAAATATGTACATGATAATGCGTCACTTAGGTCGTGAACCCTTCGTACCTAAAATTGACTAATGATGCATGCACCTAAAAGATATTGTTTTAGTTCTATCCTATGTTGACTAAGAGTGGGTAGAGTTGGATTTGGATTTTCTATATGAGAAGACACGTGGTTCCACGATATTAAAACTCCCGCTCACTATGCGCCGACTCTCTAAATAAAGTGATTTGAAAGAATTTTGAAAAAGTATACTGTACAATTTACGTGTACAATATGTGTGAGTGTCAGTATTTTGAAATGGAGGACATATGAATGGAATTCCAATTTATATAAAGCGATAAACAAATAAAAAATCTATACAAAATAATAACAAATAAATAATTTATTTCATACAAACAAGGTAAATCAAGACAATTAGAAAAATAAATAACAGTGTATAAAAAACATAATAGTTACCTAAGTCTGTAATGGTTAGTACCTTGCATCCACAACAGAGTCGCCAAACTGTTATACTGATTAATACCTAAGCTTAAAATAAATACGACATTATGGACTCTAAAAGAATTAATTTTATACAGAGTCGCCACCTAATTTGTAAGGAAAATAAGGAAACCTATTTATTTATTAACAAGTACGAGGTGTGTTTTGATATACGAACCAATTTATATTCTAGATAAGGGTTCAAATTATTTCGAAGGAAAGGGGTTAGGCACTCTTCAAAATCCACAAATGTGGTTTTCGACTAGACTTAGGCTTATTAAACGGGAAAAAGAAAAAAATAATATTTGTAAATACAAATATCAAATGTGTATTAAGATGATATAAACAATTTACATATAAAAAAATATGTAAATTACATATTTTATCGTATATGTGTATAAAAAGTGTACGAAGATAAACGAAAGTGCATGAGAATATGTATTAAAAATGAAAAGATTGAAGAAAGAAAAAATTTGTTCTACAAAAAAGATTACATAATATTTTAATGTAAAAAGAGTAAATTATTCGATTAAATATCTAAATCAATTTAATTCCTTTATATGAATAGTAACGGGATAAATTTGCCTAAGCGTGTGGTGAAGATTGCGTAAATAAAGAATATCCCCTCCCAACACCCCTATAATACCACGTACTTTTGAAATAGAATTTAGACCGTCGTTCCTATGCGGATAGATCTGAACTAAATGATTCCATGTTAATATATATGTAGTGATCACTCCTATAGTGTAGGAAAACCTTTGAATATGAATTGAGGTCACAAAAATTCCCTAACTCAAAGACGAGTTGAAACATTTCTATCGATTAAGTTTTAGTGAAAGTTTTAACGTGGGCCAAGTTCCATCGACTATTACTCCTAGAATATGAAGAGTTAGAGGGCCTACTATATATCAAATGAAATGTCTTCGAAGTAGCTTTCTAACGATACCAATTTCATCTCAATCTGATTCCCGAGCGAAAAGTTATGACTTTGAAAAGTGGAGTGCGTCGCCTAGCAATCGCCTAAGGCTACTGGAATTGTTGTGCCATGGGAAATGCGTCGCCCATCCCATTTTGGGCGATGGGTAATGTGACGCCCAACCTATATTGGGCGATGGACAATGCGTGGCACTGCCTAGCTTAGGCCATAGGCAATGCGTCACATGCCATATGGTCCAAGGGTGTAAAAACTTCATTTTAAAGTCATTTTAAGGGCAGCCAAGTCTTATTACATTCCAAACCCATCCCTAATCATCCTTAAATGAAATTAGAGCTATTAGTAACATTTTAACTCTCTTAAGATCCCTAATTAATCTTCCAAGAACACCATAAGAGAAAAACAACTTAGGGCTAAACATTCAAGCTCAAGGGATCAACTTTTCTGCGAATTCTTCATCGATTAAGGTATGTAGGGCTGTCCTAAAAATATATGGGCATAAGTTAGAATTTTATCAATTTTTTGAATGTATGTTATGATGTTTATAACAAGGGTTTGAACAATTATTTTGAATATCCAAATCATGAAACCCTTTTCAATGATAGACATATTGTTTTGGTCTTAAGGCCTCCCCTTAAAATTAATTTTTACTCGTGTACATGTAAGTATGTGTTTTGAGTTTTGCAAAGATTAAATTGAGAGCATGAATGATGAAATCCCTCTCTTGTTATAATACCTCTTGATTTCACATGTGGTGGGTTGTTCAATTGCATGTTTTGAAGCATGAGATAAGTGTTTTACTATTGTTTTGAACTTGATATTGATTATGAATTGAAGATAGGGTGTTTTATTGTTTATAAATGTTTAAAGTGATAATTGAAAGAGTTTGCATAGTTTGTTACATGATACTTGACCACCAGGTGTTTGTGAATTGAAATTGAGGATCTTTGCCCAAGTTTTCATGAGTTTCACTATACGCATCCTCATATATTGTTTGAATAGTTTGGTGGTCAGAACACAATATTTTAAAAGAGAAGACTATAACATGATAATGTATGGCTTAGAGATACGACTTGTAAGTCTTGGTATGACGATACCAAATAGATGAATGCCATAGCAGATTCAGAACAGACTAAAATACAATACAGATTTTACTTAGATTTTTAGAATTTGATTTCAGAAAGATGCATGTTTAGAACAGACTAAAAATGCGCTTAAAGAGAGTTAGGTGGTTACCCAAAGAAAGTACGAGTTGAAAGACTCAATGCTAGAAACTGTGATTTTCCAACACGTGGTTATGGTACCATGCTTTGTGATCTTGTGTACCTTGATTCATGTCTTCCTAAATTAGGACTATGGTTAGGTTCCCTACTTTGTGATCTTATGCACTACCAAGACATGTTGATTTGATTGGGGATTTTGGCACCCTGCTGTGTGATCTTACGTATTCCCTTTATTTATACTCCAATCTTGGAGGCAAACTTGGATTGAGGGCTTGGCCACCTAGTCAAGGGAGGATTCCATATAGCCCATGGAATTACAGAATATAGGGTGTTTCACCTTGCTCATAAGTAAGACAAAGAATGAGTTATGATTTCAAAGAATTGTTCAAAGTCTTTTAAAGTATGCCCGTGTGTTTTCATATATTATATCTAAAATATTTTATGAATTGCTCTCACTTATGTTAAATATAGATACATTATTATGGATTGCTCTGTGTACCAGTACAATTGTATTGACCCCTATATTTCAGGATCTGAGGCTCAGTCCCGGGGTTTCGTTAAGCAGTAGATTGACTTGACAGAAGTTGCAGCTGGTGAGCCTTCCTTACTTCGGAAGGCCTAGTTACAAAACTTGTCATGGTTATATTATTTTGATTCATGGTCCGACTGGGGGTCTTGTTCCAGTATTCAGACAGATGTTATTTTTAGTTAGTAGAGATTTCGCAGATCAAAGTCATGTACTTTGAATGTTATGAACTTCATTTTGTATTGTCCAGTTGAATTTAAAAAGTTACTGTGTTCCCATTTATTAATCTTCCGTATTTCTTTACATTGTATGAACATTATGTATGATTACCATATAGAATAGGGGTGCCCGGGCCTTCATGGTTCGGGATGTCCGTCGTGGTCAAGGCCTCGATTTAGGTCATTACAAACTTGGTATCAGAGCACGGTTCATGGTCCTAGGGTGTATGCGAAATTGCATCGACTAGAGTTCTATTTATGGGTGCGTAGCACGCCATACTTATAAGCAGGAGGCTACTAGGCGTTTAGGAATGTTTCACTTTTCTTCATGTTCTAGATCATGTCATTGTGTTATCTATTTGGAAGTTTTCCAGATTTCTTCTTTACTCTAATTTCGTTAGCTATGTCTCCTTGTCAAGTCGATTCAAGAGCAGAATCTTAGAGCCTAGATAAGGTGGTCCCTTCTAATTGAATCATAAAAGATTATGAAATTGTACAAGGACTTGAGAGGAGTCTGTTGGTGCTTCAAGGCGTATTGATTCTAGTGTAAACTTTGATCCTGATGAAATCGTGCTTTTCAGCCTGAGGTATTGAGTGTATCCAGTCCCTATCAAAATTTTTGTTGTAGATGTCATGCATAAGGGTAATAATGTGTAGAAGAATATTGAAACTGTATTTCCACCTGAGTAGTAGTACATATTAAAGTGTCATGACCTATTTGTAGTGAGATTGGGCCAAGAAGTTGGTGATATGAAGTCATAAGGTTAGAAGTCAGAGTGAGGGTGACTTTTGAGTAAATAAATAGTTTTAGTTGTATAACCGTTGATTGAGGGATGATTTACCATTTTATGGTTATAGACTAGTATGGTAGGAATAGTAGTAGATCGTATGGTAGTCTGTGGAGGAAGTGTTTGGCTATGGTTATTATCTATTCAGAATAGGGAAAGAACCCAGAGTGGATAGTTTGGTAGTTGTAGAAATTATATATAGGTTGTGAATGAAAAGGGGTAGATTAGTCAATAAATTATAAGTATAGACTCATGGGTAAGTTAATATGATGTGAGGAAGTAGAATATGTTAATAGATGGTAATGGGTTACATTATAAGATTAAGATCGGCCATCCCTATTATGTGACTTTACCTCCTTGATTGTCTTCTCTCTAGTCATTGTAAACTAGTACTGAATGTGAGAAGGTATGTAGTAGATTTTGAGGTGTAGTAGTAATATCGGGGAAAGGATGAACTTATGGGTCATAGTTAAGTGAAATAAGAGACTTTGGTTGATATTTATATTCGATTGATTAATATATTATGTGGCATGCTTCATATGATTGGTGTTGTTAGACAATAGGCTTGAACTTGAGATGTGGATTGTGGGGGTGAGAATAGTAACTTAAGGTTAATTTTGCATGTTTTGTGGGAATGAATTAGTAGGCTTGATGTGATTTGTGATAGAGCCTAGGTTGATAATTTATGAAAAGCTTAAGTAGAAATTGTGAGATAATTATGTACACGAGGACTAGTATAAAAAAATAATGGATTTTGGTTGATTCATTAAGTGGATAAGTGCGTAAGTATAAAAGAATAAGTTGAACCTCGAGGTAGTGTGTTGTTAGATAAGGCATAATGTGTATGAGTGTCACATGTACCTAGGTTTCATTCTTGAATCTTGTAGTATGGAGAAGTCACGGAGTTTTTGTATAGCATTATGTAGAGTTGAATTGAGAAAATATAGGTAGGAAATATGCGCCTTGGGAATAGTTGAACTAATTTTGTTAAGTTGAAAGTTGTGTGATTAGAGGTGTCATGCTAGTATTATAAGGAGTTGAGGATGGAATATTAAGTTCTTAGAAGCGTGGATATCCATGCCCATGATAATGTTGGTCATAAGTCGATGACTTGGGGGTTAGAGAAAATTATGATTAGTGTCCCTGAAGGGGGATGTCCTAGAAAGAAATTAGTGTGTTTTTATTAAAACTTATTGAGGGGAGTTGTGTTCATGTGTATATCGAGCCCCCATTGTGTTGAGAGTTGTGGTTATAGATTTGATGAGGGAATATGTCTGCAAGTCTAGGATTGTGACTTTGATCTAAGGAGGAGATGTTGGATTAAGGTAGTTCCCGAATTTTCTTGTGGAGTCAAGTTTCAAGTAAAAATCATGATAAATCAACTCCTATTCAAGCAAGCTCCTCCTACTTCGATTTGAATGGATGTCTAACAATGTCTTGTGTAATTAAGTTTTGCCTACGTCTAAGGTTTGAGATCTCTATGTAACTCATGTTATGTTCCGACCTCCAAACTAGAAGAAATAATGTCCCTTAGTGATCCAATATTCCAAGTTTCCAAGCTCTAAGTTATGTTGCTCATGATCCATAAAAATTCATGCCTCACATAATGCTTGGTTCCAAGAAACTATGCTTTCTATACGTTACCGATCCATTTTATGCCGGGATTAGCCAAAGTGATAAAGTTTATGCTAACTCATGTAAAATTTCATTTCTTTAAATAAGGAGTAATTGCTTCAAGTGGCAATCCTTGTCTTAGTTGTTAACTACATAAATTTTGGCTTTTATGCTATATAGCTCATAATATGTGCACCCATGTTTCTCACTGTGGTCTGTCCAAGGAAATCATGTAGTGTTGTGTTTTTGCCAAACGACTCCTTACTTATGATCCAGGAACTTGATATATGGGCACTTCGGGTCTATTCTATCGTATCTTCATTTCATGTCCCTCCTTGAGTAGTGCAATAAGTATAAGTTATGGTCTAATAGTGTTACTTCCATTCATAAAGTTTATGCTCGGGTCCCTCAATGACCCTCCGTATGTTAGTATAATAGTAGTTGTGGAAGCATAGTAGTGTGTTAGGTGGGGGAGTAGATGTTCTTGAAGGTAAAACTTTTGATGTGATTGTCGAGCTAAGGTTATAGGTGAAAGGGAAAAGAAGGAGATGAACTTCCGTGAAGTGAAATAGTTGGGAAGGAGATATGTGGCAAAAATCTTTGTGAGAGTGATAGAATTTGCTAGTATTAATGGGGAGATCCATGAGGTAAGAGTAGTAATGATAGCATTGAATGTTGTGATTGATGAAAACATAAACCAATGTGCCATGTGGTTAGTACTCCTTGAATTAAGACTCGAGGTTGTTGGATTATAGTGATGAGGCGAGGTGATTTCTTAATGTGATGTAGAGTATAGGGCCTTGTAGCTTAAATTAGCACCTTTTTACTCCGAGTTAGGCTTCAACATAAAAGCACTATATAGTGGGACTAAGACTCTTATGGTTAGATGTGTGATGGGGGAATCGTAAGTTGGAAATGATGAAGTATGTTGTTTATTGTTTGGGGTATAGACAAGTAGTGTCTCTAAGTTTAAGTCTTTTCGTTGTATCTTGTAAGATAGAGAATGCTAATAATCTTATGTCCCACGAGAATGTTATCTAATGTCTTGTACCAATCTTAATCAAGCCGAGGACTCTTAGGAAAATTTATGTCTTACAATGTTTTGATCATGTGCCATAAAAGACATGCCAAGATCATGTTGGTGTCAAGTTTCATTATCTCAGGTTTCGTACTTACCCGTTTCCCTAGGGGTTATCATGAAGATTGTGTGATTCCTTTGCATATTTTTGTTGAGGAAAAATGTTTAAATCAATATTACGTTCTTTATTCTATACTTTTAGAGCTTCAAGAAGTCCCTACCCATCATTCGGGGATGAATGATCCCGAGGGGGAGATAATGTAACACCCCATACTTTCGGGCTAGAATTTAGACCGTCATTCCTATGCATATAGATCTGACCTAAATGATTCCATGTTAATATAAGTGTAGTTATCACTCCTATAGTGTGGGAAAACCTTTGAATATGAATTGAGGTCACAAAAATCCCCTAACTCAAAGACGAGTTGAAAACATTTCTATCGATCAAGTTTTAGTGAAAGTTTCAACATGGGTCAACTTCCATCGACTATTACTCCTAGAATATAATGAGTTGGAGGGATACTATGTATCAAATGAAATGTCTTCAAAGTATCTTTGCAACGATACCAATTTCACCTCAATCCGATACCCAAACGAAAAGTTATGACTTTGCAAAGTGGAGTTTGTCACGTAGCAATTGCCTAAGGCTACTGGAATTGTTGTGCCATGGGAAATGCGTCGCCCATCCCATTTTGGGCGATGGGCAATGCGATGCTCAGCCTAAATTGGTCGATGTACAATGCGTGGCACTGCCTAGCTTAGGCCATAGCCAATGCGTCGCATGCCATATGGCCTAAGGGCGTAAAAACTTTATTTTTAAGTCATTTTAAGGGAAACCAAGTCTTTTTACATTCCAAAACCGTCCCTAATTATTCTTAAACTAAATTAGGGCTATTAGTAATTTTTCAACTCTCTTAAGATCCCTAATTCATCTTCCAAGAACACCATAAGAGAAAAACAACTTAGGGCTAAACATTCAAGCTCAATGGATCAACTTTTCCGCGAATTCTTCATCGATTAAGGTACGTAGAGCTGTCCTAAAAACTCTATGGGCATAAGTTAGGATTTTATCAATCTTTTGAAAGTATGTTATGATGTTTATAACAAGGGTTTGAAAAATTATTTTGAATATCCAAATCATGAGACCCTTTTCAATGATAGACATATTGTTTTGGTTTGAGGCCTCCCCTTAAAATTAATTTTTACTCGTATATATGTAAGTATGTTTTTTGAGTTTTCCAAAGATTAAATCGAGAGCATGAATGACGAAACCCATCTCTTGTTATAATACCTCTTGATTTCACGTGTGGTGGTTTGTTTAATTGCATGTTTTGAAGTGCTAGATAAGTGTTTTACTATTGTTTTGAACTTGATATTGATTATGAATTACAGAAAGGGTGTTTTATTATTTATAAATATTTAAAGCGATAATTGAAAGATATTGCATGGTTTGTTTCATGATACTTGACCACCTGGTGTTTGTGAATTGAAATTGAGGATCTTTGCCTAAGTTTTCATGAGTTTCACTATACGCATCCTCATATATTATTTGAATAGTTTGGTGGTCTGAACAAAAGGTTTTGAAAGAGAAGACTGTAACATGATAATGTATGGCTTAGAGATATGACTTGCAAGTCTTGGTATGATGATACCAAACAGATGAATGCCATAGCAGATTCAGAACAGACTAAAATACAATATAGCTTTTACTCTGATTTTTAGAATTTGATTTCAGAAAGATGCATTTTTAGAACAAACTTAAAATAGGCTTAAAGAGAGTTAGGTGGTTACCTAATGAAAGTACGAGTTGAAAGACACAATGATAGAAATTGTGATTTACCGACACGGGGTTATGGTACCATGCTTTGTAATCTTGTGTACCATGATTCATGTCGTCCCAAATTGGGACTATGGTTAGGAGCCCTGCTTTGTGATCTTGTGCACTACCAAGATATGTTGATTTGATCGGGGATTTTGGCACTCTGTTGTGTGATCTTGCGTGCCCCCTTTATTGATACTCCAATCTTGGCGGCAAACTTGGATTGGGGGTTTGGTCGCCGAGTCGAGGGTGAATTTCATATAGCCCGTGAAATTACAGAATGTAGGGTGTTCCTCCTAGCTCAGAAGTAAGACAAAGAATGAGTTATGATTTCAAAGAATTGTTCAAAGTCTTTTAAAGTATGCCCATGTGTTTCCATATATTATATCTAAAATATTTTATGAATTGCTCTCACTTATGTTAAATATAGATACATTATTTTGGATTGCTCTGCGTACCAGTACAATTGTATTGACCCCTATATTTCAAGATCTGAGGATCAGTCCTGGAGTTCCGTTAAGCAGTAGATTGACTTGACAGAAGTTGTAGCTAGTGAGTCTCCCTTACTTCGGAAAGCTTGGTTACGAAACTTGTCATGGTTATTTAATTTTGATTCATGGTCTGACTAGGGGCATTGTCCCAGAGTTCAGACAGATATTATTTTCAGTTAGTAGAGATTTCGCAGACCAGAGTCATGTACTTTGAATGTTATGAACTTCATTTTGTACTGTCCAGTTGAATTTAAAAAGTGACCATGTTTTCGTTTATTAATCTTTCGCATTTCTTTACATTGTATGAATATTGTGTATGATTACCAGATAGAATAGCAGCGCTCGGGCCTTTACGGTTTGGGATGTCCATCGCGAACAGGGCCTCAGTTCGGGTTGTGACAACCCCAAAATAAATTTTTTATTATGACTGATATTTATACAAATGTAAGAATAAAAAGTGCAAACACAAAATTTAAAACTCTTTCTTTGAATGCCGTTTCCGATAAGTATTCTCGATAACCTGTAATTCTCGATAACCTGTATAAACACTTGTAATAAAAGTATTAGTAACAAATAAATAATCACTAAATAAAATAAGAACTACATATGCATATATGTATATAAAAATAAATTTTCGTTAAAAGTGTGGGCTCAGATAAAGTTTTTAAAAATTATAAAGATTTCGTCATTGTCTAAATATTTTTATTTTATTACGTATTTATATACGCAATATCCATCTTTTTATTTGTGTAGGCCTCGAAAATCGATGGAGAATTTCTTCATCGGCCAACTAGTGTAGTATCTGTTCATTATCAGTATTTTATACAAAGGGTAATCACCCAACAATATAAAAAAATCAGCAAGTTAATCCTTGAAAACAATACAATTGCCACAAGGACACAATAGAGCAACACCATTAACAAAGTAGCACAAGCAACGACATTGAGACAGTGAGTAAAATTATCTCGATAAATCTTACTGAATCATCAAAATAGCCCAACAAATTGTTAGAAAACATACAAGAGGAGACTAAAATATGTTCAGACGTATATGAAAAATTATGAAAGAGCAAAAACAGGTTGCCAATTTTAATGGAGATTTGCCGAAAAAATCTACCTCTAGCTAGATTCATACAGATAACATAGCAAAAATAAAATAAACTAGCAACTTCATTCAACCAAGACAAGGCATCATGAAAGTAACGTTGCTTCAACAGATCTTGCCGGAGCAACGCTAAGAGATATATAAATCCAGACAGATTTGGCCATTACCGTTGGACAGTAGAGATGGTGGTGCGTCGGAGATCGCCGGTCATCACTTCCGGCGAGCCAACGACGTAAAAGAGAGGCAAAAGGGGAGAAAGTAAGCTGGACATTGGTTTGTTCGTCGGCCATGGTGTTTGTTGGGCGATGGGAAAAGAGGGAAGAGTGTAGACGGGTTGGAGGTTTGGTGGCTGGAACTCGCCGACTATCAACTTCGACAAGCCAGTAGCGAGACGAAAGAGCAGGGAGAGGCGGCGTGTGGTAGTGATATTACAGTGAAAGGTGAGAGAGGAGATCAAAAATAAATAAATAAATAAATAAATTGAAATATAAATGTGTTGGTGTGTATTTTTATTTTATGTGTATGTATTTTTTCATATTGAAACAATTGACCCCTTCTTTATTTATAAAGAATTTTGACGCCTCTTATTACCCAAAAAAATAAATAGATTTATCCCTTGTTTCTTTAAAACCTTTTTAAATTTGAAGGTTATTAACCAAATAGTTTTTTACTCTTTTAACCAATACTCTTTATTGAATGAATTAAAATCCCAACTCGTCATATCAAGTGTCACTTTTAAAAAGTGATGTGATCTTGACTTGATTGATTCATTGCTCTGTGTATTAAAATAATTGAGCAAATACTATCGTTTGCGAATTGTATTAATAATGTACAAAATATGAATGTCTATATATAATTACAAAAAAAAAAGTAACAAATAAAAATATAAAAGAAAAATGTATTGCATTATAAAAAATTAAAATTATAGTATGTAAAAAAAATGACAGTGTTATGATGTGTACGCATTCAGATGACTATGCAAAATTTTAAAATGATAATAAACTGACAAAAATTCTAAGATTTACGAAATTAAGGATAATTATGAATAAATTATGCAAATTTAAAGTATGACAATAAATTGGTAAACATCCTAAAATAATGATGAATATCAATAATTTATTAACAGTTGTAAAGAATGTGTAAAAAATTATATTTTGTGTCCTTTAATGATCAGAAAGACTGAAAGCGTTAATTTTAAGTACGGAGAGCCAAAATTGAGTGTCAACAGGGGTAATGAACTATTTCTAATTCATTAAGGACATTTTTGACCTTTTTTCGTTAATTTTATACATTGTTTGATAAACATGAAGAATCAAAATTATTCATATATTAATTTTATACAATATTTGATTGGTAGATTTTTAAATGTTGTATAAAAGTTATTCATCTATTAAAAGAATATCAATGTATTATAAATTTTGAATCATTGCCATGGCGGGGTGGTGGTGTCTATTTTTCAAAAGAATCATAAAATTTGTTTTAACAAACATAAAAAAAAAAAAAAGAATATCAATGTTTACAATAATTAGAAAACGCCTGTATTGTTTGATGTGAAAACTTTCTTTGAAATATTGAAGTTCTCTTAATACTTTTTGAAAACAAATGCCACCTAATCTAAAGATAATACAACCACACAAACGTAAAATCATTACTGTTTACACATTATTCGTGATGATTAATTCAAGTATTTATCAAGAAGGATCCAATGTAGTACTAGTAATTATCAAGGAGGATCCAATGTAGTAGTAATTATCAAGGTGAATAATATTAACGTACCTTCACAATTTACTTGAAAGGTTTGCTTGATAATGTTATAAATGAGTGTCATCTGCTCATACTACTCATTTAGAAGCTATAGTGTAAATAATAATTGTTACAGAAGTTCATACATATTTACACTTAGGTCTAGAATTCACTACATACCTAAAATATTTTACCTTCTTTCTATGCAAGTTTATGACATTCTAGGTTCTTTCAAGGAAAACCCCACATTATACTAGAATCCTCCTCATATATGCTTGAGTCTTTCTTTGTAAGTCTTCCACATGGATAACTTTGTCCCATGTACCGCCTACGTGACGTGATGACATGGTAAATCATCACACTATGTTGTGCAATTTTTTCATTAATTATATCTTAATTTTTTAAAATAATAATTATTTTAAATCAGCTAGTTTTAATAAGCGCGATAACTAAAATGAACCTGAAAGAGCACCAAGTTATACAATAACATCCGTCACATATTGATTTTAAATTTTTAAAATATTTTTTTAAAAAAATATTTTGTAACGATTTTAAATATGAATTAAAATAGTATTTTCAACTAAAATGAGTATAAAGGTTCGCTAGATAAAATTAAATAACTTTTGAAAAAATAAAAATAAAAATAAAAATAAATAACCTTGAATTAATTACTATAAATTGAATGACCATTCATACATTCAACTCCGCATAAGAGAGAACTAATAAGAGAGAAAAAAAATAAAAAAAATTATGAAGTCATGTGCTATAGGAGCACAAATAAAAAAAAATTATGTAACTGAATTCATCTTTCTCGATTTATTTCAGTTACAAGTCATCAAACAAAATAGAACAAAGATACAAGACAATTGATAAGTGGTAATTTTATCACTTATCCAACATTGTTTATTTATATTTTTGTAGCTCTTTTAATAAGTAATTATACTCAATCTAATGAAATTATTTTTTTTAAAAACCAAATTGGGCCAACACCCATTTGTAAGAAATAAGAGTTGTACAAGACCTAGGCCCTAGAGTGACCCCAAGTCCAAATAACAAAAAGACTTACTAGTTATCCACGCAAATTATCCAAGTTATCTGCACCCCCTACAATTGGTATCAAAGCCTATGTTATTTAAAGTTACGGAAGTATTATATATTTAGATTTAATAGCAAATATTGTTTAGATGAATAACGAACAAAAATTACAAAAATATAAAGAATTAAAACAAATAATATCTGAAAAACGTAAAGAATTAAAAATAAGGATAGAAAGACTACAGTATAACATAGTTGTCGGAGTTAGTAAAAACTCAATAAATGCACAAAAGGAAGAAATATCAAATTTAGAATCAACAATAGATAGTCTAGAATATATATATATATATATATATATATATATATATATATATATCAACATAACTTATATACATTTAAATAAAATGAACAAAGAAGAATTTATAATAGATGAAAAAACATATGAAAATCACGAAGGATTAAAAATAAAAATAGTATTCTCTAATTTAGGAAGAAGATATAAGAAAATAGGTGAACATTTATATTTAATGTTAGAAAAAGAAGAATTAAAATTAGAAGATAAGTTGGCAGCCATGGTAAGAATAGAAAAAGAAAACGAAAAAATAGATAGGAAAAAAGAAATAGATAAAATAAAACAACAAACCACAGAAGAAATACGAAAAATAGAAGAAAATAAAAATAATAGGATTGCTGAATTAGAAAAAGAACTACAAATACTAAAAAACCTGTATAAAAAAGGACAGAAAGAAAAAGAAGAAAAAGAAAAAGAACAAAAATTATTAAACGAAATAAATCAATTTAAAAAAAAATTAGAAATAAAAAATAAAGAATCAGAAACTAGTGAATTAGAAATAAATACAATAGATGCTGAAGAAACAGATAATTATGATTCGGAAGGTAGTGAAACATATACAGAAATTCTAGAAAACATAGGAAAACTAAAAATTAATGAAAAACAAGAATTAATTAATAAAGAAAACTTAGAAAATACAAACACAGAAATAAATACTCTTAATAAAGAAGACGATGAAAACATAATACCTAGTACATCAAAAATAAGAAAACCTACATATTATTATTAAGATAAGTTTAAAAAATATAACCTAAAAAATGAATATAACAAATGGACACCAAAACAAATAATTAATAAAAATTATAACTTTTTAGATTTAGACTGTGTAATAAACACAAATAAAATAATACAATTATGGGCAGGATACATGTCAAAATAATTATTAGATAGTAATATAGATACAACAAATACACCAGAATATATAGAAAGGACATTAATAGGAACAGTAAAATTATGGTTTTTAAACCTAGCCGAAGCAAGTAAAAAAATATTAAGATCTGATAATAAAACAGAAGGAACATCAACAACTACTAAAATATCACCAACAGAAATATTAAAAAATATGAAGTAGCTATAAGAGATGAATTTAGCAGTATAACAACAGAAGAAGAAGAACAAAATAAAGAAAAAGATACGAATAAGAATTTAATGTTAAAATTAGCAATATGTAATATGTGCTATATAGATGAATATACGTGCGCATTTAAAGAATATTATTATAAAGGAACATATAATACAAAGGAAAGTAAGGAGATAATAAAATTATATTTTAATAAATTACCTGAACCATTTAGTTAAAAAATAATAAAGAGTTGGGATGAAGCAAAAATAGTAGATATCCTAGGAGCAAGGATAAATTTTTTACAACAATGGTATAGAAATCTATGTGAAAAATATAGAGAAGAAATAAAAATGGAAAAAAACATTAATAAGAAATTTAGCATGTTGCAAAGATAAAATAGCACCTCAATTTGGATGGGAAGAAAGATATTATAAGAAAAGAAAAAGACATAAGAAATACAAAAAATTAAAATATAAATATAAGAAACCAAGAAAAAGATATTATGTAAAAAATTAAAAACATAAAAGACTATATAGGAAAAAGAAATCTATAAAAGAATGTACTTGTTATAATTGTGGAAAACTAGGACATTTAGCTAGAGATTGTAAAATGCCTAAAAACCCAAAAAAGAAACAAATATCAGAAATAAAAATAGAAAATACAGAATATATGCAAATAGATTATATAGATTATGAATTAGAAAGTGAAGATAGTATATATGAAATTTCAGAAAATGAAACAGATAATGAAATAGATAGTGATTTAGATGACTCAAATGACTGAAGAAGATATAAAAATGAACCAAATAACTGAAGAAGATATAAAAATAATAACAAAGGAAGAATATTTAAATGAAGAAAGAACTGATCAAAAAATAATATTTGATAATAATTTATTTGACGAAATAAAAGGAAAAGAGCTAGACCTAAGTGTAGAAAAAATATTTAAAATACCAACAATAAAAAATATATTTAGTAGAAAAAAGGAAGAATACTATGCAGTAAGCCAAAAGGAACATGTAATAGACTGTAGATATGCAAAAGAAAGAGCTAGTATACCACTAGTAATAAAAAGAATAATTAATAAAGAAAAAAATGATATAAAAATTAAAGACCCAATAAAATAAGTACACCTTGGAGGAATAGAGATATTGATAAAAACATGTTTTAGAGAAGAAATAGATACACCAATAGAATTATATTTAGCTGATGATAGAATTATAAAACCTATAGAAAAAAGTATAATAACTGTCATAAAAGGAAATTTAATATACCAAAAAAATTAAATTTATAATAAGTGCGAATTATTTAGTAGCAATAACAGATAAAATATAGATAAATCATTAGTATTATATTTGAAAATATCAGGAATAGAACTAACCTCAGGAAGTAAAATATTTACAGCAAGATGTAAAAATCTATACGTATTAACAACAAAACATAAAATAACGGGAAAAAATAAAATTAATAAAATACAAATAGAAAGTCCTTTCGAACAATTTGTAAAAACAATGGATAATAATGATTATAGTCACAAAGACATAGATATAGAAGAAGATTTAGAAATAATAAATGATAGAATAAAACAATAAAAAGAATAGCTCATGAAAAAACAGAATCATCAAGCTCATAAAAAAGAACAAGTTATGAAACAACTTCAACAGTTAATTTAAATCAATATTATATAGCAGGAACAATAAATGAAAAAGAATATTTAATACTATTAAACACAGGACAAGAAAAAATTATATAGCAAAATATCTAGTAAAAAGTGAAGAAATAAAATCTAATAGTAATATATGCCCAGATCTACCAAGGCGTCTAATAAACATTAAAGATACGACAGAAAAAGAAATAATAATAGGAGTCAGAAAAATAAAAATAGAATATGAAATAAAGGACGAAATGCAAAAATCAGACATAATATTAGGAATAAAATGGTTAGAACAAGTAAAACCATACAATATAGAACATACACAATTATCTATAACATATAATAAAGAAAAATTATTAATAAAATGAGCTTTGACATGATATGAAAATATATGTACTTGTAAAAATAATAGTAGAAGGATATTATAATAGGTATTATACACCTATGATAGATACAGGAGCAGAAGCAAACTTATGTAGATACAACTGTTTACCAGAAAGTAAATGAGATAAATTAAAAACACCAATAGTAGTCAAAGGATTTAATAATGAAGGAAGTTTAATTACACATAAAACTAAAAATGTAAAAATACAGATATGGGATAAAATAATAACAATAGAATAAATCTATAATTATGAACTAACATCAAAAGATATGCTTTTAGGAATGTCATTTTTAGATAAATTATACCCACATATAATAACTAAAATAGATTGGTGGTTTACAACACCATATAAAAAAAAGTAAGGACAAAAAGAGTTATAAATAAAATTAGAAAGAAAACTAATTGGATAAAAAGAAGTGAAAAAATCACACAAAAATTAGAAAATGTAAAAAATACAGAAGACACAATAGAACTAGTCGTATTTTCGATAAATAAAAAAGAAATAATTATATTTTCAGTAGATAAGGTAGAAATAATAAAGAAAAGATTAAGACAATTATACAGTGAAGATCCATTAAAAGGATGGGAAAAACATAAAACTACTATAAAAATTGAGCTAATAGATAAAAATAGCATAATAACCTAGAAACCATTAACATATAACTTTGATGATTTAAAAGAATTTAAAATGCATATAGATGAATTATTAGAAAAACAATATATACAAATAAATAATAGTAAACACAATAGTCCAACATTTATAATAAATAAACATAGTGAACAAAAAAGACGAAAAAGTAGAATGGTCATTGACTATAGAAATTTAAATGCAAAAACTATGACATACAATTATCCAATACCAAATAAGATATTAAAAATAAGACAAATATAAGGATATAACTACTTTAGTAAATTTGATTGTAAATCAGAATTTTACCACTTAAAGTTAGATGAAAATTCTAAGGAATTAACCGCATTTATGGTACCACAAGGATTTTATGAATGGAACGTATTACCATTCGGATATAAAAATGCACCAGGTAGATATCAACACTTTATGGATAGTTATTTTAAACAATTACCTAATTGTATAGTATACATAGATGATATACTACTATATACAAAAACTAAAGAGGAACATTTAAAATTATTAGAACAATTTACAGTTATAATAGAAAAATTGGGAATAAGTTTAAGTGAAAAGAAAGCCGAAATTATGAAAACCAGATAGAATTTTTAGGAATACAAATAGATAAAAGAGGAGTAAAAATGCAACAAAATATAGTACAAAAAATAATAAATTCAAAAGAAGAATTAGATACAAAAAAGAAATTACAATCATTTTTAGGATTAATAAACTAAGTAAGAGAATATATACCAAAATTAGTAAAAAACTGAAAGCCATTACAGAAAAATTAAAAAAGGATATAGAATATAATTACAACGAAGAAGATAAAAAACAAGTTCAGAAAATAAAAATACTTTGTAAAGAGTTACCAAAATTACAATTCCCAGACGAAAATAAAAAATTTATATATATAGTAGAAGCAGATGCTAGTGAATATAGTTATGGAGGAGTACTTAAATATAGATATGAAGAAGAAAAATTAGAACTTCATTGTAGATACTACTCAAATACGTTTAATGAAACAGAAATAAAATGGAAAATAAATAGAAAAGAATTTCGTTCATTATATAAATGTTTATTAGCATTTGAGTCATATATTGTATATAACAAGCTTATTGTACGAACAGATAATATACAGGTACGCTAGGGGTTAACAAAGAAAATACAAAATTCAGTTACAACGAAAGAGATTCGGAGACTAGTATTAAATATATTAAATTTTACATTTACAATTGAAGTAATTAGTTCTAACAAAAATGTTATTGCAGATTACATATCAAGACAAAGCTACACAGACTGATATAATAGAAGATGATGCTTTAGAAAAAATACTCAAAACCCTAACTACGCTTTCAATGAAAGTGGACAGTATGAATAATGAAATAGAAAAACTAAAGACTAATGAAGTTAAACTGAAGTCTAAAGCTATGAATCAGCTAACTCAGTAGTGTGCAGAGCTATGTCGATCGGAAGACATCAAAATTCTAGAGCTAAAAGGAGACGTTGGGACACTCCATAAAACCCATAACATTTATCAATCTACAATAGTAGGTACAAGCAAAGGAGTTAGTGGACAAAGATATCAGAACATGAACATGAATAAGATATTTCAAAAACCATTTATACCAAAAACACAAAAAGACCCCTTGTTCATACCCTCACAAATTACCACATATCGAGAAAGTTTGAACCAAGATAAAAAAGCCTATAACCACATAATCCGAGCATACATAGAAAATATCCACAAAATACAGATTTATCTAAACCTTAAACCTAGAGCCACAGATATCCAAGAAACAAACACAAACTATATGACCCAAAAATTACAAGGTTACAACAAGTTAATCGCACTACCGAAAACCAACCCAAGCTTAGTTAAAACTTGTTTCAGTTATAGATTATTAAATACCATATATACCCATGAAGGAAATGAACTAACAGATATACCAGAATTATATAGAGCATTCACCACTTATAAAAGAATAACCAAAGGAAATCTATTTTTTATAAAGTTTTATACTGCACCATCAGAGATATTATATGACGAGATCAAACCAGTTATACAAATTGTAAAAATAGGATTAACTAGAGATATGATTATACCGGAAGATATTGTTCAGCAGCCAGAGATACCTAAAATCTAGATACCTGATTTTTATGCAAATAAACGACTTATTGGAGTATCTACAATTGTTCAAGAATTAGCAAATAATTATATCAATGAAAACCCTATATAGAGCTATTATTCAAGAGATCATCAAATGATTTATTCAAATTCAAGGGAGCTACGACAGACAGATATGGAAGATGCTAGACAATGGATTCTGACATTACTCAACCCAGAGAAACAACCAACTGCAAGAGCAATTAGGAAGAGATTTATTTAAGAAGAATTATTAACAAGATATTGCAAAATAATAGAACACAAATATCCAGACTATCTATGTTCAAGATGTAATGGAAAAGATAATATTATCCCGGAAGTCCAGCTAGAATAAAAGAAAAAATCAACTAAGAAGATAAGGACACCAGTTAGATGATAAAAATCAACGGATCAATAATGGAAGAGAAAGAAGATAAGATAGAAAGCAAAATGTGAATAGTATTGTTGACTTTAATTTACGTAAATATATTGTATAACTTTATTAGGTTAGAATTTTTTGGCAAGTGTCATTATTAAAGTTTTGTCTTTTTATACTTTAAGTCTAGTCTAGTTTAGATTAGTCTAGTCCTTTTCTACTTTTAGAAAAGGAAGACTTTTTTTGTAAAAAGTAGGAATAGTATAGTTTACATGTAAAACGTGTAAAGTAGGAATAGTTTTTTTTCCTCCTATAAATATGTAAGCCACCCGGCTAAGTTAAAGGCAAGACTTTTATGTGTTGAAAGCAAGCCTTCTCTCTTGTACACAAAAAACTTTTTGAATATTTATTAAAAAATAGATATATTTCTAAGAAAAAACTATGGATAAACAAAGCCTAGAATTATCAAACCTACCAGAACAAGTATATTTATTTACGATTATGAATAGCTAAACTCATAAATTTCTGATAATCATGATATGATAAAATAACTTCATGTTAGTTACTTTATAGTATAATTATTCGAAGAATAGCATGTTAAGAAGTTTATTAGCAAAGTGGAAAAGGAGAAAAATTCCTACGAACTATGCCATCCTAAAGATGAAACCGGTGAGGCAAGAAAGCCGTGATAGGGGAGTAGCCATATTAGAGGCGTTGTTTAAGGGAAAAATATCCAGATCATCATGCTAATAGTGACCGAAGAACATGTTATTTAAGAATAATGTAGTGTATAGTAATCTAAAATGATCATATTTTGTTATGTGTATGATTGAAGGAAATATTTTGAAAAAGCATCATATGAAAAATGAATACCTATTTATCTGACGAAATGGTAGATAAATTTAAAATACTTGTTTTGTATGTACTTAAGGATATAGAAAATATAGATGTAAGAAAAATCATATGGGAAAATATTTGGTAAATATTTTATGACTAGAATAAATTATATACCACACCTACCTACCTACTCTTACAAATATCTACATGCCAAGCCTACGCATCAACCATGATAAACTACGTAGAATATTGGAAAATGGGTATAAAAAATATACAATTAATAGAAAAACTAATGAAAACAAATTTAGAAGAATACATGAGAACTAAAAGTATAAATATATAGAATATCTTAACGAAAATATGGAAGAATTAAAAAGATTAAAACAAAAAACTAAAGAATATTATGAAAAAGCAAATGACAGATAACTTTAAAATACTTTTTTTTATATATACTTAGAAATATAGAAATTATAGACATAAAGAAAATAATATGGGAAAAGATATGGAATTATGAAGAAGAAGAGTTATTAAGTTCTATAGAAAGCTTACACCTATATAATGAAAGCTACTTCTCATATTTAGACAGTTATTATTCATATAGATATTATACAGATTAAAAATGTTAGAATATATTAAAAGAGTTAGAGAAAAACAAAGTTGGCTATATGAAGAAATTAATTATAGAAACTGGCTTAGAAGAGGAAGAAAACAATTAAATGAAAGATTAATTTGGATAGATAAAATCATAAAACAACTAGAGCTAAAAGATAGTTTAGAATATGATTTAGACATAGAATTATTCATAGAAGAAAAAGACAAGATAATTAACGAAATAGATAACGTAGAATTTAATATCAGATATAGCACAATTAGAATAAATTATTACAAAGAAATTTGCAGTATTACAACTACTTTAGAATAAAATGATAAACTACGAATGCTTAGAATGTTGAAGAAAAGATATGGAGGAAATAAGATTAACAAAAATACTTCTGAAAGAGAATCTACTTGACTACCTAAAAACTAGAGATACGGAACATATAGAATACCTTAAAAATAATATAGAAGAATTAATAAGGTTAAAAAAAAAACTAAGGAATATTATAACATAACATTTCAATTAACATGATAAAACTAGTAAGTACTAGTTATCTACTAGTTATCCTTGCAAATTATTCAAGTTATCCGCACCCCCTACAATTGGTATGCCAAACCTACACATCAACCATGATAAATTACGTATATTTAGAATATTGGAAAATGGATATGAAAAATATACAATTAATAGAAAGATTAATGAAAACAAATCTAGAAAAATATATAAGGGGTGCGGATAACTTGGGTAACTTAAATAAATCTATTATAATTGTAGGGGGGTGCGGATAACTTGGGTAACTTAAATAGATCTATTTAAGTTACCCAAGTTATCCTCACCTTCCTACAATTGAACAATATTTGCTATTAAATCCAAATATATACTACTTCCGTAACTTTAAACAACATAGGCTTTGATACCAATTGTAAGAGGGTGCGAATAACTTGAGTAACTTAAATAGATCTATTATAACTCTAATGAATCTATTTTTATTTGTACGTAGATGTTTCTTAACTTTTCTAAATATTTTTATTTTAAATTTATTTATTTTAGTTTTATTGATGTTCATATGTTGGGGGGGGGGGGGTGATTAAATGGTATTCGATTAAATGCTTTACTGTAATATTCTTTAGATTTTTCTCTTAGTCTTTGTAATTCTTGTATTTTATTTTGAAGGTATTCTAAATATTCTATATCTTTTGTTCTAAAATATTCAATTAAATTCTCTTTCATAAGTCTTTCTGTTAATCTTATTTCTTCCATATCTTGTCTCCAATATTTTAAATATTCATAGTTTATCATTTTATCCTAAAGTAGCTGTAATACTGCAAATTTCTTTGTAATAATTTATTCTAATTGTACTATATCTGATATTAAATTCTAGGTTATCTATTTCGTTAATTATCCTGTCTTTTTCTTCTATGAATAATTCTATGTCTAAATTATATTCTAAACTGCCTTTTAATTCTAGTTGTTTCATGGTTTTATCTATCCAAATTAATATTTCTTTTAATTGTTTTCTTCCTTTTCTAAGCTGGTTTCTATAATTAATTTCTTCGTATAGGCAACTTTATTTTTCTCTAACTCTTTTAATATATTCTAACATTTTTAATATGTCTAATATCCATCTGAATAATAACTATTATTATCTGAGTAATAACTATCTGACTAATATAAGCTAAGATCATGCATATCTTCTAACCATTCTAGACTTAATGATTCTTCATGAAATATTTTTTCCCATATTATTTTCTTTATGTCTTCTATTTCTAAGTCTTTAATGATATATAAAACAAGTATCTTAATTTCATCAGATATATAGCTTGTCATATTGTTCATATGATGCTTAGGTTTCTATGAATAACTTGGATAACTTGGAATTGGATTTTAGTAATTTATGGTTTATTAAATGCTTTATCATAATATTTACTGATTGTTTGTTTTAATCTTAATAATTCTTGTATATTTTCCTTAAGGAATTCTATATATTTTGTATCTTTAGTTCTCATATATTTTTCTAGATTTGTTTTCATTAGTCTTTCTATTAATTGTATATTTTTCATATACATTTTCCAATATTCTAAATATACGTAATTTATCATGGTTGATGTGTAGGTTTGACATGTAGATATTTGTAAGAGTAGGTAGGTATGTGTGGTATATAATTTATTTTAGTCATAAAAAATTTACCAAATATTTTTTCCCATATGATTTTTCTTATATCTATATTTTCTATATCCTTAAGTACATACAAAACAAGTATTTTAAATTTATCTACCATTTTGTCAGATAAATAAGTATTCATTTTTCATATGATGCTTTTTCAAAATATTCCCTTCAATCATACACATAACAAAATATGATCATTTTAGATTACTATATACTAGATTATTCTTAAATAACATGTTCTTCGGTCACTATTAGCATGACAATCTGGATACTTTTCTCTTAAACAACGCCTGTACTCTGGCTACTCCCCTATCACGGCTTTCTTGCTTCACCGGTTTCACCTTTAGGATGGCATAGTTCTTAGGAATTTTTCTCCTTTTTCACTTTGCTAATAAACTTCTTAACATGCTATTCTTCGAATAATTCAACTATAAAGTAACTAACTTGAACTTATTTTATCATATCATGATTGTCAGAAATTTATGAATTTAGCTATTCATAATCGTAAATAAATATACCTGTTCTGGTAGGTTTGATAATTTTGGACTTTAACATCCATAGCTTTTCCTTAGAAATATATTTGTTTTTTATTAAATATTCAAAAAGTTTTTTGTGTACAAGAGAGAAGGCTTGCTTTCAACACATGAAAGTCTTACCTTTAACTTAGCCGGATGACTTACATATTTATAGGAGGAAAAAAAACTATTCCTACTTTACAGGTTTTACATGTAAACTATACTATTCCTACTTTTTGCAAAAAAGTCTTCCTTTTCAAAAAGTAGAAAAGGACTAGATTAATCTAAAATAGACTAGACTTAAAGTATAAAAAGACAAAATTTTAATAATGGCACTTGCCAAAAAATTCTAACCTAATAAAGCTATACAATATCTTTACGCAAAGTAAAGTCAAGAATACTATTCACATTTTTCTTTCTATCTTATCTTCTTTCTCTTCCATTATTGCTCCGTTGATTTTTATCTTCTAGCTGGCTCCTTATCTTCTTGGTTGATTTTTTTTTATTCTAGCTGGACTTCCGAGATAATATTATCTTCTCCATTACATCTTGAACATAGATGGTCTGGATATTTGTGTCCTATCATTTTGCAATATCTTGTTAATAATTCTTCTGAAATAAACTCCTTCCTAATTGCTCTTGCAGTTGGTTGTTTCTCTGGGTTGAGTAATGTCAGAATCCACTGTCTAGCATCTTCCATATCTGTCTGTCATAGCTCCCTTGAATTTGAATAAATTATTTGATGATCTCTTGAATAATAGCTCTGTATTGAGTTTCCATTGATATAATTATTTGCTAATTCTTGAACAATTGTAGATATTCCAATAAGTCATTTATTTGCATAAAAATCAGGTATCTCGATTTTAGGTATCTCTGGCTGCTGAACAATATCTTCCGGTATAATCATATCTCTGGTTAATCCTATTTTTACAATTGTACAACTGGTTTGATCTCGTCATATAATATCTCTGATGGTGCAGTATAAAACTTTATAAAAAATAGATTCCCTTTGGTTATTCTTTTATAAGTGATGAATGCTCTATATAATTCTGGTATATCTGTTAGTTCATTTCCTTCATGGGTATATACGGCATTTAATAATCTATAACTCAAACAAGTTTTAACTAAGCTTGGGTTGGTTTTTGATAGTGCGATTAACTTGTTGTAACCTTGTAATTTTTGGGTTATATAGTTTGTGTTTGGTTCTTGGATATCTGTGGCACTGGGTTTAAGGTTTAGATAAGTCTGTATTTTTTGGATATTTTCTATGTATGCTCGGGTTATGTGGTTATAGGCTTTTTTATCTTGTTCAAACTTTCTCGATATGTGGTAATTTGTGAGGGTATGAACAAGGGGTCTTTTTGTGTTTTTTGGTATAAATGTTTTTTCAAATATCTTATTCATGTTCATGTTCTGATATCTTTGTCCACTAACTCCTTTGCTTGTACCTGCAATTGTAGATTGATAAATGTTATGGGTTTTATGGAGTGTCCCAATGTCTCCTTTTAGCTCTAGAATTTTGATGTCTTTCGATCGACATAGCTCTGCACACTACTGAGTTAGCTGATTCATAGCTTTAGACTTCAGTTTAACTTCATTAGTCTTTAGATTTTCTATTTCATTACCCATACTGTCCACTTTCATTGAAAGTGTAGTTAGGGTTTTGAGTATTTTTTCTAAAGCATCATCTTCTATTATATCAGTCTGTGTAGCTTTGTCTTGATATGTAATCTGCAATAACATTTTTGTTAGTGCTAATTACTTCAATTGTAAATGTAAATTTTAATATATTTACTACTAGTCTCCGAATCTCTTTCGTTGTAACTGAATTTTGTATTTTCTTTGTTTACCACCAACGTACCTGTGTATTATCTGTTCATACAATAAGTTTGTTATATACAATATATGACTCAAATGCTAATAAACATTAATATAATGAACATAATTTTTTTCTATTTTTTTCCATTTCATTTTTGTTTCATTAAACGTACCTGAGTAGTATCTACAATGATGTTCTAATCTTTCTTGTTCATATCTATATTTAAATACTCCTCCATAACTATATTCACTAGCATCTTCTTCTACTATATATATAATTTTTTTATTTTCGTCCGGGAATTGTAATTTTGGTAACTCTTTACAAAGTATTTTTATTTTCTGAACTTGTTTTTTTATCTTCTTCGTTGTAATTATATTCTATATCTTTTTTTAAATTTTTCTGCAATGGCTTTAAGTTTTTTGCTAATTTTGGTATATATTCTCTTACTTGGTTTACTAATCCTAAAAATGATTGTAATTTCTTTTTTTGTATCTAATTCTTCTTTTGAATTTATTATTTTTGGTACTATATGTTGTTGCATTTTTACCCCACTTTTATCTATTTGTATTCCTAAAAACTCTATCTGGTTTTTCATAATTTTGGCTTTCTTTTCACTTAAACTTATTCCCAATTTTTCTATTATATCTGTAAATTGTTCTAATAATTTTAAATATTCCTCTTTAGTTTTTGTATATAGTAGTATATCATCTATGTATACTATACAATTAGGTAATTGTTTAAAATAACTATCCATAAAGTGTTGATATCTACCTGGTGCATTTTTATATCCAAATGGTAATACGTTTCATTCATAAAATCCTTGTGGTACCGTAAATGCGGTTAATTCCTTAGAATTTTCATCTAACTTTAAGTGGTAAAATCCAGATTTACAGTCAAATTTACTAAAGTAGTTATATCCTTGTATTTGTCTTATTTTTAATATCTTATTTGGTATTGGATAATTGTATACCATAGTTTTTGCATTTAAATTTCGATAGTCAATGACTATTCTACTTTTTCCTCTTTTTTGTTCACTATGTTTATTTACTATAAATGTTGGACTATTATGTTTACTATTACTTTTTTGTATATATTATTTTTCTAATAATTCATCTATATGCATTTTAAATTCTTTTAAATCATCAAAGTTATATGTTAATGGTTTCTGGGTTATTATGCTATTTTTATCTATTAGCTCAATTTTTACAGTAGTTTTATGTTTTTCTCATCTTTTTAATGGATCTTCACTGTATAATTGTCTTAATTTTTGCTTTATTATTTCTACCTTATCTACTAAAAATATAAGTATTTCTTTTTTATTTATCGAAAATACGACCAGTTCTATTGTGTCTTCTGTATTTTTTACATTTTCTAATTTTAATGTGATTTTTTCACTTCCTTTTATCTAATCAGTTTTTTTTCTAATTTTATTTATAACTCTTTTTGCTCTTAATCTTTGTTTACATGGTGTTGTAAACCACCAATCTGTTTTAGTTATTATATGTCGGTATAATTTATTTAAAAATGGCATTCCTAAAAGCATATCTTTTGATGTTAGTTCATAATTATAGATTTCTTCAATTGTTATTATTTTATCCCATATCTATTTTTTTTTACATTTTTAGCTTTATATGTAATTTAAACTTCCTTCATTATTAAATCCTTTGACTACTATTGGTGTTTTTAATTTATCTCATTTACTTTCTGGTAAACAGCTGTATTTACATAAGTTTGCTTCTTCTCCTGTATCTATCATAGGTGTATAATACCTATTATAATATCCTTCTACTATTATTTTTACAAGTACATATATTTTCATATCATGTCAAAGCTCTTTTTATTAATAATTTTTCTTTATTATATGTTATAGATAATTGTGTACGTTCTATATTGTATGGTTTTACTTGTTCTAATCATTTTATTCCTAATATTATGTCTGTTTTTTGCATTTCTTCATTTATTTCATATTCTCTTTTTATTGTTCTGACTCCTATTGTTATTTTTTTTTCTGCCGTATCTTTAAGGTTTATTAGACTCCTTGGTAGATCTGTACATATATTACTATTAAATTTTATTTCTTCACTTTTTACTAGATATTTTGCTATATAATTTTCTCTTTGTCCTGTGTTTAAGAGTATTAAATATTCTTTTTCATTTATTGTTCCTGTTATATAATATTGATTTAAATTAACTGTGGAAGTTGTTTCATAACTTGTTCTTTTTGATGAGCTTGATGATTCTATTTTTTCTTGAGCTATTCTTTTTGTTGTACTTATTCTATCATTTACTATTTCTAAATCTTCTTCTATATCTATGTCTTTATAACTATAATCATTAGTATCAATTGTTTTTACAAATTGTTCGAAAGGACTTTCTATTTGTATTTTATTAATTTTATTTTTTTCATTATTTTATGTTTTGTTGTTAATACGTATAGATTTTTACATCTTGCTGTAAATATTTTACTTCCTGGGGTTAGTTCTATTCCTGATATTTTCCAATATAATACTAATGATTTATCTATATTTTTATTTATTATTCCTATTGAATAATTCGCGCTTATTATAAATTTAAATTTTTGGTATATTAATTTTTTTTTATGACAGTTATTATACTTTTTTCTATAGGTTTTATAATTCTATCATCAGCTAAATATAATTCTATTGGTTTATCTATTTCTTCTCTAAAACATGCTTTTATCAATATCTCTGTTCCTCCATGGTGTAAATATTTTATTGGGTCTTTAATTTTTATATCGTTTATTTCTTTTTTAATTATTCTTTTTGTTACTAGTGGTATACTAGCTCTTCCTTTTGCATATCTACAGTCTATTACATGTTCCTTTTGGCTTACTACGTAGTATTCTTCCTTTTTTCTACTAAATTTATTTTTTATTGTTGGTATTTTGAATATTTTTTCCACACTTAGGTCTATCTCTTTTCCTTTTATTTCGTCAAATATATTATTATCAAATATTATTTTTTGATCAGTTCCTTCTTTATTTAAATATTCTTCCTTTGTTATTATTTTTATATCTTCTTCAGTTATTTGATTCATTTTTATATCTTATTCAGTCATTTGATTCATCTAAATCACTATCTATTTCATTATCTATTTCATTCTCCGAAATTTCATATATACTATCTTCACTTTCTAATTCATAATCTATATAATCTATCTGCATATATTCTGTATTTTCTATTTTTATTTCTGATATTTGTTTCTTTTTTGGGTTTTTAGGCATTTTACAATCTCTAGCTAAATGTCCTAATTTTTCACAATTATAACAAGTACATTCTTTTTAGATTTCTTTTTCCTATATGGTCTTTTATGTTTTTAATTTTTTACATAATATCTTTTTCTTGGTTTCGTATACTTATATTTTGATTTTTTGTATTTCTTATATTTCTTATGTCTTTTTCTTTTCTTATAATATCTTTCTTCTCATCCAAATTGAGGTGCTATTTTATGTTTGCAACATGCTAAATTTCTTATTAATGTTTTTTCCATTTTTATTTCTTCTCTATATTTTTCACATAGATTTCAATACCATTGTTGTAAAAATTTTATCCTTGCTCCTAGGGTATCTACTATTTTTGCTTCATCCCAACTCTTTATTATTTTTGAACTAAATGGTTCAGGTAATTTATTAAAATATAATTTTCTTATCTCCTTACTTTCCTCTGTATTATATGTTCCTTTATAATAATATTCTTTAAATGCGCACGTATATTCATTTATATAGCACATATTACATATTGCTAATTTTAACATTAAATTCTTATTCGTATCTTTTTCTTTATTTTCTTCTTCTTCTTCTGTTGTTATACTGCTAAATTCATCTCTTATAGCTACTTCATAGTTTTTCAATATTTTTGTTGCTGATATTTTAGTAGTTATTGATGTTCCTTCTATTTTATTATCAGATCTTAATACTTTTTTACTTGCTCCGGCTAGGTTTAAAAACCATAATTTTACTGTTCCTATTAATGTCCTTTCTATATATTTTGGTGTATTTGTTGTATCTATATTATTATCTAATAATTATTTTGACATTTATCCTGCCCATAATTGTATTATTTTATTTGTGTCTATTACACAGTCTAAATCTAAAAAGTTATAATTTTTATTAATTATTTGTTTTGTTGTCCATTTGTTATATTCATTTTTTAGGTTATATTTTTTAAACTTATCTTTATAATAATATGTAAGTTTTCTTATTTCTGATGTACTAGGTATTATGTTTTCATCGTCTTCTTTATTAAGAGTATTTATTTCTATGTTTGTATTTTCTAAGTTTTCTTTATTAATTACTTCTTGTTTTTCATTAATTTTTAGTTTTCCTATGTTTTCTAGAATTTCTGTATATGTTTCACTACCTTCCGAATCATAATTATCTGTTTCTTCAGTATCTATTGTATTTATTTCTAATCCAGCAGTCCTATTATTTTTAGTTTCTTCTATTTTTCGTATTTCTTCTGTGGTTTGTTGTTTTATTTTATCTATTTCTTTTTTCCTATCTATTTCTTTGTTTTTTTTTTCCTGTTCTTACCATGGCTTCCAACTTATCTTCTAATTTTAATTCTTCTTTTTTCTAACATTAAATATAAATGTTCACTTATTTTCTTATATCTTCTTCCTAAATTAGAGAATACTATTTTTATTTTTAATCCTTCGTGATTTTCATATGTTTTTTCATCTATTATAAATTCTTCTTTGTTCATTTTATTTAAATGTATATAGGTTATGTTGATATATATATATTCTAGATTATCTATTGTTGATTCTAAATTTGATATTTCTTTCTTTTGTGCATTTATTGAGTTTTTACTAACTCCGACAACTATGTTATAATGTAATCTTTCTATCCTTACTTTAAATTCTTTATATTTTTCAGATATTATTTATTTTAATTCTTTATATTTTTTTCGTTATTCATCCAAACAATATTTGCTATTAAATCCAACTATATACTACTTCATATGAAGAAATTAATTATAGAAACCAGCTTAGAAAAGGAAGAAAATAATTAAAAGAAAGATTAATTTGGATAGATAAAACCATGAAACAACTAGAATTAAAGGACAGTTTAAAATATGATTTAGGGGGATGCGGATAACTTGGGTAACTTAAATAGATCTATTATAACTCTAATGGATCTATTTTTATTTGTGCGTGGATGTTTCTTAACTTTTCTAAATATTTTTATTTTTAATTTATTTATTTTAGTTTTTTTGATGTTCATATGTTGGGGGGGTGATTAAATGGTATTTGATTAAATGCTTTACTATAATATTCTTTAGTTTTTTCTCTTAGTCTTTGTAATTCTTGTATATTATTTTGAAGGTATTCTAAATATTCTATATCTTTTGTTCTAAAATATTCAATTAAATTCTTATTTCTTCTATATCTTGTCTCCAATATTTTAAATATTCATAGTTTATCATTTTATCCTAAAGTAGTTGTAATACTGCAAATTTCTTTGTAATAATTTATTCTAATTGTACTATATCTGATATTAAATTCTAGGTTATCTATTTCGTTAATCATCCTTTCTTTTTCTTCTATGAATAATTCTATGTCTAGTTCTCTTGAATTTGAATAAATCATTCTTAGGTGAAGAACATCGACAGCCATACACACAACAAAAAAAATCTAGATAAATTTAAGTGATAGCTAAACAATCAAGCCTGTTGAATCTGATAGCATCTATAACCTTGTTCAACAAATATTGGATTATCCCTTCCAATCTATATTTAGGATATCAAAAAATCTAGCTTGAGTGAAATTCATCTAGACATTTAAAATTCTCACAAACGTCATGAATTTAATTTCATTGAAGACTTCTTCAACTTACAGTCAGAGTACCCAGTTCGCTAGCTCAAGGTAAAATTTGAATTTCTTCATTTTTTGTTGGCAAAAATTGAGGAAGGTCATGACACATTATCTCAATTGCCTCTGTAGGTTGGGCTCAATGGAGCTGATACCACAATATAAAGCTTCAAATTTAACAAGTACAACCAGTCCCCACATCGAATAGCTGATGAGAACCCTTTTTATTATGTTTCACTAATGTTTCGAGGTAGTTCTTTCTTGACCATCCTTATATTACTCGTGATTAGTTCTTAAATATTAATGTGGTGTCACTGATTGATGTGTATGTGTGATTTCTTGCGCCTTAAAAAATTTATTTTGACATTTCTTGAATCTCAAATTAGGCGTATTGATTCTGTCTAATTGTATTAATGATTTGCATATTTTTGGTCTTGATAAAGCTTTGAACTCTCTTATTTACAACAGTAACAAAAGAAATATCGAGTCAACTTAGTTATACTAGTTGAGGTTATGTCACAAGATCTGAATATCAAAATACGCTTCAGAACTTATTTTTCCATATTTGTATACCGACTCTATTTTGGAAGATTCAAAGGAAACTCTTGAAACCCAAGGGAATTGGAAGTAGGCACCACATTGGTGTTCTGAATCAAGATAAATCATTGTGTATTTACTCTATTTACTTACATACTTATCTGCCTAGTTAATCTTAACTCTATTCTGTTTAAATATATCTGTTTGTAGGTGAGTCGACTATCAAGCTTGACCAATCGACTCAAGAAAATTTCAATTCATCCCCCTCTCTTGATTTCCAATTGGTATCGGAGCGGGTCTCACTAACATTTTTGCTTAATTGAATGTGAGCAAAAGATCCAATGGCAAACTATTAGATTCTAGGAGCCCTCCTTCAAGATGATCACACTTTCACAAGACCACCCTACTTCAATGGACATCACTATTCCCACTGGAAGAACAGATTTAGAGTCTATATTCAATCAAATGACTTTCAAGCATGGGTTGTCATTAAGAAGGGACCAAAGCCCATTCCAGGACTGAAAGAAAAAAGGACAAGGAATCAAGCAGTATTGACGTGGATGACTTGGAAAACTTTAAAGACACCAAAGAATAACAAAAGGTAATTCAAACTAATGCAAGAGTTATAAGTTTACTCCTTTGTGCAGTAAGTGGAGAAGAATACGAAAAGATATCAACCTGTGAAACCGCAAAACAAATGTTAGAAAAATTGAAAGTAACCTATGAAGGAACCACCAAAGTCAAAAATGCAAAAATCAATCCTCTGGTCAATGCGTATGAGCTTTTCAAAATTGAAGAAAATGAAAACGTGAAATCAATGTTTGCTAGATTAAGTTGAAATCATTAGGGATAAACACAATCTGTAAGTCCAAAAGCTTGTTAGAAGCCTCCCCAAAGTATGGGAAACCAAAGCTTCCATTCTAGAAGAAAAAAATCTCCACAACATGACCTAAGATGAATTAAGAGGTTATCTCATTGCCTATGAATGAAATTATATCAACAGGTACAACAAGTAAAAAAAAAAGAAACTAGTGGCCTTCAATATTGTAACAACTAGAGAAGAAGAATCCCTGGAAGAGGCCGACAGTGAAGGAATGGCTCTCATAAATCGCAGAGTAAGGCAGATCTTAAAACAAAGGCAGTAGAGACCCCAAAGAGAAAAAATAATGAATTCACAAGGAATGATGATCACTGTTATTACTGTGAAAAGTACGACCATATTAAACAAAATTATCTAGAATTGAGAAGAAGATCAGCCAGAAGAAATAAAAACTTTGGGGCTTGGAGTAATGAAGAAGAAACAGAAGCGGCCAAGATATGCTTCATGACAAAAGGTGAATCAAGCGAGGTAAGACCCCATAATTGTAGCATTCTTGAAACAAATATTGATATGATTACTAATGAGGTTTAAAAATTTATTGATGAATGCAATAAACTTGATCAATAAAAGAAAAATTGAGAAGCTCGGTTGAAACGAAAGCTTGAGGAGAAACGAAAAATTGGCAAGTTGAACTTAAAGCATGTCAAATCAAAAGTGACTTACTTTAAGAAGAACTTGATGATGTAAAAATTCCCCTAAACAACATTAGAAAATCAACAAGTCACAGTTCCATAAGATCAAATTCTTGTAAAACAAACTCAAGTTCCCCATCAAGATCATTTGAATCAGCCAAAACCTCTTTCTCTTTTCGAGGACCAGCCTGCTACACTTGTGAAAAGAAAGGGCACAAATCATATAACTGTAGACAAAGGTCTAAAGGTGTGTGGACTTGGAGACCTAAAGGAAGTACCTTTAACCCTCAAGGACCCAAGACTACTTGGGTACCTAAATAAAATTAATCTTTTTGTTTTACAGAAACATATCTGCAAAATCTACAAAAAAGGAATGTGGATCATTAATAGTGAATATTCCAGACACATAACCAAAAAGAAATAAAGTTTCTACTCTTTAAAGAAAATAGAAGGAGGAGCCAAAAGTGATGTCATTAAAGTCGGCTCAGTGAAGATCAACTCCTTCTGTGAACTCATTGAAGTATATCTCATGGAAGAAATCAAACACAACCTATTGAGTATAAGTCAACTATGTGACACAGGATTTGGAGTCTCCTTCAAAGCTAGGAATTGCTCTATCAAGCATGAAAAGAGAGACATTTCTCTCACTGGTGAACATGTTGACAATATTTATATTCTTAATAATCCTGACTTTTCCACACTGACCTGTCTTACTGTGCAAACCAATGGCACCTGGTTGTGGCACAGAAAGCTTGGGCATGCTACTATTTATGCCATCGAGAAACTCTCTTGACTTGAACTAGTAAAAGGTCTGCCAAAACTAAGGTTAGAAAAGAATCACATCTGTGATGCCTGTCAACTTGGTAAATAAACTCGAACATCATTTAATGTCAATGATATTGTCACTACCACAAAACCTCTTTAAATAATCTACATGGATCTATTTGGACCCACCAAGACCGCAAGTATTGGTGAAAAAAAATTATGTGTTTGTTATCGTGGATGATTATTCTCGTTTCACTTGGTAATATTTCTTGCTCATAATCATGAAGAATTCACTAATTTTATGATCTTTTGTAGAAGATTACAAAGAGAGGAATGCCATTTTATCACCTACGTTCATAGTGATCATGGAGGAGAATTTGAAAATAAAGCTTTGAGGAATGATGTACTCAAAATGGCTAATCTCAGAACTTTTTATCTCCCTGATATCCTCAACAAAATGGTATGGTGGAACGAAAGAATCAATCTCTTAAAGAAACTGCAAGAAGCATGTTTCTAGAACACAACTTACCAGATAATTTTTTAGTAGAAGCAGTAAGCACAACATGTCACTGTTGCAGCTTAAATGCACACACAAGTGCACGTGATTGTACAAGTAATATAGTGACTTAGACAATCAGATATCGTTCCCACGAGGACTAAACAATTGGATTTATCCTTATAATATCAATCATCTACCAACCAATTGCCTTCTTTCTCTTTTTCAAAACTGTCATTGCTTACTTTACCTGCACATTAGATAATCCTGTAGATAAAATAACAGGCAAGGTATTATTGTCACCAAGGTAAACATATTTAAAGTGAGGAGGAAGAACCTTAAGCTCTAATTTTGGAGCTTCATCAATTGCCGCTTTAGGAGATGGGCCAATTGGCCTGTTCAATGGCTCAAAAGGCAATTTTCTTATTTTAATAACTACTCAATTCATGACTTGAACTAATGCCAATGTCTTCACATCTCCATACAAATCATGACCCACCAAATCTCGCTCTAGTGGATCATTAGACAAAAACAACCTATGATCAGACTCAAGGTCTATAACAGATATAGCAGACAACTCCTCATATATAGCTGGCAATTTCAGTGCCTTGTATACATCAAAAAACTCTACTTTATCATGCACTCTCATTGTCATCTTCCCTGCTGCTACATCAATTAGCGACTGCCCTATTGCTAGGAAGGGTCATCCCATAATAAATTGAACAACTGGATCAACTTCAAAGTCAAGAATCACAAAGTCTACAGGAAAGATCAGTGATCCCTCTTGTACTAAAACATCTTCAATAATTCCATTCGGCCTAGCAAAGGACCTATCAGCCAACTGCAAAATAATATTCGTGGGTTTGGGACTCCTAAGACCCATCTTTTGGTACTAAGATATGGGCATAATATTTATGCTATCCCCTAAGTCACACAATCCACGAGCACTGATGGTCTTCCCAATGGTGATCTATAACGTGAAACTACCTGGATATTTCATCTTCGTAGGCAATTTTATTTTGTATCTTGAATGTGTACTCCTCAGTAAGTGCAACTGTAGCATACTCTGTCAACTGGTTCTTATCTACTACTATATCCTTCATGTATTTTGCATATTTTTGAACACTCTGTAGGATATCAATAAAAGGAATATTTACATGAACCTGCTTTAGAAGATCCAAGAACTTCTTATAACTGGCTTTCTCTTGATGCTTCCTTTGCCTCTGAGGAAAGGGTAAAGGTAAAGTCTTCTTCTCCACTTAAATTTCATAACTTGTAGATTTTTCTTTGAACCCTTTGTCCTCCTTGTCCTTAGAATCATCATCAGTGACTGTCAGACTAACCTGCTCAGGTGCCGTCTTCTTTAATTGTAACCCACTCCTTGTTGTAACTGCATTAACCTTCTTTGGATTTGCCTATCTATCACTAGGTAGGACTCCTTGAGGTATTGTATTTTGGGCTCCCTCAATCTGACCTAGTTGCAACTCTAAATTCCTAGTGATCAATTGTTGACTCTTTAAATTTTCTGCAAAATTTGCTTGATTTGCCAAAAGTTGCTTCATTATCTCCTCCACATTACTTGTTTGAGTATTGGTTTGATTATTCTGAAACTATTGTTGATTTTATTGCACTAACCCCTTATACTGATTATTATTTTGTGCTTGATTCTCCACTTGAATTTCATCACTTGCAGCTTTTTCTTTGAACCCTTTCTCCTCCTTGTCTTTAGAATCATCATCAGTGATTGTCGGACTAACCTGCTCAGGTGCCGTCTCCTTTAATTTTAACCCACTCCTTGTTGTAACTACATTAACCTTCTTTGGATTTTCCTTTGTATCTCTAGGTAGGACTCCTTGAGGTCTTGTATTTTGGGCTCCCGCAGTCTGACCTAGTTGCATCTATAAATTCCTAGTGATCAATTGTTGACTCTTTAAATCTGCTGCAAACTTTGCTTGATTTGCCAAAAACTGCTTCATTATCTCCTTCATATTACTTTTTTGAGTAGTGGTTTGATTATTTTGAAACTATTGTTGATTTTGTTACACTAACCCCTTATATTGATTATTATTCTGTGCTTGATTACCACCCCATGAGAAATTGGGATGATTCCTCCAGTTGGGATTATATGTGTTCCCAAAGTTCTGTTTCCTTGGAAGATTCACATTCCCCACATAATTCACTGAATCTTGATTAACAACACAAGCATCTGCCGCGTGTTCACTACTTTCGCAAACCTCACATTGAGAATTCACCTGTTGGACTTCATTGGTTATAGCTGCTGCTTGCGGAACCCCCAACTTCATGTTGTTCAACTGAGTAAGCATCTGATTTTGCATTGCTGCAAGTTGGGATGATAATGTTGTGAATTGATCTACCTCTAACACACCAACAACTTTCTTAGGAGCACTCCTAGAATCAGCATGCCATTCAGGATTCCCTTGTGAAATCCGATTCAGCAGTGTGTATAATTCATTATAAGTCTTCTCAAGATCTTTCCCACCTGCTGTTGAATCTAAGAGAATCTTGGTATTTGGCTCTATCCCCTCAATGAAAGTGTGAACAAGAACATCATTAGACTAATGATGATGAGGGCAATTTCTGAGCATACTTTTGAATCTCTCCCAAGCTTGGTAGAGATTCTCTCCTTCCTTTTGTCTGACACTTAAAATCTCGCTTCTCAAATGCGCAGTCTTTCTAGATAGAAAGAATTGAATAAGGAACTTCTGATCTAGATTTTCCCAAGAAATGATGGAGAGTGGTGGTTCAACATATAACCACCTCTTTTCTTCCCCAATTAAAGAAAAAGGGAAGAGTGTCAATCTGACATAATCAATATTCATCCCTGCAGGAATGTATGTATTGCTTATCTCCAGAAAGGTCTATATGTTCTTCTGGGGGTTTTCATGTGACATACTAGAGAATTGCCCCGTTGAATTCAGTAATTTCACCATATTCAACTTCAATTCAAATCAATCACCTGGCTTGGGCTTGCGAATACTATTAGTAGCATGGTTCGTGAGTGGGATTGCCACCTCATGAATAGGTCTAGCAGCTGGTTGAGCAGGAATAATTGGGATAACTGAAGATGGGACATTTCTGGCATTTAGATCGACAGGATCATTTGGGTCAACTGGATGAGCCATTTGAACCTATTGAATGGGATATTGAGCTTTTTGCCTTTGTTGAAATATCAATTCTAGTTCTGTAAAAGGCTCTACCAACTCTTTATCTCTCACCAGTCTTATAGTCAGCTAATCCTACAAAAATTTAGTCGCTAAGATCAAGTCGTTAACATTTAAACTTAGTATCAAGAACAAAAAAATTAGCAATTTACTAATTATACTAGTCCCTGACAACGATGCCAAAAACTTATTGTGGCTTAAACGTACACGCAAGTGTACGTGATCATACAAGTAATATAGTGACTTAGACAATCAAATATCGTTCCCACGAGGACTAAGCAACTATAAATTTACCCAGTTTTTAGTTTTAGACAACGAGGTATTAAGTGTTGTAAAGTATCAAGGTGTTTGTGAAATTGTGAATAAAAATTATAAATAAATAAGAAATAGCAATTTGTGACAATAGCAAAGCAAGCAAAAGTTTTAAATAGTAATGATGAGAATTCCAGGGTTGAGGCACATCTAATAATCATACAATTCTATCTTCTTATCGCATTCTAATTGGTTATCGGGTTGTTGATTCACATGGTTTATGGTGTGATCTTGGTTTCCCATCCTCAAATCTTCTATTTATTGAATATCACAACTACAACTCCCATAGGGATGCAATAATTCATCTAGATTCATAAAGTTATTTTCTTGCAATCGAACCAGGCAAGGCTTCTAGGTATATCCCTATCCTAGAGGCTAATTCCAACCCCTTATTTTATAAAACAATAAGAACCTTGCTCCTTAATTTCTTTATCCTATCCAACGATTTTCCTTCCGAATTCTCATAGAAATATAGATTTATTCTAATGGTGTCCACTCATCAAAATAGTAAGCTCAAGAAATTAAGAACAACCCAGATGATAATACGAAAAGAAACTATGATAAAGAATATCAAAGAGTAATCATGTTCTTTGCCTCAACCACAGAACATGGATATTTAGCCACTTATGTTTGAATTCAACATCAAAAATATGTAATTAATCATACCAAGAATTAATCTTGAAGTAAAGAAGTTCAAAAGAAATTCTAAGAACCCTAAGAGAGAGAATATTATGTTTTTCCACTGCAGCTACGCTTTCCAAAGTGTCCTAAATTGTCTTGAATTTTTTCTTTTATAGCTGGGCTAAAAAACCCAATTTAGTCCTTCGATACGACACGCTGTTCTGTCAAATGCCATATTCCTCATGGATCTGGGCCATATCAGAAGGTCACTATTTTGGTACAATTACGATTTGGCTCATCACCGCAATGTGGTGAAATCGCGGAGAGCTACTAGTTTTGGACAAATGCAATTTCATCTTCCTCCACGATGCGCTGAGCTATAGACTTTGAAAAAATGGAACCTAGAATTTTACCGCGATGCGATAATATCCTGCCCTTATTATGGAATCTTGACAATTGGGAAATGACTTCTCACTGCGATGCGGTGATATCACGGTGCCTCATTGTTTTTTGATAAATGCCATTTGGTCCCTCTCCGCGCCGTGGTGACTACAAAAATCGGAAGTTCTGACTTCCATATTGTCTTTTTGAGCTTTGTTCCAATGCCTTTGTTTACTCCCTTTACAATTGCATATCATTAATGTTTCCAATTACTTCTAATTCATTGCAATTTAGTCCTGCAAACACTAATCATGTTCATTAGATAAAGAATGCACTTAAAGCTCAATTACACTCAGAATAACACATTGTAGCTCTCGGAACAAGTCCAAATATGGGTGAATATTGGTGATTGAACATATAAATATGGCCAAGATCAGTCACATTCTCAACAGATGTCTTATTAGACAAATTTTAAAGAAAACTCCGTATGAGCTGTTGTGAGGGAAAACGCCTAATGTTAGTTACTTTAATCCTCTTGGATGTAAGTGCTTCATCCACAACAATGGTAAGAATAACGTAGGAAAGTTCAACCCACAAAGTAACAAAGTTAAATGATCCATGGACAGGATTCAAAGTAGACATAACTCCTGAAAAATTAATCGGTGAGTCGATTATAGTCAATCCAGAGTCACTTCCCTCTAAAGAATCAACCAAAATCAATGTTCCCAAAGAATGTAGACACAATGCAAGTTTTTCAAATAAATCCATCATTAAAAATCCAGATGATAAGATGCAGACAAGAGCTTTATTAAAAAAACAAGCATCTATTGCTCCATTGTCTCAAATCGAGCCCAAAAGGGTTGACGAGGCACTCCAAGAAGAGTTTTGGGTTGATTCTATGAAGAAATAATTAGAATAGTTCGATCAAAATCAAGTATGGAGTCTCGTTAAAAGGCCCAAAAACTGTTCAATTGTCGGAACCAGATGGGTCTGCAGAAATAAATTAAGCGAGGAAGGTAAGGTTGTTAGAAATAAAGCCAGATTAGTAGCTCAAGGCTATTCACAACAGGAAGGTATAGACTATGATGAAACCTTTATCCCTTAGAAAGGTTAGAACCTATTCAAATTTCATTAGCCTTCACTGTCTTCAATGCTTTAAACTATATCAAATGATGTAAAAATGCCTTTCTAAATGGTTGCATTCATGAAGAGGTTTATGTTAAACAACTTTCTGGTTTTGAAAATACCTTCTATCCAAATCATGTTTTAAAACTTTCAAAAGCACTTTATGGTCTCAAGCAAACTCCAAAATCTTGGTACGAGAGATTAAGTACTTTTCTAATAAATAACAACTTTGAAAGAGGAAAAGTTGATACTACTCTTTTCACTCAAAAATTGGATTCAAATGTACTTATTGTGCAAATATATGTTGATGATATTATATTTGAAAGTTCTAACATTTCTTTCTGTGAGAATTTTTTAAATCTAATGAAAGGAGAATTTGAAATGAGCCTCATGAGAGAACTCACGTTCTTCTTAGGATTACAGATCAAACATACTACCAAAGGTACCTTCATTAGTTAAACTAAGTACACCAGGGAGCTCATAAAAAAATATGAAATGGAAAAAGAAAAGGATTTCGGGACTCCAATGAGTCCTTCAACAAGTCTGGACCTGGATACATCCAGAAAAGATGTTGATGAAAAGAATTACAGAGGAATAATTGGATCCTACTCTACTTAACCGCGAGTCGACCAGGTGTTATGTTCAGTGTGTGTAAGTGTAAATAATCAAGGTTCCAGTCGACTTCCAAAAAGTCCCACTTAACTGTTGTTAAACAAATTATTCTCTATCTCATCGAGACTTGATATGCTATAGAAATATAACACTTTTGATGCTTAAAAAAAGGAAAATATGCAAGTTTCTGAGGTTATTTTGTTAAATATGATGCATTTTGGTTTTGCAGAAACTCATGTTTTGAATGCTAAGTTCGTGAAAAAGATGAAAAAGTGTTTTTAGATACTTTTTGGAGCAATTATGGATGTTCAGGACACTTCTCGACTTGTTCGTGATCAAATCATGATAGGGAATTAAAGAAAAGATGAAAACATGACTCCCGACACTTACTAAATCAATATGTGGACCGCAAGTAGGACCTACAAACCGCAAGTAAGCAAAACGAGTACCAGAAGTCCAAAATTTCGAGAGCTGACCTGCAGGATTTTTGAATCGGGGAACCTATGCCCTATACTTGTGCCCACCCTGCTGACCGTAGGTACTACCTGTGCTCAGGGTCAGGGCGCAAGTTCAGACCATAAGTGGCCACGAACCCTGCTTTCTTCTATTTTGTTCAGGCTTTGCTTTTAGGGTTTCCTCATGTACTATAAATACCATTTATGTATTTTTTAGAAGGAGTTAACACTTTTGATACTCAAAAACATATTTTGATTTCAAGATTTGATTTTGATCTTGGGATTCTCTTGCATTGACTTCAGTTGATTAATTCAGTTATGGTTGTGGGTTTTTATACTTCTTATCATTGTGATTTTATCTATGCTTTCAATTATGAATATTATTAATTTCTTCATAAGCATGAGCGGCTAAAAACCATAGCTAGAGTTATGGAAACCCTGGATGATTGATACGAGAGTATTCTACGACGATGAGAACAAACACAAACACTAAAGAAATAACGAAATCGACAAACGAAAAGTAAAAGGATTAAAAGGATAGATGATAGAAAGATAGACACAAAAAGATAACAAAAGGAAAACCAAAGGGTGTATCAAATCCAAATACCTCCCTTATTGATTACCTACGAGAACCAAGCTCTTATGTTGATAGAAAGGTTGATTGGATCTCCCTTACAACCACCGTTTATGAACAAGATTAAACATTGGCTTTTCCAAGAACTCAACACTCCCAATGGAGTTTTCATGAATTCATCATATCATTAAACAAAAATTAACTAAAATAACCCTAGCTACCAAATATTTATAGCTTGGATAAATATTACACAATTAGGGCACACAAGTGACCCAAATGTAAGAAAAGGCCCACTAGGGGTTGTTTTGACCCGCTCTTGAAATGCTAGAGCAGACCAAAAACTGATTCAAAGTGCCTTGGGTGCATGACTCTTCCAAGGGCTTTCGATCCACGTTTTGCACTCTTTCGACCTCATCAAAGTCCTTTGACCCTCCTTAATTGTAATCTTTATTCATGTGGCATCTTTTAATAGCACTAGGGAGTCATTAAACACCTCGAGCATCATACGTATCTTATCCAAAGGTCCATAGAAAATTTGGCTTGTATCGTCCTCCCCTTCTAGAAACGGATTTGACCTCGAATCCAAACCTTGAAAAAAAACAAAGGAAGGACAAACAATTACAACATCCTCATAACATGAGGGTTAGGGTTAGTACAGATAATCATAGCATCATTCCAAGGTTGCACATACTTAAGATATAACCAAGGATCCTTCATGGTAAAAATTAGAAACTTATTGAAAAATGCATAAAATAGTTGGCTATGGGAATCACCAAGAGGTAAGGAAACCAAACATGTCATAATGATAGCACTAAATCCAAAAGGTAAGGCTACCTTCACCATAGGAGCCATAAGACACAGTTTCTTCATCACCTCCTTAAGAGATCACATCAAGAGTGGTGCCTCAATTGGTTGTAAAGTCTACAAGACCCATATAACATTTTAATTCAAAAAAGTGGATCAACCAACAAGTTCCCTACCTCTACATAAAGTAAATCCAAGACTAGCATGGATATCATCATTAGCAAAGAGGTAGTATAAAAAGGAATCAAGTGTAAAAGCATCATCCAAGGTGTTATTATCTACAAGAAAGCCATTTGGCTCAAAAAATATGGAACCTAATGCACACAAGGATGGAATCAAAACATTTAAGCACATATGACTTTTTCCTTTCAATTAACTTCCCTCAATAAAAGGGTCACCAATTGTAAACAATTCACAAAGAAGGAAATCACTAGCATGGAATCCATCCAAAGTGTTTTCAAGAGGAGACTCTCTCCTTGACCTACAAGTAGTGAAACCTCGGTTAACATTGGAAACACACAATGTTGAATTCTTGTGGATCTTTCTTTACTTCCCTTATTTAATGAATGCTTATCTTTGTTGGAAATGCCTCTCATGCACAACTTGGGTCTATCAAGTGGGTTGAAAATCCCCAAGAAAGAGTTTCCATCATAGGAAAGTATTCCAACATCCTCATCTAAACTTTGCTTGTCAACTAGATCAAGCATCAAGTTGGGTGTGCCAAAATAACCATATTCCAATTTGGTACTGGGGTCAAATGGATAGAGTATCCATAGACACGGGTCTATACAACACTCTTTTTCCCTATAGGCTTCACCCAAACTAAAAGATATACTCTCTACATTTGCATAAGCATCATCAAAAACAAAAGGAGGGTAGAGAAAGGTATCACTCAAGTCAACTTCAACTAAGGTGTCCTCATGTATGTACTCACTATTAGATTTAAGATCATCTCTATGAGTATTCTCAACAATAGGAGCACACAAAGTAGAAGAAGAAGCGATTTCTAAACAATTGATACTTTCTCCTTTAATGAAAAAATCCTCAAGTAGACATATACCACCACTAACTTCAAAGGAGTTATTGTTTAAGTCTTCACAAGAAGAAAATAGTTCATCCTCATAATTATCAAACAAAGGTGGGGTCTCATACAAAGGATTACCACCACGAGCATTTTCATAAGAACAATCATTAATTGGGTTTCTCAAATATTCAAGCAGATCACAGTTATCATCACCCAATTGATTATTCCTTTCTAAGACTTCACAATCTTTTCTCTTAAGAGTACTTTCATCTTTCAAGAAGAGATTTCCATCATTAGGAGGAATCTTGTGACACCATAGTGGGTTTCATATAAGATATATCCCTCAAGATGAGCTACATCATCAATGCTATCCATACCACTAGGTAATTCATTAGGAGTGATTTTTTCATCTTCAAACAAGATATTATTCTTAAAGACAGAAAGGTTTATCCATGAAAAGGATGTAGAACATGCAATTTCACTCTCTAAAAGAAAATTATCAAGCATCAAAGATGTTTCAAACACATGATTATCCCCATGAGACAAACTAACATTAAGATCTTCACTAGAGGACATGTTCAACGGGTCACTCATATTCACTTGATCAATATTTTCAACATCATCACTCACTTGAGGTTCATTAATCTAATCACACACATACTTAAGTTGTGGTCAAGTTTTGCACACAAGTTGATCAATATTATTTTCACAAGATTATGTACTATTATTCAACACAATGGCTTAAACACTAGGTAGACACAAATTAATCTTACAAGAAGATTCTATTCGGTCATCAATAAGATCAACTAGTGTATCCACACTCACAATATGTACATCATCATCAAGAGGTAAAGAATCATTAGACTCATATGTAGGTAAGCTACTACTCACACTCAATGGGCTACTATCCAGACAATCATCATTCTCATGCACAAAAGTGTAAGAGTTGGCTATTTTACCTTGAAGTTCTTGAGCATATTCTTCACCTTGGTGTGAAGGTCCTCCACAATAGTTGAAACCATCTAAGATTACCTTCGTCAAATATTCAAAGGGAATCTTTTCTTTTGACGCTTGTTCTCCTCCGCTTGCCATGTTGGTATCTACACAAATGTCCTTATTAAAAGAAGGACAAACAATGTTAGCTCCAGTTGGTGGCAACCCCTTCATTTCACTCCTCATAGCCTCTTATTTTTATTCTCTTGGATTTCCACCTTGAACTCCCTTACTCCTCTCAATCTTTTGTCTCTCAATCTCTTTAGGCTTGGAGTAAGTGATCACATCTCTTTGAGATTTGGGAAGAATAGATGGAAAGAGATGATTTCCCCATTGGTCATTTACAATCTTAGGGCAATCTTGTACATCTAGAACCTTATGTTGTGCAAACCAGTTGGCAGCCAAGTATAAATATCCATGTTCCAGGGGGAAGATATCACACTATACCTCCTCATAGTACCCATATCGGGTGAAAAAAACTTTCACTCTCTCATAAACCTTATACCCATCCAAGAAGTATGAAACAAGTAGAGGTTCTTGAGGTATCCCTAGATGGTCAACCATGGGTGGAAAGATATAGTTCCTATAGCACCAACCATCTAGCATAAGGAGGTATCTCGGAACCCCACAAATGCTTACCTTTCCAGAGTGAACATTTCTTCTTGGATCAATATTATAAAGCTTCGTATACCCCAATGGTACATAGGAACCCCTCATGAGTTCCTTCAAGGTACTCCATATTTGGTCGTACTTTCTTTTGATATGCCACCAAATTGATGTCGGACCTCAAATATGTTTAGTGGCACATGTAGCCTTTTTAAATTCATTCATATCATAATCCATAAAGATCCATCACATGTAGCCTTTTTAAATTCATTCATATCATAATCCATAAAGATCCTTTCACACTCCCATTCCCAATCAAGATATTTTTTTGGACCTAACTCTCTCATACAGATTGGGAGAGTAGGAAGATCTTGACTCCTACTATACCCTCTATATCCACCTTGGTTCCTGTTCCATATGTTTGGGAACTAGGATAAGAAGAGTAAGATGTAGTACCCTAACTCTTTGGAGATGTATGATCTTTCATTCCTATAGATCAACATATACTATAGTTATCATAATCATTCACATTAATTAGACCTTGATAAGAAGTACTACAAGATGAGGAATACGAAACTTCACAATCCTCAAGTACATTCTCACCATGATTGTAAGAAGATTTGTAAATGAATGAGTTATACCTTACATCACCTCTAGGATCGAAGTAGGAGGTGCAATACCCCTTATATGCTCCATCTTCCTCATAAGAACCATCACAAGGCTCTTCATCATCTCCATCTTCTTCGTAGCCATAACTATCTTCACCACAATCATAGTCTCCTATGACGTAGTCACAATTGTCTAAGGCTATCGAAGACATGCTTCCTTATATCACCTTTTGCCTACAAAATGAACAAACAAGATTAGTAGTAAATCTCCCCACCAATAATCATATGAATCTAACCTTTGTGATCCTCACAATTAGAGTGACGAATGTTGAAATTTGCTTATACTCCGATGGATAATAAGGTGTCTATCTCTAATTTGCGGCCGGAGTGGATTCTTGTTTGAAACAACTCAAATAAAAAAATGTACGGACTTGATTCAAGAAGCTACGCTGAATTAAAAACTATAAAAGGTCAAAAGAAATAGGATGAAGAAATAAAATCAAGCACTAATCGATGAACTTAGTAGATGAATTACTAGTTAATGATTGGTATAAGAATCAAAAGAAGATATTAGGAATTACTAAAATGAAACGATGGAATCAAAACTTGAGAAATGGAGTAATTAAAGTGTTAAAATGCACTTTGGAACTTGAATTAGACGTTGGGAAGTCTTGAGATGTGTTGGAGATGACTTACAAATCTTGGGCGCACCTCAAAGGCATGTCCAGTGCATGAGAGAGCTGCCTTGACCTGCTGAAGCAACTTGGGCGCATGTCCAGCACATCTTGGGCATAGGTGAGTAGCTTATATACTGACTTTACATGCTGAAACAGCACATGCGCAGCTGCAAGGCAGGTTGGGCGCAGGTCCAAGGGATATTGGCCACCCCTTGCTTGCTAAATGGCTGAAAATGCCCTTCTTGTGGTCCTCTTTGCACTTTCTCTTGGAATATGCTTGGAATCCTTTTGAGATACTTTAGTAAAAACACTTTTACACTCTTGTCTTTCTTCTTTTTGTATCAAACAACCAATTTTGGATGAACTTTCAAGATGAAGATAACAATCTCTCCAAGAACACCAACTTTTTCAACTTTTTCTCCTTACCTCAGAATGAGTTGCAATTTTGAACGTAGGCAGTTCTTAGCTTCTAAACTCATTCCAATCATCAATTTGCACAAATGATTCACCATAATCTTCATATTTTCAATTCACTTAAAACTTCTTGGAACCAAGCTTTCAACGATAGTAGAAGGCTCAATTTCACTCCGATTTAGTCAAATTTTATTTATAGACTAGTATAGTGTTAGAGAACACAAATCTAATACTAGAAAAACAATAAAAACACAAAATTAAAAAATTAAAATTTGACCTAAGAACAAAAATGTGAATAGTGCCTTTTTTATTTTTGATACTACTTTTTTGTTGATTTTCAAAAAAATAAACCCAAGATTGACTTTGTAGGAATGAAAAATCAAGTTCGGCTATGATACCAAATGATACTAGAGTATTCTACGATGACGAGAACAAACACAAATACTAAAGAAACAATGAAATTGAAAAACGAAAAGTAAAAGGATTAAAAGGATAGATGATTGAAAGATAGACCCAAGAAGATAACAAAAGGGCAACCAAAGGGTGTATCAAACCCAAAGATCTCCCTTATTCATTACCTACAAGCACCTAGATCTTACGTTGACCAAACGAGGGATCAGATGTCCCTTACAACCACCGTTTCTGAACAAGATTCAACATTGGCTTTTCCAAGCACTCAATAGTCCCAATGGATTTTTCATGAATTCATCATCATCATTAAATAGAAACTAACTAAAATAAGCCTAGCTACCAAGTATTTATAGTTTGGCTAAATATTACATAATTAGGGCCCAAAAGTGACCCAAATGTAAGAAAAGGCCCACTAGGGCCTGTTTTGACCCACTCTTGAAATGCTAGAGTAGATTCAAAGCGTCTTGAGCGCATGAACCTCCCAAGGGATTTCGAGCCCCATTTTGCCCTCTTTCGACCTCATCAAAGTCCTTTGACCCTCATTCATGGTAATATTCATCCATGTGGAATCTTTTAATATCACTAAGAAGTCATCAAACACCTTGAGAATCATACGTATCTCATCTAAAGGTACGGAGGCAATTTGGCTTGTATCACGGATTGACGAAATAGGAAAAGTGTTGTTGTTTTTCTGAACCGATACTTGTTGAAACCTAATTTTTGCACTCCGTGACTAAACTTAATCCTAAGTTTCTTCAAATTTTAATAAAATTGAGGTATTTATTTCCTCCGAATAAGAGTTTTGAAAAGTATATTTGTACGTCATTTTGCCACTTTAAGTAGCAATTATATATTATCATGTTCAATTATGCGATATTATACAATTGGATTACTTAAATGTTTATTCTATGGAATATCGGATTTTAGTTAAAGATTATTTTGAAAATAGATACACTAATTAAAATCTTGATTTGAAATAGATCTACTTCAAAAATGGCTTGTTTGGAGAAATGTTACTTAATTTGATCAAATCAAAGAAGCTCGGGATTAAACTAGTTGCTAAATTCATTTTCAATATTGACTCAATCTGGTCAATGTATTAAATTAGATTTAATTGAAGTTGATTTGGCTACAATTGCAATACAATTGGCCGATTAATCTCCAATTAGGTCAAAATTTAAATACAATTGACTATAGTCTTTATCAATAGGCTATTTATTAAATAGTTTAAACCTACTCCTAATTGAAGCTATGTCTTAAATAATTCCACCCCAGGCCCGATATTTTTCAATATCAGCCCAACAATAAAGCAATTTCATCCCACCACAAATCCTTGATAACCCAGCCCAATCCCCTTATCTCCTCTCTCACAACCTTGACCTAATCTCATCCCACAACAAAATAATGATGCCAACTCTAAAAATCCAAATGGGACCGACTCCATCAGCCTCAATAACTCGACCTGTCTTTGACACCCACTCTAGCTCAACCCGTACCACGATAACCCAATTCCAAATCGCGACAGCGACTAACCCGTATTTTTTTGCTTTACGGATCCACACGAGAATGCTCGAGAATCTTTTAGAAAGAAGGTTAGGTATTACCTCTAATGGATCAATTCAGTAAATCTCGGTAGCATTGGTATGATTTTGTACCTATTTGGTGGCTTTCCATTGGTTGTGGGAGGGAATTGGCTTTCCCCGAATTCTATTGGTCCACCAATTCTGAAATTAGTACGAGTCGCGAATGAAAAACTGAGGTGAGGGAGAATTTGAATTTCAAATATCCTATTTTGGAAAATCCTGAAAATGCCCCAATTCCATCGTCTATATAAGAAGACACTAAGAAGACACTAGGTCACTGTTTTAGAGATTGACAGAGGGAGGGAAAAAATTCTGAGGAGAGAATTAGGGTTCAAAATTCTGAGGTTAGAAGTTCTAGGGTTCAAAAATTTCTTCGAAAGTTTTGGGCTTGAGAAGAGGGAAAAGCCATCTTGAGCTAATCATTAAAATTTTTTTGTTTTAATTAAAAGTTTTGTTTTTGTATAAGTCAGAGATTAATCAGTGTGTTTCGAGTTGATGACAACGACGATCTCTGGTGGTGACTAGGAGTCCAATGTTAGCTCGTTATCCTATCTTGCTGCTCTGAAGGAAGTGAATACCCCTTACCCTTTATTTCGTTATCGCATTTTCTCTGCTTCATCCCATTTGCTGATATAATCATAGTATTGTTTGTTGGGTTATGTGCTGTAGAGGTCCCAAAGACCATAGGTTGTAGTTTTGACGAAATTTGTTGAATGTATCATTATGTTAGGATTAATCTAGGTTCGGATTGCCAAATATGTGGTTTTCTATCATTTTTCTTATTTTGGTGTCATGATCTGTCGTCCATTCTTAGTGTTGCTGAGTAGTTTTCGGCCTATGCTTTACTTGGTGTATGACTGGTGGTTGGCAGGGCTAGTTTATTACGCAAAGTCTATTGCTTTGATTGTATTCAACAATTTTAGTCGGGTGATGTTTGGCTCGTAGTCATTATCTGATTGTGTTTGTCCATTGTTATTGCTGGATTGTGGTTCCATTGTTGAGTTAGTATCGTTGTTAGCAGGGCTACCTCTTAAGATCCTTTAGCTTCTCATATGCCAAAAGGACAATGAGAAAGGACCGAAATATACAGAAGATCCTGTGATTCCTCGATGATCGTCTCGACCACTAAAAGCTTATCCTTTTTAATCTATCGAAGAGAGAGTGAGGATGAGGATAATATGCCCTGCCACACTCCCCTTTAGTTTATGAGTTATGCCTCTCTTTTGGTCTCAAAAACCCAAATTTGGGATTTTTATTTCTCCTTTAAACACATTTTCAGTATAAAAGCATATTAAGAGGATACATGTAGTTGTGTGGATGCTTGAACGTTGGAGTATTTTTGTAAAAATTAGTCTAGTTTTCTTATCATTGCATTGTGTACGGGCTAAGGATTCCCAAGGATCTTTCTTGGTCAATAATACTAAGAAAGTAGGGATGAAGTCGTAACCTTTTCTTTCCCAAAGGATGAAGTTGTACCCATTTCATTTTCAAAATAGGATTAGGGATGGAACAACGCGATGAACAATTGTGATCGATTATTTCCATCCTCAAATACCTACTGACAAAGCTTAATATTGCAAATTATTTTCCAGATTTAAATATCGTGTGTCTCATGGTCGAGCACGATTGATGTGTTATAATTGTCAGGGGTGTTGTCCTGTACTTTTGAAACTGGTATCCTTATAATTATTGCTACGACTCATAAGTTGAACTTTAGACAACTCACTTGTCCTAGGTACTACTATTGCTTGCTTTAGGCTTCAACTTCTTAATATTTGATTCCTAATAAAATTGGAGAACATATAATCTCTATATCTTGAGATCCTAGCGAGTCGTCATAATCTTATGAACATTCTGATTTTACCATTAGCTTGGTAGAGTCTTGAATAAGTTTTCCTTTATTTTATTACCCATGCTATTTGGATTGATTGACCATGAACAACAATATTCTGATCGTGGATAATCTTCACACGAATATACAGTAGGTTTATGTGCTAATTACCTTGCCACTCATCATATGCTATTTGGTATCAACACGTCATTTACTTTTAAATACAAATAAGGTTTACACTAAGACATCATTTACCCCAATACGCTGTTTGATTATTTGAATGTGCCCTCGTTCCTTATTATTAGCCTTTTATACATTTTTTTAACAAGCATGGGTTAATCCACTCTATGTTTTCTTTCCCTCAGATGATCGTATGTTATGTATCTTATTTCCTTGATTTGATTTTTGTGTTTACCCCTTTAATTTTTCTTCCTTTCTTACTCGGTTGATCATGCATTAATTTTTTTTTTGTTTATTCTTGCTTTGCATATGAACTCGTTGGAGTCCAAACGGACCCTTTGCATTCCTCAATGGTCCAATAAGGCCTACCCGTTGAGTCAAACCCGGAAAAGAGTCGAAGGTTACATAATGCGGATAAAGGAGGCGAAAGAAGAAGGAATGGATTAAACCCCATTACTTGAAATGGCAAAGAGATTAAAATCTCTTTTATTTGTTTATTTACTTATTTCATTGTTGTCCTTATCTTTTTATTTGTTTGATTATATATTCATTCGGGCCAATAAGCCAAAGTTGTATTTAATACAGGTGGAGCAAGACTCGGGCCAAAGGCTCGAAAATAGTTTAGGACAGGTGAAATGGGTCGAAAGCCCAACTAGACTAAGCCAGGTCTCGTTGATTTGGGCCCAATGGCCTAAATCCTTGAGTTTCTTCCCCTTTCCCATTTTATATGTTTATTTGTTTATTAGTTTTATTTAGACTTAGTTAAAATCCCTACTAAGTCGCCTAAACCTATTTTACACAACTCCTTTTTTTTAAATCAAATCACTACTTCAACAAATTAATCTTTTCAGAAGTTAATCAATGACGTTTTCAAACAGTCCGGATAACCGCAAGTTAGCGGACGTTTTAGGTGCCTAACACCTTCCTAAAATGTTAATAAGAACCGCTTACTTAGAATCTCTAAACTTAAATGATTTTCCTATTTTGAATCGTTTAAGTATTTTATTAAGGTTTCTTAATTCCTTTTCAAAATTAAGTGGCAACTCTTCTCAATAAGTCAAAAAATTTCTCCGCAAAACAGAAATGGCGACTCTGCTGGGGATCTCTCATTAGGTTCTAACCAAATGTTTGATTTCGTATTTTGATTAACAATTTATGTGTTCATTTGTTTTGATTCTGTAGAGTTTAATTATCGCATCGCATGGCATATTCCTACATTATTTAAACTGTTTTGGGGTTTCGTGGGTATCCCGATCCCTATTGATCGGTTCCAAAAATGTGTTGGAAATACAAACAGTTTATTAGCACGTGAGTCGTCTGATGGCTGTTTATATTTTCAAACTCAAGTTGTCCGCTTGAGAACTAGTGTTCAAACCCACTCTAGACACCGAGGATAGAACAAAACGAAAACCCTATTTTAGGCATTAGTCTAGGATGACCCAATACCCGAGCGGGGTATTGGGCCCATTAGAGAACTTTTCCTATGTCTATTGACCCCGAGTCAATCACAGACGGATCATACTTATGTGTTGGAGAAATATATGCTTGTCTAAATTCAATCCATTACCCTTTGGGGTCGGGGAAAGGCTTATCTTTGTCTTCTTTTATGCAGATATGGCTCAATTTCATTCCCGTGAAAAGTTCAAGATGGTTACCAAACCTGACGATTACCTGAAATTGTGGTGGGATTACATGGATCCAGATGAGAGAAAAATTGTTAGGACACACATCGGGCACCTGCCTTCGTTGATCGAAATGGACGCTTGGCCTGAAATGATCCACATGCTTACGACTTTTTGTGATGATCAGAATATGGTGTTTCACTTCGGGGATGTGGAATTGACTCCTACCATCGAAGAAGTGTTAATTTTTTATGAGAGTATTGAAATGTGTTTCAAGAGAAAGGAAAAACCTGATAAGAACATTCTAGTTCCTGCCGTGTGGGACCGTCAAACAATCAAAGAGGCATTTTTAACTGACGACGACACCTGTCTAGGGGAACATGATGGAGAAAATATTACTTTTCGGGAGTTGTATCGTCGGTTTGGAAGATTCAATGCCTTCCACAAATTTGGACATAAATTTGAGTCTGAAGCAAAATGGAAGGAGATGAGAGCCTTTGCATTTGCGGTAGGTCTACTCGGAACCATGGTGTTCCCACAGGGGGAAAATGGCACAATTCATCCAAGGGTTGTTACGGTGGCCCATGCACTTTTATTTGGAGTAGATTATGATTCTACCAAGGTATTCCACAATTTAGCTCCCATGATTGTCGCCGACATAAATCGAGCCTTGGGAAGGTGTCAAGTTGAAAATCATTTTTTTCAAGGTTGCAACCTCATATTACAATGGTGGATGATGAAGCATTTGGTAAAAGATTCGATAACGGTACAACCTGATCATAAAACAAGGGTGGATATGCTGGCTTCGCACGACATGTGGTTGTTTCTACACAGGTTCAAAAAGGAAGCATCTTACGAATTTTGGTTTAAGACTTTCGAGGAATTAAGAGATGACGATGTGCAATGGTCCATTAACTATCTTCGTTCAGGGAAATACACCATTCGAGGGGGCAAGTGGCCTTTCCTAGTGCTTCCCGATCTCAGGGGGACCCGACCCTACAATCCTGGCAGAGTTCTTAGGCAATTTGAGATCAAGCAGGAGGCACCATAAATAGATTCCATGCTTAGGTTTTTCATCGAATACGATGAAAGTGATCCTCCACTCAAAGACGGCATGATAAATGGATGGAGAAGAAGAAGGTGGACGGAAGTGACTTTCTATATAGAGCATGACTCTGAAGTCAGTGATACTTACAAGGAGTGGTTGAAAAAGAGTCTCGGCGGAGCATTGATTCCGGGACCAAATGTGCCCACTCGGGTTGTGGATATAGAATCCGAGCATCAAATTCGGCTCCACAGGCTACAAGATGAGTTCCAAAAAAGTGAAATCGTGCACCAGCAGATACACATGGAGGATGCTTTAACTATACGTATGTTGAGGGAAGAGTTGAAAAGAGCTAGGCAAGAAGCTGATGATGCCAGGCAATATCTAATCGATTTGGATGATAGCATGGCCTCCCAACTCGATAGTATAGGGAAAATGACTTACGACTGCAAGGCACAATTATGCGGGTGTCATATTATCATCAATAGGTATCAAATATCCCAGGAGGTAAACAAGGCAAAGAAGGCAAAGGCAGACGAAGGAGCCTCCAGTAGCTAGTTTTTCTATCTCCCCTGCGCGGGAACTTATCTTCTTTTATGTTATTTCCCTTTTACCCTAAATATTGTATCCCTTTTTCATTATCTTTTGTAGGAATTTATGCCCTTTTTTCGTATCTATATGAGTTGGGGGTTAATGGATTGACTTTGAGGAAGCATCTATTTTCTTCAAAAATCGTTAGGCCTAAACCCTTGGCTCAAAAAGGATCACCCCAGCTAGGATACGCGTTATTATAATGTTTTATGTGCTTATGTGCGTTTGTTTGGATCAAAGGCAAGTTCATCCACTATGTCCTATGGATGAATTTAGCTATGACTCAAGCAACTCTATGTGGTTATTTCCTGTCAAATATTTTGCATTACTTATCATATACGAAAACTAACACATCTGCCTTTGAGTTGTTTTACTTTACAGATAATAGAAATTACTCCGTGTTGATATAAGCTGGCAGAACATCCCTACTTCACCTGATCGAAAGCGCAAAAAATCCCATCCTCTGACCATCATTCAAAAATAACGGGAAATGACAAAGAAAGCGCACTGACTATCCGGGATGATGTGATAGCGGAACAGAATGAGATGATTGCGGAACTTGCAAGAAAGTTAGAAATGCTTCAAGAGGAAATAAATCGCACTCGAAATTTGGCTAACTTGGCCATCACCGTTAATGACCCCGCTCCAGGAGGACATGGGACTCCACTCCAAATCTTTCCCCTCAGTACACCTATTCTCAGGGATCAGCCAAATAATGTATCATCCATCTCTGCTCCTCCATTTGTCCAAAATACTAATTGTGAAAATAACCCAAACGCCTACCATTTACAAAATCCATCTGTAACCCCACAGAACCCGTCTAAATTGATGAGGAATATGAGCCACTTCGAACTAATTTCCAGATGAGGAAGTTTTGTTCGTAGGAGAAGACATTACAAAGATTTACCCCGGATAGAGGCTATTTTTTGATGGGGCGGTAAACTTCAAAGGTTCAGGAATTGGAGCAGTTTTGGTGTCAGAAATGGGCCAGCATTATCCGGTAACTGCTAAGTTACGTTTTCCATGCACCAATAACATGGCTGAATATGAGGCTTGCATTCTGGGTCTCAAATAGGCACTTGATATGGGTGTTCATGAATTGTTAGTCATTGGGGATTCAGATTTGCTGATTCACCAGGTACGGGAAGAATGGGCGGTAAAAAACCCAAGATCGCTCCTTATGTGGAATTGGTGCGAGAATTATGTGAAAGATTCAAGGAAGTTGATTTTAGGCATATCCCACGGATACAAAATGAGTTTGCTGATGCTTTGGACACTATATCTTCCATGATTCAGCACCCGGATCAGAGTTACATTGATCCTTTGGAAATAATCTTGAAGAAGCAACCCGCGCATTGTGTATACGTGGAAGAGGAGCCTGATAGAAAGCCTTGGTACTATGACATAAAAAGATATTTGGAATCTGGAATATATCCTGAAGAGGCTAGTAACAACCAAAAGAAGACAATCTGGCGTTTGGCAAAGAATTACTTTCCAAGTGGAGAAATTCTTTTTAGGAGGAATCCTGATTTAGGATTCCTAAGATGCGTCGATGTTGAGGAAGCCAATAAATTGATAAAAGAGGTACACGTTGGAATTCTTGGGCCCCATATGAATGGTTTTGTCCTTCCCAGAAAGATCCTGAGAACCGGTTACTTCTGGATGACTATGGAAAATGATTGTAGTAAGTATGTGCACAGATGTCCAAAATGTCAAATACACAGAGATCTGATTCGAATGCCTCCACACGAGCTTCACACAATGAATTCGCCTTGGCCTTTCGTAGCTTAGGGCATGGATGTCATCGGACCAATAGAGCCATTAGCGTCGAATGGGCATAGATTCATTTTGGTTTCCATTGATTATTTCACTAAGTGGGTCGAAGCGGCTTCGTACAGAGCCGTCACTAAGAAAGTGGTTGCGGATTTCATCAGGAATAACTTGATTTTCCGGTTTGGAGTACCAGAATCGATCATTACTGATAATGGGGCAAACTTGAATAGTCACTTGATGAAAGAAATTTGTGATAAGTTCAAGATTGTGCATCGCAACTCGACTGCATATCATCCCTAAATGAATGGAGCTGTAGAAGCGGCCAACAAGAATGTCAAGAAGATCTTAAGAAAGATGGTCAAAAATGATAGATCATGGCATGAGATGTTACCTTACGTTTTGCTAGGGTATCGCACAACAGTTCGAACCCCCACCGGGGTGACACCCTATTTACTTGTCTATGGGGATGAAACTGTGATACCTGCTGAAGTTGAAATACCTTCCCTAAGGATTATTCAGGAAGCTGGACTAAGTAACGAAGAATGGGTTCGTGATCGCTATGAACAACTCATGTTGATTGATGAAAAGGGAATGGTCGTTGTATGCTATGGTCAGTTGTACCAACACAGGATGGTTCGTGCCTTTAATAAAAAGGTGAGGGCTCAGGCATTTAAAGTGGGGCAACTGGTTCTCAAATGAATATTCTCTCACCAAGAAGAGTACAAGGGAAAGTTCGCTCCAAACTGGCAAGGGCCATACATAGTTCACAAGGTGCTATCTGGAGTAGCTCTGATTTTGTCTGAGATGGATGGCACGGAGTGGACCAAACCAATCAATTCTGATGCGGTTAAGAGATATTATGTTTGAAAGACATTCTAGCTTTTGTGTTTCTTTAGTTAATTTACTTGTAATCGCCTTTGTAATAATGTTGTTTTCTAGTGTGTGACTGTCTAGAGTCCCTTCCTCTTATGTACGAACTATGTTTGACCTGAATTCCCAAGAAAGGGATACGTAGGCAGCCTATGTCGGCTTCGGTCAACCCCTTAGGATAATTTATCCTTTCCTCTTATGTATAAACTACGTGATGACTTGAATTCTCAATAACAGGGATACGTAGGCGGCCTATGTTGGCTTCGGTCAACCCATTAGATTTTCTATATATGTCCCTAGCGTAGTTCTAAACTATGTTTGACCTGATTCCTACTTCAACGGGATATGTAGGCGCCCCAACGGCGCGGTCATATAACTCTAGGAAATGGAAACTGGGGAAGAATTTTCGAGAAGGAATCTCAAAAATTCACAAGAGAAGATCGACATCCAACAAAGAGAATGAAGATCAATAAAGACTTTAGATCCACTCGGATTGGAATCATCTCAAACAACTTTAAACTGGGGCAGAAATTTTGAGGAAGACCTCAAAATTTCCACCAAATGCCGGAACATATTCCAAATTCCCCAGCACCAGAGGTTAAAGTCAAGCTTTGGAAGCCACCAACTGTAACAAAGTCTGGGTAGACTCAATTTTTGGCTATGATAGAACTACTTGAAGAAACCCTCCAACAATGATCATGAGTTTTGGAAACCATCCATCGAATATAGTCAAAACCATGAGGAAGACGTTCGTTGAGCTAGTACATGACATGACTGGCAGAGATTTCCTAAAGTTTTACAGAAGTTTTCTAAATTATTTTCAAAATTTAAGACTATTTTCAAAAAATCTTACGACTCACTTATTTAGTACTTGCCTAGACATCATTTGGGATGGAGTGTCGGGGTGGAAGTTCCGATATGGTGGAATACCTAAGAGGTCGCAAAGAGAAAATCAAGGATCGAAGAAGGTCAACACGGAGTATTTTCACTCAAACTAATCATTTTCTGTAGGTGCAGGGACCAATACACAAAAATGAGAGTCTCTTTCAAAAATCCCTGAGAAAATTGGGAGCCACACCAGAGCACTAATGCTAAAGAACGGTATTTTTGGGTAGCCCTAAAAATGGGTTTAGTACCCATATATTGAAGACCTTTTGAAGTGTCCATCCCATTTCCTGAGATCATGGAGGACAAACAAAAGTGTTTTGTCTTCTTTACAAATATTGTATTTAAAATTTTTCTAAAAAACAGTCGCTAGCAAAAGCGACTTTGTGTCTACTAATCGTCTAACTTGAGTACAGGTACATGTAGAAAGCAGGACACTGATGAATGAAGCTAGGTAAAATTATTTTATCATTGCTGCAAAGGCCATTACATATCATTGCCGCAAAAGCCATTACATATCATTGCCACAAAGTCCATTGCATATCATTGCCGCAAAGGCCACTATATATCATTGCCGCAAAGGCCATTACACATCATCGCCGTAAAGGACATTGCATATCATTTCCGTAAAGGCCACTACATATCATTGCCGCAAAGGCCATTACACATCATCGCCGCAAAGTCCATTGCATATCATTTTCGCAAAGGCCATTGCATATCATTGCCCGCAAAGGCCATTGCATATCATTGCTGCAAAGGCCACTATATATCATGCCGCAAAGGCCATTACATATCATCGCCACAAAGGCCATTGCATATCATTGCCCGCAAAGGCCATTGCATATCATTGCTACAAAGGCCACTACATATCATTGCCGCAAAGGCCATTACATATCATCGTCGCAAAGGCCATTGCATATCATTTCCGCAAAGTCCATTGCATATCATTGCCGCAAAGGCCACTACATATAATTGCCGTAAAGGCCACTACATATCATTTCCGCAATGGCCATTACATATCATTGCCGCAAAGGCCATTACATATTTGTTGATGCGCTAGACACAATGCTGGTATCGAGGATATCATCATCATTCAATATCTATTGACGCACTAGACACAACGCTGGCGTCGAGGATATCATCAATATTCAATATATCTGTTGACGCGCTAGACACAACGCTGGTATCTAGGATGTCTCATCATTTTATGAATTAGCATCTGAATGTATCAAGAGCACACAATTTGAAGGGACGCCTTTAAGTCGTTATCTAAGGATGAATGATATATAAGGTTTCTTAGAAATTGACAGTTTAAGGATCATCTATAAGTCATATTATTTGAAATCGGATAATGTGGAAGATCACCTATGAGTTGATAGCCTATAGGTCATCCATAAACCATAACAGCATCCTAACCGGATAGTGTGCAAGATCGCCCAAAAGTCGATAGTTTGAAGGTTATCCATAAGTCATAACTAAATCCTTACCGGAGAATATGCAAGATTATCAAATTGATACGTCCGAGGGTTCTCTTTAAGTCGCGTCATATCCAAGATCGATTATGTGCAGGATTACCCAAAGACTAACAATTTGAGAGACTATCTATAGGTCATGTTGTATCCAAGGTCGGATGATGTGCAGGAACACCTGAAAGCTAGAGATTGGAAGGATATCTGTAAGCCATATCCTATCCAAAGTCGGATAATGTGCAGGATTACCTAAAACCTAAGAATTCAAAGGATACCTATAAGTCGCCTCATATCCAACATCAAATAATGTTCAAGATTATCCAAAGATTGACAATTTAAAGAAAATTTATAAATCAGTCATCAGCTATAACCGGAGAGGTTATCATTCCACATACAACATGTGATATAGGTAACCAAAAGGGTTGCCACACCAGCACAAGATTACACGGTTGTACGGACCGTTCTGCATAAAGTATCGCAAGTGTACAAAAGGGCTACCCCACTTTGAAGACATATTCAATCAACAAATGTCGTAATTATACAATAACCAAGAGGGTTGTTGTGTTTGTTTTTTCCAGTTATTTCATTCCAAACAGGTACATGAAGAGATGACTCCACTTTTCAGGCCGCAACTCATGTGGAGATATGGTAAAAGACTACCTACCTCTTTCGTGAATTATGTTAGCACTAACAATTTTGTTTGAGATATTATCAAGAGAATCCAAGAGGATGAAAATCTCAACTCAAACCCACAGGTAAGGAAGACTCCAAAATGGATGCAGCATAACGTGGAACTCTTTCTTAGCAGCAAAACGGGACATAATCTAGAGAGGGACGTCAAACTCTTTGGATGCGAGTTAAAGGATGATCGCCACCACCATCTAAACACACCCCTGTTAGAAGTCATGTGGGTATTTTGGGATGTTCTAAGTATCATCTTCAACTCTGGGATATTTCTTAACTCATGCCGCGGGTAACCTTCTCTTTCTTCTAAATTCGAGTGATAGGACTCCTAGAGTTTTGGAAATTATGCCCAGCTAAGTTCTTACCTATGGATATGAAGAGCTCCACATTCATAGTCAAGAGGTTACAAGCCTCTTTTCCATAACTCGATCAACTTGTTACCCATTCCGAGCCAAAGATTGTCTAAAATAAAAGACTATCTTTTCTACCGATTGAGTCAAACTACAAACAGTCTGATTCCCTGAGTCTCAGGGATATGTAGGCTGGGATCTATGTAGAAAACTCAACTGGATTCCAACCTCCCCTCTAATTCCTTTATTCCCCAGTTTCTCAGTTTAATTAAAAACTCTAAAACTGAGATAGTTGGTGAATTTTCTTGAAAATCATGCTTAAAATCAAGCTTTATGAACTAAAAGTGGCCTGAATTCTCATGAAACCTGAGATATGTAGGAAACCTGATACCGAGGTTCGGCCATAACTCCATAAACTCATGCGAAAGCCAACCTCTTTCAGATGTGAATTTGCAGTCGAATAAAAATTAGGACCTCAACCTCCCTTTGCCCAGGTTTACTTGCATCCACCCTACCCAAAGGGAGGGGGCAGTTGTTGACACCTAATTTTTGCTCTCTGCGACTAAACTTAATCCTGAGTTTCTTCAATTTATAATAAAATTGAGATATTTATTTCCTCCGAATAAGAGTTTTAAAAAGTATATTTGTACGTGATTTTGTCAATTTAAGTAGCAATTATATATTATCATGTTCAATTATGCGATATTATACAATTGGATTACTTAAATGTTTATTCTATGGAATATCGTATTTTAATTAAAGACTATTTTGAAAATAAATACACTAATTAAAATCTTGATTTGAAAATGATCTACTTCAAAAATGGTTTGTTTGGAGAAATGTTACTTAATTTTATCAAATCAAAGAAGCTCGGGATTAAACTAGTTGCTAAATTCGTTTTCAAATTTGACTCAATTTGGTCAATGTATTAAATTAGATTTAATTGAAGTTGATTTGGTTACAATTGCAATACAATTGGCCAATTAATCTTCAATTAGATCAAAATTTAAATACCATTGACTAAAGTCTTTATCAATAGGCTATTTATTAAATAGTTTAAACCTACTCCTAATTGAGGCTATGTCTTAAATAATTCCACCCTAGGCCCGATATTTTTCAACACCAACCCAACTACAAAGCAATTTTAGCCCACCACAAATCCTTCATAACCCGGCCCAATCCCCTTATCTTCTCTCTCACAACCTTGACCTAATCTCATCCCACAACAAAATAACGATGCCAACTCCAAAAATCCGAGTGGGACTGACTCCATCAGTTTCAATAACTTGACCCATCTTTGACCCCCACTCCAGCTCAACCCGTACCACGATAACCCAATTCCAAATCAAGACAACGACTAACCCATCTTTTTTTGCTTTATGGATCCGCACGAGAATGCTTAAGAATCTTCTAGAAAGAAGGTTAGGTGTCACCTCTAATGGATCAATTCCGTAAATCTCGGTAGCATTGGTAAGATTTCGTACCTATTTGGTGGCTTTCCATTGGTTATGGGAGGGAATTGTCTTGAACCAAATTCTATTGGTCCACCAATTCTGAAATTGGTACGAGCCACGGATGAAAAACTAAGGTGAGGGAGAATTCAAATTTTGAATTTCGAATATCCTATTTTGGAAAATCCTGAAAATGCCCCAATTCCATCGTTTATATAAGAAGCCAATAGGTCACTGTTTTAGAGGTTGACGGAGGGAAGGAAAAAATTCTGCGAAGAGAATTAGGGTTCAAAATTCTGAGGTTAGAAGTTCTAGGGTTCAAAAATTTCTTCAAAAGTTTTGGGCTTGAGAAGAGGGAAAATCCATCTTGAGCTAATCATTAAAAATTTTCTGTTTGAATTAAAAGTTTTGTTTTTGTATAAGTCAGAGATTAATCGGTATGTTTCGAGTTGATGACAACGACGATCTCTGGTGGTGACTAGGAGTCCAACGTTAGCTCGTTATCCCGTCTTGCTGCTCCGAAGGAGGTGAATACCCCTTACCTTTTATTTCATTATCGCATTTTCTCTGCTTCATCCCATTTTCTGATATAACCGTAGTATTGTTTACTGGGTTATGTGCTGTAGAGATCCCAAAGACCATAGGTTGTTGTTTTTACGAAAGGTGTTGAATGTATCGTTATGTTAGGATTAATCTAGGTTCGGATTGCCAGATATGTGGTTTTCTGTCATTTTTATTATTTTGGTATCATGATCTGTCGTCCATTCTTAGTGTTGCTGAGTAGTTTTTGTCCTATGCTTCACTTGGTGTATGGTTGGTAGTTGGAAGGGCTGGTTTATTACGCAAAGTCTATTGCTTTGATTGTATTCAACAATTTTAGTCGGGTGATGTTTGGCTCGTAGTCATTATCTAATTGTGTTTGTCCATTGTTATTGCTGGATTGTGGCGCCATTGTTGAGTTAGTAGCTTTGTTAGCAGGTCTACCTCTCAAGATCCTTTGGCTTCTCATATGCCAAAAGGACAATGAGCAAGGACCGAAATATACAGAAGATCCTGGATTCCTCGATGATCGTCTCGACCACTAAAAACTTATCCTTTTTAGTCATTCGAAGAGAGAGTGAGGATGAGGATAATATGCCCTGCCACACTCCCCTTTAGTTTATGAGTTATGCCTCTCTTTTGGTCTCAAAACCCCGAATTTGGGATTTCTATTTCTCCTTCAAACTCATTTTCAGTATAAAAGCATATTAGAAGGATAAATGTAGTTGTGTGGATGCTTGAACGTTGGAGTATGTTTGTAAAAATTAGTCTAATTTTCTTATCACTGCATTGTGTACGGGCTAAGGATTCCCAAGGATCTTTCTTGGTCAATAATACTAAAAAAGTAGGGATGAAGTCGTAACCTTTTCCTTCCAAAAGTATGAAGTTGTACCCATTTCATTCTCAAAATAGGATTAGGGATGGAACAACGCGATGATGCATTATGATCGATTATTTCCATCCTCAAATACCTACTGACAAAGCTTAATATTGCAGATTATTTTCCAGATTTAAATATCGTGTGTCTCATGGTCGAGCACGATTGATGTGTTATAATTGTCAGGGGTGTTGTCCTGTACTTTTGAAACTGATAGCCTTATAATTATTGTTACGACTCATAAGTTGAACTTTAGACAACTCACTTGTCCTAGGTGCTACTATTGTTTGCTTTAGGCTTCAGCTTCTTAATATTTGATTCCTAATAAAATTGGAGAACATATAAGCTCTATATCTTGAGATCCCAGCGAGTCGTCATAATCTTGTCAACATTCTGATTTTACTGTTATCTTGGTAGAGTCTTGAATAAGTTTTCCTTTATTTTATTACCCATGTTGTTTAGATTGATTGACCATGAACAACAGTATTCTGATCGTGGATAACCTTCACACGAATATATAGTAGGTTTACGTGCTAACTACCTTGCCACTCATCATATGCTATTTGGTATCAACACGTCATTTACTTTTAAATACAAATAAGGTTTACACTAAGACATCATTTACCCCAATACGTTGTTTGATTATTTGAATGTGCCCTCGTTCCTTATTATTAGCCTTTTATATATTTTTTTTAACAAGCATGAGTTAATCCACTCTATGTTTTCTTTCCCTCCGTTGATCGTGTGTTATGTATCTTATTTCCTTGATTTGATTTTTGTGTTTACCCCTTTAATTTTTCTCCTTTCTTTCTCGGTTGATCATGCTTTATTTTTTTTTGTGTATTCTTGCTTTTCATGTGAACTCGTTGGAGTCCAAACGGACCCTTTGCATTCCTCAATGGGCCAATAAGGCCTACCCGTTGAGTCAAACCTGGAAAAGAGTCTATGGTTACATAATGCGGATAAAGGATGCGAAAAAAGAAGGAATGGATTAAACCCCATTACTTGAAACGGCAAAGAGATTAAAATCTCTTTTATTTGTTTATTTACTCATTTCATTGTTGTCCTTATCTTTTTATTTGTTTGATTATCCATTCATTCGGGCCAATAATCCAAAGTTGTATTTAATACAGGTGGAGCAAGACTCGGTCCAAAGGCTCAAAAATAGTTTAGGACAAGTGAAATGGGTCGAAAGACCAACTAGACTAAGCCAGGTCTCGTTGATTTGGTCCCAATGGCTTCAATCCTTTACTTTCTCCCCCCTTCCCATTTTATGTGTTTATTTGTTTATTAGTTTTGTTTAGACTTAGTTAAAATCCCTACTAAGTCGCCTAAACCTATTTTACACAATTTTTTTTTTTAAAATCAAATCACTACTTCAACAAATTAATCTTTTCAGAAGTTAATCAAAGACGTTTTCAAACAGTCCGAATAACCGCAAGTTAGCGGACGTTTTAGGTGCCTAACACCTTCCTAAAACGTTAATAAGAACCGCTTACTTAGAATCTCTAAACTTAAATGATTTTCCTGTTTTGAATCGTTTAAGTATTTTATTAAGGTTTCTTAATTCCTTTTCAAAATTAAGTGGCGACTCTTCTCAATAAGTTAAAAATTTTCTCCGCAAAACAATACCCATGCATGTATCGTTTTATATTTATTATAATAGTTTTTTTAATGGCTGAACACGTTAGGATCCCTCCTAGATATTGCTACTTACTCCAAAATAGGAGTAGTGACTAGGAAAGATAAAGACAACAGTAATTTGGAGTTTAACTGTCGATCCACGCATCTAGGTTTTATCTAAGTAAGATGGTTAGATTTCAAGTAATAACCATAGACTCAAAAGGTAATGTCATACTCAATTTTTACCTAAGGTTAAATCAAGCACGCCATTATGGACTGTAAAAAGAATTGATTTTGTACAGAGTCGCCACCTAATTTTTAAGAAAAATAAGGAAACCTATTTATTTATTAAAATTTATGACTCGGGTTTTAATCTACGAAACCAGTTTAGATTATAGGTAAGGGTTCAAATTATTCCAAAGGTAAGGGATTAGGCATCCTTCAGAATCCACAAATGTGGTTCCCGGCCAGACTTAGGTTTATTAAAAGACGGAGAAAACAACCAATGTGTATACATACAAATATAAAATGTGTATTAAAATGATGTAAATAATTTATATTTAAAGAATGTATAAATTACATATATTTTAGTAAAAATATGTATAAAAGTATATAAAGATATGTAAATAAAAGTATATATAAGAATGTATATGAAAAGAAAGGTAAAGATTGAAGAAAGAAAAATATATTTTAAAGAAAAAAGATTACATAATGTTTTTAGTGTAAAAAGTGTGAGTTATTTGATTAAATATCTAAATTTATTTAATATAAATATTAACGCCTAAATTTGCATAATGTGTGATGAGAATCGCGTAAATAAACAATATCCAGCCCAACATCCCCAGAAATAAAATTTTCACTATGATACTATTTGTACAAGTATAAGAATATAAAATATAGCACAAAATTTAAAGTATTCTTTGAAGGCCATTCCCCACGAGTATCTTCAATTACCTGTATAAACACCTATAATAAAAATGTTAGTAACAAATAAATAATTATCAAAATAAATTGAAAAGGTATGTGTGTATATATGTATTTAAAAATATAATTTTTGTTAAAAAAAATGGGCTCAGATAAAGTTTTGAAATATTATAAGGATTTCTTCGTCGCTCGAATTATTTATTTTTATTATGAATTTGTGTTCGTAAAGTCCGTCTTTTTATTTGTGGTGGCCTAAAAAATCGATGGTAATTTTTTCATTGGCCAACTAGTGTTGTATCTGTTCATTATCAGTATTTCTTACAAAGGGTAATCACCCAACAATATTAAAAAAAGGCAAGATAATCCATGAAAACAATACAATTTCCACAAAGACACAACAGAGCAACACCATTAACAATTAGAACAAGCAATGAAATTGGGACAGTGAAAAAAATTATCCGAAAAAAGCACACTAAATCATCAAAATAGCCCGACAAATTTTCAAAAAACATACAGGAGGAGACTAAAATATGTTCAAACGTATATGAAAAATTATGAAAGAGCAAAAATACGCTGTCAATTTTAATGGAGATTTGTCAGGAAAATCTACCTCCGGCTAGATTCATATGGATAACATAGCAAAAATAAAATAAACTAGCAACTTCATTCAACCAAGAAAAGGCATTGGTATTGCTTCAATAGATATTGCCGGAGCAACGCTAAGAGGGATATAAATCCAGCCAGATCTGGCCATTACCGGTGGACAGTAGCGATGGTGGTGCGTCAGAGCTCACCGGCCATCACTTTTGGTGAGCCAGTGGTGTAAAAGAGCGGTGAAGGAGGAGGGGGAAAGATAGAGAAGGGGCGGAAGTGATGGTGGTGTTCCATCGTCACTCGCCGGTCATCAACTCCAGTGAGAAAAAGAGGAATAAGGAGAAGGGTATAGAGAAGAAAGAGGAGGGCGTTTGGTGGTGATAATGGTGAAAATCACCAGAGCTCCAATGGTGGTGGGGGTGGCAGTAAGGGGAGAAAAGGGCGTGAGAGAGATGAGAGGAAAAAATGTATGAGAGGATCTGATATTTTTTTTATGTGTGTGTTTAATGTGTATGTGCGTGTGAATATGTTTTGTTAAAAATAATTAAACCCCTCCCCCTTTTTATAATATAAATTGCCCTTCCTTATTATCCAAAAAAATAAAAAAGATGACCCTCTTGTCTCCTCAAAACACATTTTTGTTCAAAAGTTATTAATCGATGAATTTTTCATCCTTTTAACTAACGTGCAAAGATTATTTATTCAACGGATGAAAACCTCCACCCGTAAATTCAAATGTCACCTTTTTTAAAGGTGATGATACCTTGACTTGATTGATTTATTGCTCTGTATATTAAAATAAACAAGTGAACATTATCATTCACAGACTGTATTAAATAATGTATAAAAATATGAATGTCAATGTATAATTACAGAAAAATGCAAACAATAAATATAATATAATTATCTTTAAAAAAAATATTACGTTATAAACAATTAAAATTACAATATGTAAAAAAAATTATAGTGCTATGTTATGTACATATGTAGATGACTATGCAAAATGTATTAAAACAATAGTAAACGAAATTAATGATAATTTAAAAATATGATAATAAATTGAAAAAGAAAATCCAAAAAATACGGATTATCAATAATTTATTAAAAATAAAAAAAATGTGTAAAAATTATACTTTGTTCCCTTTAACAATCAGAAAGCCTGAAAGCGTTAATTTTAGGCACGGAGAGTCAAAATTGGGTATCAACAGGTAATAGTTAACTGGCATCAAGATAAGGGTTAGTAAGGTAATATCCTGAGACTCAAAAGGTAAAGGGTAAAATCCTTCTGCTCGTCCAAAAGATTGTAGAAAGTACGTAACTTATCAATTCTGCGCACAAAGTATCGGGTTTGTCCAGTAAAGCACGATAAGCCTATGGAGCTGAGAAGACAGGGGGAACACAATCCTAGTGTTCACCTACGACTGATTACAACCAAAGTTAATATAGTTACTTTCTCGAGAATACTACACAAAACCCCCCAATTACTTTTCTAGTTCTGCCTGTTGACTACAACTACTGAGAGCCATGATTCCACGTGTTCCCTTGAGATTCGACCCCATCCTTTATTAGATTACTATATTTTGAAAGCGACCGTATTATCTTCTAAGAGGAGGTATAGTTGGGACATCATCAGGACTCAAGACATCAGATTCTGGTATCCTCACTCCTCAAACTTTGATTTAGTTGGTTATTCAAATATTGATTTTGCAGGTGACAAAAGTGATAGAAAGAGCATGGGTGAAACGTGTCAAATTCTTGGTGATGCCCTAGTTTCATGGCACAACAAGAAACAAACTTCAGTTTCTCTATCAACTACCAAAGCAGAATACATATCTATTGGGAATTATGGTACTCAAATCTTATGGATCATGCATCGACTGCTTGATTTTAATTTAACATCTGAGTATATACCAATTATGTGTGATAATACTAGTACTATTAGTATGTCAAAATACACGATGCATCATTCTAGGGACAAACATATAAACACTAAGCATGATTTCATTCGTGATCATGAAGAGAGTGGAGATTTTTCTTTACAATTTGTTGATTCATACAATCAGTTCGCTGATATTTTTACAAAACCCTTGCTTGAAGAAAGATTTTGTTTTTTAAGGAAAAATTTAGGTGTATTATGTATTAATGACCTTTTAAATGTTTAAACCATTTATTACGGTGTAATAATCTTTTACACAATCCTTTGCCCATATGTGTTTACCCTCTAACTTACGTCCTTTACTTTCCCATCTAACCATTTCCCCCTTTTACTTTCTCTTCCCTCATTATTACCATCTTTTCACCTTTTTAACTTTCTAATGTAGCCTTTTTTGCCTCTATCATCACCTCAGTTCACTACACCCATTTTATCTTTCATCCCTTTATTTTCTCTCTCTCTCTTTTTATACCCATCTCTTTCTATCGCTTCCATCCATGACTAGAACCCACTCAATGACAAACCTCTCTAAACCCTCTCTGGATCGTCTATCTGACAACTTAGACCTTTTCTAATCTCTGGGTCCTACGATGAAGCCTCCTCTCACTCTATTCAGTCAACTATCCAAAGAAAATGATCCACCATCAGACCTAACTCCCCCTCTAAGAAAAGTCATCCCTTTCCTCTGGACTCTCTACCTCCGGAGCATATGCATAAATTTTAGACTTGCACTCAAAGAGAAAAGTTCATCACCTTTAGAAGTTGCTCCATTGTGCCCAAAAGAATTATCAATCTTTCTCAGTTAAAGGAGTCCCATTGCAATGTAAGTGCCTTCTTTAAAGCCCATGATCTACCTATGGTCTTTCGTCTATGAGGTTTTGAAGTTTTTGAAGATCCTGCTTTTACGTTCTATGCAAACCTTTACCTGTCCCAAGATAGTGGTGAATTGGAAACCCTAGTACTGGGAACAAGAATCATTCTTAAAGATTTCTTATTTGAAAAAGTTTTTGACACCAAGTTTTCTAAAGTCAGTCCTTTTATGAATGGCTCTTGGCCTAATAATTTTAAAGTCAATTTTAAAGAAGCAAAGAAAGTTGTTTCAGACCTCGACGTGAATACTTCTAACGTTGGTCCTCTATCCCTCATTTTTAAGTATAGAATTCTGTCTCATATCATTGCTACCACTTTGATCCCTCGAAAGGGTTATCTTAGCAAGGTAACTTGCCGAGATGTGTTCGGGCTTTACTATTTGGTTAAAAGAAACAAAATCAATTGGGCTGCCTGGATTCACAAATACATGTTAGAAACTGCTGTCGATTCTCTGGCCACATCCAGCTTTCCCTATGGACGGCTTATCACCAGAATCCTTCTTCACTATGAAATTGATCTCTCTGTTTACCCCGTGGTAGAAATTTTGGCCACCTATGACTCCAAAATATTTGTGAGTATGGGATATGTCCTTGTTGATAATGAATGATGCAAGAAGAAAGTTGCTAAATCTCGGCCTGATACTCCCAAGGTAAGAAAATCCTTGTCTAACCGTGTGCTTTCTACAAAAATTGAGGAGCTTAAACACCTGCTCAAGGGTATTGAGGAAGGGCTAGTGAGTCTTCAGGATTCGACTGCTATGTTACTACATCTGAGTAAGGAAACGAGCACTGACATGGGCAAGGTGCGATTTTCACTTGATAGTATCAAATAGGAAGGTGTGAAGCTGCTCAACAGATTGTTTGTAAAGGTGGACACCATCAAAACCAAGACTTTCTCCTCTAACAATGAGCTCGCAATCTCTGTCCAGATCTCTTATTCAAGCTTTACCAAAAATTTTTAAAAATCATATAATTGGTTCTACACTAATATGAACAACACCTTAACCTACTTCCTAGCCAAGCATTGAATTTCTAGACTTTTCATTCAAAAGGGGTCTATCCCTTTCCGTGTTTGGGGGTTGTATGATGATATTTCCTAACTTGTCCAACTACTTTTCTATTTTTGTTGTTATGTTTTTTTGAATTTTGCATGGTTATCCTGTGTGTGCATATATCTTCTATATATATATTGTGTGTGTCATTCTTGTGCTTTGTTCTTTTTTATTATTTCAAGTGGGGAGAAAGAATCACATCAGAGGAGGCTACAACTGTAATACTACGAGAATCCCAACCGATAGTAGAACCATGCTTCAAGCTCATGAGAAATAAATTTTACTGATTTGGTAGTTTTATGATCAAGTTTGATGTATATTAATACCTTAAATACGTCCTAGCTATTAGCGAATCAAAATATCCCTTACCGATTGAACTCTTGAGAAGGATTTTGGTATAGTAAAATTTAAATGCGCATATATTTTTTATACTATGAATTTTTGAGCTCATGACCCATTAACAGATACATATTTGAATTAACTATCCAACGATATTAATTTTTACAAAATCCAGTATCGGAGTAAAAAGTTATGGCTGTTTTACTGAGACTTGTCCGAGCTGACCAGGAGCGATAGGCAAGCTGACAGACCATCAAGTAAGCGATGGACCGTCACTTTGGCCATTGCAACAGAAGCAGTAAGGCCATTTTATGGCCAAAAAATGATGGTTGGAGTGACGGTCCGTCACTCAGACCATCAGTTTTTTCCGTAATAGCGTTGAAACGCCGTTTTAAAGGGATTTTTGGGTCTTTTTCCACCCTATTTAACACCCAATCACGTCAAATCAAATAACATAACTCCTCATTCACCCATAACATCAAAATTAGGGTTTCTTTCAAGATCAAAACCCAAGAACAAGATTCAAATCCTTCTTCAAGAAACTAAAAAATTCAAGTTCTTCAAGTTCAAGAACCATCAAGAAAACATCAAGATCCGTGTTTCCCAATGCAAGAACGTTCAAGAAAATTTAGTTATCTTTCAAGATTCAAGATTTTGAGGTATGTTAGATGTTGATTCTTGGGCCCGTTCCACCCAAGAAGTTCAAGAATCCTTTTCTAAATTCAAAGATTATAATTTTGTGAGATTTTTATGATTTATGTGAATCAAAGTTCCTTTTCATGTTATTGTTGAGTTGTAATTCATGCTTTTGAATACAAGTTAAAAGTCTTGATCTTGATATGGGTTGAATTGCATCATGTCCATGTTAAATCCCTAAATTTTGCAAGTTGGTTGGTGTAATCATGATACTTGGGTGTAGTATTTGTTGTATAACTAAAGCATGCTCCCCACATGTTTGACAAAATACTTATGTGAAGGAAATAGAGTCAATATAGCATGGTTAGCAAGAAATCCCCAATTATGTATAAGTTCATGTAAGCCAAGTGTTTGTTGAAAAGCCTTATTGAATGATTTAAGATATGTTGTATGCATTCCTATTCACGTGTATTCCTTATTGAGTGAACTTTGAGATATTGGTATGTTCTACCTATACCATTACATGTACATGATATTCAAGTGATTGGCGAGATGTCGCATTTATTATGTTGTGGATGATAACCTATTGTCATGTACGAGTTGTCCTGTTTTATTATATTTATGTTATCGAGTCCTGGGGGTATTTAATACTCGAAATTTAGGTGCTTGTCTAGAGTTGAGTTAGTCTCAAGATAATCTCAGTCGTGCTATGCTTAGTAGAATTCAGACGATTACAGAACTTAAGGAAATTCAGTAATCTCAGTATAAGTGCAATACAGTCTCAGTATCAGTCTAATCTGACTTAGTATTCAGTTTCAACTCAACAGTATTCAGAAGTAATCAGTATTTAGTAGTACTCAATAGTGTTTAGTATTCAGCTTAGACTTCAGTGAGACTCAGTAGGCTAACAAAAATTCATTAGCATTTATCCAGATAGTAGAATCCAAGTGGCATTCTGTCAAATAAAGAAACCAAGTGAACTCAGTCAGATCAGTCAAGAAATATGAACAGTAACAGATTCAGCTCAGTCTAAGTTCAGTTAAAAACCAGTTCAGAGTCCTTCAGTTGTGAGTAGGAACTAGCACCGAGTGAGTGCAGGGATGAAGGCTTCCCCGTTAGAGAGGTAGAGTCGTTAGTAACAGTCCCTGAACTCCAGAACTACGTAGCCAGCGCAGGACCAGGAGTCACCCATTAGATTAAGGCTTGACTATCATACTGCATTTGGCTTGACTTCCTGTTCAGGTTCACCCATTAGAGAGACTTGACCATAGTAGATGTCTTTACACGTGGCACTATATTGACACCCTTCCAGCTGGGGTTAGCACTAGTTCAGATTTGGGGCATGTCGGTTAAGTGAGAACTCCCACAGTTGCAGTTTCAGTAGCAGTCTTTAGAACTAAAAAATCAGGACTGTCAGATATAATCACCTATCTCATTAAGGAACTTAGATAGTTCTATAGATTCATGGACCACCCTCTAGATAGGCCTGGTCTCACATAAAGTTAATCAGTATCAGTACTAATAGATCTAGACATCACCCGTTAGATAGGCCTGATCTCAAACTCAGTCCATCATTTGTATTATTAAAAGATTCAGAGTTCTTCTGCTAGATAGGTATGATCTCAAATACAATCATTCCTTACCATTATTAGTAGATTCAGCGATCATCCGTTAGAGAGGTTTGATCTCAGATTTAGTCAGTCGATAGTAGCAAGCTCAGAACTCAGTTATTGATATGAGTAGATTCAGTTATTTAGTATTTCAAAGTTAGTAAACTCATATATCAGTATTAGTAGACCCAATCATCAGTAAGTCAGTATTCAAAAATCAGTATTCAGAGTTCGTATTCAGTATTACTGCGATTCTAGTTTTGGGTTGTGCGTTCATGCATATATCTTCATTCAGTATTCTCATGATATTCAGTTAAGTAATGTTCATGCATAATCCCTTGCATTCAGCCTTACCTCATCTAGCATACCAGTATATTCAAAGTATTGACGCATACTTTCCTATGCTATGATTTCTTATAGCATAGGTTCAGACGTACGGGATCCAGAGAACCCATAGCCATCCAGACTCAATCAGCAGCAGTAGACGTAGCAGTGAGTCCTCTTCATTCGAGGATGATCCATATTTTATTATATGATTAGATTCATTTTATTTTTAGCAGATGGAGTTAGTTGGGGACATGTCCTATCAACTCCACAGTTCAGACAATTTAGAGGCTTTTCGAACAGATGTATGAATATTCAATTTTCAATTTTGAGTATTTTAGATATTTTGAACCTTATGGATAGTTTTCACCAGTTTTCCAAATTTATTTCAGTATATTATGCATTGCTCAGTTACAAGTACTAGCAGAGGTTTAGCTTGTGGTCCTTCGGGATCATGAGCACCGTGTGATGTTCCGGTTCTAGAAAATTGGTGCATTACAAACTTGGTATCAGAGCCTAAGGTTCAATAGTATCCTAGGAAGTCTAATAAGCCGTATCTAGTAGAGTCTTGTACATGGGTGTGTTGCGCGCCACACTAATGTACAAGAGGCTATAAGATGTTTTAGGAACAGTTTCCCTTCTTCCAGTATTCACATTGTGCAAGTGAGCATGAGCTCGAGTTGAACTCTCAGTCTAATCGATTTCCTCCTTTTATTTATAGAATATGCCTCCTCGCAGAGTTAATGCCCGTAGGGTTGATAACCCGTCACCTCAGCCCGTAGATCCTCTGAATGAGAATGTGTCACATGCAGAGTTTCGAGCAGCTTTTCAGGCGTTAGCCCAAGCTATGACGACTAATGTTCAGGGGAATCGTCAGGTTGCATCCCCACCTTAGAAAGATGGGGATTCAGCCGCAGCAAGGATAAAAAATTTCAAGTAGAATAAACCCGCCAAAATTCTTTGGGACAGTAGAAGGTGAGGACCCACAACTTTATCTTGAGGAGGTAAAGGAGATCACCTAGATTATGGATGTATCTGAGGAGGAGAGTGTTGAGTTAGCATCCTATAGGCTGAAGGATATTGCTTATGATTGGGTAGTGATGTAGAAGAAGAGTAGAGAGGAGGATGCAATTCCCATGACTTGGCAGGAGTTTTAGGATGCATTTCTAGATAAGTTTTCCCACTAGAGATGAGAGAAGCTAAGGTAGAAGAGTTTATGAACCTAAGACAAAGCTCCATGATAGTGAAGAAGTATTTTCTTCAACCAGTTAGCTAAGTATGCTCCTGACTTGATAGTTGACCCTAGACCTAGCATGAGTAAGTTTGTGATTGGTGTATCTGGGTTGGTGTTGAAGGAGTGTAGAACTGCTATGCTCAATAGAGACATGGATCTTGCTAGGTTAATAATGCATGCTCAGCAGATAGAGGAAGATAAATCTAAGGAGAGAGAGAGATCTAATAAGAGATCCAGAGAAAGTAGTTATAACTTTTCTCAGCCTGGGTCACAGGGTGGTAGTCGTTCTTAGCATAGCCAGAAATTTTTAGTCCCAGCTCCATCCTCAGCTAGTGTACCCGAACCAAAGTTTGGGGATGTCAGTCAGGATGGGGCGTCAGGCTCCAAAACCCAGAGTAGTGCAAGCAGTGTTCGTACCTATCTATTTTATGGAGAATGTGGCAAGAATCACCTAGGTGTGTGCAGATCTAACAGTCAGGTATGTTTTGGATGTGGTAAGCCAGGCCACAGAATGCGAGAATGTAGAGTGCTAGATCAGAGGGGTAGAGAATTGGGTCAGCAGGGTGACACTTCCAATGCCAATAGTGGTCAGCATCAGAACAGACTCTATGCGCTTTAGACTCACCATGATCAGGAAAGGTTCCCTGATATAGATTTGGGTACGTTATGAGTCCTTCATATTTATGATATGCAACCTTAAATCCTTTGCTCCCATTTTGAGCTTAAGTTTTCCGCATGAGTTAGTTAGTAGAGCCAGCAAGTCAGATTAGCAGTCAAACAGTCAGATCCGTGTAGTTTGTTTTCTCATCTTTCCATCTAGTCATGCTATTAGAAATCTCAGGAAGATAACTATTCCAAGGTAGAAAGTCCTAGTAGTTGCAAGATAAGTTCAGTTCATGAGTCATGCATTAGTTTTAGCTCTCCGAGGTTTAGTTATGATCCAATCCGTAGATGCCCTATGCATTGCCCCAGTATATCAGTAAAGTAAGCATTCTTAGAGGGGGATAGATTCCCAAGAAGGAGATACCCTATAACTCCCCGATGTTTTCCATTCATTAAACCCATTCAGTTTCATGCTCAGATCCTCATTACAAGCTTTGCATCAGATATCATTACATAGTCAGTCATGCTTTCAAGAGACAGTTTAGTTAGACATTTATGCATTAGATATGCATGTTCAGTAGAAGAAGCTCAGCTTATCAGAAATTTCAGAAAGGTTTTCATGAAAATAACTCAGTCACGCATCCATGCATCAGATATGCATGTTCAGTATAAGAACTCAAAATATTAGTAGTTTCAGTCGTATAGTCATGTTTTATATGCTCATGTCCAGTAATTAAGTTCAGCCTGCTAGTATTCTCAGCCTAACCAACCTCATTCGAGGACGAATGTTCCTAAGAGAGAGATATTATAATACCCCGAGAATCCCAACTGATAGTAGAACCATGCTTCAAGCTCGTGAGAAATAAATCTTAGTGATTTGGTAGTTTTATGATCAAGTTTGATGTATATTAATGCCTTAAATACGTCCTAGCTATTAGACGAATCAAAACATCCCTTACCGATTGAATTCTTGAGAAGGATTTTGGTATAGTCAACTTCAAATGAGCATATATTTTGTTATACTATGAATTTTTATCTCATGACTCACCAACATATATATAATTTAATTAGATTTCCAATGATACTAATTTTATCAAAATCTGGTATCGGAGTAAGAAGTTATGGCCGTTTTACTGTGACCTGTCCGAGCTGCATAGGAGCGAAGGCTATTTTCTAGCCCAAAAATGACAGTTGGAGTGACGGTCAGTCACTAGAATGGAGGTCCGTCACTCAGACCGCCAGTTTTTTCCGTAACAGTGTTGAAACGCCGTTTTAAAGGGATTTTTGGGTCCTTTTCCACCCTATTTAACACCCAATCACGTCAAATAAAATCACATAACTCCTCATTCACCCATAACATAAAAACTAGAGTTTATTTCAAGATCAAAACTCAAGAACAAGATTCAAACCCTTCTTCAAGAAACTAAGAAATTCAAGTTCTTCAAGTTCAAGAACCATCAAGAAAACATCAAGATCTGTGTTTCCCAATCCAAGAACGTTCAATAAAAATTAGTTATCTTTCAAGATTCAAGCTTTTGAGTTATGATATATGTTGATTCTTGGGCCCCTTCCACCCAAGAAGTTCAAGAATCCTTTTCTAAATTCAAAGATTATAATTTTGTGAGATTTTCCTGATTTATGTGAATCAAAGTTTTGTTCATGTTATTGTTGAGTTGTAATTCATGCTTTTGAATACAAGTTGCAAGTCTTGATCTTGATATGGGTTGAATTGCATCATGTCCATGTTAAATCCCTAAATTTTGCAAGTTGGTTGGTGTAATCATGATACTTGGGTGTAATATTTGTTGTAAAACTAAAGCATGCTCCCTACATGTTTGACAAAATGCTTATGTGAAGGAAATAGAGTCAATATAGCATGGTTAGCAAGAAATCCCCAATTATGTATAAGTTCATGTAAGCCAAGTGTTTGTTGAAAAACCTTATTGAATGATTTATGATATGTTGTATGCATTCTCATTCACGTGTATTCCTTATTGAGTGAACTTTGAGATATTGGTATGCACTTCTTATACCATTACATGTTCATGATATTCAAGTGATTGGCGAGATGTCGCACTGATTATGTTGCGGATGATAGACTATTGTCATGTCATGTACGAGTTGTCCTGTTTTATGATATTTATGTTATCAAGTCCTGGGGATATTTAATACCCAAAATTTAGATGCTTGTCTAGAGCTAAGTCAGTAACAAGATAATCTCAGTCGTTCTATGCTCACGAGAATTCAGACGGTGACAGAACTTAAGAAAATTCAGTGATCTCAGTATAAGTGCAATCCAGTCTCAGTATCAGTCTAATCCGACTTAGTATTTAGTTCTGACTCAACTGTATTTAGAAGTAATCAGTATTAGTTGTACTCAGTAATATTCAGTATTCAACTTAGACTTCAGTAAGACTCGGTAGGCTAACAAGAATTCAGTCGTATTTAGCCAGATAGTAGAATCCAAGTGTCATTCCGTCAGATAACGGAACCAAGTGAACTTGGTCAGATCAGTCAAGAAATATAAACAGTAATAGATTAAGCTCAGTCTAAGTTCAGTTCAGAACCAGTTTAGAGTTCTTCAGTTTTGAGTAGGAACTAGCACCGAGCGAATGCAGGGATGATGGCTTCCCCGTTGGAGAGGTAGAGTCGTTAGTAACAGTCCCTGAACTCCAGAACTGCATAACCAGAGCAGGACCAGGATTCACCCATTAGATTAAGGCTTGACTATCATACTGCCTTTAGCTTGACTTCCTGTTTAGGGTCACCCGTTAGAGAGGCTTGACCATAGTAGAGGTCTTTACCCGTGGCATGGTATTGACACCCTTCCAGCTGGAGTTATAGGTTGGACCCCACTAGTTCAGATTTGGGGAATGTCGGTTAAGTGAGAATACCCACAGTTGCAGTTTCAGTATCAGTCTTCAGAGTAGAACTCAAAAATCAGGACTGTCAGATACAGTCACCTATCTCAGTTAGAAACTTAGATAGTTCCATAGATTTATGGACCAACCACTAGATAGGCCTGGTCTCACATAAAGTTAATCAGTATCAGTACTAATAGATCCAGAGATCACCCGTTAGATAGGCCTGATCTCAAACTCAGTCCATCATTTTTATTATTAAAAGATTTAGAGATATTCTGATAGATAGGTATGATCTCAGATACAATTATTCCTTACCATTATTAGTAGATTCATAGATCATCTGTTAGAGAGGTTTTATCTCAGATTTAGTCAGTCAAGAATAGCAAGCTCAGAACTCAGTTATTGATATAAGTAGATTCAGTTATTCAGTATTCCAAAGTTAGTAAACTCAGATATCAGTATTAGTAGACCCAGTTTTGGGTTGTGCGTTCATGCATATATCTCCATTCAGTATTCTCATGTTATTCAGTTAAGTAATATTCATGCATAAGACCTTGCATTCAGCCTTACCTTATCTAGCATACCAATATATTCAAAGTACTGATGCATACTTTCCTGCGCTATGGTGTCTTATACCATAGGTTCAGACATATGGGATCCAGAGCACCCATAACCGTCCAAACTCAGTCAGCAGCAGTAGACGTAGCAGTGAGTCCTCTTCATTCGAGGATTATCCATATTTTATTATTGTATTAGATTCGGTTTATTTTCAGTAGATGGATTTAGCTGGGGACATGTCCTATCAACTCCACAGTTCAGACAGTTTAGAGGCTTTTCGGACAGATGTATCAATATTCAATTTTCAGATTTGAGTATTGTAGACGTTTTGAACCTTATGGCAAGTTTCCTCCAGTTTTCCATATTTATTTTAATATATTATGCAGTGCTCAGTTACAGGTACCAGCAGAGGGTTATCTTGTGGTCCTTCGGGATCATGAGCACCGTGTGGCATTTCGATTCCAAAAAATTGGGGCGTTACAACAACTAAGGGGGAGCTAGTCGACTACATTAGCAAGGAAGTCAACTAATGTTTAACATTTGTCATTATCAAAAAGGGGGAGATTATTAACCTTCTATATTAGAGTTTTATATTTTATTAATGACAAACTAATAATTGACAACATGTAGGATACTCTACAAGGCTAAGGATAAAATGAAGATACAAAAGATTTTGAAAGGAATCAATATATGAAAGAATATTTCACGCAAGACAACTTGTATCCACTCACAGAGGAGCCGATGCTGAACATGGAATTGTTTCAATCAAAGATCTTACTGGATCCCTCAGTATAAAGAAGCTGACTGAAGATCAATCATAACAACATCTTTCACGGCAAGGCAAAAGGAAAGAAGATTACACTTTGTACATGAACATATCTGATATGGACATGTATGGCTATGAGAAAGAAAGGTTGCACCACGTATGGATATATTTGATATGGACATACAACATGGTACAATCCCTAAATCAAGGAAACAATTCAAATCCTTGATTGAGATAAAATCCCTTGGGTTTCCTTATAAATAAAAGAAGCTGAAGCAGCTGAAGGATATAAAAGAAAGAGACTGAAGACCAAAGAAGACACACAACTTCATGGAAAATCTTAGCGTGTCTAAATCTTAGTTTTGATAATTACAAAAGAAAAACCGAGTCAACTTAGTTATACCAGTTGAGGTTGTGTCACAAGATCTGAATATCAAAAAATGCTTCAGAACTTATTTTTCCACATCTGTAGGTACCACATTGGTGTTTCGAACCAAGATAAATCATTGTATCTTCACTTTATATAGTTAGGTACTTATCTTCCTAGTTAATCTTAACTATATTCTGTTTAAGTATATCTGTTTCCAGGTGAGTCAACTGTTTAGCTTGGCCAGCCGACTTAAGAAAATTTCAATTCACCCCTCCCCATCTTGATTTTCATCTGGACCTCCTAAATAGTACTCCCTTCGTTTAAAAAAGAATGACCTACTTTCCTTTTTAGTTCGTTTCAAAAAGAATGACCCTTTCCTTTTTTGATAATACTTTAATTTTAACTTTCCACATGGCATATTTAGGACCACAAGATTAAAGGATATTTTGGTACATTTGATACAACTTTAATTTAAGGCCACAAGATTCAAAAGTCTTCTTTATTTTCTTAAATATTGTGCCAAGTCAAAGTAGGTCATTCTTTTTTAAACGGAGGGAGTATTGTATTATATTATTTCTGTACCTGCAAAATTAAAAATAATGTTAGAAAAAATATTCAACCACTTAATTTCCTTCTCCAAATATTTGTTCAACCCTCATTTCATTGTTGCTCCTCAACATTTTGATTTTTATTATTTCTGTAAAAACAACCTAAGGCACTTCTGAAATTTCATCTAAAATCTTCTTTAGGGTTATTGAGTTAGTCTCTAGCGTCACTAGTAACAGATTATTGGTGATCCAGTGTTCTTAGCCTATTTTTAGAGCTAAAGTTTCAGCAATTAAAATAGAACAGTGATAAATCCTTCTAGTTTCAGCATATACAATTTCCTCCTCCATTTCTAATACAAAAAGCAAAAGAACTTTTCTCAAGGTTTCCTCTACAGTCCCCATCACTATTACACTTATAAGATCCCAATGCTGGACAATTCTATCTAATTATTAAACAAGAAATCAGATGAGTGTAATCTTCAAACAGTCTCACCATCAAAGGTCATGTATTAGGAATGTCTTCCAACCAAGAAAATCTATTTTTAACAAACAAATACAAATTTCTAGTAGCCTACATATTCATCACATGCCTTAAAATATCTCCCATGCTTTATGATGTTTTTTCTTTTTCATATTTGTCATAGAATAAATGTTGAAACTATCTTAAATAAAAGCTTTAACTTATCCACATAATCAGCACTCCACCATTTGTCATTGATGTGTTTCACGTGAAGAAAAATGCCTGTTCCTGCAAAATATCTCTGTAATTCAGTAAAGTTAGGACAAGTAAAAAAAAGGATGATCAAAGGTCTTTTCTACATTGTTGACATAGCAACAACCTTCAACCTCATCAACAATAGTCATCTTTACCAGAACATTCCCAATAGGAATTCATTGTTTCCACAGCCTCCAAGGAAGTAAAGGAACTTTGAAGGCAATTTCTTTTTTTCAAATATTCCTAATCACCTCTTGGGGTTCTCTTCTATGCCTAGTTAAGTCCCAAGAACTAGTCACAGAGAACTTTCCATTACTAGTCAACATCCATCAAGGCATATCCTACTCTTCAGTCTCAGTTACCACTTCAATAATCTCTTCACATAATGGCAAAATTTTTCATTGAACTATTTCAAGATTAAATTTTGATTCCATTCATCCTAATTTATAAGTTGTTTTACCTCATCTCAAATAGTTTATGGAGATTATAATCACACATTTAGGAGGTATAGTTGTTGATAAAAGGTAAACAGGCATACTTAGAAGAACATGATTGTTTAGTAGATTTTTTTCACAAAAAGACAGTAATTTACCTTTTCAAACTTGTAACTTGTAACTTGTTCTACACTTTCTTCATAAGTTGTGTAAAGTATACTTTTCTCCTCCTTGTATTTTCAATAGGACATCCTAAATACATCAAAGAAAATTTGCCTCTAACAAAGCCTGTATATGAAAAAAAAAAAAAAAAGGTACATGAATTAATGGTATGTACATAAAACTAATTATTATATATATATATATATGTTTTAAAAAATTCTTAAAATATTATATTCAGGGAGTCATGCTATAAGAAGGTTAAGCGCTGCTCTTGATTGGGTATTCTAGAAATTCTAAGCCAAATTCAAGACATAAAAAATCTTTGATGAAAATATTATAAGTTTTGAAGCTTATGAGTTTGGGCAAATGACTCTAACAATAGCTCTTTTGAGCTATTGGACCTAAATTTATATATATATATATATATATATATATATATAAATTTATGATGAATTTTATGAGACAAATACTGAATTGAGGTCTAAGGTATCAAAGACAAATACTGAATTGAGGTCAAAGGTATCAAATTCATTCAAATTTGTGATCAGAACAGGCAAAGTCTCGATAAAAAAATATCAACCATATTTATTTTGTAAAGTTATGCACATTGTACTCCTTATTACTTTTGTTGATTAGTTGTACTTTTCCCCCATAATTCAACATATATTTCATGCAAATTTGTTTGGGTTACATTCTCTTCTTACATTATGCATCTTAATCTCTACATATTCATCGTTTTATTCTCAGCTTAGGTATTACGTGTATATATAAAAAAAAAAGATTTTCTTTAAAGACAACATTTTATTTATGATTAAGTAGTAAGAAGTGTTGAAAAAATAAATAATCCCACTCAGGATGATATCCATGATAAATAGCAATAACAAGGGAGAGTAACAACGATATCAAATATTATAACGGGATAAATATAATATCCAAATGGAGTAATACAATAACACTGATGTCAACTTGGTAGTGTCAAAACACTACTACTCTTATAAATCAAGCACCACTCTTTTATTTCACATAATTCACTACAATATTACTCCCACACTATTTTCTCACATGCTGTAGAACATCTGTGGATTGCTCTCTTTTCTCTCAATTGCTCTCTTTATTTTGGTGTGTTTCAAACTGAAATAGAAGTCATCTATTTATAGATGAACTTGACAAACCTTTGCGATACCAATTTTCAAATCATGTTGCAACACCAGTTTTTAAATTCATGTCACCACATCAAGCATGTTGCAACACTAATTTTTTTATTTAATTATTTTGAATCCCACAAATCTCTCCCTTAATTTTAATTTTTTCTTCATTCTAAGACTTGAACTCAATCTCTGAAAGTCTTCACACTTGAGAGGCTTTATGAAAATATCTGCAACTTGATCATGAAATTTCACATACTTGAGTTCTACCTTTTCATGAGCATTATTCTTTGCCTTGTATATCCATTTGACTCCAATTGCTAGATGATCTTTATGAAGAGTTGTTAACTCCCAAGTGTTCTGTTTCTCTATCGACCGAATTTCTTCCTTCATGGTTTGTCTCCAACTTTTATCCATAACAGTTTCATCAAAATTCATTGATTCACTATCAGCAAAGAGACAACACAAAAAATTAAAATTAGTAACTTCTTCTGTGTCATCATAGAATTCTTGGATGCTCCTCATCCTCTGTGGACTTTCACTTAACTTTGATCTTGAGAAGAAGGAGATGTCATATTTGCTGGTGAAGGAGGTGGGGTTGCATCCTGTGCAGGTGCCATGGTATCCTGCTATTCTTTATTTTCAAATTATGGAAGAAAATCATATGTTTTTTTCTTCAACCTCCTGACCCTCCCAATTTTATGATTTTGTTTATCAAATTCGGCATCACGACTGACCACCTCATTGATGTTGCTTGGATTGTATAACTTGTAGCCTTTTGAACTAGTGTCGTAGCCAATAAACACATACTTGACACTTCAATCGTCAAGTTTAGCTCTCTCTTGATGTAGAACATGAGTATAGGTTATGCTCCCAAAGATTCTCAAATGCTTCACACTTGGCTTTCTTCTTCTTCATGCTTCTTGGGGTGTTTGATCTCTTAAATTTCTTATTGGAGACCTGTTGCTTAAATAAACTGCATAAGAAACAACATCGGGCCAAAAAAATGGCATATTTTTAGCTTTCAACATACATCTAGCGATATTAAGAATTGTTCTATTCTTTCTTTCTGCAACTCCATTTTGTTAGGGCGAGTAGGATACCATTAGAGGAAGATGAATTCCATGAGACTAACAAAAGTCATTAAATTCTTTTGAAGTGAATTTGCCTTCTCTATCGGACCTTAAGGCTTTTATTTCACAATCGCTCTCTTTTCTTACAAGTACTTTGAAATTTTTAAAAGTAACAAAAGCTTTTGATTTTTTTCTTCGAGAAATAGACTCAAGTCTTTTGACTGAAATCATCAATAAAGAGCAAAAAGTATTTATTTTTACCAAAAGAAGGTGGATCGATTAAACCACACACATCAGTGTGAACAAGCTGAAGTGGTTAGTTTCTCTTGACATGATTCATTAAAAAAAACTCCTACTTGCATATTTATTTAGAGGACAAGCTTCACACACTAATCCCATCAACCATGTTCTTGTCTCCCATTGATTTGAAAGTTTCAAAATTTAAATTCCCAAATCACATGTTCCAACATCATGACTCATCTTACATATTAGCCTTCAAGCACTTTGCATTAATGGTCTTAAGATTCAAAGAAAACAATCTATTCTTTGCCATTTTCACTTTGGCGATTAAATTATTACTTGAATCTCTAAGTCAAAGATGCATATTTTTCATATGAATATCATATTCCTTTTCAAGAAGTTGGCCCAAACTCAAAGTATTACTCTTTAGTTTTGACACATAGTAAACCTCATTGATCAATTTGTGACTACCATGTTTACTATATATCAAAATCGTACTTATTCCTTCAATTTAAATCTTTGAGGTATCTTCAAAAGACATATTAATTCTAGTCATCTTCTCGATCTCTACAAACTTGTTTTCGTATCCACACATATGGTTGCTTGATCCATTATCAAGATCCCATAAAATGCAATCACCTGTATCATCTTCTATGAGTGTCATTAACAATGTTGACTCATCTTCTTCTTTGTTGTTGTCAACAAGATTAGCTTTTTCTTCAATAATACTACAACGTTCTCAAGAGTAATTTTCAAATTTATGACAATTGTAGAACTCAATTTTAGATTTATTATATCTCATTTCATTGGTAACTTGAGAAGCTCCAAGTCCTCTACATCCTCGTTCTCCACAACAACGAACTCTGAATGTTTGGTGGTTTTTCTTCATTGTTGAATTGGTTGATATAACATTTTCCTCTTCCATGACCTCCACAACAGCTACGACCTCATCCATATCCATTTCCTCTATAACTTTTTTCACCTCCAAAATTCATGAAGGATGCTTGAGTTTTAAAAAGTTGCTTCAGTGTCTCTTCTTTTCTTCTTTTCATCTTTTCTTCGTGGGCTTGTAAAGAACCTTTCAATTGCTCCATTTTCATAGAGTCTAAATATTTAGACTCCGCAATAACATATACTACATAATCAAATTTAGGTGTTAAAGAGTGAATGATATTTTCTACCACATGAACATCATCTACTTCCTCCCCGTACCTTCTAAGTTGATTCACAACAGTCATCAATCTTGAACAGAAATCCAAAATGAATTCGAATTCTTTCATTTTTAAAATTAGCCTTTAGATTTTGAAGTTTTATCCTTTTCACCGTATCAACTCCTTGGAGAGAATTTTGTAAAATCTCCCAAGCGTCTTTTCAAGTGGTTGCATCAGCCAACTTCTCAAACATACCACCATCCAGACATTGGCGGATGATAGTGAGGGCTTGTTGATCTTTCTTCCTTGTCTTAATCATGACATCTTTTTCATTTTGAGACAGAATTTTGTATACCCTTTGTCTACAATATCTCAAACATCTTGAGAATCAAGAATGACTTTCATTCGTAGGCACCAATTTTCATAATTTTCTTTTGTAAGACGAAAGTACAGAAAAAATGGTGGACTATTATTTGTCATGGCTTTATTCCATGTTGTTTAAAAATCAATAACCCCACCCAGGATAATATCCACACTAAATATCAATAATAAGAGAATAATAGGGACAACAAATATTATAATGGAGTAAATATAATACCCAAACAGAGTAATACAATAACAATGGTACAATTTAATAGTATCAAAAGACTACTACTCTTATAAATGAAACAACGTAACACTCTTTTATTTCACACAACTCATTACAATATTACTCCTACACTATTTTCTCATAGACTATAGAATAATTGTGGATTACTTTTTTTTCTCTCAGTTTCTCTCTATATTTTGGTGTGTTGCAAACTGAAATAGAAGTCATTTAATTATTGATGAATTTTCCAAACATTACATCTTACAACACCAATTTTCAAATTCATGTCACCATATCAAGCATGTTGCAACACTAATTTTACTTTGTATTTTATTTAAGAATCAAGAAGTTCAATTTTGACACTTTGGATGGAGATCACTTGACATCCCTTCTTTGGAACCACAGTTACAACAATAGTGTCGTCATCTTCCAACTTATTGTCCTCCAGCAGTTCAGTAATCTCCAAGTTGAATACCCTGGGCACAAATTCATAAGACGTATTATGAGCGAGTGGCAAGCTGATATAACTCCCTGCATACTCAATCTTGTCAAGCTCATCTGTGTTTACTGTCTTATTTGTGTTGAGGAACACATAAAATCTTAAATATTACTTATAAGATCTCCTATTTTTCCTCTTTTTCCAACTGATTCCTTTACTTAGTTGGCCTCTTTATAGAAAAGAAAATGGCTTTGTCAACTTTGAGAGAGGCAATCCACATTCGGCTGCCATAACTGAACTTGGATCCAACTTTTATTTTGTCATCTTTTACTGTGGCTTACAGTTAACCCTTGGGGTTGCCATTAACATTAACCCATCTTGAAAATGTCCAAATAGTCTTGGACTTTGACACGCCATGGGTTGCAATCTTTATCATACAAGAAGGTATATTCTAACCATTCTATATGTGTGAGGTCCACTCTTTTCTCTCCAAATAATTTCCATATATTCCACATTCGGTCCACGTTAGAGTGGTGGCCAGATAAAATAGGGTCTATACTAGCTGCGTAAAAATTACCCATATCCTCACCGTAAGAGGTGTTACCATTACTCAATTTCATTCAGGGGTTAGTGCCAGTCCAAAGGTGGACAAGTGTATGAGGCATGTCTTTAGTATACTCCTCTACGACTCTCGCTTGAAGCTTTTTGTAGATAAGCTTCAATCCAAGTGGTCGGGCCCCTTTGTGTTTACGAATGTGTACCCTAATGGTGCTATCGAGTTAGAGAACCCCGAGAAAAAGAGATTCATGGTAAATGGGCAAAGGTTAAAGCACTACAACGTAGGTGGACCCGGGGTGGCCAAGATTGAGTTGTTAAACTTCAACGACCCTCAATGTTGATAAAAGAACGTCGTTTTGTGACGTTAAACTAGGTGCTTGATGGGAGTCAACCCATCATTTTTATGTTTGCACCATGTATTTTTTATTAAGCCACAAAATTTTGATGTTTTTTAGGTGTTTTGGAATATCAAGTTTAGAAGTATGGCAGCCATGCGGAAAAATAAGGCAAACTAGGGGAGCAAAATGCCTCATATACCGCAATCACAATCCAAGGATCGTGATAGCGGTATCGCGATTGCATAAATTATGTTGCGATAGTATGTCCATCCTTTACATTAGTTCTCGATGCGGTTTTAGGGATCCCTTTGACCCTTCTTATACTTTTTTGTTATGTAATGAGGACACTACAAGTATTGAAGTTAGGGGTGTGTTTCCCTTGTGTGCACACTGATTTACAATATTCAAATTTTGGTTTGCAATACTTGGACTTAGTTCACAGTAAGCATGGAGATTTTTTGAATTAACTGTTTCATTTTTATGTTTCTATTTCTTTTAATAATGATGTTGGATGAACTTTTTCCTATGATAGATTGAGTGACGACATTCTTAAAGAAAAATCATCATGTTTGAGTTTTGAGTTATAGATGCAGGAAAAGTCTGAGTATCCATGGCATTATAGATTTGGGATTGTCGTTATTCCTATGGAAAAGTCTGAGAAACCATATGGTATGCCCTTGTGAGAGCCCAAATGTGAGATGGCGACTTGATTTGGTGCTAACGATAGCCCATATTGCGTGGTGAAGTGCAAAACGCGCATCCCTCTTTGTTCAATTTTTTATGTGAAAATCAAGGGCATGGACGTGAATAATTGTGTAACAATGTTTTACCCTATTCTTGTGACTACAAATTCTTTAGTAGGTGGTGTATTTTAAATAACTTCTTTTGTCTTTAGTAGGAAATTCAACTAATCCTCCTTGAAAAGTTTGTATGTCATGTGCAGTGAGTTTAGTTGATTGATTATCATGCTTACTTGTGTCATCTAGAACTTACCCCATTGGTCTTTCAAAGCTAATATTAATTACACAAGATTGGAGAAATATTCTAGGCCTTTTTTGTAATTATGAAAAACCACTTTAGCCTAAAAAGCCACCTATGTGAGAATAATATCCCTAGTCACCCTTTTTGAGCGTTTGAACCTTTCTTTGTGAATTAACTATTTCATTTTTATCTTTCTATTTCTTTTAATAATGATGTTGGATGAACTTTTTCCTATGGTAGATTGAGTGACGACATTCTTAAGGAAAAATCGTCACGTTTGAGTTTTGAGCTATAGATGCAGGGAAAGTCTGAGTATCCATGGCATTATAGATTTGTGATTGTCGTTATTTTTATGAAGAAATCTGAGAAACCATATGGTATGCCATTGTGAGAGCCCAAATGTGAGATGGCGACTTGATTTGGTGCTAACGATAGCCCATATTGCGTGGTGAAGTGCAAAGCGCGCATCCCTTTTTGTTCAAATTTTTTGGTGAAAATCAAGGGCATGGACGTGAATAATTGTGTAACAATGTTTTACCCTCTTCTTGTGACTCCAAATTCTTTAGTAGGTGGTGTATTGTAAATAACTCCTTTTGTCTTTAGTAGGAAATGCAACTAATCCTCCTTAAAATGTTTGCATGTCATGTGCAGTGAGTTTAGTTGATTGATTCTCATACTTACTTGTGTCATCTAGAACTTACTCCATTGGTCTTTCAAAGCTAATATTAATTAGACAAGGTTGGAGAAATATTCTAGGCCTTTTTTGTAATTATGGAAAACCACTTTAGCCTAAAAAGCCTACCCATGTGAGAATAATATCCCTAGTCACCCTTTTTGAGCATTTGAACCTTTCTTTGGCAACCATATTACAAGCCCTAAACCTTTTTGAAAAATGGTCCCTCTTTTGAACCCTACCCTCCCTGACCTTGGAAATGCCAACTCGAGGCTAAAAGCTTAAGTTGGGGGTGGTGGATTTTGAAAGAAGGTGATAATGGGCCATGGACTTATAAATAAATGCCTAGGAGCTACTCATTGAATGAAAAATGAAAGAAATGGATCATTGGATGAAAGAAAAGCATGAGATTTCACAAAAGAAAGAAACAAAAAGAAAATTCTTTCGAAAGGGGGTGAAGCAATGTGGTAAAAGTAGGCATGTATTGTTCAAAATAAATGAAGTGGCCCGTATCCCAAAATTTAATCTAGTAGTGTAAAATATGAAGGTCAAGGAAGGTATAGTCACCATTTTCCCAAACATTTATCCTACCATTTCCTGAGCCTAAATTACATACTTTAAAAAGTCCTCCGAGATCTCCAACCATGTGTTTTTGAGTTAGTAGCGATTGAAAATAAGGGCAAGCATATGGAATGATAACTATGTGTATTGAGAAATTCTTTGTGAGAGTGAGTAATTTCCTTTGTTACATTATAGCAATTAAGCTGTGTTAGGAATTTTCTTCGTGAGGAGGCATGCAAATTAATAGATATTGATGAAGTTGTCATATTCCAAAAATGAGACAAAGGAGTGTAGTTGGGTCACTATTGATAGAGAGTCACTCCTAGAGATTTAGTGGTTGTTTCTTGATTGTTCTTAAAAGTCGTTTGGTCTCCTTGAAAATGTGAATGATCTTGGGGGGGGGGGGGGGGGGGGATTGTGTGAATAGTTATTCCCATGCATGTAACTAATTATTAGCGCTAATCAAGTCCGTAATTATGGTGATTATTTGGTTGTACAAGTAGGCTTATAAGTCAAACAGTCTCATTGAGTAAGAAGTAGTATTGCTTGAAGACAAGCAAAACTTTAAGTTGGGGTGTTGATGAATGAAAAATTTACCACTCATCTATATCCAAATTTGTGCACACTACAATGAAATGATTGTGTTTATGAGGCTAATTCTTTAGTGAAATACATTAAATCCGATGGCGTGTGTGTTTGTAGGTAATCAAATGAAAATGAGTTAAAACAAAGTTGAAAAGGGAAGCAAAAGAGCAAAGTGCTTGCACAAGCTGAAAATCAGGACTAGGGATAGACCCTCAGGTACCGCAATCGCGGCTTGAGGGTCGCAATCGCAATCTAAAAGCCAAGTCAAACCTCAGTGATCACGAGGTGACTACCGCGATCGCGAGAGCCATGAACGCACTCAAAGTAGGGCAATCGCGATGGAGCGAGATAGCTTCAAGGGCACAAGTGGAAATTCACGGAGCTGGTTCCCAAAATCCTAAATGGCAAAAACCCTTTCACAATTTGATGATCTTTATGCAATTTTTGAGTTCTATAGAGGGGATAAACAATTGTAGACCTATTTCCAAGTGGGATTTTGGTTGTCAATTGAAGTTAAAGCTTGGGTTTATTCTTGTTTTTATTTGAATGGTAATTTGGGTAAACTTCTTCTCATTAATTTCATGAGTAACTAAATTCATATCTTGGGGTTATGCTTGATTAGGTGGTTAATGTTGTATGGGTGTTGATTGTTAGTCCAAATTGATAGTTAGTAATGTTGGGTTTTGCTATTACTCTATGTTTGAATTGAGAATTGTGGGCGAAAACTTCAATTGGCTTGGATCCCACATTATCCTGGAAAGAGGGATGTAGGTGATGAGTAATTGTGAACATCTAATTGATTTTAGTTTCTCCCTTAGCATTATCTTAGAAATAAGGGTATTATGTGAAATTGTTATGTTTATGAGCATCATCCTAGAAATAGAGATGCTAAGTTGAGGTATTGGGTTGATAAACTTGGCACACTCATGAGGTATTCAAAAGAATTCATGGGTGAAACTTAGTGTTTTGTTGAAAGGCTAACACTAAGACCCCAAACCTAGCCTACCCAACCTGAGCAACAGTTCGGACACGGTGCTGACTGCATTCAAGAAGCTCGTAATATGGAACATTGTCCATAACCATACCATCTGGTAAAGGCGGTGGGCAGCAACTATATGGTGCCGGTATATTACCCTCTATGTAGGCGGTAGTACAAGTTTTCAGACTAGGGGCTGGTATGGGTTCATCTGGCTGAGGCTAATGGTGCAAGATTGGCAACACCATACAGTCCTCCTAAACCCAAAAGGAGATCCCTTCTATCAAAGTTCATTTTTTCATCATGCTCGCCCATGCTGCATGAGACCTTGAAATGTTCCTGGTTACGTTTTCCATGGACTAAAAGACGAGAGGGTTTTGAAAAGAAAGATAAATTGGTTAAGGAATTAGAAGAGGGATTTTTGGTGGTGAACAATAGTAAAGTAGATGAAGCCATTGCTTATGGGATATTGAGTGCTTTTGAACAATAGTAGAGTAGATGAAGCCATTGCTTATGGGATATTGAGTGCTTTTGCTTTGAAGGGTTTCGACCATTATATATATATAACACAAACGTTAAACACATGCAAGGCTGACTGTTTCTATTTTTATCATTCAGTAAAACCGAGGAATATTATTATCATAAATATCCATAGAAACAACAAAAACAACCTTATCAACCGCATCTTATTAGCACAAATATCCATAGAAACAATAGTCACACAACCTTATCTACCACATGCCCTATGTATCTATTTTGCAGATAGGTAAAAGCCAGCGAAAACTTACATTGTATATCAAAGATTAAAATTATTTTTATGTATATGCAGTAGATGTTGAATCTCTATGATTTCTTTCTGTATTTACTCTTTTATATTTTGAATCCTCTTTAAAAATTTTCTAAACCCGCCACTATGATTGACGTGCCACACATAATTTCTGGAACTTTATTATCGGAGTAATATACAGATATTTACATGCTCGAAAGCTTTTAATATACTTCAACCTGGCTATTCAAATGACAAAATGATATAGGATATTAATTAATTTTAGTGCAAAGGAATGATCGTATATTGACATTTCTATTATTAATAGAGATGATGACGAAAAGAAGAAAGAGAATTTATTTATTATTTTTTAGAAAATGTGATCACAAAATAGCCAAGATATACAACACAGATTGTAAATTAACCTGCAATGTCTCACGACGACTCGAAAATAGTTCTTTTACCCACTACTCTTTGTTTTTTTAATTAAAGAATTGAATTTTGGGTTTACCTCAAATTCAAAAGTTTCAAAAGTTAGTTCATGAGAAGAGGATTCCCCCCAAAATAATCAAACATGTAATTTTTTTTCCAGTGATTTTATTGTATATTTAATTAAAAGGAAAAATTACACAAATCCCAAACTTAAGACACCATATTACCAAATATCTCTTACTATTTTAAAAATTACACAAAATTCCTTTTTGCATCTTTACTGTTGATACATTTGCTGTAAATTTCACACCCTAGTTTCTCTGCTCCATTAACGTCATTTCTCTCTCATCCTTTTACGCATTCATTTTTTCCCCACAAATTCCTCCCCTAAAATCTCTCCTATATTAGCATATTTTTAGTTAACTTCCTTCTCCACTACTTCAACTGATTTGAACCATAATCTTTCATTATTAAATTTCAACATTTGTCAACTACTTCAAAGAGGTTAGTTGTTTGTTTATGTGGGTTTGAAGTTAGTTTTTAACAAGACAAGTCAATATCCATATATGCTTTAAATTCTTTTGTGTTAATTTGTTTGATCTTCAATGGCTAATGAAGATTCACCCTCATTCAGCTTGGGAATTTCCCAAATTGAAACACAAAAAGGTGTTCTTGCTAGTAATCAAGTTCTGGGTTTTACTCCGGGCAACTTTGATTACACCGAGTTAGGTTTTAGTGAAAATTGGTCAAAGCAGCGCAATGATGCTAAAAAATTGAAGATATTAAGACAAGCTTTTCCTGATAAAAATCAAGATTCCGACTTGCAAATAGACTATCAGGAGGAAATAGAACTCATTCCCAAATCCCCGTTGGAGCAGGTATTATTATCGCAAGTGATACATATAAATGGTAAACATAAAAGAATCGATTGATACATATATCTTTACAATTTAATGGGGATTCATATGGATGATATATATGTTATCAATATATGGATTTTATGGTGATTCATACGATTTATACCTTTTTATGTTTTTAATAGGTGATTCATATGCTAATGAGTGATACATATGGTGTTTTGTTGATTCATATGGTTGTTACAATTATTATTTCAATTAATTGGTAATTCATATGCTATTATTGGGTGATACATTTTTTTCACACTGAATGTTTGATACATATTCTGATATTTAATTGGTGATACATATGGTGTTCTAGTGATTCATATGGTTGTTACAGTTACATACACATTCAATTTATTGGTGATTCATATGCTATTATTGGGTGATATACTTTTTTTCAAACTGAATGTTTAATACATATTCTGATATTTAATTGGTGATACATATGGTGTTCTGGTGATTCATATGGTTGTTAGAGTTACACATTTTTATACAGTGTAAGAGTGATTCTATGTGGATCATTTTTTTGGTGATACATATGTGATAACACTTTCTGTATTCATTTTATTGTTGGTGTAATTTATAAATATGTGATTCATTTGACATACGAATCATCTTTTGATTTGTGTTGTTGGCGGAATATTAATTTGATTAAAGTGGTGGTTGTAACCATCAACTTGTAACTTCTTCTTCAAACCTTCACTTGTAACCTGGGTATTATCTGTTCTCACAATAAATTTGTTATATACAATATATGGTTCAAAGGCTAATAAACATTTATATAATGAACATAATTCTTTTCTATTTATTTCCCATTTTATTTCTGTTTCATTAAATGTTCCTGAGTAATATCTACAATGATGTTCTATTTTTTTATTTTCGTACCTATATTTAAGTACTCCTCCATAACTATATTCATTTGCATCTGCTTCTACTATATATGTAAATTTTTTATTTTCGTCTGGAAATTGTAATTTTGGTAATTCTTTACAAACTATTTTTATTTTTTGAACTTGTTTTTTATCTTCTTCGTTGTAATTATATTCTACATTCTTTTTTTAATTTTTTCTGTCAAGGCTTTAGGTTCTCTGCTAATTTTGGTATATATTCTCTTACTTGGTTTACTAATCCTAAAAATGATTGTAATTTCTTTTTTGTATCTAATTCTTCTTTTGAATTTATTATTTTTGGTATTATATGTTGTTGCATTTTTACTCCATTCTTATCTATTTGTATTCCTAGAAACTCTATCTGGTTTTCATAATTTTGATTTTTTTTTCACTTAAACTTATTCTCAATTTTTCTATTATATCTGTAAATTGTTCTAATAATTTTAAATGTTCTTCTTTAGTTTTTGTATATAGTAGTATATCATCTATGTATACTATACAATTAAGTAATTATTTAAAGTAATTATCCATAAAGTGTTGGTATCTACCTGGTGCATTTTTATATCCAAATGGTAATACGTTTCATTCATAAAATTCTTGTGGTACCGTAAATGCGGTTAATTCCTTAGAATCTTCATCTAACTTTAAGTGGTAAATCCTGATTTACAGTCAAATTTACTAAAGTAGTTATGTACTTGTATTTTTGTCTTATTTTTAATATCTTATTTGGCATTGGATAATTATTTATTTTTTTGGTTTCCCAAGGTATCCCCACAGCTGGCAGTCGTGAGACTAATCCTCCATTCCTTGGTCAGCGCATTTTGCGGTAGGAAACTGGCCACAGAGTTTGCTCCATTCGCCAGAGGCAGGAATCGAACCCCCGACCTCTTGCTTAAAGGACATAGCGCTGAACCATTATTCCAACTCTGGTGGTTGGTACATTTAAATTTCTATAGTCAATAACCATTCTACTTTTTCCTTTTTTTTGTTCACTATGTTTATTTACTATAAATGCTGGACTAGTATGTTTGCTATTGCTTTTTTGTATATACTGTTTTTCTAATAATTCATCTATATGCATTTTAAATTCTTTTAAATCATCAAAATTATATGTTAATGGTTTTTGAGTTATTATGCTATTTTTATCTATTAATTCAAATTTTATAGTAGTTTTATGTTTTTCCCATCCTTTTAATGGATCTTCACTATATAATTGCCGTAATCTTTTCTTTATTATTTCTACCTTATCTATTGAAAATATAGTTATTTCTTTTTTATTTATCGAAAATACAACTAGTTCTACTGTGTCTTCTGTATTTTTTATATTTTTTAACTTTTGTGTAATTTTTTCACTTCCTTTTATCCAATCAGTTTTCTTTCTTATTTTATTAATAACTCTTTTTGCTCTTACTTTTTGTTTACATGGTGTTGTAAACCACCAATCTGTTTTAGTTATTATATGTGAGTATAATTTATCTAAAAATGGCATTCCTAAAAGCATATCTTTTGATGTTAGTTCATAATTATAGATTTCTTCTATTGTTATTATTTTATCCCATATCTATATTTTAAATTCTTAGCTTTATATGTAATTAACCTTCCTTCATTATTAAATTCTTTGACTACTATTGGTACTTTTAGCTTATCCCATTTACCTTCTGGTAAACAGTTGTATCTACATAAGTTTGCTTCTGCTCCTGTATCTATCATAGGTGTATAATACCTATTATAATATCCTTCTACTATTATTTTGACAAGTACATATATTTTCATGTCATGTCAAAGTTCTTTTTATGAATAATTTTTCTTTATTATATGTTATAGATAATTGTGTATGTTCTATATTGTATGGTTTTATTTGTTCTAACCATTTTATTCCTAATATTATGTCTGCTTTTTGCATTTCTTCCTTTATTTAAAATTCTATTTTTATTTTTCTAACTCCTATTATTATTAGTTTTTTGTCGTATCCTTAGTATTTATTAGACTCCTTGGTAGATCTGGGCATATATTACTATTAGATTTTATTTCTTCACTTTTTACTAGATATTTTGCTATATAAATTTCTTTTTGTCTTGTGTTTAAGAATATTAAATATTCTTTTTCATTTATTGTTCACGTTATGTAATATTGGTTTAAATTAACTGTTGAAGTTGTTTCATAACATGTTTTTTTTTATGAGCTTGATGATTCTGGTTTTTCATGAGTTGTTCTTTTTTATGAGCTTGTTCTATCGTTTATTATTTCTAAATCTTCTTCTATGTCTATATTTTTGTAACTATAATCATTATTATCAATTGTTTTTACGAATTGTTCAAAAGGACTTTCTATTTGTATTTTATTATTTTTATTTTTTCCTGTTATTTTATGTTTTGTTGTTAATACATATAGTTTTTTACATCTTGCTGTAAATATTTTACTTCCTGGGGTTAGTTCTATTCCTGATATTTTCCAATATAATACTAATGATTTATCTATATTTTTATCTGTTATTGCTACTGAATAATTTGCACTTATTATAATTTTAAATTTTTGGTATATTAAATTTCCTTTTATAGCAGTTATTATACTTTTTTCTATAGGTTTTATAATTCTATCATCTGCTAAATATAATTCTATTGGTCTATCTATTCTTTCTCTAAAACATGTTTTTATTAATATCTCTGTTCCTCCAAGGTGTACATATTTTATTGGGTCTTTACTTTTTATATCGTTTATTTCTTTATTAATTATTTTTTTTGTTACTAGTGGTATACTAGCTCTTCCTTTTGCATATCTACAGTCTATTACATGTTCTTTTTGGCTTACTACGTAGTATTCTTCTTTTTTTATACTAAATATATTTTTTATTGTTGGTATTTTAAATATTTTTTTCTACACTTAAGTCTAACTCTTTTCCTTTTATTATATCAAATATCTTATTATCAAATATTATTTTTTGATTTGTTCCTTCTTCATTTAAATATTCTTCATTTGTTATTATTTTTATATCTTCTTTAGTTATTTGGTTCATTTTTATATCTTCTTCAGTCATTTGATTCATCTAATTCACTATCTATTTCGTTATCTGTTTCATTCTCCGAAATTTCATATATGCTATCTTCACTTTCTAATTCGTAATCTATATAATCTATCTGCATATTTTCTGTATTTTCTATTTTTATTTATGATATTTGTTTCTTTTTTGGGTTTTTTGATAATTTACAATCTCTATCTAAATGTCCTAGTTTTCCACAATTATAACAAGTACATTCTTTTATAGATTTCTTTTTTCTATATGGTCTTTTATGTTTATAATTTTTTACATAATATCTTTTTCTTGGTTTCTTATACATATATTTTGATTTCTTGTATTTCTTATATTTCTTAAGCCTTTTTCTTTTCTTATAATATCTTTCTTCACATCCAAATTGGGGTGCTATTTTATCTTTGCAACATGCTAAATTTCTTATTAATGTTTTTTCCATTTTTATTTCTTCTCTATATTTTTCACATAGATTTCTGTACCATTGCTATAAAAATTTTATTCTTGCTCCTAGGGTATCTACTATTTTTGCTTCATCCCAACTCTTTATTATTTTTGAACTAAATGGTTCGGGTAATTTACTATAATATAATCTTCTTATTTATTTACTTTCTTCTATATTATATGTTCCTTTATAATAATATTCTTTAAATGCGCACGTATACACATCTATATAGCACATTACATATTGCTAGTTTTAACATTAAATTTCTATTTATATCTTTTTCTTTATTTTGCTCTTCTTTTTCTGTTGTTACACTGCTAAATTTATCTCTTATAGCTATTTCATGTTTTTTCAATATTTCTGTTGGTAGTATTTTAATAGTTGTTGATGTTCCTTCTGTTTTATTATCAGATCTTAATACTTTTTTATTTGCTTCGGCTGGGTTTAAAAATCATAATTTTACTGTTCCTATTAATGTCTTTTCTATATATTCTGGTGTGTTTATTGTTTCTATTTTATTATCTAATAATTGTTTTGACATATATCCTACCCATAGTTATATTGTTTTGTTTGTGTCTATTACACAGTCTAAATCTAAAAAGTTATAATTAATTATTTGTTTTGGTGTCCATTTATTATATTCATACTTTGGATTATATCTTTTAAACTTACTTTTATAATTATATATTGGTTTTCTTATTTCTGATGTACTAGGTATTATATTTTTATCTAGAGTATTTACTTCTGTATTTATTATTTCTAGATTTGCTTTATTAATTACTTCTTATTCTCCATTAATTTCTAGTTTTCCTATGTTTTCTAGAATTTCTGTATATGTTTCACTATCTTTCGAATCATAATTATCTGTTTCTTCAGCATCTATTGTATTTATTTCTAATTCACTGGTTTCTGGTTCTTTATTTTTTATTTCTAATTTTTCTTTAAATTGATTTATCTCGTTTAATAATTTTTGTTCTTTATCTTTTTCTTCTTTTTCTTTCTGTCTCTTTTCATATAAATCTTTTAGCATTTATAGTTCTTTTTCTAATTCAGCAATCCTATTATTTTTAGTTTCTTCTATTTTTCGTATTTCTTCTGTAGTTTGTTGTTTTATTTTATCTATTTCCTTTTTTCCGTCTATCTCTTTATTTTCTTTTTCTATTCTTACCATGGCTGCCAACTTATCTTCTAATTTTAATTCTTCTTTTTTCTAACATTAAATATAAATGTTCACCTATTTTCTTATATTTTCTTCCTAAATTAGAGAATACTATTCTTATTTTTAATCCTTCATGATTTTTATATATTTTTTCGTCTATTATAAATTCTTCTTTGTTCATTTTATTTAAATGTATATAGGTTATGTTGGTATATATATATTCTAGACTATCTATTATTGATTCTAAATTTGATACTTCTTCATTTTGTGCATTTATTGAGTTTTTACTAACTCCGACAATTATATTATACTGTAGTCTTTCTATCCTTATTTTTAATTCTTTCCATTTTTCAGATATTATTTGTTTTAATTCTTTATATTTTTGTAATTTTTGTACGGTATTCATCTAAACAATATTTTATAATATTTTGGTGGATATCTAAATCTAATTTTATCATTGATCTAATAAATAAATCCAAATACATACTACTTCCGTAACTTTAAACAACATAGGCTCTGATACCAATTGTAGGGGCTATAATAGATCTATTTAAGTTACCCAATTTATCCGCACCCCCCTACAATTGGTGTCAGAGCCTATGTTGTTTAAAGTTACGGAAGTAGTATGTATTTGGATTTATTAATTAGATCTATGATAAAATTAGATTAAGTTATCCACTAAAATATTATAAATATTGCTTAGATGAATAGCGAACAAAAATTACAAAAATATAAAGAATTAAAACAAATAATATCTGAAAAACGTAAAGAATTAAAAATAAGGATAGAAAGACTACAGTATAACATAATTGTCGGAGTTAGTAAAAATTCAATAAATGCACTAAAAGAAGAAATATCAAATTTAGAATCAACAATAGATAGTCTAGAATATATATATCAACATAACCTCTATACATTTAAATAAAATGAACAAAGAAAATTTATAATAGACGAAAAAACATATGAAAATCACGAAGGATCAAAAATAAAAATAGTATTCTCTAATTTAGGAAGAAGATATAAGAAAAAAGGTGAACATTTATATTTAATGTTAGAAAAAGAAGAATTACAATTAAAAGATAAGACAACCATGGTAAGGATAGAAAGAGAAAACGAAGAGATAGACAGAAAAAAGGAAATAGATAAAATAAAACAACAAACCACAGAAGAAATACAAAAAATAGAAGAAACTAAAAATAATAGGATTGCTGAATTAGAAAAAGAACTACAAATGCTAAAAGATTTATATGAAAAGAGACAGAAAGAAAAAGAAGAAAAAAATAAAGAACAAAAATTATTAAACGAGATAAATCAATTTAAAGAAAAATTAGAAATAAAATATAACGAACCAGAAACCAGTGAATTAGAAATAAATACAATAGATGCTGAAGAAACGAATAATTATGATTCGAAAGATAGTGAAACATGTACAGAAATTCTAGAAAACATAGTAAAACTAGAAATTAATGGAGAACAAGAAGTAATTAATAAAGAAAATTTAGAACTAATAAATACAGAAGTAAATACTCTAGATAAAAATATAATACCTAGTACATCAGAAATAAGAAAACCAACATATAATTACAAAAGTAAGTTTAAAAGATATAATCCAAAGGATGAAATAATAAATGGACACCAAAACAAATAATTAATTACAACTTTTTAGATTTAGACTGTGTAATAGACACAAATGAAACAATACAACTATGGGTAGGATATATATGTCAAAATAATTATTAGATAATAAAATAGATACAATAAACACACCAGAATATATAGAAAAGACATTACTAGGAACAATAAAATTATGGTTTTTAAACCTAGCTGAATCAAGTAAAAAAGTATTAAGATCTGATAATAAAACAGAAGGAACATCAACAACTACTAAAATACTACCAACAAAAATATTTAAAATATATGAAATAGCTCTAAGAGATGAATTTAGTAGTGTAACAACAGAAGAAGAAGAGCAAAATAAAGAAAAAGATATAAATAGAAATTTAATGTTAAAACTAGCACTGTGTACTATGTGCTATATAGATGAGTATACGTGCGCATTTAAAGAATATTATTATAAAGGAACATATAATATAGAAGAAAGTAAAGAAATAATAAGATTATATTTTAGTAAATTACCCGAACCATTTAGTTCAAAAATAATAAAGAGTTGGGATGAAGCAAAAATAGTAAATACCCTAGGATCAAGAATAAAATTTTTACAGCAATGGTATAGAAATCTATGTGAAAAATATAGAAAAGAAATAAAAATGGAAAAAACATTAATAAGAAATTTAGCATGTTGCAAAGATAAAATAGTACCTCAATTTGGATGTGAAGAAAGATATTATAAGAAAAGAAAAAGACATAAGAAATACAAGAAATCTAAATATAAGTATAAGAAACCAAGAAAAATATATTATGTAAAAAATTATAAACATAAAAGACCATATAGGAAAAAGAAAGCTAGAAAAGAATGTACTTGTTATAATTGTGGAAAACTAGGACATTTAGCTAGAGATTGTAAATTATCAAAAAACCCAAAAAAGAAACAAATATTAAAAATAAAAATAGAAAATACAAAATATATGCAGATAGATTATATAGATTATGAATTAAAAAGTGAAGATAGTATATATGAAATTTCGGAGAATGAAACAAATAACGGAATAGATAGTGAATTAGATGAATCAAATGACTGAACAAGATATAAAAATGAACCAAATAACTGAAGAAGATATAAAAATAATAACAAAGGAAGAATATTTAAATGAAAAAGGAACAAATCAAAAAATAATATTTGACAGTAATATATTTGACGAAATAAAAGGAAAAGAGTTAGACATAAGTGTAGAAAAATTATTTAAAATACCAACAATAAAAAATATATTTAGTAGAAAAAAGGAAGAATACTACATAGTAAGCTAGAAAGAACGTGTAATAAACTGTAGATATGCAAAAGGAAGAGTTAGTATACCACTAGTAACAAAAAGAATAATTAATAAAGAAATTAACGATATAAAAAGTAAAGACCCAATAAAATATGTACACCTTGGAGGAACAGAGATATTAATAAAAGCATGTTTTAGAGAAGGAATAGATACACCAATAGAATTATATTTAGCAGATGATAGAATTATAAAACCTAAAGAAAAAAGTATAATAACTGCTATAAAAGGAAATTTAATATACCAAAAATTTAAATTTATAATAAGTGCAAATTATTCAGTAGCAATAACAGATAAAAATATAGATAAATCATTAGTATTATATTGGAAAATATCAGGAATAGAACTAACCCCAGGAAGTAAACTATTTACAGCAAGATGTAAAAATCTATATGTATTAACAACAAAACATAAAATAACAGGAAAAATAAAAATAATAAAATACAAATAGAAAGTTCTTTTGAACAATTCGTAAAAACAATTGATAATAATGATTATAGTTACAAAAATATAGACATAGAAGAAGATTTAGAAATAATAAATGATAGAACAAGCTCATCAAAAAGAATAAGTTATGAAACAACTTCAACAGTTAATTTAAATCAATATTACATAACGGGAACAATAAATGAAAAACAATATTTAATACTCTTAAACATAGGACAAGAAGAAAATTATATAACAAAATATCTAGTAAAAAGTGAAGAAATAAAATCTAATAGTAATATATGCCCACATCTACCAAGGAGTCTAATTAATATTAAAGATATGGCAGAAAAAGAAATAATAATAGGAGTTAGAAAAATAAAAATAGAATTTGAAATAAAAGAAGAAATGCAAAAAACAGACATAATATTAAGAATAAAATGGTTAGAACGAGTAAAAACATACAATACAGAACACACACAATTATCTATAACATATAATAAAGAGAAATTATTCATAAAAAGAACTTTAACATGATATGAAAATATATGTACTTGTAAAAATAATAGTAGAAGTATATTATAATAGGTATTATACACCTATGATAGATACAGGAGCAGAAGCAAACTTATGTAGATACAACTGTTTACCATAAAATAAATGGGATAAATTAAAAACACCAATAGTAGTCAAAGGATTTAATAATGAAGGAAGTTTAATTATATATAAAGCTAAGAATGTAAAAATACAGATATGGGATAAAATAATAACAATAGAAGAAATCTATAATTATGAACTAACATCAAAAGATATGCTTTTAGGAATGCCATTTTTAGATAAATTATACCCACATATAATAACAAAAACAGATTGGTGGTTTACAACACCATGTAAATAAAATGTAAGAGCAAAAAGAGTTATTAATAAAATAAAAAAGAAGACTGATTGGATAAAAGAAAGTGAAAAAATTACACAAAAGTTAGAAAATATAAAAAATACAGAAGACACAGTAGAACTAGTTGTATTTTCGATAAATAAAAAAGAAATAACTATATTTTCAATAGATAAGGTAGAAATAATAAAGAAAAGATTAAGACAATTATATAATAAAGATCCATTAAAAGGATGGAAAAAACATAAAACTACTATAAAATTGAATTAATAGATAAAAATAACATAATAACTCAAAAATCATTAACATATAATTTTGACGATTTAAAAGAATTTAAAATGCATATAGATGAATTATTAGAAAAACAGTATATACAAAAAAGCAATAGTAAACATAATAGTCTAGCATTTATAGTAAATAAACATAGTGAACAAAAAAAAAGGAAAAAGTAGAATGGTTATTGATTATAGAAATTTAAATGCAAAAGGTATGACATATAATTATTCAATACCAAACAAGATATTAAAAATAATACAACTACAAGGATATAATTATTTTAGTAAATTTGATTGTAAATCAGGATTTTACCACTTAAAGTTAGATGAAAATTCTAAAGAATTAACCACATTTACGGTACCACAAGTATTTTATGAATGGAATGTATTACCATTTGGATATAAAAATGTATCAGGAAGATATCAACATTTTATGGATAGTTATTTTAAACAATTACCTAATTGTATAGTATACATAGATGATATACTACTATATACAAAAACTAAAGAATAACATTTAAAATTACTAGAACAATTTACAGATATAATAGAAAAATCAGGAATAAGTTTAAGCGAAAAGAAAGCTGAAATTATGAAAAACTTGATAGAATTTTTAGGAATACAAATAGATAAAAGTGGAGTAAAAATGCAACAACATATAGTATAAAAATAATAAATTCAAAAGAAGAATTAGATACAAAAAAGAAATTAAAATTATTTTTAAGATTAGTAAACCAAGTAAAAGAATATATACCAAAATTAGCAGAGAACCTAAAGCCTTTACAGAAAAAATTCAAAAAGGATGTAGAATATTATTACAACGAATAAAATAAAAAACAAGTTCAGAAAATAAAAATACTTTGTAAAGAATTATCAAAATTACAATTCCCAGATGAAAATAAAAAATTTACATATATAGTAGAAGCAGATGCAAGTGAATATAGTTATAAAGGAGTACTTAAATATAGGTACGAAAATGAAAAAATAGAACATCATTGTAGATATTATTCAGAAACATTTAATGAAACAGAAATAAAATGGGAAATAAATAGAAAAGAATTATGTTCATTATATAAATGTTTATTAGCCTTTGAACCATATATTGTATATAACAAATTTATTGTGAGAACAAATAATACCCAGGTTTGATGGTGGTTAACAAGAAAAATACAAAACTCAGTTACGACGAAGGAAATTCGGAGATTAGTAATGAATATATTAAAATTTACATTTACGATTGAAGTAATCAAGACTGACAAGAATGTTATTGCAGATTACATATCAAAACAAAGCTACTCAAACTGATTTACCAATGGAAGAAGCTGATGTTAAAGATACCCAAACAGACTTAATATTACAAGTGTTTGAACAAATGAAGTTATTACAAGAACGAGTTATCACATTAACTACTGAAGTTACAAATGTAAAAGTGCAGGTTGAGCACTATAACAAACAAGAAGCTATTAGCAAAGATATTGTGCAGGAAAAGCACATTAAAAAACTAGACCTAGAAGGTGACGATAAGAAACACCTAAAAACTCAAATTACTAATGAAATTACAGTTACAGTTGCAGACGTAGGTGATTTTTCCAAGGGAAAGAATATAGTCACTCAAAATAAACCTGAACCACCAAAGAAAAAGAATTATAACCTCAACCAGATATTCTCAAAACCATATACACCAAATATACAAAAACCAGAGTCATCTATACCTCCCCAGATATACATATATTCTGAGCCACTTAATAAACAAAAGAAGATTTATAACCATACCACTCGTACATGTATGGATAATATTTATACTTTACAAAAATTGTTAAATACAAAACCTATCTAGTGTAAAAATTTAGCAAAACAAAATCAAGGATATATTACACAAAAATGTCAGAACTATAACAAACTTATTGCTTTGCCTGGCACCAGTGTAAACTTAATTGCTTCATGTTACTATTATGGACTATTATCTACAGTTTACACAATTACTGGAGAAGAGTTAATAAGAATTCCATATATTCACAAAAAAATTATGGATTATAAAAGGATTACGAAGGGACAACTATTCTATGTTCGTTTCTACTCAGCACCAACAAAAATATTATTTGATGAAATAAAACAGATAATTACTGTTGTCAAGATAGGAATGACACGAGTCTATATTATCCCCGAAGAAATATGCGAACAAGAAGAGATAACCAAAAATCAGATACCGGACTTCTACCGAAACAAGAGAGTTATTGGACTTAGTAGTATATTGACTGAGTTAGGAAATAATTATATAAATCAAAACCCAGTTTGGATTTACTATAACAGAAATCAATTATTGGTTTACTCTACTTGTAAAAATATTAGAGAAAATGACAGAGAAGAGATGAGAAAATGGGTCATAACGATCCTAAAACCAAAAGAGTTACCAGTCACAAGATCTATTACGAAAGGAGTTATTTCAGAAGAAGCTATCGAACAATTCTGTAAACAGGTTGGCCAAAGATACGATGACCACATATGCTGCAGGTGTAGTGACAGAAACAACTTTATTCCAGATGTGATGCTACAATAGCAAGAAGATAAAAAAGCAGAAGATACGACAAGAAGAAGATAAAAAAAAAGACATTAAATGAGCAATAATAGAAGAAGACAAGGCATTAAAGATAGGAAAATGACATATAAGGAAAAGATAAACTTCTTACGTAAATTATTGTAAAGTTTTAATAGCCTTTTTGACCTTTCTTTTCATTTAATAGGCTTTTTGACTTTTTGGACAAAAAATTATTATTAGTTTTAGTTAGCTTTAAGTCTTTTCTTTTCAGAATGTAAAGACTTCTTTGTAAATCAGGAAACGTGTAAAGTGTGTTAATAGTTTACTCGCTTTCTTAGGATTATAAATACAGAGCATTTTGCTCAGTTAGAGGTAAGCCTTCATGAGTTAAAGAAAAACCCTCTCTTGTACACAAAAAACTTTTAAATTATTTAATAAAAAATAGGTATATTTCCAAGGAAAAGCTATGAATCAGACAGCTATGGAAAATCTAGAATTATCAGATTTACCAGAACAGGTATTTATATTTATGATTATGAATAGCTAAATTCATAAATTCCTGACAATCATGATATGATAAAATAAGTTTATGTTAGTTACTTTATAGTAGAATTATTCGAAAAATAGTATGTTAAGAAGTTTATTAGCAAAGTGGAAAAGGAGAAAAATCCCTAAAGAACTATGCCATCCTAAAGTTGAAACCGGTGAGGCAAGAAAGCCGTGATAGGGGAGTAGCCAGAGTAGAGGCGTTGTTTAAAGGAAAAGTATCCAGATTACCATGCTAATAGTTACCGAAGAACATGTTATTTAAGAATAATCTATTATATAGTAATCTAAAATGATCATATTTTGTTATGTGTATGATTGAAGGGAATATTTTGAAAAAACATCATATGAAAAATGAATATTTATTTATCTGACAAAATGGTAGATAAATTCAAAATACTTGTTTTGTATATACTTAAGGATATAGAAATTGTAGATATAAGAAAAATCATATTGGAAAAAATATTTGATAAATATTTTATGACAAGAATAAATTACATACCACACCTACCTACCTACTCTTACAAATACTTATATACCAAATCTACACATCAACCCTGATAAATTACGTATATTTAGAATATTGGAAAATGAATATGAAAAATATACAATTAATAGAAAAACTAATGAAAACAAATTTAGAAGAATATATGAGAACTAAAGATATAAAATATATAGAATTTCTTAATGAAAATATAGAGAAATTATTAAGATTAAAACAAACAACTAATAAATACTATGATAAAGCATTTAATTACTAGAATCCAATTCCAAGTTATCCAAGTTATTCGTAGAAACCTTAGTATAATATGAATAATATGAGAAGATATGTATCTGATGAAACTAAGATACTAGTTTTATATATCATAAAAGACTTAGAATTAGAAGACATAAAGAAAATAATATGGTAAAAAATATTTGATTATGAAGATGAGTTACTAAGTACTAATTAGATAGAAGATGAATTAGAAAATATAGATTTCTATGGTTGAAATAATTCAGATAGTTATTATTCAGATGGATATTATACAGATTAAGAATGCTAGAATATATTCAAAGAGTTGGAGAAAAAACAAAGTTGGCTATATGAAAAAATTAATTATAGAAATCAGCTTAGAAAAGGAAGAGAACAATTAAAAGAGAGATTAATTTAGATAAATAAAACCATTAAACAACTAGAATTAAAAGACAGTTTAGAATATGATTTAGACATGAAATTATTCATAGACGAAAAAGACAGGATAATTAACGAAATAGATAACCTAGAATTTAATATCAGATATAGTACAAATAGAATAAATTATTACAAAGAAATTTGTAGTATCTCAACTACTTTTGGATAAAATGATAGACTATGAGTATTTAAAATATTGGAGACAAGATATGGAAGAAATAAGATTAACAGAAATACTTACGAAAGAGAATTAAAACAAAAGATATAGAATATTAAAAATATCTCCAAAATAATATACAAGAATTACAAAGACTAAGAGAAAAAACTAAAGAATATTACAGTAAAACATTTAATCAAATACCATCCAATAACCCCCCAAGATATGAACATTAATAAAATTAAAATAAATAAAATAAAAATAAAAATGTTTAGAGAAGTTATGAAATATCCACGCACAAATAAAAAAAGACCCATTAGACTTATAATAGATCTATTTAAGTTATCTGCACCCCCTACAATTGGTATCAGAGCCTATGCTATTTAAAGTTACGGAAGTAGTATGTATTTTGACTTATTTGATTAATTTATTATGTATTTTAAAATTAGATTAAGTTATCCACTAAAATATTATAAATATTGCTTAGATGAATAGCGAACAAAAATTACAAAATATATAAACAATTAAAACAAATAATATCTGAAAACGTAAAAAATTAAAAATAAGGATAGAAAGTCTACAGTATAACATAATTGTCGGAGTTGGTAAATATTCAATAAATGCACAAAAATAAGAAATATCAAATTTAGAATCAACAATAGATAGTCTAGAATATATATATCAACATAACCTATATACATTTAAATAAAATGAACAAAGAAAATTTTATAATAGACGAAAAAACATATGAAAATCACGAAGGATCAAAAATAAAAATAGTATTCTCTAATTTAGGAAGAAGATATAAAAAAATAGGTGAACATTTATATTTAATGTTAGAAAAAGAAGAATTAAAATTAGAAGATAAGTTGGCAGCCATGGTAAGAATAGAAAAAGAAAATGAAGAGATAGACAGAAAAAAGGAAATAAAAAAAAACAAAAAAATACAGAAGAAATACGAAAAATAGAAGAAACTAAAAATGGTAGGATTGCTGAATTAGAAAAAGAACTACAAATTCTAAAAGATTTATACGAAAAGAGACAGAAAGAAAAAGATAAAGAACAAAAATTATTAAACGAGATAAATAAATTTAAAGAAAAATTAGAAATAAAAATAAAGAACTAGAAATCAGTGAAATAGAAATAAATACAATAGATGCTAAAGAAACAGATAATTCTGATTCGGAAGATAGTGAAACATATACAGAAATTTTAGAAAACATAGGAAAATTAGAAATTAATGAAGAACAAGAAGTAATTAATAAAAATCTAGAACTAATAAATACAGAAGTAAATACTCTAGATAAAAATATAATACCTAGTACATCAGAATTAAGAAAACCAACAAATAATTACAAAAGTAAGTTTAAAAGATATAATCCAAAGGATGAATATAATAAATGGACACCAAAACAAATAATTAATTATAACTTTTTAGATTTAGACTGTGTAATTGATACAAATAAAACAATACAACTGCGGGTAGGATATATGTCAAAATAATTATTAGATAATAAAATAGATACAACAAACACACTAGAATATATAGAAAAGACATTAATAGGAACAGTAAAATTATGATTTTTAAACCTAGCCGAAGCAAGTAAAAAAGTATTAAGATCCGATAATAAAATAGAAGGAACATCAACAACTACTAAAATACTACCAACAGAAAAATTAAAAAAATATGAAATAGCTATAAGAGATGAATTTAGCAGTGTAACAACAGAAGAAGAAGAGCAAAATAAAGAAAAAGATATAAATAGAAATTTTAATGTTAAAACTAGAAATGTGTAATATGTGCTATATAGATGAGTATACGAGCGCATTTAAAGAATATTATTATAAAGGAACATATAATATAGAAGAAAGTAAAGAAATAAGAAGATTATATTATAGTAAATTACCCGAACCATTTAGTTCAAAAATAATAAAGAGTTGGGATGAAGCAAAAATAGTAGATACCCTAGGAGCAAGAATAAAATTTTTATAGCAATGGTATAGAAATCTATGTTAAAAATATAGAGAAGAAATTAAAATGGAAAAAAACATTAATAAGAAATTTAGCATGTTGCAAAGATAAAATAGCACCTCAATTTGGATGTGAGAAAGATATTATAAGAAAAAAAAAAGACATAAGAAATATAAGAAAAACAAGAAATCAAAATATAAGTATAAGAAACCAAGAAAAAGATATTATGTAAAAAATTATAAGAATAAAAGACCATATAGGAAAAAGAAAACTATAAAAGAATGTACTTGTTATAATTGTGGAAAACTAAGACATTTAGTTAGAGATTGTAAATTACCAAAAAACCCAAAAAAAAAAAAAAAATATCAGAAATAAAAATAGAAAGTACAGAATATATGCAGATAGATTATAAAGATTATGAATTAGAAAGTGAAGATACTATATATGAAATTTCGGAGAATGAAATAGATAATGAAATAGATAGTGAATTAGATGAATCAAATGACTGAAAAAAATATAAAAATGAACCAAATAACTGAAGAATATATAAAAATAATAACAAAGGAAGAATATTTAAATGAAGAATGAACAAATCAAAAAATAATATTTGACGAAATAAAAGGAAAAGAGTTAGACTTAAGTGTAGAAAAAATATCTAAAATACCAACTATAAAAAATACATTTAGTATAAAAAAAGAAGAATACTACGTAGTAAGCCAAAAATAACATGTAATAGACTGTAGATATGCAAAAAGAAGAGCTAGTATACCACTAGTAACAAAAAGAATAATTAATAAAGAAATAAACGATATAAAAAGTAAAGACCCAATAAAATATGTACACCTTGTAGGAACAGAGATATTAATAAAAGCATGTTTTAGAGAAGGAATAGATACACCAATAAAATTATATTTAGCAGATGATAGAATTATAAAACCTATAGAAAAAAGTATAATAACTGCTATAAAAGGAAATTTAATATACCAAAAATTTAAGTTTATAATAAGTGTGAATTATTCAGTAGCAATAACAGATAAAAATATAGATAAACCATTAGTATTATATTGGAAAATATCAGGAATAGAACTAACCCCAGGAAGTAAAATATTTACAGCAAGACGTAAAAATCTATATATATTAACAACAAAACATAAAATAATAGGAAAAAATAAAATTAATAAAATACCAATAGAAAGTCCTTTTGAACAATTCGTAAAAACAATTGATAATAATGATTATAGTTACAAAAATATAGACATAAAAGAAGATTTAGAAATAATAAATGATAGAATAAGTACATAAAAAAGAATAGCTCATGAAAAACCAGAATCATCAAACTCATAAAAAAAAATAAGTTATGAAACAACTTCAACAGTTAATTTAAACTAATATGACATAACAGGAACCATAAATGAAAAAGAATATTTAATACTCTTAAACACAGGACAAGAAGAAAATTATATAGCAAAATATCTAGTAAAAAGTGAAGAAATAAAATCTAATAGTAATATATGCCCAGATCTACCAAGGAGTCTAATAAACATTAAGGATACAACAGAAAAAAGAAATAATAATAGGAGTTAGAAAGATAAAAATAGAATTTGAAATAAAGGAAGAAATGGAAAAAACAGACATAATATTAGGAATAAAATGGTTAGAACAAATAAAACCATATAATATAGAACATACACAATTATCTATAACATATAATAAAGAAAACTTATTCATAGGGGGTGCAGTTAAATTGATCTATTATAACTCTAATGGATCTATTTTTGTTTGTGCGTGGATATTTCTTAACTTCTCTAAACATTTTTATTTTTAGTTTATTTATTTTAATTTTATTAATGTTCATATCTTGGGGGGTGATTGGTTGGTATTTGGTTAAATGTTTTACTGTAAAATTCTTTAGTTTTTTCTCTTAGTCTTTGTAATTCTTGTATATTATTTTGGAGGTATTCTAAATATTCTAGAATGAAGTTGAACCATATAAATAATCATAACAATGCGGAAAGAACTTATCCAAAACACCAATCATGCCCAAAATCAGGTATCAATAGTGTAAGAACTACTAATACAATCCAAGAGTCAAATACATCGGAAAAATAACCACAAAAGGAATAAATACTGTCTCCGAACACTAATAAAGACATAACTAGTATAGAAATATAGAGGTGAACTTCGGACGCATGAATGTCCAACCGCTACCTTGGAAGCTCCAACAACCGCCCGAATCTAGTAAGCTGAGGCGCACTCGAGCTAGGACCTGCACCGAAAGGGCGCAATAGGCATGCGTACGGTCCACTTGTACTCAATAGGTATCATAGGCCGACTAAGCAAAGTAGTAAATAAGGCATACAAAATATACACCAAGGGCACGTCACCTGCAATCAGAAAATTACCCACAATGGTAGCCCACACCGCTTGCACTAACAATTCTAATATATCTTACATATATTGCAAAAACACATCAAGATATAAAACACAAGTATATATTATGTCACATATAAAATAGAGCAAGAGAGAACATGTAGATACAAGATCACCAAATACAAGTAAAGAAAGGTAAGACAAATACATAGATGACAAGTCAATAAGGCAATACAACACAACATAAACACAATAAAGTAAGTGCAATGTATATGATAATGATGATGATGATGATGATGATGATGATGATGATGATGATGATGATGATGATGATGATTCACGAGGTTGTTGCACAACCTCCGAGATCGTTGCATAATCCCCGTATACACCTATGGAGCCAAAGCTTCCCAACGTAGGACCCATGGGGGGTTCGTAAACCCATATACAATCCACATATCTCATATCCCTTTTCCGTCACATCACTCGAAAAGGATTTTATAAGGTGTTACAATATTTTTAAAAAGGTGTTGCCAGTGTTTCTCAGATGTTGCCACGGTGGTACCAATGTTTCATGAATGAGTATGATATGAAGATGTAATGCTCACAACCAGTCACAATAAGTATTTCCATAACCAACCACATGATATATTTCCACAACCAACCACAATGATACATTTCTACAACCACATGAGCCAATATTCACTCGTTATTTTCATTTCATCCATGAATTTCCACATGTCTCATATGTCAGTAAAGTATGAATATAATCACAATACATCCATGGTACCACATTAAACAATACAATACAATTACTCACATGTATTCAAGGCTATCAATGTCACATAGGACCCCACGGTCAAACATATCACATAATATTTTAATTTCGATAATTACATCACATATAGGCCCCCACACGGGCACAACACGTAGATATCCATTTTTCATGATTAGTTCCCACCCTTAACATGCATTTTGTACCATCATTTACTACCCAGCCCAGTCTGAAGAGTTAATCCACAACCTACCTCGAAAGCCGAAATCGGTCCGCCACACTTGAACCCACGACCTTAATTTTCACGAATAATCTCGAACTCTACTAAAAACATCAAATATAAAAATCTACATGTCAAAATAAAACCAACGACACCCATATTGACTACTTTTGGTTCGGGGTCAAAACGGACCCCCAAAATAGGTTTTCAAAAAAGAAGGAAAAAATTAGAACTTTACTTCAAAAATATGTTTCCCATATTTTTAGGAACCTACAGCTTAAAACCCAAGTTAAATCGAGTGAAAAATGGGGTTCAAATCGAAGAAAAACCATTTTTGAGCTTTACCGAGTAAAATCTTTGAAATTCGAGTTAAAATCAAGAATTGGAGTTGTTTTGAAGGTTAAATTGATGAAAAACTAGTAATTATAAGATAAAAATATTATTCAAGTGAAAGGGGATGAAATTTGAGTTTAAAATCATGCTCTAAGATTTTTGGGGTTTTGAGAAATTTATCAAGAAATTTCTAAGAAAAGGGTGAATTCTTACCTTAAATCCGTAATTAAAATCAAGAAATAGGTGTTAATCTAGCTTCCCAAGCTCTCACAAACTTTACTTTTTAGCTCCCAAAATATTTAGGGTTAACTCTCAAGAGACAAGATGAAAAATGAGCAAAATGGACCAAAAATGTGAAAAAACTGTTATATATATTGCAGATTTTTCTGCATAACTGAGCAGTTTTTATTCTAACTCGAAATGGACTTCGACGGGGTACTCGGAATTCGTTCGGAGTCCGATTTATGCAAACGGACTATGCAACCACACTAAATTCGAAGTTCCGGACACGATGGCGATATCAGATTTTCCAGAAAAATTCTTTTTCACAAAATTGACCCCCGAGACCCGAAATCACAATTTTCCAAACCGAGGGTCGAAATGAGATTTAAAAGCCGTAAAATCATACCAAACATGCTAACACACTAAAATCGACATTCCGGATCTGTTGGCTAAGTCAAATTTTTTATACGAGGTCGTTTCAACCAAAAGTGGGTCCTACACCCAACTTTTCAATTTTTCAACTTTCCGACCAATAGGTCGAAATGAGCTCGGGTGAACCAGGACCCGAACCAAAGGTCTACCTAGCCTAAAATCGATATTTCGGAGCAGCTGGCGTAGTCCGTTTGGTCATCCGTCGCACGGATCAAAATATAACCACATAAGTCCAAAATACGGCACTCGAAGCCATCAAAAACCACAATATTGCATAAATGATGCCAAAATGCATCAAAAATCATGTCAACCACTCCCACACCCCAGAAATACCATAATGCAACTACGGAGAGGGGTAAAACAGTAAAATCACACAAAATCACAAATTTCATCAAATTTTTTGGTCATTACAACTTCAATCGTAAATGTAAAATTTAATATATTCAATACTAATCTCCAAATTTCCTTCATCGTAACTGAGTTTTGTATTTTTTTTGTTAACCACCATCAAACCTGGGTATTATCTGTTCTCACAATAAATTTATTATATACAATATATGGTTCAAAGGCTAATAAACATTTATATAATGAACATAATTCTTTTTTATATATTTCCCATTTTATTTCTGTTTCATTAAATGTTCCTGAGTAATATCTACAATGATGTTCTATTTTTTCATTTTCGTACCTATATTTAAGTACTCCTCCATAACTATATTCACTTGCATCTGCTTCTACTATATATGTAAATTTTTTATTTTCGTCTGGGAATTGAAATTTTGGTAATTCTTTACAAAGTATTTTTATTTTCTGAATTTGTTTTTTATCTTCTTCGTTGTAATTATATTCTACATCCTTTTTAAATTTTTTCTGTAAAGTCTTTAAGTTCTCTGCTAATTTTGGTATATATTCTCTTACTTGGTTTACTAATCCTAAAAATGTTTGTAATTTCTTTTTTTGTATCTAATTCTTCTTTTGAATTTATTATTTTTTGTACTATATGTTGTTGCATTTTTACTCCACTTTTATCTATTTGTATTCCTAAAAATTCTATCTGGTTTTTCATAATTTCAGCTTTCTTTTCGCTTAAACTTATTCTTGATTTTTCTATTATATCTGTAAATTGTTCTAGTAATTTTAAATGTTCTTCTTTAGTTTTTGTATATAGTAATATATCATCTATGTATACTATATAATTAGGTAATTGTTTAAAATAACTATCCATAAAATGTTGATATCTACCTGGTGCATTTTTATATCCAAATGGTAATACATTTCATTCATAAAATCCTTGTGATACCGTAAATGCGGTTAATTCTTTAGAATTTTCATCTAACTTTAAGTGGTAAAATCCTGATTTACAATCAAATTTACTAAAATAATTATATCCTTGTATTTGTCATATTTTTAATATCTTGTTTGGTATTGGGTAATTATATGTCATAGTTTTTGCATTTAAATTTCTATAATCAATAATCATTCTACCTTTTCCTCTTTTTTGTTCACTATGTTTATTTACTATAAATGCTGGACTATTATGTTTACTATTGCTTTTTTGTATATACTGTTTTTCTAATAATTCATCTATATGCATTTTAAATTCTTTTAAATCATCAAAATTATATGTTAATGGTTTTTGAGTTATTATGCTATTTTTATCTATTAATTCAATTTTTATAGTAGTTTATGTTTTTTCCATCCTTTTAATGGATCTTCACTATTTAATGGAATTCACAAGCTCTTGAACTGGACATTTTTTTTTAAAAAAATTATGATAATGAAAATTTGAAAAATAAATTGAATGACTATCATTCATGGGTTATATGAATATCTTTTTAAATTTATATTTTTTTATTGGTGATTAAAATTATAATATTTACTTATCCCAAGTGTATAGTGTTGTCAGGTGATATCGCCCAGTTCTTTTGCTTATTTGAAAATCTAATTTTTGTCTTGAATGTGATTTGAGGCAAAATACTAGGTAGATTTTTGAGTTGAGAAATGAAAGTAGTCCTTCTTGTTATGTCATGACCAAAATTGATCTACCTAAATTGTGTTTATCACTCGTCATCTCCTTGAGCCTAAATAAATCATCTCTTATTTTATTGATAAGCCAAATTCTAATTCAAAATTAATCTTTGTTGTCACGTCTATTCATTCACTTTATTCCCTTAGAGTCAATAAGAAACTGAATACAAAAATAGTGTAGGGAGTAAGAAAAAGAAGTAAACATTGATTCTTGTTTAGCTTATTGGTATCTTAAGAATATTATCGAAAAAAAAAATGCTATAAAAAAAAAGTTACAAAAAAAATTGTTGGTAACTACTTCTTGAAAAATAATTAAGTTAGAAAAAAGAGGATTAAAAAACAAGAAGAAAAAATGGAGGTTGATTTATTTTAGAAGCAGAAAAGCAACTATGTTTAAATGCTAAAGTGTTGTGGTGCTTATAAGGAATTTGAGCCACTTTTATTCATATACATTCTATCCATCCCTAATCCTGCATTCCTACCTTATAAAAGTCCACATGATCTCAACTTAAAGACTTATATATTAGTGGAGAACTACATAACAGGCAAGCTTATGGAACTTCGAGTAGCTTGAGCTACTTCTTTGTTGAGAGAAAGAGAATATTTTTTCCTAGCTATGCCCTTTTTTGAATTTACTGATATATTGTGTGATTTATGGGCATCTCTCTTCATTTGGTGGGACACACTTGAAAAATATATATTATAATTTGATTCTCAATAGGTGAATATGAGTGTAACTAAATTTATTTGAACTCATGATATAGTCTTTATTGAATTTTATTTTATCTAATAATTTTATTACTTAAAATTTTAATGGTTGTTTTATTTTGTCTTTTGCTCGAGGACGAACAAAGATTCAAGTGTGGGGGTATTTGATGGATATATTTATTTATATATTTTATATATTAGATATTAATTATTTTAAATAAATATAAATAAATATATCATATTATTGTATATTTTCTGAAAAATTCTACAGGAAGAAGAATACAAGAGAAGAAATAAATTAATAAAGAAACAAGTGAAGGTTTAAAGAAGAAGTTACGGGTTGACGGTTACAACCACCACTTCAAAACTTACTTACACCCATAAAGTGAAGGAATGAAACAAATGAAAGTTTGAAGAAGAAGTTACAAGTTACAAGTGAGGGATTGACTAAAGTAAATTTGTAGATTTAAATAATCTCTATGTTATTTGTGTCAATTCGTATCCTCGTGAAGGGATTGACTCAAATAAGATTGTTGATTTGAGGGGTCTTTATCTTATTTATTTCAATTCGTATCCTTGCGGAGAGATTATTTTAGATAAGTTTATTGATTTAAAGATTACTCACAAGGGGTCTTTACACCTTTTAGCACAATTCAGAAAATAAAATATTTTGGTTTAACTATCACTAGTCTTAAAGTAATTAATTGACACATCCTCATGGAATGCTAGTTAAATATCTATTTCTTAGTGAGTGAAATATGATTTTTTTAATAAATAATTATTCTTTAGAAAAATACATGTGGAGACTGAGATTATATTATAATAATATTATTAAGTGAATTCATTGATTCCCCACTCTTTTAATATATATATATATATATATATATATATATAAATATAAATATTTTTAAAGCATTTTATTTTATTTTAAGTAATTTATAATTTTAAACTCACCTTTCATCAATTTAATTCTCTCAAATAGTAATCAAGATAATACAAATTTGTAATCTAGATGATTCCAATCTCTGTGGGACGATATCTTAAACTATACTAGAATTTGACAGAGTACGAGCAATAAAATCTTATACAATTTAGACTCGTCAGACCATTATACAGGATTTTTGGTAGTTGTAAAAAGAAGGTTTTGCTTAATTTGGCAAGGTATTCATAATTTATCATTAATATCACTATGTTACCGTATTATTCTAATTTGTTATCTTGCACGTTGCTCATTATCCAATGCATGAAAGTGAAAAACATATCTCGAATAGAGAAGGGGATCCTCTTCAATCTCTTAATGAGCACAACACGGATGCTAAAAGTGACAATATTGAATAGGATTTTGGACAATCATCTAAAGTAGGTGGCAATGAAGGAGGAGCTGAGGAATGCATAAAGGTAATTAAACTGACTTAATTATATGATCGATTTATTACTACTTGCTCAAAATATTAGCCTCAAATAGTTTATATGTTATTTTTGAAAGTGTTGAAACTGTTAATATAATGGTGTATATATAATGATTAAGTTACTCATATGTATCACTTTGATACATCTGACATCATATGTATCACTTTGATACATATAGTGATACATATAGACAGTTAATCAAGATTCCAGTAACAAATATTTGTTTTGTGTTCCTTAAGATTTCCACAAAAGTACATTTTGACATATGTCAAACAGGAGGGTGAGAGTCCGTACACAGACAAGGTGCAAGAAGAAGATAGGCATAATACAACTGCTGAAATAGATAAAGGCATAAGGGACGATGACCCAAAGGTAATATCTATTAACTTATAACAAAGAATTTTTTGTAATTTCTCATAAATATTATTTTTTATTATTTGGTAAGTTGAAGTTGTTCATTATAATGGTCACAAACTTATTTTATCTGTTGCATAACAACTTTGTTTTAATCCTATCTACTGATGATTAAAGTTTCAAGTTTCGAAAGTTGGTTATCTGTTATGTAAGTTTTCCAGATAAATCATAATGATACATATTGGTCTATATGTATCATTATGATACAAATAGATAGTTTAGGCACTTCCAATCTAAACTTCATTATAACACTAAGTTCACTTTTTACATACGTCTCACAGGAATCTGAAGAAGACCTTCATAATGCAGATGAAGATTTATCTAAAGCGATTACCTTGTATGTACCACCATTGACTGCTGCCTATCCAACAGGAATCATTGATAGTGTTGTTGCAGATATTGACACATGCAATCAGCAAGACAATATTTATAGTCAGTCTTATATTAGTGACAACGCTATTGCAGTTTTTTCTCAAGTCCCTATTTGCAAGATTAATCTATCATATGTCAGGAAGAAACCTACAAAGAGAAATAGGCATCCTTCAAAACTATATTAGTCATAGTTTTTTAATGTTTTTTTATTCTGGGTCAAAATATAAAGAAGTCATCAAGCCGTGTAAAAAGTTGAACTACCAGTTTGAAGGTCACAACATTTATGGACCATATCCTAAAGAGCTCTTCTCTAAGTTCTCTCTTTGGATGTCAGTTGACTGTACAGAACACAAGATAGTAGGTAAGATTGATGAATCACCTTTCATAATATCATATATATATATTACTCTCAATACTGATTGGAATCATAATTTGCTTTTAGGAAAGGGAAAGATGAGCACTACATGACTAAATACGCTGACCTAAAATCAAAGCTTGATTTTATAGTTGGACGCCCGGTAAAAAAAGTTGATTTTATGACATGACCCAATCAAGTAAATGTTGGAATGATGAGGTATTCCTCAAAGAAATATATATAGAAAATAACAGTTTTATTGATTTTTATAATTTAAGCACAAGCTGATTTTTATAACATGACCCAACCAAATTGATGTTTGCAGTCTAATTTACCTTTTCTGGTACCAAATGTATCAAAGTGATACATCTGGTACTCATATGTATCATTGTGATAGATATGTAAAAAAAATGCCACCACAAGAATAAATCTACAATATGTATTATTCATATACTATGCTGTTATAAATTCATAAGTATCAACTGTTTTATACTATGTCTTATGCATGGGTTATATGAATCACATATTCTAACACATTTTAATTTTCTATTATAGCACATCGATGTGGTATTCTAATATCTTTGAAAGAAAGAAAAACTGGACACCACCAGTGAATATAGATATATCACTGTGAATTACATGCTCAAGAACTATATCCATGACACATACACTCACTATCACCGAATTCAATATGAGATTGATCTTAGCTAGAAGGACAAAAATATTCGTTCAATGAAAGTTACGTCGGTAGAGAGATCAATTTATGAGATTATTCAAGGACTATGCATTCCAGCCGGTATTCCATGGCATTTGGTTGACGAGGTGTACGTGCCAATAAATTGTAAGGGGTCATTTCACTGGGTGTTGGCAGTCCTAATACTCAAGGACAGGTGTATTCGTGTGTATGATTTGTTGAAAGGTCATAGAGGTCATGTTGATGAGATAAAAGAGCTTACTGAAATGTAGTCAACTTATTTGACAATATCTAATTTTTTCAAAAAAAAAATCACACAGACTAGTCACTACTAGAAGTATATAAGGAAAAGACGGACTAACATCCATTTGATGTTCAGATTGTTAATGGGATTGTTTGACAATCAAGAGGCACATTGTACGTATCATTTATTCTTTTAAATATATTCTTTTAAATAAGAGCTCACAACAACCTATAAAATATCTACTGTTCTATTTTCTAGGGATTGTGGCTTGTTTGTTGCAGCATATGCTGAATATTTAAGTGATGGGCATTAAATACCTTCTTCAGATTTTAATCCAAAAATGGATCGTACAATATAGCATCATTGTTATGGGACTATGGTGTGAACAAGGCATGCAATGGTTATGTTAGAGACAATCAAGATCCGCCTAGGCCTAAACGCACCTTCATTCAATATAAGGATACAGAGATGGTTGATGTTGAGCCGTAGTTGTCTAGTATTTGTTGTTTGACAAAAGGATTGTGGTTTTTTATGTTTGTGGGTTTCTGGATATTTTGTTTCTTATGCTTGGGTATTTCTGGATATTTCAAGACAACTTGTTTTATGTATTAATTTTTTAGTTTTTTTGTTGTTAATGTCATGACATTTTATCTTAACAACAACTCTTGTTACCTTCGTGAGCAATGAAATCTTTGTTAAAAGGATTATAACCCTGCATGATGGGGAAGATGTCATTTACAATTTAACCTGGTGGCTATGATTAATTGAAAATATATGTGGAATAGACGATGAGCCAATGTGATATTTGGTTTGATCACAAAAGTAACTTTTGCTAGCAGTTGAATTTATAAAATTGTATTCATATTGTACCAATCTTAATTTATGGATGGAAAACAGTAGGTGACTTTACAAGAATATAATTGGCATATACAATTTTAATTGCACTATCAGCGTTCATTAATGTTTCATAAACCAAGGCAGTGGAAGTTAATATTTTCTGGTGAAAATAATCTCAAATTTGCATTATTTGGAGTTGCATTTCAGGTGTCTTACAATTGATATGCAGCATAATAATCTTATTAACAATCACAAATGTTCAAATATGTATCACTAGTAAATAATTTGTTGTATATGTATCACCAACGTTCCAGTTCTGTTAAATAGCCATAACAATAAATCACACATCACTAATATGAATCACATAAATTTCACGAATGGTTAATATGAATCATATAATAGTCATAAAAATTTTAATATGTATCAACTGGAAATAATATGTTGAAAATATATCACCAATTAAACTATTGATTTTAATGTCTAATATGAATCACATAAATTTCACTAACAGCTAACATTATTCATATAACATTCATACAAATTTTAATATGTATCACTTTGTAATTACATATTGGAAATGTATCACTATCATTCCTCATCTAATGAAATCTATAAACAATGTTGTAATTTTCAAAACTTTCTTTAAGTCATATCTAGTCTCCAGAAGAGTTAGTGATGACTTCCTAAATTATTAATGTTTAAATAAAATAGAATTTCTCCAATTTCAAATTTTTATCATGTGGGAAATTGAATTATCTTTCCAACGATACCAATTTCGTCCAAATCCGGTATCGGAGTAAAAAGTTATGGACGTTTTACAGAGAACTATCGAAACTGCCCAGAAGTGATGGTTAGGCCGACAGACCATCGAGCTAGCGACGGACCATCGACCAAGCCGTCGCGACTAAGGCAGTGAATCCTTCTTCTGGCCAAGTGCGACGGTCAGGACCGATGGACCGTTGAGCTAGCGATGGACCGTCGCCCAAACCGTCGTAGATGAGGCAGAAAGTTCAGGTTCTGGCCAAGTACGATGGGATGGACCGACGGTCCGTCGCTGGCGCCCAAACCATTGCCACTTCCGATTATTGATTTTAAGCCATTTTTAAAAGGGTATTTGGGGTTTTTGTCCACCTGTTTTGACCCCTAATTTTACTAGACCAGAGCTCATAACTTCATTATTCATCTATAACACCAAATTAGGGTTTCTCTCAAAGATCAATCCCCAAGATCAAGAAACCCTAGGTGTTTGATTCCAAGCCAAGTATTCAAGCTTTCTTCTACAAATATTCAAGAAATCATCCACCCAGGTATGTCAGGTGTTGATTCATGGGTGATTTCCAAGAAATATAAACTTTGGATTCCATGGTATGAATTGAATTATATCCATGTTTATGTTGTTGTTTGATTTCCAAGTTGACGTCTTTAATGACTATCGTGAAAATATGTTAGTATGTGGTTGGAATTCTTGCATTGGAAGTGTAAAATATTTCCATAAAGTATTATTTCAATATTCATGCCCAAGCCTAAAGATATGCATGCAATGTGTTTGATAAAATGCATAAGAGAATAGAAATTATGCCTTATGACTCATTTGTGACCAAAATTGATGTATCCATGTTTCTCCCTTATGTTTGATATGACTCCCACGTTATTGTTATGATTTGTAATGGATTGACGTAATGCTCATGAGATTAGGCTTATAAAATTATGATATGTTTACATGCATTCCTACTCATGTGTAAGCTTATAGCATGCGAATTCTTCATGAAAATCCCCAATGATTGTACTATGAATTATTGACTATGGTTATGTGTCAAGAAGTGTCATATCTTGTCAGTTTCATGCTATCGAGTCCTGGGGGTACTTGTACCCAATAATTTAGCTGTATGCCTAGAGCCAGTGTCATGTTTTCCAGATACTCTCAGTCAAGCCATGATTCATAAAACTTTGTCAGTCATGTGACTCAGGAAAACTCAGTAAACTCAGTAATCCCAGAAATCTCAGAAATTCAGTAATCTCAGTAGTGTTCCATCAGTCAACGGAACTCAATGAATGCAGTCTAGTTCAGTTCAGTTAAGCATGTTCAGTGTCTATTCAGATCGGAGTAGGATTCAGCACCGAGTGAGCCCAAGGATGGGAACTCACCTGTTATTAGAGGGTGTGATTCTTAGAAACAATCCTTATGCTCCAAAACTACGTAGCCAGCGTAGGTTGAGACATCAAACCTGCTAGTTGAGGGTAGATGAGGTGGCTTAACCTGTTAAATGAGGGTTCCACCATTCTCCTTAGAGTACCTATTAGATGAGGGATTACTTAAAACTTGTCCTTACCAGTGGCGCGGTATAGATACCCTTCCAATTGAGGTTACAAATTGGACCCCAACTCAATTATATTATTTTATTTGGGTCATGTCGGTTAGATCACTACTTCCCAAAGGTACAGTCTCAGTCTCAATTTTAGTAATAGAACTCAGATAGTTTTACAGAATTCAGGACTGTCAGATACAATCACCCAGCTTAGTACGAAGCTCAACTAGTTCCATCAGAAATAGGACTGTCAGACACAATCATTCAGATAATAGCATATCATTTATACAAAAACTTATGTTATCAGTATTCAGATTCAATGATTTCATGATCTCAGTTACAGTTCACGTATTCATGCATGTATTCTCACATTCATTTTATTCAGTCAGTTAGTATTGTTCATGCATATAAACCCCTTGTATTCAACCTACCTCACTTGCATACCAGTACATTCAATCGTACTGACGCATTTGCGCTATGGTGTTTTATACCATAGGTTCAGAAGCACGAGCTCCAGAGGATCCTTAGTAGATCAGACGTTCAGCAGTCAGACTAGCAGTGAGTCCTCATCATTCGAGGATGTTATAATTTGATTATTTCATTCTTTCATTACTTCATTTATTTTAGTAGTTGGAGTTAGTTGGGGACATGTCCCATCAACTCCTTATCCAAACAGTTTAGAGGCTTTCAGACTAGCATGTTCAGATAGTTATTTCAGTTTTGGTATTGTGATACCTTATTATTCAGATGTTTTGTTTTATCAGATTTTTGAACCTTATGGCCTTTCAGACTTTTATTCCACATTTATACAGTATGTTATGCAGTGCTTAGTTACAGATATCAGTCATGGGTTAGCTTATGGACCTTCGGGGTCATGAGCACCGTGTGACATTTCGGGTACCAGATTTGGGGCGTTACAAATGTAACAGGGATGGGTGGTATGAATCACATAACTATCATGAACTCTAACATATCTGCAACTGAGAATAGTACTAATGAATTATAAATATTGATCTTAAAAAAATATTTCTGTTTCAAATGTAAACAAAATAGCTCAAGCAATAAATTTTTGAGTATTTAACTCAAATTATTGAATTCAAAACATTGAACTAAGTAAAAAAATCTGAGCCAACTTCAAATAAAAATGTCACATATCTATGGGAAAGTAGTTGCATGTGCGTCTGTTATGGCCTTCATACCCACACTTGCCACAATGATTAGTGGTTGATCAAATTTTTTTGCTACTTTTCATTTTTCTTCCTTTTTTAGGTCTTCCTAGTGGACGTTTATATTTTGAAGGAAAAATCACATCTTCTAATACCTCCGGCGGTACAAGCCAATCTCGCTTATTGGGCACAGTGGCATTTCATAAGTCTTGACTAGTATCTCTTTCTTATAGTAATCACAACAGTATGACTTCATTTTCTTAACATGTTTGCTTTTCAAAACAATAATTGTGTGCGCGCATGGAATCTTATCAAGCTAAAATCTACCACAGTTGCATGTTCTATTATCCAACAGATCAATGTATTTTCTTTTTTCTTCATACACACCGTATATGTATTTAGTTGATTCTCTAACTTGAAAAATATTTTTTCACAAAGAGTTATGTTAGTCAACATAATATATGAATCATAAATATTACAGATTAATTAAATATAAAGAATGAGATTTCAAGTGGAGGCATATTTGTACAGATGTACCAAAAAAATACATATGAGTTCCAAATGTATCACTTTGATACAGCTGTTATCGGAAAGTTAAAATAGTCTGCAAATCAACTTACTTACAGTATAATTAAATAAATTACCATCATACGCGATGACTTTTCAAAGTTTAATTAAAGAATTATTTGAAACGTACCTCCCAATGAGTTTTTAGCAAGAAAGTTAGACTGGTCTCTATTTTTGTGGTTCCACGCACCAAATAAGATTCTGACCTGTTCAAGAAAATATAAAATAGGTAGTTCACATGCCTTAACTAGACGAGAGTTGATCCATTCTGCAATGTTGGAAGTCATCATCCTCCCCCTATTTATCGGAGCATGAACTTGTGATCACTTTTCAAATCTAATATTTTCCAGATATACCTTTACTCTATTGTCAATCTTTTACACTTTACACATAAGCTCATCAAAATCATCCAACTTGTACGCTTTAGCCATGGCAAAAAACTCGTTGGTCAGCTTCTCCTTACTTTTTCTATAATTCGTGCAGGAATTATTCCAAAGATGCTAAACACATGCAAAGTATGGTATGCATGGGTAGACCACACTAACCACCTTGATTATATTTTTATGTCTATCAGAGACAACACACATATTATTGCGCTCACTGAAAGCATACTTAAATTGCTAGAAAAACTATATCTAGGAGGAATCATTCTCGGAATCTACAAACCCATACGCAAGCGGCAAAATATGACCTAATACATAACATCAACCAATTATTATGTCTAATTTATATAACAATTAGCATCATTTGCTAGAAAAATATAAAAGAATCACTACGTGCAATACCTGCTCCATCAAGTGTGCTAATTGAAATGAATGTTCCCTTATATGGTCCACTCATGTGACATCCTACTACTACCACAACAGGCCTACAATACTCAAATCCCTTAATAAAAAGATGTAGTGCTACGAATAGATACATGAACTGATTATCTGGAGACTTATGCATCCTTATATGTGAATTGGGATAAATAAAATTCAACATGTATACGTAGGAAGGCATTTTCTTATATCCGTCTATTGGTCGCCCTATCAATTTCTTTAAAGAACGTTCTTTAGCACGCCACACCTTCATGTAATCTATGTCCAAACCAAGTTCCCTTTTAATATCTTCAATAATGTCACTTGGAGTGATTATTCTTTTATGGTTCAACAACTTTGGAGCTGTTATTCCAGCTACAAAAGCAATTGTTGCATACTATTGCTCAAAAACTCTGTCCATTAATGAACATGTGTGTTCATCATTGAAAGTACGTACTATGAATGTATCAATACCAAGCTTACATGACGCCTTGAATAACCAACTACATTTCGGAAATTTGCAAAGCAAGACATAACTGAAATAAATGCCAATAAAATATATCACAAATATTAAGTTTCGTTAATCTGTTATTATATGAATCACCATTTAACAAAAAAAATATGACATATGTATTATTCATATAAATCACCTTTACTCTACAAAACCACAAACATGGCTATGTGTTACCATATGAATTACCATTTATCAATTATAATGATCACATATTTATCTTTCAAATGAATTAAATTGTAGTTGTTATGCGTTATCAAACTCGGATTAAATGTATCACCATTTTTTTTGACACAATAACACCATCTACCATATAAATCACCATTTTAAAAATGTATCATTCATTTGAATCTCCTTCCAAAATGGTTATGAGTTATCCAAAAACACCACAATGCACAGTAAGCAAGTTTTTATATGAATCACATATTACAACAAACAATATCCATATCCACAATTCAACACAATTCTGTGTAAATTATGCAAATGTATCACTACATATTCCAGATGTATCAATTGCGAATTAAATCAGAAATTGACATTGAAAAACTAAAATCAAACCTTTGTTTGTTAGATCTCTCAGCTCTGAAATTGAACCTGTGCTTGATTGCATAGTTACACATTACTGGTACAAAAGTAGATTTGTTTTTATACTTTTGGTTTACCTTTACAACACCATCATAGCAATCACTTATTAGTTGTTCACCACCCATATCAACAACTGGCAGAGATTCAACGTTACCAACTACAGCAACTGCAAGTTCAGACGGCTCAACAAAATCATAACACTCAATTACCATATCATCCGTGTCAAAGTCATCACTGTCAATTAAAACATCACTCGTTGTAATACACAGTGGATACTTTCTGAATATAGTTTCCTGTTTCAAAATTGAAGAAAAAGTTTCATAGCCATATCATTATGAATCTCCAACGCTGATGAATTGCCTTGAATAATATATTTGGCATGAATTCTTTTCAGGGATACGTCAATTTTCAATTGAATTGATATAGCTTCCATTAAATTGTGGTACGGCGTTTTTCATGAATTACAATATCGTCAATCCGGTAGTTATCATACCTAGTTTCTGAAACTCATTTTTCGGAATGATGGAACAACACATTCATGAGTTTCATTGAAGTTAATCAGAAAATTAAGAAGGAAGATCGCTTTTTTTGGCCAAAATTAAAAAAATTGAGTTTGTAATCTGGGTTGCTTCAAAAATTTAGGTTTGCTTCAATTTTGAGCTGTTGTCGAATGGAATTGCGTTTTTAACGCTTGTAACAGTTTTGTCATGATTTGCATTGCAATAATTAAACATAATTCGTTACTTTCATAAATAAAGATCTGATTTATTTCAAATGTATCACTTTTTATCTGTATCACCGCTTAACATATGTATCACTATATCAAAAAATTGGAATAATATGTAATTAGCAAAATAATCAAAATTTTATGTAATATCACTTAAAGATTCAGAATTTTTTTTAAGTTACTCTAATCAAAATGTAAGTAATACATAAAAAAATTTGGAACCACAAATAAATTATATTACAGACATAAATTAGAACAGTGGCATAAAATTCATAGAAACTCATTTGTATATTCTTTAAATTAAGAAAAGAAGTACATGCAAGGTAAATTACAGACAATAGGTCCATTGATTCTTACATGCAAATTGTTTCAATGAACAGAAACCCACAAAATAGATTCAGAGAACAAAACTCACAAAGATAAACATTTTCATATATAAAAAGACCTATATGATAAAAAGACCTTCCACTGGAGAAGTAGAATCGAAAAAGAAGACCTTCCACTAAAAATTTATGACTTGATATAGATGAAAATTAGCGACTTGACGGAGATGCAAAATAGAATCGTTGTAGCTCAGAGAAGACAAACAAGCTACATTTCACTTGGTGGAGATGGAATTTACAGAGCAATAGGTCTTTATAGGTTGTCAAATGATTAGTATCTTCTAAGTATAATACATAAGATTTCTGGATGTGTAGTTTTACTTTTGGCAAGAAGAAGATGATTCTGTTAAGTTTGTAAAATTGACCAGCGTTAGAGAAGGGGAGGAAGACTATGGGGAAAAGCTCAATTTTTGTAGTATTGAAAAGAGAAAAAATGAGGGAAATGGAGAAGACAACCAACAAACTCATTTGTTGAGTATTGAAAAGAGCAAAAATAAGGAAATGGGTTGTCCTAATACTAATGTACCAATTGTACTTGTTTTAATTTTTTAATTAATCTTGGGTATTGTCATTTTCAGCATAAAATAACCGTAGCTATAGATACTCTATAGCGATGCTTATCACTTCTGTTATCATAGATCACTTTATTAGGACGGTTGTATAGCAGATGCGACGGTTAAGATTATTTAGTCTCCTAATAGCTTCGATAAAAATATGTGATGGTTAAAACCATTGTTGTAGATAATTTATAGCAACGATTGTCTAATCGCCTCTAATTAATCATTGACATAGTTGTAATTTCTAATAGTCTATATTAAATCTAAGTATGAGGAAACTTTACCTCAAAATAAAGATGTCTTGACAAATACCAAGAAGAACGATCAACAAGCACTCACTCTCATCATCTAATGCTTGATAAAGCCATGTTTTATGAAGGTGGCGATGGAACCACCTCCCCCCCCCCTCCCATCCCTCACCCAAAAAAAAGCATAAGAGATTTTACAAAATTCTCTCGAAGGAATTGATAAAGTGCCAAGTAAAACTTCAAACTATAAGAGATGATTTTGATGTTTTAAAAATAAGGAAATTCGAATTTATTTTGGATTACTGTTCAAACGTCATGTCTATTGTAAATAAATTGGTCAAACCTATCGACAGACACCTAAAGTAACAGCGATTTTTCACTTAAGCACATCAAGTAGACAGTGTTCATTTTAGGTACCTAAACTAGTCATTAACTGTGTCATTTTAACACTTTTCACTGACATGGCATGACGAGTGTGTAATACTCGCCATGAGCGCGTGAAGCTTCTCATGATTTTAAATAATTTTTAAATTAAAAAATTTATAAATTAAATAATTGATTTAATTTAACTTAAATTAAACTAAACCTACCCTACCGCACCCTACCCCTCACTCCAACCACCCCAGATCATCATATGCAACACCCCCACCCCTCACTCCCCACCACCTCCCCAATTGTCTTTTTTAATCTCTCAATCCTCAATTACCTGTGGAACCCCCGCCCCCATTATCAGTGAATGAATCCTTAAAAATGGAAGTTAAAGAATTTTTCATAAAATGAAAACAATGATATGGGGAAAGATGAAGGAATTAATTTCATTCTTATTAATCAATTGATTGATGTTCATTTTCAAAAATGAAAGTTGAATTATGAAAAGACATGGGAGAAAAAATGGTGGAAGGAGGAGAAAGATGAATTATGAAAAAATGAAAGCTGAAGGAATTAATTTCATTCTTATTAATCAATTAGTTGATGTTCATTTTCAAAAATGAAAGCTGAAGAATTATGGAAAGCCATGGGATAAAGAATAGTGAAAGGAGGAGAAAGTTGTTGCAGTAATGGAACAAGGCAAAAGAGAAAAGTTACGCCGCCATGAAAAGAGGGAGGGGGAAGGGGGGGGGGGGGGGTTGCTGCAGCAAAGGGTGGAGTACTTGGAGAAAATAAGCTTGTGGTGGTGGTGGGGTGGAGATACTTGGAGAAGACAATGTTTTTTTTTTGGGGGTGGGGGGAGGGTTATTTATTTATTAATTTTTATTTTTAATTTAAGTTAATTATTTAAAAATTAATTTTTTTAATTATAATTTATTTAAAATTATTGTTTTACACAAGAATGCCATGTGTCCTTTTTTAACCGGTCGTATGCCATTTCAGCAACGTGTGTATTACACACACATTAAAATATCAGCTGATTATAAAAAGTGTCAAAATGACACAGTTAATAGCTGGTTTAGGTGTTTAAAATAAACATTGTCTACTTTAGGTGTCAAAGTAAAAGATCGTGCAAAGTTTAGGTGTCTGTCGGTGGGTTCCGCCAAATAAATTTGAAGGTATGAAAAGAAAATAAATAATGTATGTATGGTAGATAAAAGATCCTTCATTCTTTACCCCCTCAATTTGATTATGTGATATATGCTATAATACCACCTAATTATGATAAAATTAGATTTAGATATCCGCCAAAATACTATAAATACGGTTAAAATGAATAAAATACAGAAATACAAAGAACTAAAACAAACTATTTCTGAAAAACGTAAAGAATTAAGAATAAAAATAGAAAGATTAAATTATAATATATTTGCCGGAATTAGTAAAAACTCAATAAATGCACAAAAAGATGAAATATCAAATTTAGAATCACAAATAGATAGTTTAGAATATATATATCAACATGAACTATTTACAATAAAATGAACAAAGAAGAATTTATAATAGACGAAAAAATATATGAAAATCACGAAGGATTAAAAATAAGAATAGTATTTTCTAATCTAGGAAGCAGATATAAGAAAATAGACGAACATTTATATTTAATGTTAGAAAAAGAAGAATTAAAATTAGAAGATAAATTGACAGCTATGGTAAGAATAGAAAGAGAAAACGAAGAAATAGATAGAAAAAAGGAAATAGAAAAAATAAAACAACAAACTACAGAAGAAATACGAAAAATAGAAGAAACTAAAAATAGTAGGATTGCTGAATTAGAAAAAGAATTAAAAATGTTAAAAGATCTGTATGAAAAAAGACAGAAAGAAAAAGAAGAAAAAGATAAAGAACAAAAATTATTAAACGAGATAAATCAATTTAAAGAAAAACTAGAAATACAGAATAAAGAAATAAATAATATAGATGTTGAAGAGACAGACAATTATGATTCAGAAGACAGTGAAACATATACAGAAATATTAACAAATACAAAAAATTTAGAAATCAATGAAAAACAAGAAGTAATTAATGAAGAAAATTTAGAAAATATCAACACAGAAATAAATACTCTTGATAAAAAAGGAGATCAAAATATGATACCTAGTACATCAGAAATAAAGAAACCTACATATTATGAGAATAAGTTTAAAAGATATAATCTAAAGAATGAGAATGAATATGACAAATGGACACCAAAACAAATAGTTAATAAAAATTATAACTTTTTAGACTTAGATTGTGTAATAGATACAGAAAAAACGATACAATTATGGATAGGATATATGATAAAATAATTATTAGATAATAATATAAGTATAACAGATGCACCAGAATATATAGAAAGAACACTAATAGGAACAGTGAAATTATGGTTTTTAAATCTAACTGAAAATAGTAAAAGAATATTAAGAACTGACAAACCTACAGAAGGAACAATATTAACACCTATAGAATTATTAAAAAAATATGAAACAGCTATAAAAGACGAATTTAGTAGCATGACAACAACAGAAGAAGAACAAAATGAAGAGAAAGATATAAATAGGAATTTAATGTTAAAATTAGCAATATGTAATATGTGCTACATAGATGAATATACTTGCGCATTTAAAGAATATTATTATAAAGGAGCATATAATATAGAAGAAAGTAAAGAAATAAGAAAATTATATTTTAATAAATTACCTGAACCATTTAGTTCAAAAATAATAAAAAGTTGGAATGAAACAAAAATAGTAGATACTCTAGGAGCAAGAATAAAATTTTTACAACAATGGTATAGAAACCTATGTGAAAAATACAGAGAAAAAATAAAAATGGAAAAAACATTAATAAGAAATTTAGCATGTTGCAAAGATAAAATAACACCTCAATTTGGATGGGAAGAAAGATATTATAAGAAAAGAAAAAGACATAAGAAATATAAGAAATACAAAAAATCAAAATATAAATATAAGAAACCAAGAAAAAGATATTATGTAAAAAACTATAAACATAAAAGACCATATAGGAAAAAGAAATCTATAATGGAATGTACTTGTTATAATTGCGGAAAAATAGGACATTTAGCTAGAGATTGTAAATTACCTAAAAACCCAAAAAATAAACAAATATCAGAAATAAAAATAGAAAACACAGAATATATGCAGATAGATTACATAGATTACGAATTAGAAAGTGAAGACAGTATATATGAAATTTCAGAGAATGAAACAGATAACGAAATAGATAGTGAATTAGACGAATTAAATGACTGAAGAAGATATAAAAATATTAACAAAAGAAGAATATTTAAATGACGAAGGAACAAATCAAAAAATAATATTTGATAACAATGTATTTGATGAAATAAAAGGAAAAGAGTTAGACTTAAGTGTAGAAAAAATATTTAAAATACCAACAATAAAAAATATATTTACTAGGAAAAAGGAAGAATATTATGTAGTAAGCCAAAAGGAACATGTAATAGACTGTAGATATGCAAAAGGTAAATCTAGTATACCACTAGTAACAAAAAGAATAATTAATAAAGAGATAAACGATATAAAAAGTAGAGACCTAATAAAATACGTACACCTTGGAGGTACAGAAATATTAATAAAAGCATGTTTTAGAGAAGGAATAGATACACCAATAGAATTATATTTAGCAGATGATAGAATTATAAAACCTATAGAAAAAAGTATAATAACTGCCATAAAAGGAAATTTAATATACCAAAAATTTAAATTTATAATAAGTGTGAATTATTCAGTAGCAGTAACGAATAGAAATATAGATAAATCACTAGTATTATATTGGAAGATATCACGAATAGAACTAACCCCAGGAAGTAAAATATTTACAGCAAGATGCAAAAATTTATATGTATTAACAACAAAACATAAAATAACAGGAAAAAATAAGATTAACAAGATACAAATAGATAGCCCATTCGAACAATTTGTAAAAATAATAGATTATAATGATTATAGCTATAGAGACATAGATGTAGAAGAAAATCTAGAAATAATAAATGACAGAATAAGTACAACAAAAAGAACAGCTTATGATAAACCGGAATCATCAAGCTCATCAAAAAGAATAAGTTATGAAACAAGTTCAATGGATAATTCAAACCAATATTACATAACAGGAAAGGTAAACGAAAAAGAATATTTAATACTCTTAAATACAGGACAAGAAGAAAATTATATAGCAAAATATCTAGTAAAAAATGAGGAAATAAAAACCGACAATAATATATGCCCAGATCTACCAAGAAGTTTAATAAATACTAAAAATATAGCAGAAAAAGAAATAATAATAGGAATAAGAAAAATAAAAATAGAATTTGAAGTAAAAGAAGAAATGCAAAAAACAGACATAATATTAGGAATAAAATGGTTAGAACAAGTAAAACCATATAATATAGAACATACACAATTAACTATAACATATAACAGAGAAAAATTATTCTTAAGAAGAGCTTTAACATAAAGTGAAAATATATGTATTAATGAAGATAGTAGTAGAAGGATATTACAGTAGATATTATATGCCTATGATAGATACAGGAGCAGAAGCTAATTTATGTAGATATAATTGCTTACCAGAAAGTAAATGGGATAAATTAAAAACACCAATAATAGTTAAAGGATTTAATAACGAAGGAAGCTTAATTACTTACAAAGCTAAGAATGTAAAAACACAAGTATGGGATAAAATATTAACAATAGAAGAAATTTATAATTATGAACTAACATCAAAAGATATACTTTTAGGAATACCGTTTCTAGATAAATTATACCCACATATAATAACTAGAACAGATTGGTGGTTTACAACACCATGTAAACAGAAAGTAAGAGCAAAAAGAGTTAATAATAAAATTAGAAAGAAAACTGATTGGATAATAGGAAGTGAAAAAATTACACAGAAGTTAGAAAATATAAAAAATACTGAAGATACAATAGATCTAGTCGTATTTTCGATAAATAAAACAGAAATAACTATATTTTCAATAAATAAGATAGAAATAGTTAACAGAAAATTAGAACAATTATATAGTGAAGATCCATTAAAAGGATGGAAAAAACATAAAACCATTATAAAAATTGAATTAATAGACAAAAACATCATAATAACCCAGAAACCATTAACATATAATTTTAATGATTTAAAAGAATTTAAAATGCATATAGATGAATTATTAGAAAAACAATATATACAAAAAAGTAATAGTAAACATAATAGCCCAGCATTTATAGTAAATAAACATAGTGAACAAAAAAGAGGAAAAAGTAGAATGGTTATTGATTATAGAAATTTAAATGCAAAAACAATAACTTATAATTACCCAATACCAAATAAGATATTAAAAATAAGACAGATACAAGGATACAATTATTTTAGTAAATTTGATTGTAAATCAGGATTTTACCATTTAAAGTTAGAAGAAGAATCTAAGGAATTAACCGCATTTACGGTACCACAAGGATTTTATGAATGGAATGTATTACCATTTGGATATAAAAATGCACCAGGTAAATATCAACATTTTATGGATAGTTATGTTAAACAACTACCTAATTGTATAGTATATATAGACGATATACTATTATATACAATGACCAAAGAAGAACATTTAAAATTATTGGAACAATTTACGGATATAATAGAAAAATCGGGAATAAGTTTAAGTAAAAAGAAAGCTGAAATTATGAAAAATCAGATAGAATTTTTAGGAATACAAATAGATAAAAGTGGAGTAAAAATGCAACAACATATAGTACAAAAAATAATAAATTCGAAAGAAGAATTAGATACGAAAAAAAAATTACAATCATTTTTAGGATTAGTATACCAAGTAAGAGAATATATTCCAAAATTAGCAGAAAACTTAAAACCACTACAGAAAAAAACTAAAAAAGGACATAGAATATAACTATAATGAAGAAGATAAAAAACAAGTTCAAAAAATAAAAATACTTTGTAAAGAATTACCAAAATTACAATTTCCAGATGAAAATAGAAAATTTATATATATAGTAGAAGCAGATGCTAGTGAATGTAGATTATCTAGGTATAACTGTGCTATCCAATTCATAATTTCAATTTCATAGTCTAATACTTTTTCTAATATTATTCTCTTAAAAGATGTTAGAATATATAAAGAATATTAGAGAAAGGCAAAATTGGATATATGAAGAAGTTAATTACAGAAATCAACTTGAAATAGAGAAAAGACAACTAGAAGAAAAATTACTTAAAATAAAATTAACCTTAGAAAAGGAAGATACAAGTAATAATTTATTTAATACGTACGAAAAATTATTTAATGCAGATGGAAAATTAGTTATACATGAACAACAAATACTAATTAGTCAAATAAAAAATATGAATCTACGCACCTAATCCGCACCCCCCTACAAATGGGTAATGAGATAGAGAAGCTAAAGACTAATGAAGATAAACTGAAGTCTATAGCTACAAATCAGCTAACTCAGCAGTGTGCAGAGCTATGTCGATCGAAAGACATTAAAATTCCAGAGCTAGAAGGAGACGTTGGGATACTCCATAAAACCCATAACATTTATCAATCTACTTCTGTAGGTACAAGCAAAGGAGTTAGGAGAAATACTACAAATATGAACCTAAACAAGCTATTTGATAAACCATTTATTCCAAATACACCAAAAGATCCTATGTTTATACCCCCACAAATTACCACATACCGAGAAAGTCTAAACCAAGACAAAAAGACCTACAACTATACAGCCCGAACATACATAGAAAATATTTACAAAATACAAACCTTGTTAAATACCAACCCCAGAGCTATAAATATCCAAGAACCACATACAAATTACATAACCCAGAAGCTAACCGGATACAATAAGCTAATTGCTTTGCCCAAAACCAAACCTGGTCTAGTTAAAACATGTTACGAATATGGACTACTTAGCACCGTATATACCCAAGACGGATATGAAATATCCAGTATACCAGAAATATATGATTCATTTAACATTTTTAAAAGAATAACCAAAGGTAACCTATTTTTTATAAAATTTTATATGGCACCAGCAGAGATATTGTATGATGAAGTTAAATCACCTATACAAGTTGTAAAGATAGGAATGACCCGAGATATGATTATACCAGAAGATATTACTCAACAACCAGAAATACCTAAAATTGAGATACCAAATTTTTATGCAAATAAAAGAATTATTGGACTATCTACGATTCTTCAAGAATTAGCAAACAATTATCGCAACAGAAATCCCATATGGAGCTATTATTCAAGAGGTAATGTAATAATATACTCGAATTCAAAGGAACTACGAGAAGCAGATATGAAAGACGTAAGGCAATGGATTTTAACCTTACTCAATCCAGAGAAAAAACCTATCGCCAGAGCTATCAAAGAAAAATTTATTTCGGAAGAACTATTAACCAGATATTGCAAGTTAATTGGACATAAATATCCAGACCATCAATGTTCAAAATGTAATGGAGAAGATAATATTGTACCAGAAGTTCAGCTAGAATAAAAGAATCATGAAGATAAGCATGCCAGCTGGAAAGATAAGATCAGGAGCAATAATGGAGATACAGCAGATACGACAAAATAAACGGAAGACAAGATATCAAGATATTTAATCTTATTGTATAAATTTATTGTTTACGTAAAAAAGATAGGATAGCATTTAATGTACATTAAATGTAGTTTATCTTTGTAAGACTTTTTAGATCCCTAGGTAACTTTTTAGCCATGTAGACTTTTTGACTTTTATTTATTTTTTGTAAATATTAGAAAAACGTGTACAAAAATGTAAACATTCATTCTTTCGTTTTATAAATAGAGAAGGCAGAAGGCATTGCAAAGCAAGCCTTCATGCGTTGAAGAAAATACTCTCTCAAGTCCACAAAAAATATTTTGCTCAGTTAATTAAAAACAGGTATATTTCAATGGAAAAATCTATGGAGGAACAAAGCTCAGAAATATCAAACCTACCCGAACAGGTATATTTATTTATGATTATGAATAGCTAAATTCATAATTCCCAACAATCATGGTATAAATTCATGTTAGTTACTTTATAGTAGAATTATTCGAAGAATAATATGTTAAGAAGTTTATTAGCAAAGTGGAAACGGAGACAAATCCCTAAGAACTATGACATCCTAAAGGTGAAACCAATAAGGCAAGAAGCCGTGGTGGGGAGTAACCAGAGTAGAGGCGATGTTTAAGGGAAAATATCCAGATTACCATGCTAATAGTGACCGAAGAACATGTTATTTAAGAATAATCTAGTATATAGTAATCTAAGATGACCATATTTTGTTATGAACATGGTTGAAGGGAATATTTTGAAAAAAGCAATTTTATGAAAATGAATAATTATTTATTTGATGTGATGGTAGATAAATTTAAGATACTTATTTTGTATGCACTCAGAAATATAGATGTTGCAGATATAAGAAAAATTATATTAGAAAAAGCATTTGGAAAATATTACATGAATAGAGTAAATTATATACCATGTCTACCTAGCTACTCTTATAAATCCTTATTATGTTAAAATTACGTAGAATTTTTAAAGATATGCGAAATATACAGTTACTAGAAAAACAGAAGAAAATAAATATAGACAAATACATGGAAAATAAAAAAAATATATATAAAATTTCGTAATAAAAATATACAAGAACTACTAAGCCTAAAACAAACAACTACAAAATATTATAATAAAATATTTAGTCAATTTTAAATGATAGATAATCTTAAAGTCTTAATCTTATATATACTTAGAGATATAGAAATTATAGATATTAAGAGAATAATATTAGAAAAAGTATTAGACTATGAAATTGAAATTATGAATTGGATAGCACAGTTATACCTAGATAATTACCCAGATGGATATTATTCAGATTAAAAGATGTTAGAATATATGAAGAAAATTAGAGAAAGGCAAAATTGGATATATGAAGAAGTTAATTACAGAAATCAACTTGAAATAGAGAAAAGACAACTAGAAGAAAAATTACTTAAAATAAAATTAACCTTAGAAAAGGAAGATACAAGTAATAATTTATTTAATACGTACGAAAAATTATTTAATGCAGATGGAAAATTAGTTATACATGAACAACAAATACTAATTAGTCAAATAAAAAATATGAATCTACGCACCTAATCCGCACCCCCCTACAAATGGTATCAGAGCCCAGTTATTTAAAAAATACAGAAGTAGTATACATGTTTAAATTTACGTGTTTATGAATTTAGATTGGATTTACTTGACAATAATTAATCAATATTAATTATGAGAAGACCATTTAAAAACAGAGAAGCTTTTAGAAAAATAAAAGAATCTTTAATTAGTAATTATTCAGAATATATAAGTCTAAATAAAACAAAAGAAAACCCACAAAGATTAGCTTACCTAATTACCTTAATATCTAGTATTGAAGAAAAATTAATAATCCATTTAAAATCTAGAAGAATGAGACATATACCACCTAATTATGATAAAATTAGATTTAGATATCTACCAAAATACTATAAATACGGTTAAAATGAATAAAATACAGAAATACAAAGAACTAAAACAAACTATTTCTGAAAAACGTAAAGAATTAAGAATAAGAATAGAAAGATTAAATTATAATATATTTGCCGGAGTTAGTAAAAACTCAATAAATGCACAAAAAGATTAAATATCAAATTTAGAATCACAAATAGATAGTTTAGAATATATATATCAACATGAACTATTTACAATAAAATGAACAAAGAAGAATTTATAATAGACGAAAAAATATATGAAAATCACGAAGGATTAAAAATAAGAATAGTATTTTCTAATCTAGGAAGAAGATATAAGAAAATAAACGAACATTTATATTTAATGTTAGAAAAAAGAAGAATTAAAATTAGAAGATAAATTGACAGCTATGGTAAGAATAGAAAGAGAAAACGAAGAAATAGATAGAAAAAAGGAAATAGAAAAAATAAAACAACAAACTACAGAAGAAATACGAAAAATAGAAGAACTAAAAATAGTAGGATTGCTGAATTAGAAAAAGAATTACAAATGTTAAAAGATCTGTATGAAAAAAGACAGAAAGAAAAAGAAGAAAAAGATAAAGAACAAAAATTATTAAACGAGATAAATCAATTTAAAGAAAAACTAGAAATAGACAATAAAGAAATAAAAACAAGGAATTAGAAATAAATAATATAGATGTTGAAGAAACAGATAATTATGATTCAGAAGATAGTGAAACATATACAGAAATATTAACAAATACAAAAAATTTAGAAATCAATGAAAACAAGAAGTAATTAATGAAGAAAACTTAGAAAATATCAACACAGAAATAAATACTCTTGATAAAAAAGAAGATGAAAACATAATACCTAGTACATCAGAAATAATGAAACCTACATATTATAAGAATAAGTTTAAAAGATATAATCTAAAGAATGAGAATGAATATGACAAATGGACACCAAAACAAATAGTTAATAAAAATTATAACTTTTGTAGACTTAGATTGTGTAATAGATACAGAAAAAACGATACAATTATGGATAGGAAGTAAAATATTTACTGCAAGATGCAAAAATTTATATGTATTAACAACAAAACATAAAATAACAGGAAAAAATAAGATTAACAAGATACAAATAGATAGCCCATTCGAACAATTTGTAAAAACAATAGATTATAATGATTATAGCTATAGAGACATAGATGTAGAAGAAAATCTAGAAATAATAAATGACAGAATAAGTACAACAAAAAGAACAGCTTATGATAAATCGGAATCATCAAGCTCATCAAAAAGAATAAGTTATGAAACAAGTTCAATGGATAATTCAAACCAATATTACATAACAGGAAAGGTAAATGAAAAAGAATATTTAATACTCTTAAATACAAGACAAGAGGAAAATTATATAGCAAAATATCTAGTAAAAAATGAGGAAATAAAAACCGACAATAATATATGCCCAGATCTACCAAGAAGTTTAATAAATACTAAAAATATAGCAGAAAAAGAAATAATAATAGGAATAAGAAAAATAAAAATAGAATTTGAAGTAAAAGAAGAAATGCAAAAAACAGACATAATATTAGGAATAAAATGGTTAGAACAAGTAAAACCATATAATATAGAACATACACAATTAACTATAACATATAACAGAGAAAAATTATTCTTAAGAAGAGCTTTAACATAGAATGAAAATATATGTATTAATGAAGTTAGTAGTAGAAGGATATTACAGTAGATATTATACGCCTATGATAGATACAGGAGCAGAAGCTAATTTATGTAGATATAATTGCTTACCAGAAAGTAAATGGGATAAATTAAAAACACCAATAATAGTTAAAGGATTTAATAACGAAGGAAGCTTAATTACTTACAAAGCTAAGAATGTAAAAACACAAGTATGGGATAAAATATTAACAATAGAAGAAATTTATAATTATGAACTAACATCAAAAGATATACTTTTAGTAATGTCGTTTCTAGATAAATTATACCCACATATTATAACTAGAACAGATTGGTGGTTTACAACACCATGTAAACAGAAAGTAAGAGCAAAAAGAGTTAATAATAAAATTAGAAAGAAAACTGATTGGATAATAGGAAGTGAAAAAATTACACAGAAGTTAGAAAATATAAAAAATACTAAAGATACAATAGAACTAGTCGTATTTTCGATAAATAAAACAGAAATAACTATATTTTCAATAAATAAGATAGAAATAGTTAACAGAAAATTAGAACAATTATATAGTGAAGATCTATTAAAAGGATGGGAAAAACATAAAACCATTATAAAAATTGAATTAATAGACAAAAACAGCATAATAACCCAGAAACCATTAACATATAATTTTAATGATTTAAAAGAATTTAAAATGCATATAGATGAATTATTAGAAAAACAATATATACAAAAAGTAATAGTAAACATAATAGCCCAGCATTTATAGTAAATAAACATAGTGAACAAAAAAGAGGAAAAAGTAGAATGGTTATTGATTATAGAAATTTAAATGCAAAAACAATAACTTATAATTACCCAATACCAAATAAGATATTAAAAATAAGACAGATACAAGGATACAATTATTTTAGTAAATTTGATTGTAAATCAGGATTTTACCATCTAAAGTTAGAAGAAGAATCTAAGGAATTAACCGCATTTACGGTACCACAAGGATTTTATGAATGGAATGTATTACCATTTGGATATAAAAATGCACCAGGTAGATATCAACATTTTATGGATAGTTATTTTAAACAACTACCTAATTGTATAGTATATATAGACGATATACTATTATATACAAAGACCAAAAAAGAACATTTAAAATTATTGGAACAATTTACGGATATAATAGAAAAATTGGGAATAAGTTTAAGTAAAAAGAAAGCTGAAATTTGAAAAATCAGATAGAATTTTTAGGAATACAAATAGATAAAAGTGGAGTAAAAATGCAACAACATATAGTACAAAAAATAATAAATTCGAAAGAAGAATTAGATACGAAAAAGAAATTACAATCATTTTTAGGATTAGTAAACCAAGTAAGAGAATATATTCCAAAATTAGCAGAAAACTTAAAACCACTACAGAAAAAACTAAAAAAGGACATAGAATATAACTATAATGAAGAAGATAAAAAACAAGTTCAAAAAATAAAAATACTTTGTAAAGAATTACCAAAATTACAATTTTCAGATTAAAATAGAAAATTTATATATATAGTAGAAGCAGATGCTAGTGAATGTAGTTACGGAGGAGTACTTAAATATAAATATGGAGAGGAAAAATTAGAACACCACTGTAGATACTACTCAGGTACATTTAATGAAACAGAAATAAAATGGGAAATAAATAGAAAAGAATTATGCTCATTATATAAATGTTTGTTAGCGTTTGAGCCATATATTGTATATAATAAATTTATTGTGCGAACAGATAATACACAAGTACGCTGGTGGCTAACAAAGAAAATACAAAATTCAGTTACAACGAAAGAGATTCGGAGACTAGTTTTAAATATATTAAATTTCACATTTACAATAGAAGTGATCAGCACTAACAAAAATGTTATTGCAGATTACATATCAAGACAAAGCTACACAGACTGATATAATAGAAGAAGATACTCTAGAAAAGATACTTAACACCCTAACTACGCTTTCAATGAAAGTGGACAGTATGGGTAATGAGATAGAGAAGCTAAAGACTAATGAAGATAAACTGAAGTCTATAGCTAAATGTCCTATTTTCCGCAATTATAACAAGTACATTCCTTTATGCTAAATATAATTCTATTGGTGTATCTATTCCTTCTCTAAAACATGCTTTTATTAATATTTCTGTACCTCCAAGGTGTACGTATTTTATTGGGTCTCTACTTTTTATATCGTTTATCTCTTTATTAATTATTCTTTTTGTTACTAGTGGTATACTAGATTTACCTTTTGCATATCTACAGTTTATTACATGTTCTTTTTGACGAAAAGTTAATATGGATAGAAAAAACCTTAGAAAATTTAGAAAAAAGTACATGTGATAGTTTACATAATTTAAAAAACTCACTACGAGAGGAACAACACAAGATAATAAATGACATAGAAAATCTAGAATTAGATATATACTACAGTACAGATAGGATAAATTATTATACAAAAATTTGTAACTCTGCAGTTACTACAGGATAAAATAATAACTGGGCTCTGATACCATTTGTAGGGGGGTGCAGATTAGGTGCGTAGATTCAACTAGATAATAAATTAAATACGTAGGTATTTATTTTTATAATGAATATTATTGATTGGAATAATTTTTATTTTTATCTTCTTGACTTAAGATGTTTTATTAATTCATATTCTAAATTAGATATTATCGTGATTAGATTATCTAGTTCATTTTTATCTTCTTGACTTAAGATGTTTTATTAATTCATATTCTAAATTAGATATTATCGTGATTAGATTATCTAGTGTTTTAGGATCCTCGTTAGTAATATGTAATCTTTTGTATTCTAGGTATAAACTATATAGTTGAGTTTCTATTTCTTTTAATGATTTATTCTTTTCATGAGATGTATTCATTAATTTATTTGATTTATTATTTTATCCTGTAGTAACTGCAGAGTTACAAATTTCTGTATAATAATTTATCCTAGCTGTACTGTAGTATATATCTAATTCTAGATTTTCTATGTCATTTATTATCTTGTGTTGTTCTTCTCGTAGTGAGTTTTTTAAATTATGTAAACTATCACATGTACTTTTTTCTAAATTTTCTAAGGTTTTTTCTATCCATATTAACTTTTCTTTTAGATCTTCCATTATTTTTTTTAATTCGGTTTCTGTAATTAATTTCATTATTTAGACTATCTTGGTTTTCCCTAGTTTTTCTAATATATTCTAACATCCACAGTCTTGATCTGAATAATATCCTTCTGGGTAAATGTCTTCGTATATTTGTTCTAACGCATTTATTGTTTCAATTTCGTAGTTTATTACTTCTTCTAATATTATTTTCGTAATATCTATAATTTCTATGTCTTTAAGTATATATAAGATTAAAACTTTAAGGTAGTCTAAATGATCTATTTTCTAAAATTGATATTTTATAATTGTTTGTTTTAGCCTTAGTAGTTCTTGCATATTTTTATTAAGAGATTTTATATAATTTTTTATTTATTTTCCATGTATTTGTCTATATTTATTTTCATCCGTTTTTCTAGTAACTGTATATTTTTCATATCTTTTTCTAAAAATTCTATGTAATTTATCATGCTAAGTATTTGTAAGAGTAGTTAGGTAGGTATGGTATATAATTTACTCTAGTTATGTAATATTTACCAAATATTTTTTCTAATATGATCTTTCTTATATCTACTACTTTTATATCTTTAAGTGCATACAAAATAAGTATTTTAAATTTATCTACCATCACATCAGATAAATAATTATTCATTTTCATAAAATTATTTTTTTCAAAATATTCCCTTCAACCATGTTCATAACAAAATATGGTCATCTTAAATTACTATATACTAGATTATTCTTAAATAACATGTTCTTCGGTCACTATTAGCATGGTAATCTGGATATTTTCCTTAAACAACGCCTCTACTCTGGTTACTCCCCACCACGGCTTCTTGCCTTATTGGTTTCACCTTTAGGATGACGTAGTTCTTAGGGATTTTTCTCCGTTTCCACTTTGCTAATAAACTTCTTAACATATTATTCTTCGAATAATTCTACTATAAAGTAACTAACATGAATTTATTTTATCATACCATGATTGTTAGGAATTATGAATTTAGCTATTCATAATCATAAATAAATATACCTGTTTGGGTAGGTTTGATATTTCTGAGCTTTGTTCCTCCATAGATTTTTCCATTGAAATATACCTGTTTTTAATTAACTGAGCAAAATATTTTTTGTGGACTAGACTCAATAACGATGGATCAATTGGAGCGTTCCTTACAAGTCCACAAAGGAAAAATCAAGAGTGACACAAGAAGAGACACTAGAGCATCTTTATAAAGCCAAGGCATTCTTCGAAAATAATGGAAGTGAACAGAACAACAGAGGGAACGAAAGAGAAAGAGGCTTTGTAGTTCATGGAAGAGGAAGAAGCTATGTTAAAAAAATTCAACAATGAAGATTAAAGATATCAAACCCTTAGATGTCATAGTAGTGGTCAAAGACATGAAGATGACGTGGTTACTGTCAAGAGAGATGACTGGAAGAAGGTATTGTTACAATCGATTTTAACTAATTCAAAACATTTCACAACTTTGGCGCATTTGAAAACAGAGTCAGCAGTTAATTTTTAGGAAATCAAGAAAATCATTTTAAAAAAATTATCTGCGGAGATATATTCTAAACGAGTAGAATTTTTATTGCTAGTTATCTATTCCTCTTATCCCAAAACGAAATAATATGAATGCCTATATTCAAATAAACTTTAACTTTCAGGTTTTATCTATTTTTTTTTAAGCAAATTCACTCGGCGAGATGCCCATGGATAGTTTATATATATATATATATTAAAAGTAAAACTCAAAAGAAAAAGTATAAGTAAAGGGGATTATGCCTTGTCTTACTAATTTTATTGAGGCATAACAAAACCTCTTCTAACTAACATGCATGTAAAAAATAAGAAGAAGAAAGAACTAAATATTCTATGATCATCACAGAGTTAATAACCAACTCTATGATGATATTACAAATGATAATACTTAAGTAGTGAAAGATTAAAATAAGCAGTGTGGAGTCAGATCTATGTTTCTATAAAAATTGAAAATTTGTAAGAAGATGTAGCCCTATGAAGATTCGATTCTTCACCTTGTCTTCTTCCTCCAACCAGTCTAAAATATTTTCATATTTCATCAATTATTCTTGGTCTATTTGTAAACACCTAAATTTTGACCAAATCTAATGTTTTACGCCATTTTTAACGTTTAATAGATATATGTATTTTATTTTGAGGTCTAAATTAGATATTTTGATTTTATCTTATTTTACAAAGTCTGCTTTAAAAAGTTTTAAAAACTACAAAAATAGATTTACATTTTAAATAAGCTTATATTTTTTTTTTATTATTTATTTATTTTAAAAAAAATAAATTATATTTGTTCTCTTCTTTTAACTTTTAAATCTAGTGATATTAATATTCCGTAATCATGTTCTAAGACTAATTAATTTACTTGTATTTTATTAGTTTTAAATAAATTTTATCTTTTTATTTTTATTTTAAAACATTTAAAAAAGAAAAGAAAAGAAAAGAGCCCTAAACTACCCCATCTCCCCATTCCCCTCAACCTCACGTGCCCATTACCCCATTTTCCACATTTTCCTCCACACACACACGTCTCTCAACCTCTCCCAGATCCAATTCCCTCACGTTCAGCACACACATACAATAATATATAAGTAATACACACACGACAGACACAGAAGGGAGGACATTAAAAAAGAAGATTAAAAAATAACAAAGGCAAAACAAAAGAAAGAAACAACCAAAGAAAAGGAAAAAACAGTGAGTAACTACAGAAGAAAAGGGAAGAAAACTAAGTGAAAAACAAGTCCGGAAAGGAAAGAAGAAGAAAGAGTAAACTTTGAGGTTATCGTTCGCGGGTTCAAGCTCGTTTGGCTCCTAGAATCAGTGGATTATAGTGATTTTATTATTGTGAATTGATCTTCTCAAAGATATATCTCAATCATCTTTGTATAATTCAATATTGCAATAATTCAAGACTTGATTCCAATATATTATGAAGTTTTTCACATCACGTATCTATCTAACGTACTATTAATTTTAATCTGATATATAAAGCATGTCGTAATTACTATCACTATATTTAGTAAAAAAATTTTATTATCATGTTCTACATCTTATTGTACATTTAAGTAAATAAAAATATTTTTAATTAGTTTGTGTAAGCTTCATGAATGTGTGACGTGTAGGTTTGTATACCATAATTATTTGTGTCTCATGTGGCTATATCTGTATATTCATTAGGATGATATTTTAAAGGGTTTGCATGATCTAAATATTTTTTTAGAGAAAAAATTATGATTAGGTCGAACCGTAATACGTCACTTTATTTATTTTATCATTTAACTCGTCCGGTTTCTTATTTTACATAGAGTGTTAGTTGATTGATAGAAAGAAGAGAGAAAATGAGAGCAATCTGCATGAACTATAGGAAAAACAAAGGTAATAACCATTTCCAGTGAAAAAAAAGCAACAAATTGATCATACTACCACCACCGCTATCTTAACATATTAAACAATATTACTGCTATTTACGGCAACCGGAAGAAGAAAAATAATAAGTTCCGCTCGTCCTCTTCATAAAACAACCCAAAGTATATATATATATTGAGATGTTATTCATGGTTTCGAGTTCCTCACTTTTGAGAGTTAGCTAGTAAAAAAATTAATTTTCGTAAGAGGTAACCGTTAGTCTTTCTTTATGATTTAGTTCAACAATTAAACAAATTTTAATATAATATTATGAAACCACTCAAATTCATGCGTATATGATCTATCAATAGTTTTGATGTATTATAATATGAATATAATGAAAAAAAAAGAGAATTTACAATTTAATTTGGAGAAAAAAATGGGATCTGAAAGATATTTTGTTTTAAAATGGCTATGTTAATACTCGTGACTATCGTATTTATCTTGGGTAGCAAGTTAAGGATGTTATTCGAGCCTATGTTTGTGTTTGAGTTTATTTTCAATATTTGTTTAAACAAGTTTATGACATGTTCTCGAAAATTTAATGAAAGTGTTGAGGAATTAAACATTTTAGTTGACTTTATGGTAATATTGACGGGTAAGACAGTTGTCTGTTTATTTATTGACTTAACGAAGGATAAAATCATTTTACGATGACTCGTGGTTTGTTATGTCATTGGTTGGAATGTGAATATGCAGTCCTTCTCATGACAAGATTAAAACATGATGTTCAGGCAATATTTGTAACATATTTTAATTAATATGGGTATTTTGTTTGATTTTCACTTACAGTTGAATTGGTCATAACAATATGCTTTGACTTTACTTCAATTTTCCTTCTATCTTTTTTTTTTTTTGCAAGTGCAAATAAAGTTAGACAATAAATCCAAGTGCGAGATTAATTTCGATGTTATTATATAAACGAGAGGGAAAACCTACTTGTAAGGGAGTGAATTTGCAAAAGAATGAGTTTAGATTCTTGGCAGAGAGAAAATTAAAAATTTAACTTACAAGGAAAAGTTAATGATGAAGTTGGAAAGCTCTGCTACCGACCATTCGTTATAATAAATTTTAACATGCCATTTGAAGCCGTTTGAATTGGGTTGGGTAGATTCTATACCTATTAGGTGCTTATTTAGAATAGAAAAATGGGATCGATCTATAAATGCCTCAAAGGCACGAGAAACATATCAAAACTTGTGGTACGACCGAAAAGTACTGTTATTGGCAAGCCACACATTAATATAATTAAATGATTTAAAATAAATTAAAAGTAGGATGTACGTAACTTTAGGGCCAATAAAATGTTATATATCTAAAAGATTCACTTAAGCCAGACATAAGTCATTAAAGCGACCGTGCTAGAACTACGGAACTCGAGGGGTGCTTCACACCTTCCCCTCGGTCAATATAATTCCTTATCCGGATTTCCAGATCGCAGACCAAAAATAAAGAGTCATTTTCTTTTGAATGGGGATTCAATAAGGTGACTTGGAACACCCAAACTCAATTCCAAGTGGCGACTCTGTAAAATAAATAATCCCTTTTTAAAACGTCACTTTAATTGGAAAAATCCATTTTCTCTAAAACCAACTCTCTAGCGGGGTTGGGGCGGTAAAAATAGGGGTGTGACACTTTTGAATCTTGTTGATATAATTACACCTTGTTTTCTTCTGCTTTGCCACCCTCATTGGTAATTGTTTTAGAATAACCTCTTCAGACACTTTACCATCTAAACTATATTTTCTTTCATGAGTCTTCTTTTTCTTGAATCCTTTTCTTTGTTGCCTAGGTGAAAGATCTCAATCCTTAGCCACTTTAGCAAATCATTCATCCAATATTTCATCCTCATCTTCTTCGTTAAATATGTCAACACCTTAATCACCCTCAAACGCTTTCATTGGATCTTCTACCAAATCTCCTGGCTCATACCTCTTGGCCTAGAATCCTTTGGTAGGATTATCCGTAGCATTCAAAGGTACACTTTTTTCAGCCACAAGTTGTTCCACGGCTAAATATGAAAGAACTATTGCATAACATGGCACAAATTCTGAGGCTGTTGGACTTAACTTGCTACACGTTGGAGGGGATGATGCCTGCTTCTCCTCCTCTTTCGTATCTTCCCAACTCTTTATATTTGTACCACTTTTTTGGTCACTCTTGGCTTCAACCTTGTTGTTTGAATGCGTCGGAGTTAAGACCACTACCCCAACTACATCTTGTTCATTCCCCTTGAACAATAATTTATGTCCAAAGTCATCCCGTTGCTCACCAATTGATTCCATAGACGGAGAAGGGATTTCACACACCGAAGCATCCAATGTAGCCATCAAGGGCTTCAAGACAGGTAGTACGGGACAAATCAAGCTTGCAACGTGTTGTTGCATTAGCATATTTATCACTTCTGAAAGTGGAATTTGACATTTAGGACTGCCCGAATCAGATTGGTGCTCATTTTTATCTAAAGAGCCTCAAAGGTGTTAGGATCCACAACATCCTTTGTTGCAACGCATTGTTTCTTTGCCACATTAAGTTCTTTGCTAATTAGAGGACTAACAGTTTGTTTGCGTGAAATCACTGTCCAGCCCTCATCTCCAACATCATCTCTAGTATTGTTCAACTCCATATCCTGCTTAGAAACCATCAAACTCGTAGTCCCGACACTTGTATCCACAATACTAGGCAGATTTTGAAGAGCTTTTTTTTCAGCCTATGCTTTTTTTGATAAATTTTCGGACACCCTAGCCAAAGCTTGACCAACTGGAATATCCCCCATGTTAACTCTATTTTGTTTTTTCTTCTTAATATTTCGATAATCATGTGCATCTCCTTGCAATTTTTCAACTGAAGCTCCCTGAATCTCCGTTATTGCATCATCTTCTTTTTGTAGCAGTACTTTTTTTTTTCAATTAACAATCGACACTTCTTATCATCGTGACCCTGGTGCTTACAATGGGTGCAATATTAAGGTAAATTATCATACACCACCTCCTGAAAATCCTCAATAATTATGCCCGTAACTTTTTCTACACTTTGAAGTCGAATGCGATCTGTATGCTTGTCCATTAAGTCAAGGATGACTCTAACTTTAGTTGTGCTCGGTCTTGATATCACTTGTGTGGCCTTATCCACAACAATAGGTTTTCCAACTGCTGAAGCAATGAAAAGCAAAGACCTTTTAGCAAACAAATCCGTCGACAAGTTTGAAAACGAAATCCATACTAACGCACGTGAAGTCTCCTCCTTAAGGTTGAATCCAATAGTCCACGAAAAAATCCTAATCTGATGATTTTTTCCATTGTACATGAAATAATTCACACCTTTTGATAATTCAGCCACAAAATCATCATATTTATCCATACGAATAAGAAGTTGCCTTTGAGAAAGCAACCCGGCAAGACAATGTCACTTAATGCTGAGAAACTTAGGCAAAATCGATCTTAAAATTGATAAATCTGGTGATCCCATGGATAATTTAACCACTATGGCTTGATGAAGTCCCTCCTCTTTGGAGAAATCTTGTCGTTCATCCAACGTAAATTTTAATGTTGGGATTCCATGAACAACTTCAATAGGTATTAAACTAGTTTGTGAAAGATTAATAGTTGATTGTGTTTGATTTAACTTATCAACTTAATTAGAGTTTGTAGATATTTTTGTAGGGTTTTGGAGAAGATCTCCCATAGCCAAAGGCTGGGGAGAGACGGTGGTAGCCATAGCTGCCCTAGTTACCCATGTCACCAAAAGAGAGAAAAAAAGAGGCTAGGATTTTATCTAATTCAAGCCCTTGAGCTAAATAGTTGATTCGATTTATTAAATATAGATTTTTGAGCTTCTTAATAACTACGAAGGGACATAAAAATTCCCCAAGTTATTCCATGATCTTGAGTTGTTTGCCTATTAAAACCAAATCTTATTGATAAATAAAAGAGTTGACAAGACATCAGAATGGTTCCTTCATAGACTAGTACTTGGTCCAAAATTTTTAACAACAGAATTATTAAATTTTTTTTAAATTTAACTTCTGGGGTACGGAGGCATTTCCCTTGTTATAGAAAGAAAAAAGGATTTACAATATTTTAACCTGCATAATGGCCTAGTCCATTCTGATTTCTACATATAAAATATTTGGCTACATCTGGAAAATAAGAGTATAACAAAACTGTATAACCAAAATTTTCTCCTCTCCAATATACAAAAATACAATTAAGAGATGAGAGGCATCAACTACTGAGAAATAAAAAGTTAAGAGAAGTTACGCCATATGAACCTAATTTTCGCGAATTTGAGCTTGAAGCTTTGAGGTTGAATAAATCAAGTCTGTACAATGCCAAAACTTTGGGGTAGGAGGGTGGATGTTGAAGGAGAACTCCTTGACTGTTAGCAATCTGATCCAGTCTTTGATGACTTGATAGATTCCAAGGTGGTTTGGTTCTCTCATTAAGCATATTAATAATCAACATATATAGAGTCATTTTCCATAATGATTCTGCGCCTTGAGTTTGCTTGGCACCATTTGAGAGCATAAAGTAACCTTTGCCTCAGCACAATAATTTGATCCCTGAGAGAGGTGCTTCGAAAAGGCCATTATCAAATATCCATAAGAATTTCTCCTGCTCCAGTTTTGCCAGTGGCTTGTGAAATTCCGTCATCATTAAACTTGAGACACCCCGATTGAGGTTTATGCACTTAACCAAAACCGTGGTAATTCTAGGGACAACAATATGTATTTTTTTGCATTTTCCAGCCAAGAATTGCATATCGGAAAGCCGTCAAATAGTTTAATCAATGCCCATCGCAAAGGTGACAGTATGAAAAAATGGACTCAAATAAATTTCCCCCATAACGTGTTGTAGAGCTTGCTTTCCAAAGTTCCCAACAAATAACAACTGGAATAATTTTCAGCATTTTTCTATGGATGTAGTTTGATGGATTCATTGTCCACCATTTCTTTAGAAGAAGTGGCATTGGAACATCTACCCCAAGTAATTCCCAAAGGTCTGCTATGTTGTCATAGCCAACTCTCCAGTGAAAAAACAGTAGCGTGTGATTTCAATTTGTAGGTTCCTGCAAAAACAACATGCAGATACTATATTTTGACCAAATTTGATTACAATATCATCAAAAGATTGATGAGATAAAGAGACTCTACTATAGTTGTAAGATTTGTATGTATATGAATCCATGGTTGTGATGTGATTTCCTTATCTTTGCAAAGGTTTTGTAGTGATTTGTTATATCTTTATCTAGGTGATATGATTACTTGATTAGGTGATGATGTACATGTATACTTGCTTCTATAGGAGTGTTGGTGCTTGGAACTTGTCATTGGGTTACTGGACCATCTATATCCATTGCTTTTAATCCCTTTCCATTAAAATTATTTTTTCAATATTTTCGGTAGTGGATGGGTGAGTAACGCATAAGAACTTGCCCTTGGGAAGGGAAGAAAAATTGGAAACGGTTGTAAATTTTCTAGAGTTTGAAAAAAAGTTCTTTCCTTGTTTGGTCTATGGATCATCTTAATAAGATAATCCAATCACTCCCTTATTTTGAAATAAATCATCAAGGACCAAATGATCCCTTTCCTCGATATTTGGGGCTTTGAGCTAAAAGTGACAAAAGAGTTTAAAATGAGGTGTAGGTGATCCAAGTCTTAATAATTGAGTGAGGTGACAATTACTTTATTATGAATTAAGAAAGTTGGGTAATTTTGAGAATAGCCCAAAAGTTTTTAAATTTACACTTTGATCCAAATATTTACCTAATATAACGAGAAACGGAGGGAAAAATATGTTTCTCTCTCTTCTCATCCATTATTATTTTCTCTCTCTTAGCAATTTTTGTTGTTCATTGTTGCTGCTGCTTTATTCATTATCTTCTGCTTCATTATCATCATCTTCTACTTTATTATCATCTTCATCTTTTTCTTATTGACCATTATTGTTGTTGTTGTTTTCGCTACTGTTGCTATTTGATCAATTTCTTAGGTCAAATTTTGTTTCGTACATCACTTTCTACTTTGGAATTACTCTATTGGAGACTTTGGTAAGTCAAATTATGATTTTTAGTTGAATTTGTCATTTGGGTAACTGCTATTGTGATTTTTTTCAATAATAGATAGCACGCAAACATGAATGCAACATAAGAGCCATCTGTTTAATTAGATCAATCATCTGTTGCGATAGATGAGACATCTATTTCAATAGAAGACTCATATGTTGGATTCATATTTATGATTTTATAGTGTCGTTACATGAATCGAATAGATGGGTCATTTTTTGCAACATATGACCCATCTGTTGCAACAAATTAGTTATCTGGTGCAACATGATAGATATTCATTGCAACAAATTAGTAACCTGTTGCAACCAAAACTGGCTCGATTCTAACAGACGTGTTGTCTGTTGCAACAGGGAAAATATCTGTTGCAACAGATTATTAACTTGTTGCAATAGAACTTGAACTCGATTACAACAGACTGTAAATATATGTTGCAACATATTAGTAACCTATTGCGATAGAACTTGACTTCGATTCCAACAGATCATCATTTGTTTTAACAGGTAAGTCATCTGTCGCAACAATTTAATTATTTGTTACAATATGTCACTCATCTGTTGGAATCGGCTTCAAAGGTGCCTTAGTACTGTAACATCTATCCCAATAGACGCTTCATCTATTGCAACAGATATATAGTCTATTGCAACATATGATTCACCTGTTACAACAAATGACTCATCTATTGAAATCATCTTCATGAGCGTAACATGAATCCCAATAGGTAAGTAATCTGTTGCGACTGATCACTTACCTGTTGCAACAGATTACACATTTGTTTGGATTTATGTACGGCACTATGAAATCACTATTAAATTTTTTTAACAAATGACTTTATTTAGGTACCACTAATGGAGGGACCAATAACAATAGGGGTGGATTGTCATGGTCAATGGATCGAGAAGAGCAATCAATATGTATGGCATTGGAAGGAGGGTGAAATGCTAGAGATGATATCTATGACAGTCCAAAGTGATGTTTCGTATGATGATTTTGTGAACTTAATCATCAGCTATTGTGGACTGAATTGTCAACCGGAAGAACTCGTCATCAGCTACATGCATAGCTCCTTTGAAAATTAGAGGGTACTACCTTTCAAGATAACCGATCAGGTTTGGTTGCATGCTTATCTTAGTGATTTATCCAGATCGGTGTTAAAGGTGTACGTGATTGAAAAGACGAGAGAGATTGAGAAACAGAATGTAGAAGAAGAATGTAATACCCTGAACTTTATTTAAGTCATATCTAGTCTCCAGAAGAGTTAGTGATGACTTTCTAAATGATTAATGTTTAAATCAGATAGAATTTCCCTAATTTCTACTTTTTTAATCATGTGGGAAATTGAATTAGATTTCCAATGATACAAATTTCATCCAAATCCGGTATCGGAGTAAAATGTTATGGACGTTTTAGACAGAACTGTCGGAACCGCCCAGAAGCAACGGTCAGGCCGATGGACCGTCGAGCTAGAGATGGACCGTCACCCAAGCCATTACGAATAAGGCACTAAACCTATCTTTTGGCCAAGTATGAAGGTCAGGACCGACAGACCATCGAGCTAGCGACGGACCGCCACCTAAACCATCGCAGACGAGGTAGAAAGTCAGGTTCTGGCCAAGTGCGACGGTCAGAACCGACGGACCATTGCCCAAACCATAATAGACAAGGTAGAAAGTTCAGGTTCTGGCCAAGTGCGATGGTTAGGATTGAAGAACAGTCGAGCCAGCAATGGACCGTTGCCCAAACCGTCGCCATTTCTGATCAACAATTTTAAGCCATTTTTAAAAGGGTATTTGGGTCCTTTTTCAACTGTTTTGACCCCTAATTATTCCAGAAAAAAGCTCATAACTTCATTATTCATCTTTAAATCCAAATTAGGGTTTCTCTCAAAGATCAATTCCCAAGAACTAGAAACCCTAGGTGTTTAATTTCAAGTCAAGAATTCAAGCTTTCCTCCACCAATTTTCATAAAATCATCCACCTAGGAATGTGAAGTGTTGATTCATTGGTTCCTTTCACCCATGAAGCTCAAGAAACCCTATTTGAAATATAAACTTTGGATCCATGGTATGAATTAAATCCATGTTTATGTAGCTGTTTGATTTCCAAGTTAAAGTCTTTAATGACTATCATGAAAATATGTTAGTATGTGGTTGAAATTTTTGCACTAGAAGTATAAAATGTTGCCATAAAGTATTATTTCAATATTCATGCCTAATCCTAAAGATATGCATGCAAGGTGTTTGATAAAATGCCTAAGAAAATAAGAATTATGCCTTATGACTCATTTGTGACTAAAATTGAGGAATCCATGTTTCTCCCTTATGTTTGATATGACTCCCACGTTATTGTTATGCTTTGTAATAGATTGATGTAATGCTCATGAGATTAGGCTTATGAAAGTATGATGTGTTTACATGCATTCCTATTCACGTGTAAGCGTATAACATGCAAATACTTCATGAAAATCCCTAATGATTGTTCTATGAATTATTGACTATGGTCATGTGTCAAGAAGTGTCATGTCTTGTCAGTTTCATGCTATCGAGTCCTGGGGGTACTTGTACCCGACAATTTAGTTGTGTTCCTAGAGCCATTGTCATGTTTTCCAAATACTCTCAGTCATGCCAGGATTCATAGAACTCAGTCAGTCATGTGAATCAGGAAAACTCAGTAAACTCAGTAATCTTAAAAATCTCAGAAATTCAGTAATCTCAGTAGTGTTCCATCAGTCAATGGAACTCAATGAGTGCAGTCCAGTTCAGATCAGTTAATCATGTTCAGTGTCTATTTAGATGAGAGTAGGATTCAGCACCGAGTGAGCCCAAGGATGGGAACTCATTTATTATTAAAGGGTGTGATTCTTAGAAGTAATCCTTACGCTCCAGAACTACGTAGCCAGTGTAGGTTAAGACATCAAACCTACTAGTTGAGGGTAGATGAAGTGGCTTAAACTATTATATGAGGGTCCCACCGTTCTTCTTAGATTACCTGTTAGATGAGGGATTACTCATAGCTTGTCCTTACCAGTGGCGCAGTATTGACACCCTTCTAATTAGGGTTACAAATTGGACCCCAATTCAATTATATGATCTTATTTGGGGCATGTCGGTTAGATAACTACTTCTCACAGTTACAGTTTCAGTCTTAGTCTCAGTAGTAGAACTCAGATAGTTCTACAAAATTCAGGACTATCAGATACAGTCACCCAGCTCAGTACGAAACTCAACTAGTTCTATCAAAAATAGGATTGTCAGACACAGTCATTCAGATAATAGTATATCAGTTATACAAAAACTTATGTTATCAGTATTCAGATTCAGTGATGTCATGATCTCATTCATAGTTCACGTATTCATGCATGTATTCTCACGTTATTGTTATTCAGTCAGTTAGTATTGTTCATGCATATAAACCCCTTGCATTTAGCTTACCTCACTTATATACCAGTACATTCAAATGTACTGACGCATTTGCGCTATGGTGTTTTATACCATAGGTTCAGAAGTATGAGCTCCAGAGCATCCTTAGTAGATCCGACATTCAACAGCCATACGAGCAGTGAGTCCTCATCATTTGAGAATAGCATGATTATTTAATTACCTTATTATTTCAGTAGTCCGAAGTTAGTTGGGGACACGTCCCATCAACTCTATAGTTTTTAGACAGTTTAGAGGCTTTCAGACTAGAGCATGTTTAGATAGTTATTTTAGTTTTGTTTTGGTATTGATATACCGCATTTATCAGATATTTGAACCTTATAGCCTTTCAGCCTTTTTTTATATTTATATAGTATATTATACAGTGCCCAGTTATAGATATCAGTCATGGGTTAGCATGTGGTCCTTCGGGGTCATGAGCACCGTGTGGTATTCTGGTACCAAATTCGGGGAGTTATAAACTTGGTATCAAATCCTGTGGTTCAATAGTATCCTAGGAAGTTTGAAAGCCGCATCTAGTAGAGTCTTGTGCATGGGTGTGTTGCGCGCCACATTTATGTATAGGAGGCTATAAGATGTTTTAGGAACAATTTTCCTTCTTTCAGTATTCATGTCTTTCCGGTGAGCATTAGCCCAAATTTAACTCTTAGTCTAAATTCATTTCTCCCTTTTCATTTACAGAACATGCCTTCCAAAAGAAAAAATAGAAATCAGTCAGCCCCTCAGCCCATCCAAGAAGATCCCTTAGACAAACATGTCTCTCATGCAAAGTTTAGAGCTGCATTCACTACTCTTCCTAATTTAGTTGCTACCCAGAATGAACGACCAACTGTCATTCCAGCCAACCCCATGGACAATTCAGCTATAGCCAGGATTCAGGACTTCGCCCGAATGAACCCTCCATCTTTTTTTGGGTCTAAGTCAAATGAGGACCCTCAGGGTTACATATATCATGGGGGTGTAAGCGTTTGAGAGTGCTGAGCTAGCTGCATATCAGTTGCAGGATATGGCTCACACATGGTTCAAACAGTGGAAAGCAGAGAGGGGTACAGATGTAGGACCCATAGAATGAGAGGAGTTTTCCACTGCTTTTCTTGATATATTCTTTTCCTTAGAGCTGAGGGAAGCTAAGGTGTTAGAATTTTTCAACCTCAGGTTGGGAAACATGATAGTGAAAGTGTATTTTCTTAAGTTTACTCAACTAGCTAGATATGCTCCTTGTGTGGTGGCAGATAGAAGGGCCAAGATGAGTAAGTTTGTTTCTGGGGTGAATGATAGTGTGGTCAATGAGTACAGATCTGCAATATTGATTAGTGAGATAGACATAGCCAGACTTACGATCTATGATCAACAGATAGAAGAGCAGAAGATTAAGATGAGGGAGAAGCAGAATAAGAGAGCAAGGACAGGTAGTTTTAACTTTGCTCAACCTAAGTCAGGGGGTGGAAGTCGTTCTAAATTCCACCCAAAGTCATCCATTCCAGCTCCTTCCTCGGCAAGTGCTCCATTTCCAAAATTCAGAGACAACAACTGAAATAGGGCGCCAGGCTCTAAGTCTCAGGGCAGTGTTAGCAGTGCCCAAACCTATCCTCTATGTCAGATATTTGACAAGCATCATTAGGGTACTTGCATAGCTGGAAGTGATGTTTGCTTCGGATGTTGTAAGACAGGCCACAGAGTTAGAGATTGTCCCCAGCCAGGTCCTCAGGGTCAGCGTAATCGCCCTCCAGCTCAGTTCAATCGCCCGAATTAGCATGGTGCCTCTTCCAGTGCTACCAGTGTGCAATGCCAAAAAAAACTCTATGCTCTTCAGTCCCAACAGTATCAGGAAAATTCTTTTGATATGGTTACTGGTATGTTACAGATCTTTCATGTACATATTTATGCCTTGCTAGATCCAAGAGCTTCTTTGTCTTTTGTTACTCCCTATATAGAAGTTGATTTCGAAGTTAGTCCCAAAATTCTAGCAGATCCTTTCTCAATCTCTACCCTAGTGGGTAAAACTATCGTAGCCTAAAGAGTATACAGGAACTGTCTGATTATGGTATCTGAGAAAGTCACTTCAGTAGAGTTAGTCGAATTAGAGATGACTGATTTTGATGTCATTCTCTGCATGGATTGGCTTCATTCCTGCTATGCCACAGTCGACTGCAGAAATAGAGTTGTCCAGTTTTAGTTCCTGAATAAACCCTCCTAGAGTGGAAGGGTAGTACTTCAGTTTTCAAAGGTCAGCTTGTTTCCCACATTCGAGCATGGAAAATGATACCTAAGGGATGTGTCTATCATTTTGTTTGAGTAAATGACACTAGTTCCGAAACTCCCAGTCCCAAATCAGTCCCAATAGTGAATAAATATTCAGATGTCTTTCCTGAAGATCTTCCAAGAATTCCTCACGAAAGGGAAATAGACTTCGGCATAGATCTTCTTCCAGATACTCAGCCTATATCTATTCCACCATATAGAATGGCACCAGCAGAACTCAGAGAGTTGAAAGAATAGTTGAAAGATCTCCTAGATAAGGGTTTCATCAGACCCAGTGTGTCTCCATGGGGCATACCAGTCTTATTCATATGCAAGAAAGACGGTTCTCTTAGAATACGTATAGACTACCGTCAGCTCAACAAAGTCACGGTCAAGAACAAGTATCCACTTCTCATAATCGATGACTTGTTTGATCAACTTCAAGGTGCCAGCTATTTCTCTAAGATAGACCTTAGATCAGGCTATCATTAGCTCAGAGTTAGAGAATGTAACATTCCAAAAATAGCTTTCCGAACTCGGTATGGTCACTTTGAATTCTTAGTCATGTCCTTTGGTCTTACCAATTCCCCAACTGCTTTCATGGAATTGATGAACTATGTGTTCAAGCAGTACTTGGACATGTTCATCATAGTTTTTATAGATAATATTCTTGTCTATTCCTGCAGTGAGCATGATCATGCAGACCATCTCATAATTGTATTGCAGACTCTCAAAAATCATCAGTTGTTTGCCAAATTTAGTAAGTACAAATTTTGGCTAAGGTCAGTAGCATTTCTTAGTCATATCATCTTCGGTGATGGAATTAAAGTTGATCCTCAAAAGACCAAAGCAGTGAGAAACTGGTCCAGACCCATCTCTCCATCAGATATCGGGAGTTTCTTGGGTTTGGCTGGCTATTACTGTCGGTTTGTTGAAGGATTTTTTTCTATTGCATCCCCTATGTCCAGATTGACTTAGAAGAAAGTCAAGTTTCAGTGGTCAGATCCTTACAAAAAGAGTTTTCAAGAGTTGAAGACTCGGCTCACCTTAGCTCTAGTTTTGACTCTTCCAGATGGTTCAGATGGATTCGTAGTGTACTGTGATGCATCCAGAGTAGGTTTGGGTTGTGTCCTCATGTAGCATAGTAAGGTCATAGCCTATAACTCCAGAAAACTTAAACCCCATGAGAAGAATTATCCTACTCATGACCTTGAGTTAGCAGATGTAGTTTTTGCCTTAAAGATTTTGAGGCATTACTTGTACGGTGTTCATGTAGATGTATTCACAGATCAAAATATCCTTCAGTACTTATTCTCTGAAAAAGATTTTAACCTCCGTCAGAGAAGATGGTTAAAGATCTTGAAAGATTATGACATGAGTGTCCTTTATCATCCGGGCAAGGGCAATGTAGTGGCCGACGCTCTTAGTAGACTGTCTATGGGTAGTTTTGTTCATGTTGAGGATAGTAAGAAGAAGTTAGCTTAGGAAGTACATCATCTTGCCCGACTAGGTATCCGCTTAGTCGATTCAGCAAAAGGTTGTATATGGGTTCAGAATAGTTCAGAATCATCTCTAGTATCTGAGGTAAAAGAAAAGCAAGATAGAGATCCCAGTCTTGTTAAGTTGAAAGAGTCGGTCAGACATCAGAAGGTAGAGGTTTTCTCCTAAGGGGGAGATGGTGTTCTTCGTTGTCAGGGTCGTCTGTATGTTCTAGGTGTAGATGACTTGAGGCAACAAATTCTTGTAGAAGCGCATGGTGCGCGCTACTCGATTCATCCAGGGGCCACTAAGATGTACCACAATTTGTGAGAGATCTATTGGTGGAGTGGGATGAAGAAAGATGTTGCAGAGTTTGTGGCTAAATTCTCTACATGTCAGCAGGTTAAGATAGAGCATCAGAAGCCTAGCGGGTCCATGCAAGAGATTAATATTCCTACTTGGAAGTGGAAGGAAGTGAACATAGACGTTATGATGGGTTTGCCTCGTACTAGTCATCAGCATGATTCAGTTTGGGTCATTATAGACAAGATGACCAAATCAGCTCATTTCCTTCCAGTCTATACCTCTTATTCAGCCGAGGATTACGCCAAACTCTATATCAGGGAGTTGGTTAGATTGCACGGTGTTTCATTATCTATTGTCTCAAATAAAGGTACCTAGTTCACCTCTCATTTCTGGAAAGTGTTCTAAAAGGGTCTTGATACCCGAGTTCATCTCAGTATAGCCTTTCATCCTCAGACAGATAGTCAAGCAGAAAGGACCATTCATACCTTAGAAGATATGCTAAGGGCGTGTGCAATTGATTTCAAGGGGAGTTGGGATGACCACTTGCCTTTGATTGAGTTTGGATACAACGACAGCTATCATTCCAGTATTTAGATGGCTCCATTTGAATCTCTCTATGGTATGAGGTGCAGATCTCCAATCGGTTGGTTCGAAGTAGGTGAGGCCATAGTAGTAGGGTCTGACTTGGTATTTGACACCTTAGAGAAAGTTCAGTTGATCAGAGAAAGACTACGGGCTGCTCAGAGCCGACAGAAGTCTTATGCAGATGTGCACAGAAAGGATCTCGAGTTTGAGATTGGTGATTATGTGTATTTGAAAATTTCTCCCATGAAGGGAGTGAAGCGGTTCATTAAGAAGGGAAATATCATTCCTCGATATGTCGGTCCCTTCAAAATTCTTATTTTTTTTGGAAAGGTAGCTTATGAGCTTGAATTGCCTTCAGATCTATCCTCAGTTCATCCAGTGTTCCATGTCTCCTTGCTAAAGAAGTGCATAGGTGACCCATCAGAAGTAGTCCCTATAGAGGGCATTGATGTTCAGAACATCCTATCTTATGAAGAGATTCCAGTCAAAATTCTTGACAACCAGACTCATAGACTGAGGAACAAATAAGTCCCTCTAGTCAAAATTCTTTGGCAAAATCAGTCCGTTGAAGGAGCTACTTGGAAGCAGAAGCAGACATACAGACCAAGTATCCTCAACTCTTCTCTGCAAACTCAGACTCAGCCCAAGGTAATAGCTTTCCTTGAGCTTATTCAGATTCATGTTCAGATTTTAGTTATAAATTTGGTATCAAATACCCTTACATATTTAGTTATATGTTTATGTATCATGTCAGTCATGTATTCATGCATCAGATATGCATTCTTATCATGAGAAACTCCGCTTCTCAGTAATTTCAGTCATGCATTCATGAAGACTATCTTTCACACATCTATGCATCAGACATGCATATTCAGTATGAGATTTCAGTATATCAGAAGTTCCAGTCATATAGACATGTTCAATGTTCACATACCTTAAGTAAGATCAGTCGATCAGCTTTCCCAGTCTAGTCAGTCCCATTTGAGGACGGATGTTCCCAAGGGGGAGATATTGTAATACCTCGAACTTTTTTTAAGTCATATCTAGTCTCGAAAAAAGTTAGTAATGACTTCCTAAATGATTAATATTTAAATCAAATAGAATTTCTCCAATTTCGACTTTTTATCATATGGGAAATTGAATTATATTTCCAACGATACCAATTTCATCCAAATCCGGTAATGGAGTAAACACTTATGGACTTTTTACATAGAACTGTTGAAACCGCCCAGAAGTGACGGTCAGGCCGATGGACCGTCGAGCTAGTGATGGACTGTCGCCCAAGCCGTCGCGACTAAGGCAGTGAACCCATCTTCTGTCCAAGTGCGATGGTCAGGTGATGTTGGGCGTATTTGCACGCCTAAGAACCATAATTTACCCATATTTTAGCTAAGTTTTGAGGACAAAATATATAATTTCTGCACTTTTAGTCCATTTTCTAGTAAGTGAGCTAAACTATATGATTAGCATGTTTTCAGGTATTAATGATGAAGATTTCAACACTTTGTGGACCTTTGGGCAGCAAAGTAAAACTTCATGTAAGAAGGAAGGCAACTTTTGGAAGCTTGTGGACTGAATGTGATGCATGGAGAATCTGTCCCGGGCAAAATCAGTATTTCTTAATACCTAGGGGTGCAGCAGTAACCTAGTAGGACTAGGACAAGGATGTTATAAAAACCTTATTTGCTGAATTTTTCAGCATTTCTTTTCATAATTCAGTCGACACTTTTAGTATTATTCACGTTACAATTTCTGTAACTTTAGACAGAAAAAATGCTACAAGAACGGCTAGAGAGAAAATCACGTCATTATCATAGTGACGCCAATACATACCCATCGTGAGATTGTTATCGTTTTGGTATGATGATGATGATGTCTTCGTTGTTTTCCTTTACAATCATGAGTAGCTAAACTTCTCTGTTAGGGTTATGGAAGCCTTTTGATATACTATCTATTACTATGAGTTTGTGAATTCTTGATGCGTATGCTACTTATATCATTACTCTCTTCATTTTAATTAAATTCTTGTGGTTGCAAACATATAGAATATGCCATTATAGCATTAACTTATTCGAGAGAAAAGTTACATGTTTGGAAAAGAGAGTGTGACAAGGAAATAAGGCTACCAACCCCTGTTTACACGTTAATGCCTTAACCGGATTAACCTCTTGGAGAGTTCGTACCATTAGTTATACGCTTTAAGCTCAAGAGAGTTAAAGTTAAATAATCCTTGATGGTTGAGAAACACTAGGATTTACCATTAGAATACGAATCTCTATAAGTGCATGCATGTCTGAATTCCGCATTACTCATAGTTAATAGATACGTAGAACTCATAAGGTGGACATAACCCTAACGTATTTTTCTCAGTGATTAAATCTTACTACAAAAAGCATTCTGTTTTTACTGTGATATTATTAATTCACGCCAAACCCAGAAAACCCCCTTTTCCGTGGAATTTTCGACCAACAGTCTACTAATAATTGCAACACTTAGTGACCAAGTATTCCCTGTGGGATTCGACACCCAACCCAGTTGGGTTCTATATTTGACAGCGACCGCTTACACTTTCTAACGAGAGCTGTAGTTTGGGCGTTATCAAATTTTGGCGCCGTTGCCGGGGAGTACAGTTGTCAACTAAGTTTGTGATAGTTACTAGACCCTTTGGTCAAAAATTCTCATATTTTACTTTTAGTTGTTGTTTTTGTTTTATTCAGGTTTGTTTGAGTGTATGCCAAACACTCAAAGTTCAGATCAACCGTTATTACCTATCAATCCTGAACCACATCTTATTGGTAGAATGGATGCAAAACGTGACATTGAAAGAAGAGCTGCTCAACAGGAGCAGGCTAGATTAGCTGCGTTGGCAGTTGCTCAAGTACTTCAACAGAATATTGATAACCCAGGGCGAGCAACAAATCTTGATGATGAGGACCTGGGTGATGATGAGTTACTGAATCCTAGGCGTACTGATGAGGTGGCGGCACCTATGCATAGGAGAGATCGTCAAGCTAGAATGAGACCTGACCGCCGAGCTGTGCAGGTTCCTTTTGATGATGATGATGACGATCTGGATGGAGCTGGTGCCACAGGGGCTATTATTCCTCCACCCTTGGCACCTGGAGCCAAGTTCAATATCACTAGCACCATGATTCAACTATTGCATCTCAAAGGTTTATTTGGTGGACTTGCAGGCGATGATCCGAATATGCATCTGGTTAATTTTATTTCAACATGCAAGTCGTTTGACAATTCAGGAGTTGGGCAGAATGCAATTCGTCTGCGCTTATTTCCATTGTCTCTGTCTGGGGAGGCAACTCTATGGCTGAATGGGCTAACTCCTGATTCTATTACTAATTAGAGGCAACTGAAAGACGCTTTCCTAGAAAGATTCTTTTCGCCATCTAAGAGAGAATAGTTAAGAGATGAGGTCAGCAATTTCCGACAGCTTCCAACTGAAGCTCTCCACGAAACATGGGAGAGGTTCAAGAAGAAGCTTATGCGGTGCCCAAATCATCAGATGACCAACATCCACTTGATGGAGATATTATACAGGGCTTTGAACTCAGTGACAAAGCCAGTGGTTGATAATGCTGCAGCTGGGTCATTCATGGACCTTACTTTCATTGAGGCAAGTGATATGCTGGACCGTATGACAAAGCAGAGTAGAGCCTGGCATACCAGGAATGCTGAGGTAGAAAGCTCTACTTTATCTGTTGGCATGACTGCAGAGCAGAGGCGTAGACAAGAGGAACGTGACCAAGATATGGCTCACATGAAAACGCAGATGGATCTTCTTACCAAGCATTTATTATCAGGGAAGACCGAAAAGGTTAAAGCCGTTGTATCACAGGGAAGATATGATTCTGATTCTGAGGGGGAAGCAAATTACTTGAATAATCAGGGGGGTTTCCGAGGAAATGCCCAAGGAAACCAAGGTCGGAACTATTATGATAAATTTGGATACAAGGACCGCGATCAAGGTGGTTGGAAGAATAAGACTGACAGGAGTGGTTTGTATGTTCCTCCTGGAAACCGTGAGGCTGTGGCGTCTGGCTCTGGAAAGATGTCCATGGATGATATGATGGCTAAGCTGTTGAAAGGGGTGGAGGCAACCAATATGGGCATTACTGAGGTAAAGAATGATTTTTCATCAATAAATAAATTGGTTGACTCGCATTCTACTGCAATAAAATAGCTGGAGCAACAATTGAGTCAATTATCAGCGGCATTTAACCAAAGAAAAGCTGGCATGCTACCGAGTGACACTGTGTAAAACCCAAGAAATGACGGATCGTGTATGGCTATTACTACCCGGAGTGGTAAAGTGTTGGAAAATTCATCCAAAGGCAAGCAGGTGGTTGATGATATAGCAGAGAATGTTGATGAAGCAGAGTTTGAAGATGTCGTAGAAGCTGAAGTGAGTGCTCATGATGTTACACCTAGATGTCACCAGCCTGAAAAGAGTGATAATCGGAAGCAAGATAAAAAGAAAGTGGTGGAGAAAATGATTCCTCTTCCACCACCACCTTTTCCTCAGAGACTGAAGAAGAAAGCTGATGACACCAGGTTCAGTAAATTCATGACCATGTTGAAGAAGATGACTATTAATGTTTCGTTGGTGGAGGCGCTGGAACAGATGCCTGGGTATGCTAAATTCATGAAGGACCTGTTGATAAAAAAGCGGGCAGCAAGTTATGAGCTGGCAGATAATGTTCATCATTGCAGTGCAATCGCTACAAGATCGCTAGTACAGAAGAAGGCAGATCCTGGTGCTTTCACTATTCTTTGCACGATTGGATCGTTGGATTTTGCTAAGGCGTTGTGCGATTTGGGAGCTAGCATCAATTTGATGCCGCTATCTATTTACAGAAAGTTGGGGTTGGGTGATCCTACACCAACCAATATGCGGCTCGTGATGGCAGATAGGTTGGTAAAACGGCCTGTTGGTATCTTATATGATGTGTTGGTGAAGGTTTCCACCTTCATCTTTCCTGCAGACTTTGTTATTTTGGATTGCGAGGTGGATTCTGAAGTTCCCATAATCTTGGGGCGTCCATTCCTCGCAACTGGAAGTGTGCTGATTGATTTAAGAGCTAATGAGCTTTTATTTCGGCTGAATGATGAAGTGGTCCATTTTGATGTATATAAATCGATGAAGCAACCTAGAGATATGGATGTGTTCTCTGTAGCTGATGTTTACTATGAGGATGAGAAAGGATTATCTGTAGAAAAGTAGCTTACTGTTGAGCCATTGTTTGCTGTGCTGTTGAATTTTGAGCATGAGGATGTTGAAGAATATGAAGAAACTCTTTCTTCTCTAAAAGGAATAAAGTCCTATTCTCATGCTACTAAGAAGCTGGACCTTGATCTTAGCAATCGACCTTCACCAATAGCGAAGACTTCCATTGAAGAGCCATCAGTGCTAGAATCAAAAGAGCTCCCCAGTCACCTAAGGTATGCGTTCTTGGGAAGTGGAAATACACTTCCGGTGAGTGTTGCGGCTGATTTAGGTGAACAGCACGTAGAGGCTCTCATCTCTGCTCTGAAGAGGTACAAGAGAGCTATGGGTTGGACTATTGATGATATAATTGGTATCCCTCCTGGGATATGTATGCACAAGATTCATCTCGAAGAAGATTGTGTACCTACAATTAAGCATCAGTGTCGTCTGAATCCATTCAGAAAAAGAGCCACCATTTATCTTGATAAAGTCTGAGTAATCGAGGTAACTATGTCGTGCCGCGACAATAAATCAAGCGCTACATGGGAGGCAACCCATCGTTTTTAATTATTTTTTTTTACTAGGAGTTTGTTTTTGTTAAATAAAAATCCAAAAAAGAAGAGTCGAGCCACGACCAAAACTAAGGCGCTTGATGGGAGGCAACCCATCCTTCTAATCGTTTTTGTTGTTTTTGATTAAGTGTAGGTGCAAGATGTACAAAGAAGAGGATTAATCCCAAAATTTTTATTTGAAAGTGAGCTATGTTAAAGGTGGTAAGTTAGGAATGAAGGAGCAAAGGCTATCGGTTAGGCATTGCCTATGCGAATCTAGGCAACGAACAAGGCAAGGCCTATGTCATTGCCTATGCTCACTGCCTCAACTAGGCAATGGACAAGGCAAGGCCTATACAAATCTAGACAATAGACAAGGCAAGGCCTATACAAATCTAGGCAATGGACAAGGCAAGGCCTATATAAATCTAGGCAATGGACAAGGCAAGGCCTATATAAATCTAGGCAATGGACAAGGCAAGGCCTATGGAAATCTAGGCAATACCATAGGCGCCGCCTATGCCATTGCCTATGCTCACTGTTTCAACTAGGCCATAGCATAGGCGCCGCCTATGCCCAACTAGGAAATACCATAGGCTCCACCTATGCTAAGCATAGGCTAAGCATTAGGCGCCGCCTACTTATTATTTTTGACTCCTAACCCAATTTTTCATGGATCAAACCCGACCCTAGACTTGGTCTATAAATACACCCTCAATCTTAGAACAAAATCTCATTGTTTGCTCAAGATAGGCGCCGCCCAAGCTTCCAAATCCTCTAATTTTTTTTTTCTTTTTTCGCATCTAGTCTTGTGAGTTCATCTTCCGAATCCATCACCAAGTAAGTCATTCTTTTATATTCCGTAGTTATTGAAATGCTACGTTTATAATGATTTGTTAGATCTTGAAGTGGTGTTGGTGATTTGAATGTGGTTGGTTTGTTATGATACATCTAGTTGAGTGAAAGAATACGTGTGGGTGTTCTTGACTTTGTTCCGACTTGTATTTGATTGTTATACACTGTCATCTTTTTGCGGAATCAAAATGATAAAGTTAATGCATAATCTTGAAAGTTGAAAGCTTGAATGTTTGAATGACTCGTTCATCGAGATACCGATCATGATTGACCACAAGCGTAAAATGGTGTGATTATTCCTATGCAATAACATGATACGATCTCTATGTGGTAGTCTTGTTCAAAAAGTGCATTAATCCAAACATGAAAGTATACGCCCAATGGAATAACGTTGGAAAGGATAGTAAAGATTACATGAGAATATGACTGTGCTAAACATGTTGTTGGAACATATCGCCTAAATGTATGTCGATGAAGTCTGAGTAATCGACATCACTCACTTAATTAGTCTGTGCCAACAAATTAAGTGTGAGGTGGCGCCACTACTGTTTGTTTTTTGATTGAATCTTCCGAGATGAAGCTAACATGACTCTATTTTAATCTCAGGTAGAATGGCCCCAAAAGGACGACAAGGAAAAGAAAAAGCGTCCACCTCACAGAAAGGACAGAAAAGGTCAAGAAAGGAGCAAGCTGAGTCCTCCTCTCTACAAATACCTCGACGCACTTTTGGGATCAAGTGGGGTACATTTTGAGGAAACTCTGAGGATGACGACTCTGATGATGATTCTGACGCAGGGGGTATGACCCCAGACATAGAAGAGGAGTCCGACTAATCAGGTTTTCCTTATTTATTTTCCACTGAGGGCAGTGTGTCCCGTCTAAGTGTGGGGTGCTGGTATTTGTATGCTTCTTGTACTTCTTTGCCTACATTTATTCTAGTTCTTGTTTGTTTTAATTAGTCGTAATTAGTTAGTTTAATTTTAGATTTTTTTAGATTTTGTATGAAATTATTCTGATAGGCGGCATGGTATTATGACAAGAGTTTGTGCCAAAATCATTACTATTGAGACGTTTAGGCTCTAAGTGTGACTCACTGTGTGATAAGTGTGTGGTTTAATTCATTCATCTGTTGGGTCAAGAGTCTATACTGCTCCCAATAAAGTTGACCATGTGCCTTGTGTGTGTGAGGTTATAGTATATTCTGTGTTGTGACTGATGCTAGAACTTGTCTGGTGTGTGGGTAAAGCGAAATAAGGAGTGTGAGTTTAGGAGATGATTTAGGCATTTCTTTGGCAGCCTGTGATTGTTTACCTTCTTTTTACCTACCCGTGGACATTATCCTAGTTAACCCCCTTTGAGACTTTAGCTATTTTCTTTGACAGCCTCATATGTAGCCTAATCCATTTTTTTTTCAAGACCATAATTTGATCCAAATTCCTAAGCGCTTTAAATTATAGAGTCATGTGACAAAATAAGAGGAAAGTGGGTGAGAGTGATGCCTCAGAGTGTATTGGTACTTGAAATTGTTGTGAATAAGAGTGGCTATCATAGAGGTGTTTTATAAAAAAACAGAAATAGAAAAATAGAAAATAAGTTGTATATTCTCATCTATGTGTTTATAATTGAATAACAAAATAGGTGAAAAGGGGTGGTAGATGAAAGAAAAGTAGAGGGGTTGTTTAAAAGAGAGTGTTAATGACATAACGTAGTGTATTAAAGCGCTTAGGGAACATAGTCACTATTTCTGGCCAAAATAGTCCTACCTGTGCCTTAGCCTACATTACAACCTGTAAAGACCTATTTGATCCTAAGCTTAGCATTCTGATATTAGTGGAGCATTACACTAAGGGCAAGCCTATGGTCATCAGTTGCAACATATGAATTCTTTGTGAGAGTGAGAGCAAGGAGAATCTTATACCCATGTTCCGAAAAATGCAAAACTTGTGAGTGATTATGGGTGATATCTTGTGTGAGACACACATGGTTGATGAGTTTTGGGTAGTTTTGTATGATTCTTGGTTCCTTAACTTGTGGATACGAATTAGCCATCATCACGAGTCTATGTTGGAGGTTGAATGGTTTCTAGTAGTGATCCAGAAAACTACTCTTTGTTAATAATTGCCGTGCATGTCTTGTTGAATATTTTGTGTTACTGTTGTGAAATCCTAGTTAGATGCTTGCATGGACATAATATTTTGTTCGAGGATGAACAAAGCTTTAAGTGTGGGGTGTTGATGTTGGGCGTATTTGCACGCCTAAGAACCATAATTTACCCATATTTTAGCTAAGTTTTGAGGAAAAAATATATAATTTCTGTACTTTTAGTCCATTTTCCTGTAAGTGAGCTAACCTATGTGATTAGCATATTTTCAGGTATTAATGATGAAGATTTCAGCACTTTGTGGACCTTTGGGCAGCAAAGGAAAACTTCATGTAAGAAGGAAGGCAGCTTTTGGAAGCTTGTGGACTGAATGTGATGAATGGAGAATCTGTCCCGGGCAAAATCAGTATTTCTTAATACTTAGGGGTGCAGCAGTAACCTAGTAGGACTAGGACAAGGATGTTATAAAAACCTTATTTGCTGAATTTTTCAGCATTGCTTTTCATAATTCAGTTGACACTTTTAGTATTATTCACGTTACAATTTCTGTAACTTTAGACAGAAAAAACGCTACAAGAACGGCTAGAGAGAAAATCACGTCATTCTCATAGTGAAGCCAATACATACCCATCGTGAGATTGTTATCGTTTTGGTATGATGATGATGATGTCTTCGTTGTTTTCCTTTACAATCATGAGTAGCTAAAATTCTCTGTTAGGGTTATGGAAGCCTTTTGATATACTATCTATTACTATGAGTTTGTGAATTCTTGATGCGTATGCTACTTATATCATTACTCTCTTCGTTTTAATTAAATTCTTGTGGTTGCAAACATATAGAATATGCCATTATAGCATTAACTTGTTCGAGAGAAAAGTTACATGTTTGGAAAAGAGAGTGTGACAAGGAAATAGGGCTACCAACCCCTGTTTACACGTTAATGCCTTAACCGGATTAACCTCTTGGAGAGTTCGTACCATTAGTTATACACTTTAAGCTCGAGAGAGTTAAAGTGAAATAATCCTTGATGGTTGAGAAACACTAGGATTTACCATTAGAATACGAATCTCTATAAGTGCATGCATGTCTGAATTCCGCATTACTCATAGTTAATAGATACGTAGAACTCATAAGGTGGACATAACCCTAACGTATTTTTCTCAGTGATTAAATCTTACTACACAAAGCATTTCGTTTTTACTGTGATATTATTAATTCACGCCAAACCCAAAAAACCCCCTTTTCCGTGGAATTTTCGACCAACAGTCTACTAATAATTGCAACACTTAGTGACCAAGTATTCCCTGTGGGATTCGACACCCAACCCAGTTGGGTTCTATATTTGACAGCGACCGCTTACACTTTCTAACGAGAGCTGTAGTTTGGGCGTTATCATCAGGACTGATGACCAGTTGAGCTAGCGATGGACCATTGCCCAAATTATCGCTGATGAGGCAAAAAGTTCAGGTTCTGGACAAGTGCGATGGTCAGGACCGATGGACTGTCGCCCAAACCATTGCAGACAAGGCGGAAAGCTTAGGTTCTGGACAAGTGCGACGGTTATGTCTGATGGACTGTCAAGCCAGCGATGGACTGTCGACCAAACCATCGCCATTTCTGATCAGCAATTTTAAACCATTTTTAAAAGGGTAATTTGGTCTTTTTCAAACCATTTTTACCCCTAATTATAGAAGAACAGAGCTCATAACTTCATTATTCATCTATAACACCAAATTAGGGTTTCTCTCAAAGATCAATCCCCAAGAACAAGAAACCTTAGGTGTTTAATTTTCAGTCAAGAATTCAAGCTTTCCTCCACCAATCTTCAAGAAATCTTCCACCCAGGTATGTTAAGTATTGATTCATGGGTTCCTTTCACCCATGAAGCTCAAGAAACCCTAGCTGAAATATAAACTTTGGATTTCATGGTATGAATTGAATTATATCCATGTTTAAGTTGTTGTTTGATTTCCAAGATGAAGTCTTTAATGACTATCATGAAAATATGTTAGTATGTGATTGAAATTTTTGCATTGGAAGTGTAAAATGTTGCCATGAAGTATTATTTCAATATTCATGCCTAAACCTAAAGATATGCATGCAAGGTGTTTGATTAAATGCCTAAGAAAATAGGAATTATGCCTTATGACTCATTTGTGACCAAAATTGAGGAATCTATGTTTCTCACTTATGTTTGATATGACTCCCATGTTATTGTTATGCTTTGTAATAGATTGACGTAATACTCATGAGATTAGGCTTATTAAAGTAGTATATGTTTACATGCATTCCTATTCATGTGTAAGCTTATAGCATGCAAATACTTCATGAAAATCCCCAATGATTGTACTATGAATTGTTGACTATGGTCATGTTTCAAGAAGTGTCATGTCTTGTCAGTTTCATGCTATCGAGTCCTGGGGGTACTTGTACCCGACAATTTAGCTATGTGCCTAGAGCTAGTGTCAAGTTTTCCAGATACTCTCAGTCAAGCCATGATTCATAGAACTCAGTTAGTCATGTGACTCAGGAAAACTCAGTAAACTCAATAATCTCAGAAATCAAAAATTCAGTAATCTCAGTAGTGTTCCATCAGTCAACAGAACTTAATGAACGCAGTCTAGTTCAAATCAGTTAATCATGTTCAGTGTCGATTCAGATGAGAGTAGGATTCACCACCGAGTGAGCCCAAGGATGGGAACATACCTATTATTAAAGGGTTTGATTCTTAGAAACAATCCCTGCACTCCAAAACTACGTAGCCAGCGTAGGTTGAGACATCAAACCTGCTAGTTGAGGGTAGAAGAGATGGCTTAACCTATTATATGAGGGTCCTACCATTCTCCTTAAAGTACCTTTTAGATGAGGGATTACTCATAGTTTGTCCTTACCAGTGGCGCGGTATTGACACCCTTTCAATTGGGGTTACAGATTGGACCCCAATTCAATTATATTATCTTATTTGGGGAATGTTGGTTAGATAACTACTTCCCACAGTTACAGTCCCAGTCTCAGTAATAGAGCTCAGATAGTTCTATAGAATTTAGGACTGTCAGATACAGTCACCCAGCTCAGTACGAAACTCAACTAGTTCCATCAGAAACAGGACTGTTAGACACAGTCATTCAGATAATAGTATATCAGTTATACAAAAACTTATGTTATCAGTATTCTGATTCAGTGATGTCATGATCTCAGTTATAGTTTACGTATTAATGCATGTATTCTTACGTTCATGTTATTTAGTCAGTTAGTATTGTTCATGCATATAACCCCCTTGCATTCAGCCTACCTCACTTGCATACCAGTACATTCAAACGTACTGATGCATTTGCGCTATGGTGTTTTATACCATAGGTTCAGAAGCACGAGCTCCAGAGGATCCTTAGTAGATCAGACATTCAGCAGCCAGACTAGCAGTGAGTCCTCATCATTTGAGGATAACATGATTATTTTATTACTTTATTATTTCAGTAGTTCAAAGTTAGTTGGGGACGTCCCATCAACTCTATAGTTCTTAGACATTTTATAGCCTTTCAGACTATAGCATGTTCAGACAGTTATTTCAGTTTTATTTTGGTATTGATATACCGCATTTATCAGATATTTGAACCTTTTGGCCTTTCAGCCTTTTTTCATATTTATATAGTATATTATGCAGTGCCCATTTATAGATATCAGTCATAGATTAGCTTGTGGTCCTTCTGGGTCATGAGCACCATGTGGCGTTTCGGGTACCAGATTTGGGGCGTTATAAAGAACAACAAGAAGACATCTTTGATGATAGGTTGAATGATCTAGACATGAAAATTCTAGATGATGATCAAACACCTACGCTCGTTGATGCGACCAATATGGTAGGCAGTTCTTCTCGATCGACACAGTCTGGCAATCTTCAAGATGATGGGATCGGCTTTTTTAATGGAATGTCATTCAAGGACAAGGATGAACTATCTACCACTTTATTTATTTCTTACTTGAAAAAAGATTTTAGAAGAAAGAAGGTGATTAATTCGAGCAGTGACTTTTGCTATAAATGTGCTAATCCAAACTGCAAGTGGTGGTTGAGAGAAGTGAAGTACGTAAGTTCTGACAGATTCGTCATCCATAAACATGAAAAGCATCACACATGTGGTTCAGATCAAATCTTAGGCCAAAATCTTCATGCTACGGCAAAGGTCCTCGGTGAATATTTCAAGAGTAGTTTCCCCGATGGATAAGGCCCTTCTACACGGGTTATGACCAATTAAATCCTTACGAAATTGGGTTTCCTAGTCAGTTATTGAAAGATATATAAGGCCATGGGGATTGCCAAGTGATGATAGGCGGATTTACACGCCTATATCAATATATTTTGCCCATATTTTAGCCTAGTTTTGAGAACAAATTATATATTTCATGCACTTTTAGTCCTTTTTCCTGTAAATGAGCTAACGAACATGATTAGTAAAGTTTCAGGTATAAATGATGCATAATTCAACATTTTATGGCTTACTTGACGCTAAAGAAAGCTCACAAAGGAAGGGAAGGGAGTTTACACGCCTAAGGACCAAAACTGCTGCATGGAAAATCTGTCCCGGGCTAAAACAACAATTCTGAAGACTTTGGGGACTTACAGACACAAAGCTGGATTTTGACAATGATACATTAACCTAGTACAATTAGGTTATGTATTTCATTATTTTAAGTGGATTATGATAATGTTACCTTAACCTAGTACATATGGGTTAAGGATTTCATTAGTCTAGTAGGATTTGGTTATTTATTTCATTAGCTTAGTAGGATTAGGATATGGGTATTATAAATACCCTATCATGCTAGAGATTTAGAGACATCTTCTACTCCTCTATTATTCTACACTACAAACAATTCTACAACTCTTCTAATCTTTCCATCAATTCTATTTTCGTCTATTCTTATATTCTTAAATTCTGCAACAAGAGAAACGTTACTCTGCAAGAAATCACACCTAACGCCTACCACTCTTGTGCTACACGAAATTGATCATTATTGTGGTATAATAACAATGTCAATTGTGGTTTTCTTCGCATTCATGGGTAACTAAACTTCTCTGTTGGGGTTATGGAAGCCGAATGAGTTACTATCTATTGCTGTGAGTTTGTGAGTTCAAGGCACGTATATTGCTTATATCATTATTCTCTTCATCTTAATCTACATTCTTTGCGGTTGCAAACGCAAGAATACGCCAGTCTAACATTTAACTTGTTCGAGAGAAAAGTTATTTGTCTGGAAAAGAGATAATGTCAAGGTAGTAGGACACCCTTTCCTATTAAAAAGCTAGTGCCGTAACTGGACTAACCTCTTGGAGAATTCGTACTGTTAGATACGTTTTAAGCTCGAGAGAGTTAAAGTGAAATAGTCCTTGTTTAGGTCGAGAGACGCTTGGATTTACCATCGACTACAATCCTCTATAAGCAGTTGCATGTCAGAATTCTACACACTCATAGCCAATAGGGACGTATACCTCAGAAGGTGGACATAACCCCAACGCTTCAATTCTCATTGTTTACAACTTACGTAACAATCTTTCTCTTTTACTTTGCTATTTTCAGCTTTTATTTAATTGTTTTGGTGACACATTACAATCCCCCCTTTTTTACGAGACTTGCACTAAAAGTCTAGTAATCTTTACTTACTTGTTGACCAAGCTATTCCCTGTGGGATCGATACCCAACCCAGTTGGGTTCTATATTTGCTAACGATCGCTTTACACTCCTACGAGAGCTGTAGATTGAGCGTTATCACCAAGGACTTGGTTAGGGGGACACACGGGCATGGGTATGTAGTCCTGGATGCTTACCGTTACATGATTGATTCCACAAATCCCGAAACTAAGACGACATTGCATGTTAATGAAAATGAAAGGTTCAAGTACTTTTTTGTATCCTATGGTTCTTGGATTCAAGGTTTCAACATTTGAGCAAAGGAATAGCCATCGATGGTACCTTTTTAAAGAGAAGGTTTAGCGGTGGTGGCGCAGGATATGGAGAATCATATCTTTTCTATCGCTTTTTTTGTAGCGGACAAGGAATGTGCTGCCTTTTATGGATTTTTTTTGGAACAACTACGAAGCTGAGTTGAAGATACCGAAGAGTTGTGTTTTGTTTTGGATAGACATCAAAGTATTCCAAAGATGGGTTTAATTTTATTCACTTCAGCTTACTTTGGTTGTTGCATTAGGCATCTTGGAGAGAACATTCAGACCAACTATCACAACAAAAGGGTTGTGATCCTTTTTTATAGAGCAGCTAAAGAATATAGTAGAGAATAGTTTTTAGACTATTTCAATCAAATAGCGGATGTGCATCTAAAGGTAGTAGAATATCTCGTAGTGTCGGTTTCGAGATATCGAGCCGGGCATTCTGTTCGATGGATAGTACATTCTTATGAATTTAATGTCTTGTTTGAGTTACAATTTAGTATGTTGTCCTACTAAGTGATTATTTTGTTTAGGTACAATATAATGACATCAAACATAGCTAAATCGGTGAATTCATTGTTTGGCGATGAAACAGAATTTCCCATCAAGGCTCTGTTTGAAATAATAAACAAGAAGTATGGTCAATTTTTTAACGAAAGGCGTGTGAAGTTCAAGGGCCCAAGAAGAATCCCATTTGTTCTAGAAATAAAAAAAATAATATCAACAAACATCAGTTTGGGAAATAGGTTATTATCACATCAAATGGCAAATTACAAATTCAGTATCACCGGTCATGGTGATGTTGACACGGTCGATGTTTAAACAAGATCTTGTACGTGCATAGTTTTTGACTTGGACAAAATACCCTATCCACATGCCATGATAGCGCTTCAAGCTCAATACGATCCAAAATATGGACCTAAAATTTACGAGCACTCCTCTCAATATTATTCGGTGAAAAATATAAAATAGCATATAGTGGGCATATTACTCCGGTGCCTCCCGAAGAATCTTGGGTTGTTCCTACAAAGCTTTTGGGGAGATTAATACCTCCTACATATATTGACCCAAGCACTATCAAACCGGGAAGAAATTCATATAATAGGAGGTGTGGAGTCGGAGAATCATTTTCATCAAGAAGAAACAAGTGCTCCATATGTAAGCGCGCTGGCCACAAAAGAACTACATGCCCAGATCATAATCCACCATGATTGTTGTAAATGCAAAAACTTGTGTTGTTGTTTGTTGTGGATTTTTATATATTTAACTCATTGTTGTGAACGTAATATTTTCATTTATTATATATAAAATATCTTTTTTAATAACTTGTGCATCAATAAAAAGAGGAAAAACATGAACTAAATAATACAACAAATAATAATTATTTTCAACAGATTACCCATCTGTGGAAACAGATAGACATTAGCTGGAAAAACATAACACAGTTCCATCAAACTTGAATGTTTTCCTCCAACAGATGAAAAATCTGTCACAACAGATGGATAATCTGTTGACAGAAACCAATCGATAACCAATCCGTTCCAACACATGGTCCATCTGTTGAAAGAACTCAAAAGCTAAAATTGATACTGGATTCAAAATTGCTCCTTACCTCCAACCATCGACCGGTTAACATGTATGTTTAGAAGAAATAGACATAATGAAAATTGAATTAGAATTAAAAAGCCAAAGTCGACTAAAAATAATTTTTTCACTAAATGAAAAATAAAATACATTAGGTATAGATCCAATATAGAAAAATTAAAATACATACGCTAAAAGAAAAAACACATTCTAATTATTATTATTATCATCATCATCATTAATGACAACCGACCAATCAACTCATAGCAGCAGGGCCCTCATCAACCTTTGCATCTCTCTGAACATCCTTGCTCTTACGATGACCAACTCTCTCTGAGGTCATCAACCTGCCTCTGAAGTTCCCGCACTGTGTCGCACAGAATATCAATGTACCAAATAGGATCATCCATATCTAAAATATGCATGAATTGACAAATGTAAAGAAAAGAGTCCAAATGTAATACAACGTATACTACCAACTAGTAGATTTACACAGGAAAAAAACTTACCTCAACGAGAAAGGAATATGCTCTTTGAAGAGAAGTGGTTGAAGATATCATACAAAAAGAAAAAATACAAGAAATAAATAAAGTGGAGTAGAATGAAGATTTAGGAGGTACTTATTTATAGAGGACTAAATCTAGATGTGTCAGGCCAAAAGGCACGACTGTTCAGCTCCACTGTATTATTACAGTCAAACTGGTGGCATTTTGTTTTCTATGAAAAGTTGTGACTTTTTCTTTTAATTTAATAATTTTCACCTTTTAAAAATAGTTTGAGACTTGATAACAGTCGTTATTATTGAGCTGTTGCAATGGATCATCCATCTGTCGTAATAGATCGTCCATCTGTCATAACAGATTTACCATATGTTGCAACAGATGGTTTGTATGTGTGATAGATGGTCTGTCAAAATAGATTTACCATTTGTTGAACCATATGGTTTATACGAGCAACAAATTAGACATCTATTGCAACTATGTATTATCTATTGCAACAGATGTGCCATCTGTTGGATAAGATGTTTTGATTTCTTCTAACAGCTGATTCATCAGTTGCAATAGATGGGGAATTCGATTCATTAGCTATTTTGAATGTGTTAGATAAAAAGGAGAGACTCTTCACCTCTTTTTTAATAGTCATCACATGTGTGCAGATGAATAAACACTGTCTAGTCTGTCGCAATAGATTTACCATCTGTTGCAACATCTGTTGCAATATATGTAATATCTGTTGTGACAGATGGACCATTTGTTAGAGGAGATGTTTTGATTTCTTTTAACAGCTGATTCATCAGTTACAACAGATAAAGAATTCGATATGTCAGCTGTTTTGAATGTGTTAGATAAAAAGTCATGACTACCTCTTTTTTAATAGTTATCACATGGGTGCAGATGAATAAACATTTTCTGGTCTGTCGCAATAGATTTACCATCTATTGCAACATATGGATTATCTATTGTGATAAATGGACCATATATTGGAGGAGATGTTTTGATTTCTTCTAAAAATTGATTCATTAGTTGCAATAGATAGAGAATTCGATTCATCAGCTGTTTTGAATATGTTAGATAAAAAGTCATGAATCTTCACCTCTTTTTTAATAGCCATCATATGCTTGCAGATAAATAAACACTGCCTGACATGTCTTGATGGGGTAAGAAGAATAAGTTGCATGCAGTTGAATGGATCCACTTTCATGTGTGGGAGTTTTGTATTATTAATCAAGCTACCGTGACAGACACACATAAAGTACAATGATTTTGTGAATGCTGTTTTTTACCGATTAGACATTGATCCTTTAAATAAGATCCTGCATTGTACATTTTAGTTTAATAGGTGTGAACTGATAAGGCCGAAGAGTTCCAAGATGGTGGTGTCGATACCCTATTACAATTTAATGACGGTTTATGCTCATGTTTTTGTGTCAAATTTGGAGAAGGGTTCAAGTTTTTTGTGGCAGTGTGAATATCCAATAGTGATTAGACTGAATTTAATGGCGCAATGGACTTCTTGAAAGGCCTCCAAAGCCTCACACTGCAGCAAACAACGATGGGACCAATAGAAATTCCCCTAGTTCAAATTTATATGAATGGGTAGCTCGAGGAGACTATTATTTAGTAGAAGGTGCTTGGGAGAATACCTATGCGGGAAGGGGGAGGTGGAGAAGACCATATATCATCTCAGACTTTATTTAAGAGGAAACACAGGAAAGCAAGTACGGAACTTCTAGTGAATTTGGCCAATGAAATTGACATGAGAAACGAAAAAACTGAATAACTTCAAATGTGGAAGTGTATCCAAATATAAAAATCCGCCAGTCGTTGATGAAAAAGAAGAATGGTCAAGAAAAATGGAGATGGTCACTTTTCTAAAGACTATAACTAGCGAGCATGGACTCAATGAAGACTCACAAAGTGCAGGACCAGAACTCTAAGGAAGAAGCTTCGCAAGCATAGGAGATTAGTAAGATTTTCAGTCAAGAATGAAACCTGAATCAACAAGTCCAGAAGTAAAAATAAGAAAGGCAAGGCGTTAATTTCTAAAGTCTAACTTGCATTCCATGCCTTCTATTTATGGCTATGATCAGGTCAATGGCAGTAGAAAAAAAAGATCTGAAGTTGGGCAGAAATCCCATGCCTTGTTGTTTCCACTGTCTATGACTTGACCAGAGCCATAAACAGGAGGCTTGGGATGCAAGTTTAACTTGACAAATTGACACCTTGGCTTGATCACATTTTTTAAATTCAGGAGTAGTTGGTTTTGGTTTCAATCCTAATCGACAATCTTATCACCTTCCGTGCTTGCGAAGCTGCTTCCTTAGAGTTCTAGTCCTGCATTTTGTGGGTCTTCATTCAGTCCACTCTAGATAGTTGCATCCCCCTAATAAAGTGCACAGCTCCAGTCCACTTGAGCGTTTTTATTTTTCAAGAATGACCGATGGATTTTCATTTTTTGGATACACTTTTAAATTTGCATCTCATTCAGTTTTTTCATTTTTTATGTCAATTTCATCAGCCAGTTTCTCTACACTTTCCTACCTACCTTGTGTTTCTTCTTTAATAAGGTCTGATTTGATATATGGTCTTCTCTACCTCCCCCTTCCCAAACAGGTATTCTTACAATAACCTTTTGCAATATAATAGTCTTCTCGAGCAACCCATCCATATAAATTTGGACCAGAGAAATAACTATATTTATTTCCATTCTTGTTTGCAGCAGTGCGAGGATTCAGAGCCCTTTCAAAAGTCCATTAAACCCTTAAAGTCAGCATAATTGCTATTTGAATGTTTACATGACCACCAAAAATCTTAACCCTTCTCCAAACTTGACACATAAACATTAGCAAAATCTTCATTATACTGTAATAGGGTATCAACACCACCGACTTGTTCCCTCAGCCTTACCAGTTTAAACCTAACAATCTTAACTGTAAAATGCCATATCTTGTTTGAAGGATTAACGCCTAATAGGTAAAGAACCAACATTTTCAAAATCATTGTACTGGATGTGTGTTTTCACGATAGGTTGATCAGTAATACACACCTCCGACATATGAAGTGGTTCCATCTGCAAGTAGCTTATTCCTCCGAACCCATCTTTACTCTAGCCTTTAATGTTGGTCGGGAAAAAGTTGATCCAGTTTCACTTCCTTTTATCTGCAAACAAGAGAAATATATTTGATGTCAAACAAGCGAAGAACAAAAAGAACATTACAAAAGGGTAACACAAAATTGAATGAATCAATAGATGACCGATCTGATGTAACAGATTCCTAATCAGTTCAATCGAGAGGTATCTGTTGCAACAGATGAATGACATATTGCAACAGATGGGTCATCTGTTGGAATAAATCAAACCAACCTTGCTACTAGTTTGATTTCTTTAAACAGTTGCTCTGTCTGTTCCAACAACTGATTCATCGGTTGCAACAGTTGAGGAAACTGTTGCAACACCTCCACCAACAACATCAACAACAAAAATACAACACCATATGTTCTAATAGCATCAACAAAATAAACAACATATGTTCCAACACCACCACCACCCCCAACAACAACAACACCAAAGTAACAAACAAAAGGCATAAAAAACTATGTTGACAACAAGGCTTTTTAAGTTCTCATAACCAATGACATTTTTTTTTTGCAGATTTTAATAAAAATAATAGTTCATTCATTCAAGATTTAAAAGTCACCTTTCCTTTAATTTTCTCAATAAATAGGAAACTGGTAATGAGAAAAAAGAAGAGAGAGAGATGAGTTGAGTTTCTCATCTCGAGTTATATTATGGCTGAAAGAGAGAGTAGTATTATAGATATGGGTTTTAAATATTCATTAATAACTTTTGAGGGGCACGAGGAGATGGTGACATTGAAAAGACCAAATAATACTACTCGCTGAGGAGATTTTTGAGTTATCCAAGTAATATTTTTTACCGCCTTAGTATTTTATCTTTTTTATCTCGAACAGAAAATACCTAAATTTCTTTAAAAAAGAATCTTAAAACATCTAAGTCATACTTTGCAACAAATAACAATTTCTGTTTGAAAATTTCCAAAGCTCGATCATCTGTCATAATAGATGATTTACAACAGATAGGTAATCTGTTGCAATAGATGACTTAATCTGTTTGATTAATTCCAACAGATAATTCATCTGTTGCAATAGATTGAACATTTGTTTTTATACAATTTCAATTGAGTTCATATGTTCAACTAATGCCTTAATTGATTCATCTAGGACTAGGGGTAAGTTCTTATAGGTTCAACTACAACTTCAATTCAGTCTTTTGGTAACTGCATAATGAGACGGTATTGCGTTCCTCCCGACCAGAGTCATTGATCGATCACTCTAAGCTCAATCAATTCTTATTACCTAATATGTTTAACTAATACCTTAGTTGATTAATCTAGGACTAGGAATGAGTTCTCATAGGGTCAACTACAATAGATGGAAGTGCCTATTTGATAATTTACAACAGATGGGTAATTTCTTATAAGAGATGACTTAATCTGTTTGATTAATTCCAATAGATGGGTAATATGTTGCAATATATGAGTTAATTTTTTTGATTAATTCCAACAGATGGGTAATCTGTTGCAATAGGTTTAACATTTATGTTTATACAATTTCAATTGAATTTATATGTTCCACTAATACCTAAATTGAATAATCTAGGACTAGGTATGAGTTCTCATAGGGTCAACTACAACTTCAATTGATTCTTTTGGTAATCGCATGATGAGATGGTATTATGTTCCTCCATACCAAAGTCATCGATCGATCACTCTTAGGTGAAGCGATTCTTATTACCTTATATGTTTAACTAATACCTTAATTGATTAATTTAGGACTAAGGGTGAGTTCTCATAGGGTCAACTACACTTCAATTGAGTTTTTTGCCAATTGCATAATGAGATGGTATTGCGTTTCTCCGGGCCAGAGTCGTTGATCGATCACTCCGAGATGAATTGATTTTTATTACCTTATATGTTTAACTAATACCTTAATTGATTAATCTAGGACTAGGGATGAGTTCTCATAGGGTCAACTACGATAGATGGCAGCGCTTATTTGATAATTTACAACAGATGGGTAATCTGTTGCAACAGATGACTTAATCTATTTGATTAATTCAAACATATAGGTAATCTGTTGCAACATATGACTTTAATTTGTTTGATTAATTCCAATAGATGGGTCATCTGTTGCAACAGGTTGAACATTTTTTTATACAATTTCAATTGAGTTTTTATATTAAACTAATACCTAAATTGATTAATCTAGGACTAGGGATGAGTTCTCATAGGGTCAACTACAACTTCAATTGAGTCTTTTGGCAATCGTACGATGAAACGGTATTGTGTTCCTCCCGACCAAAGTCATCAATCGATCACTCTGAGATGAAGCAATTCTTATTACCTTATATGTTCAAATAATACCTAAATTTATTAATCTAGGACTAGGGGTGAGTTCTCATAGGGTCATCTACAACTTCAATTGAGTCTTTCGGCAATTCCATGATGAGACGGTATTCTGTTCCATCCGACAGAGTCGTCGATCGATCACTCTGAGCTGAATTAATTATTATTACCTTATATGTTCAACTAATACCTTAATTGATTAATCTAGGACTAGGGATGAGTTCTCATAGGTTCAACTACAATAGATGGATTTTTAGGACCCGTCGAACAATGTGTTCCAATTCTCCGACTTTGAGCTTACTCTCATATTGGAGGAAATAGGAGAATTTATGGGAAAGGGAAAGAATCTTCACCGAGGAGACCCTATGATACCGAAGCATGTCATAGGAGAAAGGTTTTTTGAGCTGTTACACATAAAGAAAAAGAACATAGGGGGCTGGCTAGATAATATATGGATTCATCTAGAGTTTTTGTACGAAAGATACGGTCAAGAAAATGGATTTGAGTTGTTTGGGTCAAAACTTAACAACGGAGGGTGCCGCTGGACTTAGTAAAAACACTGTTACAATGCATTCATAGTGGCTTTTTTGGGAATCATGGTATTTCCAAGGAGAGGAGGAAAAATTAGCACAAATCAGGCCGCATTGATTACCACTTTTGAGAAGAATCCTAAGGTCACCCTCGTGCCTATGATTCTAGCAGACATTTATTGGTCCCTGATGAAGTGCAAAATGGAGTGGATTATTTTGAAGGATGTAACATTCTATTGCAGCTATAGATGCTTGAGCATGTTCGTTATCTTTCATTTGCTGTAGATTTTCAAGTCGAATGGAATGATTATATAAAGGGTCATAAGAAGAGGATTGAGGACCAAATAGGAGCTTGGAAGGAGTACTTGAAGGGGTTAAATGCTGACAAAATCGTGTGGGATTATCATTGGTTCCCTTCAAAAGAGGTGATATATATGTCCAATTTCTGGCCTTTCATCATTTTAATGGGTCTTTGAGGTGTTCAGCCCTCCGTTCCACTCAGAGTCATGCGACAACTTAGTCGAAGATAGCACCCACCGCCAGTTGAGGATATGAAAGAGTTTATGTATGAATTCCTCCCTGACATCCCTCTAAGAAAGTCTGAGATACTTAAGATTTGGGGAGGATGTGTACTTTTAGGTTTTGAGCACATGGTGAAAGATCGCGACAAGGGCAAGATAGACTGTTGGTATCTGCCATGGTTTCTTAACCAGCCTCCTCTTAAAGCCATGCAAGAAAGGTCAGCAAGAAGGCCAGTGGATCGAGAACCAGAGATTGAGGTCAGAATTAAGCAGGTTCAATGCGAGATAGAAGAGAACTATTGATCTACTCTGCACATCTTAAATACGGACCAGGAAAGGGCTAGAGAAGAATTGATTCATCATGAGAAAATATTTGAGGCCAGAGTTAGGACGGTTCATAAGGAAATTAAAAAAGAGCACCGCATTACCATGAAGACCCTACAAGAAGACCTGGACATTGCCATAGGAGCTGTGGAGAAGCAGTCGAGTGATTTCGAGAAAGAGAAGGCTTTATTGACGAGCACACAGTCAAAAATTCGGGCTCAGCTAAAGGCCTCTATGGAATGAGAAAGAGAGACAACAAGGAGCTTTATAGCATTTCATAAGGAAGTTGAAGTTAAGAGAAATCAGTGGATGGACGGACGATAGGCGCTCTATTATCATATCGATGAACTTCATGAGCAAGGGGAAGACCTAAAACATAAGGTCTTTACTACTCAACATTGGGTGCGAAATTACCATGAGAGTATTAATGAAGCCAGGGGAGAAGTACTTCAGCTCAGTGAAACCTTGATTGATGTTTGTGCTAAGCATTTTCACCAGGAAGATGAAAGTTTGGGTCGTCAGACACATGCTCTAACTCCACATCTGCCAAAAGCATTGTCCAGAATATACTCGAGTTTGAGGGAGGACTGAGTTTCGAGATATATTTGGAAGACATATTGATGATAGTTTGTAAAGTTATTTTAGGGTTTGTCTTTTAGAGTCTATTTCTTTTAGGTATTTTTTTTGCATTTCTTTAGTATTGTCGAGTTTGCTTGGATAATTCTAGTTTTATTTCACTTAAATCTTTGTTTTAAGGATGTTTTAGAAATGTATGAAAAGATTCGCATTTGGTTCAATTTGCTCAATTATTTATTTACTTATTTATTTCTGAAAAAAAATCAAAATCAAAAAGAAAAAAAATCACTAGCATTTATTATATCCATAACTACGTGATGATCTGATTCATGTCAAACATGATACGTAGGAAACCCTCGATAGGTTTGATAAAATTTTGCCAAAGTTTTAAGTAATAATTAAAAATTTTGACGTTAAATAATGAGAGTTAAAATTAATTCACCAAAAGCTGGGATGAAACAAGAGTGCTTTCCTAAGTTCATTTTAGGAATGAAAATTACTTATGTGCACGACATGTAAGCTGTTATCAATATATCAATATTTGTGAAGCTCTAAATCCTAACATATTTGATTTTTTTTCATAAATAATAAGTAGGTGGTTGGTTTGTGGTTAATCTGGCATCTTAGCCGTACAACACAAGGTATAAAGGAAAAAGGAAGATGACTCGAAAAGATGGTATGGAGTCTGACAACGAATAAAATCGAGATCAGTTAATTCCACAAGAGTTCGCATCTTTGGAGGAGAATAGGTTACTGAAGACAGAAATAACGAAAATATATCAAGCCTGGATAAATGGGCAAGACCCACCTTCCTCCATTCTTAGACTTTCAGATGTGGATTATCCCAGTTTTACTCAGGCCTATCTGGTGATCCATTTTATCTACCCAGATTTGGACCATATACTAATGTGTCTAGCGCTGCTGGCACTTCTACCATACGCCCACCAAATCCAACTCTAAAAAATAATCCATTTTTTATTTTGATCATGCCAACTAATATAGATCCTCCATCAGCGATACAAAAGCCTGTCGGTGAGCTGAATCATGATCAATTCCATTCTTTTAAATTGACGTTCAAACCTGCAAATTCATATCAGCCCACTAATCAGCCCAAGTCTTATATCGTGATTGATAAGGCTATTAAGAATGAAGAACAAGAAGAGATAGCCAAAAAAGTGAGGAGTTTAGAGCAGAGTATGAGAAACATACAAGGATTAGGAGGACACAAAAGTGTCTCTTTCAAGGATCTGAGCATGTTCCCTAATGGTCATTTGCCGATAGGGTTCAAGACCCCAAAATTTGACAAATATAGTGGTCATGGTGACCTGGTGGCCCACTTAAAAAGGTATTGCAATCAACTTGGAGTAGCAAAAGGGAAAAAGGAGCTGCTTATGGCCTATTATAGAGAAAGTCTGATAGGAATGGCCTCCGAATGGTTTATCAATCAAGACATCTCCCATTGGCATGTGTAGGATAATATGGATCAAGACTTTGTCCAACAATTTCAATACAATCTTAACATTTTCCCTGGCCGTACTTCTCTCACTAACATGAAGAGGAAATTAATGGAAAGTTTTATAGAATATGCCATAAAATGGAGAGAGAAGGCAGCTAGAGTCAAACCACCAATAAAAGACCAGGAATTGATTGACGTTTTTCTCCAAGCACAAGAGCCCGATGTTTTCCATCATTTACTTACCGCTGTAGGTAAACCTTTTGCTAAAGCAGTAAAAATTAGAGAAATAGTGGAGAATGACATAAATTTAGAAAAAATCATGAGCGAAACAACCCTCAAGGCCACTACACAAGCAATTCAGAGTGGGTCAGGTGGTTTCAGAAATCGAAAAAAAGAAGGAAGAAAGATCTATGATGGCATCAGGATTGGAAAATACCCAAAGAGGACAAAACTACCCTTACATTCAGGTCCAATAGGGGCAACCCGACCATCCTCAACATTATTATCCACCTCAATCTATTATTTTTAATGCTCAAGCATATGCCCGACCTCCTCAGCACCCACATTGGTGAGCACCTACTCCACAAGGTTTTCATCCACAATAACAAAATTTCAAGCCCCACATAATCCGTATGTTCTGGCAGATTATACAAGAGAACAGAGACAAAGGGAAAACTTCCCCCTAATTGGGGAATTGTATATGAGCCTATTGCAGAGATTGATAAAATTAGGATGGATTGAACCTATTTTTCCCTTCAATATGAATCTGAATGAAAGAGTGTTCGATTCCAATGTAAGGTGTGAGTACCATTCAAACATTCAAGGTCACAGTACCAAAAATTATTGGACTCTAAAAAGAGATATTGAGAAGTTGATCGAAAGTAAGGCAATCGTGATACAAAAAGAGGAAGCACCGAATATCACCAATAACCCACTTCCTGATCAAAGTAATACACATATCGTGGGGATAATTTGTGATGAAAGAGATCACAGGACAACAAGCCAAGCAGTGATAGAAATAGACACCCCAAAGGAAAACTCGGGTGAAGCAATAAAGTCTATGCAAATAGAACCACTAATTATGAAAGGAGTGGTTTCTATTACGAGATTCTGAAAAGATGGTATTGCATGTTCCTGCAAAGCCAAAGAGAATATCACAAGATGCGCCAAAACTATATGTTTCGAGTGGTCCTACATAGTTCGATCAACAGCGCAGCAATATGAGAAAGATGGAAGAGCTAGTTGTCATAAGACACACAACACAGCTCCCAGCGACAAGCTTGAAAATCATCCCATGGAACTACAACAAAACCACTGTGACTTACAAAGGAAAAGAGATCATGAAAGAGACAAATAAAATAGGAGGCTTGACTTGATTAGGAAGATGTTATGCTCCAGAAGAATTAAAGAGACCAAAATAGTATAAAGATAGTCAAGGGCCAGTGAAAAAACCTATCACAGACGAGGAGGCTGAGGAATTCCTTAAGAAGATGAAAGTTCAAGACTATTCCATTATTGATCAATTGAAGAAAAACCCTAGCTCAAATCTTATTGTTGTCCCTTCTGCTACATTCTAAAGAACATTATCAAACATTGATTAGGCTTTTGAATAAAGCATACGTCCCGAAGGAAACTATGGTCTGTCAAATGGAAAGGCTGGTGCACAAAATATTTAAAGCAAATAGAATTACTTTCACTAATGATGAGTTACCTACAGAAGGGTCTAGCCACAACAAGGCTTTGGATCTAACTATCAAATATGAAGGACATTACATAAAAGGGGTAATGATCGATGGAGGTTCAGGAGTACATATCTGTGTCCCGTCTCTACATTGCAAATATTGAAAATCAACACCGATAGGATCCGATCCAATAATGTATATGTTCAGGATTTCGATGGTGTAAAATGAGACACAATTGGTGAGATTGATCTTGCTTTGATTGTTGGACTAGTCGAGTTTGTGATCACCTTTCAAGTAATAGACATGGATACTTTCAACAACCTACTTTTAGGAAGACCATGGATCCATATGGCCAGAGCCAAACCTTCTACTTTGCACCAAATGGTTAAGTTTGAACACGACAATTAGGAAATCATTGTTCACGGAGAGGATGACCTTTTCATACATCAAGATCCCTTTGTACCTTGTATTGAAGACAAAGGGGGTTGTGAATCTTCCATTTATTAGGCCTTTGACATTGTGATAGATGATCAAATTATGCAAGGCCTCATCTCTCTTCTACATCAATCATGGTGGCTAACCAAATATTACAAAATGGTTATGAACCTAGAAAAGGATGAGGGGTTTCGTTGCAAGGAATTATAAACCTCGTAGATCTATGTAGTATCCAGAACACCTTTGGCTTAGGCTTCAAATCGAATGCAGTAGATAGAAAATGGGCGAAAGAGCAAAAAAAGAAGGCTTGGAAATTAACAGATCCGGTTCCACACATTAGCCAATCTTTCACGAAAGCTCAAAAGGAAGAGAATCAAGATCCATCTGCTAATATGGATATGGATGAAATATGTCAAGGTCTCAAGAAAATGTTCTATGAAGTAAACATGGTTCAGATTGGGTGAAGGCCCTAGACATGCAGATGTGTAGTTCATTGGACCAAATGTCAAGCTCACAAACTGGGAAGCCACTCCTTTCCCCACAAGGAACGAGTCTTAATAGTTTATTTTGTTGTTTTATTTTTCTTTCTTTTGCATTTTGGATTATTCTCAGGGTTGTAATCCACTTAGTTTAGTTTCTCTACTTTGATGTTAACCCTCCTATCCTCTTTAATTCAATGAAATGAAATTCAGTTTTCCTAGTAAAATTTATCTTTTCTTTCCTCTTTTAATTTTCATTTTTTATTTTTTTTTCAGTTATGTTAATACTGGTTTTAATAACATGGCATGCACGCAGAGTTCACATCTAGATCCTAAAAAGTTGTCTAATCTTGAATTGACAAATCAAGCAGTGGATGAATACGGTGAGGATAAAGCTGATAAATAGGTAAAAAAGGGATTGGAACAATTTGAGGATAAGCCCAAACCTAATTTAAATGACACTGAGACAATAAATTTGGGAACTGATGAGGAAATTTGAGAAATAAAGATAAGTATTCATGTGGATCAAAATATCAGGAATGTTATTATTCAGATTTTATTCGAGTATAAAGATATTTTTGCTTGGTCTTATGATGATATGTCAGGTCTAAGCACTAATTTGGTAGTCCATAAACTCCCTACATACCCTGATTTTCCATAGGTCCAGCAAAATTAAAGAAATTTTAAAATAGACGTGAGTGATAAAATCAAAGAGATAATCATGAAACAATTGAATACAAATGTGATCAGGGTTGCTCAGTACACCACATGGTTGGCCAATGTGGTACCTGTACCAAAGAAAGATGGTAAAATCAGAGTTTGTGTTGATTATAGGGACTTGAACAAAGCGAGCCCTAAAGATAACTTTCCACTACCTAATATTCATATCCTTGTTGATAATTGTGCTAAACATAAGATTCAATCTTTTGTGGATTGTTATGCCAGATATCACCAGATCTTGATGGATGAAACAAACACAAAAAATACTTCTTTAACCACCTCGTGGGGTACTTATTGCTACAGGGTCATGCTATTTGGTTTAAAAAATGTTAGAGCTACGTATATGAGAGCTATGAATACTATCTTTTATGAGATGATGCATAAAGAAGTAGAAGTATATGTTGATGATGTCATTATTAAGACCAAAACACAAGTTGATCATGTACTTGACTTAAGAAAATTCTTTGAAAGGTTGCAAAAGTATAATCTCAAGCTCAATCCAGCCAAATGTGCGTTTGGAGTTCCATCTGGGAAACTCTTGGGTCTAATAGTTAGTCACAGAGGCATTGAATTAGACCCCTCCAAGGTAAAAGCCATTCGAGAATTACCGTCTCCGAAGAATAAAACCGAGGTCATGAGTTTTCTTGGGAGGTTGAATTATATAAGAAGGTTCATCGCTTAGCTCAGCACTACATGTGAACCAATATTTAAGTTGCTGAAAAAGGATGCTGCTATCAAATGGATAGACGAATGTCAAGAATCATTTGACAATATTAAAGAATATTTGACAAATCCTCCACAGTATTGGTCCCACCAGAGCCTGGTAGGACTTTATTTTTATATTTTTCAGTGATGGACAACTCTTTTGGTTGTGTTTTTGGACAACATGATATCACAGGTAAAAAAGGAAAATCAATTTATCATTTGAGAAAGAAGTTCACAAGTTATGAGGTAAAATATACTCTTTTAGAAAAGACATGTTGTTCCCTAACTTGGATTACCCTGAAATTGAAACATTATCTTTCATCCTACACAACCTACCTCATATCTCGAATGGATCCTTTGAAGTATATTTTTCAAAAGCCTATGCCTACAGGTAGATTGGCAAAGTGACAAATTTTACTTATGGAGTTTGACATTATGTATGTCACTCGTAATACTATGAAAGCACAAGCTTTGGACGATCATTTGGCAGAAACCCAGTTCACGATGATTATGAGCCTTTACGAACTTACTTTCCTGATGAAGAGATTAATTCAATTGAGGAAGAAGTTTAAGATGATATTTATGCATAGAAATTATATTTTGATGGAGCGATCAATGTCAAAGGAGTAGGGATTGGGGCAATTCTGGTCTCACCAATCGGGCATCATCATCCCACCATGACACGACTTTGTTTCTTTTGTACTAATAATATAATAGAATATGAAGCTTGCATCATGGGTTTAAATATGGAAATAAATCTGGATGCACGTGAGTGAGTGGTGTTGGGAGATTCTGACTTTCTCATTCGACAAATTCAAAGTGAATGGGAAACTAGAGATATCAAAATCATTCCATACAAATAGTGTTTAGAGGACATTAGCAAAAGGTTCAAGTCTATCGAATTTAGATATATTCCCAGATTTCAAAATGAGCTGGCTGATGCTCCGGCTACCTTAGCTTCCACGCTTCCATACCCAGGAAATATGTATATCGACCCATTAGAGATACAAATAAAAGATCAACATGGTTATTTCAACATAATTGATGCAGAGCCAGATAATGAGCCATGGTATTATGATATCAAGCACTTTTTAAAGTCAAAAGAGTATCCAACACATGCCAATGCAGATAAAAAAAGGGCTATTAGGCAATTCGCTAATGGTTTCTTCTTAAGTGGGAGATTCCATACAAATAAACTCCAAATTTGAAATTATTGAGATGTGTTAATATTCAGAAAGATGAAAGAATCATGAATGAGGTACATTCGGGGGTATGTGGTTCGCATATGAATGACTATGTTTTAGCAAAGAAGATTATGCGGGAAGGATACTATTGGTTGACTATAGAGAGAGATTGCTTTCTCTTTGTTTGCAATTGTCATCAGTGCCAAATTCATGGTGATTTGATTCACTCACCACCTTCAGAGTTGCATCCTATGTCTGCCCTTTGGCATGGACATAATCAGTCCAATAAAACCAAAATCTTCTAATGGGCATCGATTCATACTGGTCGCTATTGACTACTTCACTAAATGGGTAGAATTTTCTACTTTCAAACTAGTCACAAAAAAAGTAGCAGTGGATTTTGTTCATTCCAATATCATATGTCATTTTGGTATACCAAACACCATTATCACAGATAATGTTGTCAATCATAATAGTCATATGATGAAAGAGGTTTGCGATCAATTTAAGATCGTGCATCATTATTATACCCCTTATTGTCCCAAAAAAAAATGGAGTCGTTGAAGCAGTGAACACGAACATTAAAAATATTATTAGGAAAATGGTCCAAGGAAATAAATAGTGGCATGAGAAATTACCGTTTGCTCTTTTAGGATATCGTACAACTATCTGTATATCGACTGGGGCAAATCCTTACTTTTAGTCTATGTGACCGAGGCTGTGATACCTGCAGAAGTCAAAATCCCTTCACGTCAAACCATTGTTGAAGCCAAGATTGACAATACTGAATGGGTCAAGTCTAGATTAGAACAATTATTATTAATAGATGAAAAAAAGTTAACAGTAGTTTACTTTGGACAATTATACCAGCAGAGGATGGCATGAGCTTTCAATAAGAAGTTACATCCTAGAAAATTCGAGGTCGGCCAACATGTTATGAAATGCATCCTTCCGCATCAAGAAGAAGCTAAAGGAAAATTTGCTCCAAACTGGCAAGGCCCATACATAGTTAAACAAGTATTATCAAATGGAGCTTTGCAACTTGCGGATATGGATGGAAAAATGACAGAGGTAGCTATCAATGCTGATTCAATCAAAAGATACTATATTTGACACACTTGTGCTTAGCATTCTCAAGTTGAGATGATGAAAGACCATTATTCTCCCTAACTAAACGTCATTAATCCCTCGTTAGCACTTTGAGCTTTATTTATATTTCTTTGTTTTCCCTGTTTGGAACCCGATAAAAAAATCAATCAAAAAAAAGAATAAATTTATATATATATATTAGGATTTAAAAAAATATGTCTTTTATTGAACTTTGATCGGCCTGATTCCTAAATGGATATGTAGGCAGGCCTATTTTGGGGTTCGGTCTGACCAAAAAAAATCTTGGTATTCAAAGAAACTGAGACATATATCTTACTATCACTTTTTATATGGTTCCTAAGTTGTGATTCATTCTAAAATAGTTTTTCCCTTGTCCATTTAAGACCTTTCGATCAATTTTTTATAATGTCAAGCCTTGTGTGTTGTAAAAAAAAAGTCTTCTAGGTGAAAACCCTCAGGGGCACCATAAAAAAGGTTTGTTGGTGAAAACCCACGTGTAACGCCCTAGGTATGTACCCTGGATGCTACACAGTACTTACGACCCCGAAGGACCATAAGATAACCCATGACTGATATCTTCTATAAGCATTAAATAATCACACAGTAATAATAATAATAATAATGCTGAAATAAATGCAAAAATTAGGCTGAAGTTGACATAAGGTTCACAACTAAAAATAATATTGAATACTGATAAATCAATACCAGAAACTGAATATCTGTTTGAAATAGTCTAGTCTGAAAGACTCTAACTGTATGAATATGGAGTTGATGGGACAAGTCCCCAACTAACTTCGTCTACTGAATGCTGAACTACTGAAATACTAAAAGATAACATCGTCCTCAAACTATGAGACCTCACCACTAAATTTGCTGTTGATAATCTGAGCTGCTAAGTCCAGTCAGGAGCCCGTGTGTCTGAACCTATGATATAAGACATCATAGCATAAAACAAAAGTATGTGTGAGTACTTTGAATGTACTGGTATGCTAAGTGAGGTAGGCTGATATGCATGGACACGAACTAGATAAGTAACATGAACATAACAGAATGAGGGTACATGCATAAATATAAAAACTATAACTGAGATCATGTTAACACTAGATACTAAGTTTTGAATACTGATTAACTGATATCTGAGTTTACTAATACTATAGTACTAATAACTGAGTGACTATTTCTGACAGTCTTGATTCTGTAGAATAGAATTGAATTCTATACTAAGCTGGGTGACTGTGTCTGACAGTCCTGAATCAATAGAACTAAACTGAGTTCTATGCTGAAACTGAAACTAAAACTGTAAGAGGTAGTTATCTAACCAATATGCCCCTCTCCAAATGGATTGAGGTCCAACCTGTAACCCAGTTGGAAGGGTGTCAATACTATGCCATGAGTAAAGACAAACTGTAAGTTAACCCTCTATGACAGGAAGCACTTTTATCAACCCTCGCAGGTAGGAAAACTCATGTGTGATGTATCAACCCTAGTCTGGTAGGAAGATATCTCAACCTATGCTGGCTACGTAGTTCTGTAACTCAAGGATTGCTACTAAGGGTCAAACCCTATGCTGACCGGAATGCCCTCATCCCTGGGTTCGCTCGGTGCTGATTCCTACTCCCAACTGAATATACACTAAACTGATTTCTAAACTGTACTAGGCTTGACTGAACTGTTACTGATCATTCTGTCTAACTGAACTGAACTGAGTTCACTGAGTTCTGAACCGACTACTGAACCAACATTGGGACTGATAGTGAGTATTACTATTCATGACACTACCGAGACTGTTCTTTAACTACTGTAGCTCTAGGTAGATAGCTAGATTTTCGGGTATTAAATACCCCCAAGACTCGATAATATGAAAAAAAACATACTGCATGACTTTAGTAGCATAATAGTACTTGCTTACTAATAATGCATTCATCTAGACATTTTTGTCAAACACTTGATATACATGAGCTCGTGCATGGTTGAAATCACATAATAACATGCCATGCTTGCACTAGTCAATTCATATAAGCATTTTGACAAACACTTGGGAAGCATGGGTATTTCACATATCAATAAACATGTAATACTATCATAGATACTACATTCAACTTGTAATTCAAGAGTTTTAACACAAAGTTCACATAATTCAATCCACATTTAACTAGTTTTCATGGAATTTGTGATAAATCATGGAATTGAAAACCCATTTAACATCATAATCAAGATTACATTCAAATCCAAATCTATGAAATCATTTAACTTGTAATTTAAAAGAGTTTCTTGAACTCCAAGGGTGGAAGGAAACCCTTGGATGAACACTTCACATACCTTGGTACTTGAATTAATGAAGATTGATGGTGAATTTCTTGAAGCTTGAATTGAAATTAGATCTCCTTAGGTTTTGTTCTTGAGTAATTTGAGAGAATAAGGAATATTTATTCCCTAGGAGTGAATAATTTTGTGTTTTTGGGGCTAAATAGGGGTGGGAAAATGACTTAAATACCCTCATGGACGCAGATATTTAATAACTAAAAATGGGTTCAGTGACGTGCAGCCCGACGCGCCGCATCGATGTGGTCGTCGCAATGGCCAACGTGTCGTGCCGAGTCCACGTTGGCTAATTGGGAATTAGTACTGGGACCTGGGAAAAACATTTATCAATGTAATAGGCGATGCGACGCATTGATATCGCATTGATCCACTAGTTTGGACTTCCAAACGTGATTCTAACGATGTTAAAAAAATCCAAAACTTGTTTGAGATCATCTACTGACATACCTGATCATGAATCAACCTAAAAATTGATACTTTAAGGTCTTCAAGGTCGAGAAATAGGATCACCAACTTATGAGGCTAAAAAGAATTCTAAGTGTAAACACTTAGCTGAAATTTCTAAGTATGGGACCCCTTATCAAGCTCTAAGGGCTGAGTTAAGCTTTGAATTTTGCGGGGTCTTACAATATCTCCCCCTCTGGAACATTCTTCCTCGAATGAGATTGACTAAACTTAGAATACTGATAGATTGAACTTGCTTACTGAGCGTGCATAACTGAGGCATAATTTTATGACTGAAACTACTGATACACTGAATTTTCATACTGAACATGCTTGACTGAATTCTGAGGACATGACATATGACTGAGTTATTTCATGAGGGTATACGTGATATACGAATGCTATGCAACTGAACTGATATCTTACTCATACAGGAAATCTGAATATGGAACTGAGTAAATCCAAGGAAAACTATTACCTTAAGCTGAATCTGAGTTTACGGAGAAGAGGTGAGGATACTTGGTCTGCATATCTTCTTCTACTTCCCAAGTCTCTCCCTCAACAGACTAATTCCGTCAAAGAACTTTGACTAGAGGGACTTCTTTATTCCTCAATTTGCGCATCTGACGATCAAGGATTTCGATTGGGATCTCTTCATAAGAGAGGCTATGCTGAACATCTATGCCCTCTATAGGGACTACGGCTGCGGGGTCACCTATGCATTTCTTTAGCAAGCAGACATGAAACACTGGGTGGACTAAAGCTAAATCTAAAGGAAACTTAAGCTCATAAGCTACCTTTTCAAAATGGATGAGAATTCAGTAAGGACCGACATACCGGGGACTGACCTTCCCCTTCTTGACAAACCTATTCACTTCCTCCATAGGAGAGGTTTTCAAATACAAAAAATCCATAATATCAAACTCAAGATCCTTCCTTCGCACATCTGTGTACGATTTCTGTCGGTTCTGAGCTGTCTTAAGCCTTTCCCTGTTCAACTGAACTTTTTCTAAGGTATCAAATACCAAGTTAGGCCCTACCACTGCATCCTCACCCACTTCAAACCAACCAATGGGAGATCTACATCTCCTCCCATAGAGCACCTCAAATGGAGCCACCTGAATACTGGAATAGTAACGTTTATTATACGCAAACTCAATCATAAGAAATTGGTCAACCTAACTACCCTTAAAGTTAATGGCACACACTCTTAACATATCTTTCAAAGTTTGAATGGTCCTTTCTGCTTGACCATCTGTCTGAGGGTGGAAGGCTGTACTAAGGTGAACTTAGGTACCTAGACCCTTTTTGAAGGCTTTCCAGAAATGAGAGGTGAACTGTGTACCTCTATCTATGATAATGGACAATGGAACTCCATGTAATCTGACCAACTCCCTAACATAGATCTTGGCATAATCCTCGGCTTAAAAGGAAGTATGGACTGGTAAGAAATGAGCTTATTTGGTCATCGTGTCCAAAATAACCCAAACCGAATCATGATGACAACGAGTACGGGGCAAACTCATCACAAAATCCATATTCACCTTCTCCCACTTCCAAGTGGGAATACTAAACTCCTGCATAGACCCACTAGGCTTCTAATACTCAATCTTAACTTGCTGATATGTCGAGCACTTATCTACAAACTCTGCAATATCTCTCTTTATCCTACTCCATCAATAGACCTCCCGCAAGTTACGGTACATCTTGGTGTCCCCTGGATGAATCAAGTAGCATGCACCAGGCACTTCTGCAAGAATCTACTGCCTCAAGTCATCTATACCTGACACACATAGTCTACCCTGGCAACGCAACACACCATCTCCTCCTTGGGAGAAAACCTCTACCTTTTGATCTCTGACTGCCTCTTTTAACTTAGCTAAATTGGGATCTCTATCCTGCTTCTCCTTCACGTTGAAAACCAGAGATTATTCTAAACTTTTCTGAACCCATACACTACCTTCTGCTAAATCGACTAAGCGGATACCTAGTCGGGCAAGCTGATGGACTTCCTGAACTAAGTTCTTCTTACCATCCTCCATGTGAGCAACACTACCCATATACATCCTACTGAGGGCATCCACCACTGCATTAGCCTTGCCTGGATGATGCAAAATACTTATGTCATAGTCTTTTAACAACTCTAGCCACCTTCTCTGATGCAGATTTAGGTCTTTTTGAGAAAACACATACTGTAGGCTCTTATAGTCTTTGAACACTCTTAGCTATCCTTATGAGGAAGGGGTGTTAGAGTCAGACATCTTGATGATATTTGTAAAGCTTTTCAATACAAAAAATGGTGGATTTTCATATCGAAGAAAATATTATGGGGTGATTTTCTCAGGGCTAAATACTGTCAAAGAGCCAATCCAGTCTTTAAGAAGTGGAATATTGGTCACTCTTGCAACTGGAAGAAGATGATGAGTAATAGGAGCAATATTTAACCTCATATTCAGTGGTACCTAAATTCGGGTACTTGTTCTTTCTGGTGGGATGACTAGCTTGGCGTGGGACTACTTACTTATCATAATATTTTTATTCCAAGATTGAACAACATGAAAGTTTCCCAAGTGTTGCAGAATGGAAGCTAGGATGAAGATCTGGTGAGACAGCATGCTCCTCAGAGCTTGGTTCATAAAATTCTCAATGCTAATTTTAAGTATAAGGCGGGGGTTCCGGATCAAGCCATTTGGAAGCTTCACAGTAGTGGGAATTTCACTTGTTCTTCTGCTTGGGAGTTAGTGAGAAAGACAAAGAACAAAACTATGTCAGATTTTCTTACTTAGCATAAACATGTTCCTTTCAAGAATTCTTTTCTATTGTGGAGAGCACTTAGAGGGAAGCTTCCTACTAATGAAAAGATCACCTCATTTGGAAAAGATGATGCAAATTGTTCTTGTTGTTACAGGCCTGGACTTGACACGATAGACCATATTTTTGTTTTTAGGAATTTTACTAAACATGTATGGAAGTATTTTTCTTATTGGATGGGAATCGAGTATACAGTCACACCCTTGCAGAACTTGCTTATGAAATGGTGGTTGGCCAAATAAAAAATGAGGTCCAAAAAGTTATGTTGCATACTCTTCCTATGTTTATTTGCTTGAATTTATGGAAGAACAGATGTGCTAGTAAGTACGATGGCAAAACATCAAGTGCTAGAAGAGTTAAATTTTCCATCATTAAGTAGGTTATCATGCTTTTATATACTTTTTATCCTTATATTCAGTGGCCTGATAGATGGAAAGACTTAATCTTGATGATCAAGAGTTGTCAACATGAAATAAGGGCAAGTTAAATGGACAAAACCTCTTTCTACTTTGGTTAAGCTTAATACGGATGGTAGTGCTATTGATAATTTGGGAAATATAGGAGCTGGTGGCATCATCAGAGATCACACAGGTAATTTAATTTATGCTTTTGCAACTCCTCTTGGAATCGGTTCCAACAATCAGGCAGAAGTGCAAGTGGCTACTTTAGGTATTACTTGGTGTATTCAGCATGGCTATAGTAGGGTTATTCTTGAGGTTGATTCAGAGTTGCTTGTTAAGTGGCTCAAAAAATCTATTTCACCTCCTTGGAACCTTATTCATTACATCACCGAGTTATGGGATTTGACTGAATTACTGGATTGCTTTTATTGTAAGCATATCTATAGAGAAACAAACTACCCAACAGATATGCTTTCCAAGCACAGCCACATGATCGACAGTATCGAGGAATATTATACTTATCATCAGTTACCACATGATACTAGAGGTTATTGTATGTTGGATAAGATGGGTATGATTAATTTCAGATGAAGGAAGTTGAATTGCATAAAGAAGCCTCCTTAGATTCACTTGGGTTGGATATTATTGCACAGTTTCTCAATTGTTTCCTTTATCCCATCTCATCATCTTTATCCATGCTATTATCATTAGTTTATAGTTTTCATGAGGTGTTTAAGTTTTGTTTTGATTTTCTTCTGACTTTGTAAGGGGAGAGTCTCCCTTATTTATGTTTTCCTAGATTATTTTATACTGAGAGAAGTCCTCTCTTCTAGGTTCTTAGATCTAGGTTCCATTTTTAGTATCGGGGATAAGTCGACCGACCTTAGTAGGTTAGCTGACTTTGAACCACCATAGGATTGGAGGTAAGGTCTATGTCCCCCTCTTTGTATTTTCATTTATTTTATTTATGATAAGGCTTGGGGTGTGTGGCTCAACACCTGACGGCTACGGGAGGTGAGATCCCTGGGTAAGGTCCGTTTCTAAAAAAAAGGTCTGTGAACACATCAACATGCACCCCATACAAGTAGTGCCTCCAAATTTTTAAGGCAAACATTACAGTTGCTAGTTCAAGATCATGAGTGAGGTATTTCTTTTCATAGGGTTTAAGCTGTCTAGAGGCATAGGCTATAACCTTACTTATCTGCATCAAAATACACCCAAACCCAGTCTGGAAGCATCACAATATACCACAATCCCGTCTAAACCATTTGGTAGAGTCAAAACTGGAGTGGTAGTGAGTCGACTCTTCAACTCCTGAAAACTCTTTTCACAAGAATCTGACCACTGGAATTTGACTTTCTTCTGAGTTAGTCTGGACATAAGGGATACCATAGACAAAAATACCTCAACAAACCATCGGTAATAGCCAACCAAGCCCAAGAAACTCCTGATATCTGATGGAAAGATGGGTCTAGTCCTATTTCTCACTGCTTTGGTCTTTTGAGGATCAACTCTAATGTAATCACTGGAAATTATATGACCAAGGAAAACTACTGACCTTAGATAAAATTCATATTTACTAAATTTGGAGAACAACTAATGGCTCTGAGGGTCTGTAACACTATACTGAGATGGTCTGCATGGTCATGCTCACTTCGGGAGTAGACAAGAATGTCATCAATGAAGACTATGACAAACGTATCTAAGTACTACTTGAACACACAGTTCATCAAGTCCATGAAAGTTATTGAGGAATTGGTAAGACCAAATGACATGACTAGGAATTTGAAGTGACCGTACCGAGTTTCTAAAGATGTCTTGGGAATGTAACATTCTCTGACTCTGAGTTGATTATAGCCTGACCTGAGGTCTATCTTAGAAAAGTAGCTGGCATCTTGAGGTTGGTCAAAAAAGTCATCAATTTTGGGAAGTAGATACTTGTTCTTGATTGTGACTTTATTTAGCTGACGGTAGTCTATACAAATTCTAAGAGAACCATCTTTCTTATGCACGAATAGGGCTGGTGCACCCCACGGGGATACACTGGGTCTGATGAATCCCTTATCTAGGAGATCCTTCAACTGTTATTTTAATTCTCTGAGTTCTGTTGGAGCCATTCTGTATGGTGGGATAAATATGGGTTGAGTATCTAGAAAAAGGTTTATTTCGAAGTCAATTTTCCTCTCGAGAGAAACTCTGGGAAGATCTTCGAAAAACACATCTGGGAATTCACACGCTACTGACATGATTCAAGATTAGGGGTCTCTGAACTAGAGTCTTGAACTCGAACAAAATGATAGAAACATCCCTTAGATATCACTTTCCTCGCCCTAAGGCACAAAACAAGCTGACCCCTAAGTGCTGAAGTCGACCCCTCCACTCTAGGACAGGTTCATTTGAAAATTGAAATTGAACAATTTTGTTTTTGCAGTCAACTAAAGCATAGCATGAATGAAGCTAATCCATGACGAGAATGACATCTAAATATGTCATCTCTAGTTCTACTAAGTTTGTTAAAGTAACTTTCTGAGATACCATAATCGGACAGTTCCTGTATACCCACTCGAATATGATAGATTTACCCACTGGGGTAGAACTGAGAAAGGCTCTGCTTAAATTTTAGGACTGACTCCTAAGTCAACAGTTATATAAAGAGTTACAAAGGAGAAAGAAGATCCTAGATCTAGTAAAGCATAAACATGTAAATGATAAACTTGTAACATACCAGTGATCATATCAGGAAAACTTTACAGATCCTATCAGAACTGAAGTGCTTAGTCTGTTTGGGCGTTGCCCACTGGTGGTACTGGAAGCAGGACCCTACTGGTTTGGATGATCGGCCTAAGCTGGGGGACGATTATGCTGACTCTGAGAACTCACCTGAACACACTCTTTGATCCTATGGCCTGGCTTGCCACATCTAAAATACACATCGCTGCCAGCTTTGCAGACACCCTAATGGTTTTTGCCACATCCCTGGCAAAGAGGATTTGTTTGGGCGCTGCTAACACTACCCTGGGTTTTAAGTCCTGATGCTTTATCTTTATTGCCATCTCTAAATTTTTGCACTAGAGCACTGGCTGAGGATAGAGCTGGAACTGAAGATTTCAGCTGGAACTGAGAATAATTACCACCCTCTGACTTGGGCTGAGTGAAGTTGAAACTACCTATTCTCTCTCTCTTGTTCTCATTCTCCTTCTCTTTATTCTTAGCCTCTTCTATTTCTTAGCATGGACCATGATCCTGGATATGTCCATCTCTTTAATCAGCATTACAGTCCTACACTTCTTGACCATATTGTTAGACACACCCAACACAAACTTACTCATATTCGATTTACTATCTACTACCACGTGAGGGGCATATCTGGGTAACTAAGTAAACTTAGGAGAATACTCTTTTACTGTCATGTTTCCATGCTTCAGATTAATAAACTCCAAAACCTTAGCTTCCTTCAACTCCGGTGGGAAGAACCTATCAAGGAAAACAGTGGTAAAATCCTCCCATTCTATGGGCCCTGCATCTGTGGCCCTCTCTTCCTTCCACTACTTGAACCATGAGTAAGCCACATCCTATAACTGATATACGGCCAACTTAGCACTCTCACTTACATTTACCCCATAATATCTGTAACCTTCTGCACCTGATCAGGTAGTTGGGGATTTATTCTAGGCTTCTATTGAATTGGCTAGAGTAGTAAATGCATCTCTGAATTCTGCATAGGAGATATGCTCGTCTAGAGGATCTGCCTGAATAGGCTGAGGGGATGGCTAATTTCCTATTCTTCTTACATTTTTCTTTGGAGGAATATTTTGTAATCGGAAGGAAGAAAAGGATTAGACTGAGAGTGTGGCTTGAGCTCATGCACACTCGCACAACATGAATACAAAAAAAGGGAAACTTTTCCTAAATATGTCTCATAGTCTCTTGACCATAAGTGTGGTGCACTACACACCCATCTATAAGAATCTACAAGACATGGATTTCAGATATCCTAGGACTATGTTGAACCTTAGGCTCTGATACCAAGTTTGTAACGCCTTGAGTCTGTATCCCAGATGCTATACGGTGCTTATAACCCCGAAGGACCACACGGTAACCCATGACTGATATCTTCTGTGAGTACTAAATAATCATACGGTAATAATAATAATACTACTAAAATAAATACGAAAATTAGGCTGAAGTTTCCATAAGGTTCACAACTGAAAACAAATACTGAATACTGATAAATGAATACCAAAAACTTAAAATTTGTCTTAAATACTCTTGTCTGAAAGCCTCTAACTATTTGAATATGGAGTTGATGGGACAAGTCTCCAACTAAATCCATCTACTGATGTTGAACTACTAAAATACTGAAATATAACATCGTCCTTGAACTAGGAGGACTCACTACTAAATCTGCTGTTCATAATCCGGGTTGCTAAGTGTGGTCAGGAACCCGTGCGCATGAACCTATGATATAAGACATCATAGCATAAAAGAAAATTATGCGTCAGTACTTTGAATGTACTGGTATGTGATGATAGGCGTATTTACACGCCTAAAGTACTATAATTTACCCATATTTTAGCTAAGTTTTGAGGACAAAATATATAATTCATGCACTTTTAGTCCTTTTTCCTGTAAGTGAGCTAACAAACGTGATTAGCAAGTTTTCAGGTATAAATGATGAAGATTTCAGCATTTTATGTATAACTTGATGCCCAAGGAAGCTTCACGAAAGAAGGAAAGGAGAGCTTGGACGCCTAGGGACTAAAAGTGACGCATGGAAAACCTGTCCCGGGCAAAAACAGCATTTCTAAAGACTTTGGGGATCAGCAGTAACTTAGTAGGATTAGGATAATGATGCAGTAACCTAGTAGGACTAGGATAAGTAATGCAGTAGCTTAGTAGGAATAGGATATGGGTGTTATAAATACCCTATTTTGCTGGAGATTTTTATTATCCCCATCCACCCACCATCCATCCATCCATCAAAACAATTCTCCACCACCCTCATCCCTATTCTATCCTTCCCCTTTTTCTTCATTAATTCATTGTTGACATTATTTTTCATATATTCGACTTTTAATTTTTACAACAAGAGAAAAACTATTTGCAAGGAATTCACGTGAGATTTTTATGATGATAATGTCTATTGTGTTTTTCGTTGCACTCATGCGTAGCTAAACTTCTCTGTTGGGGTTATGGAAGCCTTATGAGATACTATCTATTGCTATGAGTTTGTGAATTCTTGACACGTATGCTGCTTATATCATTACTCTCTTCATCTTAATGCAAATTCTTGTGGTTGCAAACACATAGAATACGCCAGTATAGCATTAACTTGTTCGAAAGAAAAGTTATATGTCTGGAAAATAGATAATGTCAAGGTAATAGGGCACCAACCCCTGTTAAAAAGTTAGTGCCGTAACTGGATTAACCTCTTGGAGAATTTTTACCGTTAGATACGCTTTAAGCTCGAAAGAGTTAAAGTGAAATAATCCTTGATGGTCGAAAGACGCCTGAATTTACCATAGAATACAATTCTCTATAAGCACATGCATGTCTGAATTCTGCATAACTCATAGCCAATAGAGACGTATAACTCATAAGGTGGACATAACCCCAACTCTCAATTCTCATTGATTAACATCTTTCTAAACATTCTTTCTTTTTACTTTGCTATTTTCCATTTTGACTTTGTTACATTATTGCAAGCTACAAAATCCCCCCCTATTGCGAGACTTGCACCAAAAGTCTAATAATCTTTGCTTACTTAGTGACCAAGTATTCTCTGTGGGATCGATACCTAACCCAGTTGGGTTATATATTTGACAACGACCGCTTACACTCTTACGAGAGCTGTAGTTTGAGCGTTATCAAAAATTGGCGCCGTTGCCGGGGAATACGGTTGTCAACTAAGTTTGTGATAGTTACTAGAACCTTTGGTCAAAGATTCTCGTACTTTACTTTTAGTTGTTGTTTTTTTTTTCTGCAGGTTTTGTTCAGTGCATGCAAAATACTCAAAGTTCTGGTCAACCATTATTACCCATAAACCCTGAACCGCAACTTATTGGCAGAATGGATGCACAACGTGACATTGACAGAAGGGCTGCTCAACAGGAGCAGGCTAGACTAGCTACACTGGCAGCAGCTCAAGTGCATCAACAGAATATTGATAACCCAGGTCGTGCAACAAATCCTGATGATGAGGACCTGGGTGATGAGGAGCTACTAAATCCTAGGCGTACTGATGAAGTGGCGGCACCTATGCATAGGAGAGATCGTCAAGCTAGAATGAGACCTGACCGCCGAGCTATGCAGGCTCCTTTTGATGATGATGATGACGATCTGGATGGAGCTGGTGCTACAGGAGCTATTATTCCTCCGCCCTTGGCACCTGGAGCAAAGTTAATATCACCTGCACCATGATTCAACTATTGCAGCTCAAGGGATTATTTGGTGGACTTGCAGGAGATGATCCGAATATGTATTTGATTAACTTCATCTCTACATGCAAGTCATTCGACAATCCAGGCGTTGGACAGAATGCAATTCGGCTGCGCTTATTTCCATTGTCTCTATCTGGGGAGGCAATGGGCTGACTCCTGATTCTATTACTAATTGGAGGCAACTGAAAGACGCTTTCCTAGAAATATTCTTTCCGTCATCCAAGAGAGCACAGTTGAGAGATGAGATCAGCAATTTTCGACAGCTTCCAACTGAAGCTCTCCACGAAACATGGGAGAGGTTCAAGAAGAAGCTTATGCGGTGCCCAAATCATCAGATGACCAACATCCACTTGATGGAGATATTATACAGGGCTTTAAACTCAGTGACTAAGCCAGTGGTTGATAATGCTGCAGGTGGGTCATTCATGGACCTTACTTTTCTCGAGGCAAGTGATATGCTAGATCGTATGACAAAGCAGAGTAGAGCTTATCATACTAGGGATTCTGAGGTAGCAAGCTCTACCGTATCTGTTGGCATGACTGCAGAGCAGAGGCGTAGACAAGAGGAACGTGATCAAGATATGGCGCACATGAAAACACAGATGGATCTTCTTACCAAGCACTTATTATCAGGGAAAACCGAAAAAGTCAAAGCAATTGCATCAAAAGGAAGAGACGAATCCGATTCAGAGGAAGAAGCCAACTACTTGAATAATCAGGGGGGTTTCTGAGGCAATGCCCAAGGAAACCAAGGTCAGATCTATTATGATAAATCTGGATACAAGGACCGCGATCAAGGTAGTTGGAAAAAAAATACCGACAAGAGTGGTTTGTATGTTCCTCCTAGAAGACGTGACGCCGCTGCATCTGGTTCTGGAAATATGTCCATGGAAGATATGATGGCTAAGCTGTTGAAAGGAGTAGAGGCAACCAGTACAGGAGTAACTGAGGTAATAAATGATTTATCCTCAATGAAGCAATTGTTTGACTCGCATTCCACTTCAATAAAATAGCTGGGGAAACAATTGAGTCAATTATCTACGGCATTCAACCAAAGAAAGGCTGGAACACTACCCAGCGATACGGTGCAAAACCCAAGAAACGACGGATCATGCATGGCTATTACTACTCGGAGTGGTAAAGTGTTGGAAAATCTATCCAAGGACAAGCAGGTGGTTGATGATATAGCGGATAATGTTATTGATACAGAATGTGAAGAGGCCGAAGAAGCTGAAGAGTGTACCCCTAGACGTTTGCAGCCTGAAAAGATTGATAGTTGGAAGCAAGGTAAAAAGAAAGTGGTGGAGAAAACTATTCCCCTTTCACCACCACCTTTTCCTCAAAGACTGAAGAAGAAGGCAGACGACACTCCTGAAAAGGTTGATAATCAGAAGCAAGATAAAAAGGAAGTGGTGGAGAAAACAATTCCCCTTCCACCACCACCTTTTCCGCAGAGACTAAAGAAGAAAGCTGATGATACCAGGTTCAATAAATTCATGACTATGTTGAAGCAGCTGACTATTAATGTTCCTTTGGTGGAAGCGCTAGAGCAGATGCCCGGATACGCTAAATTCATGAAGGACCTTTTAACAAAGAAGCGGGCAGTAAGCTATGAGCTGGTAGATAATATTCATCATTGCAGTGCAATTGCCACAAGGTCCTTAGTACAGAAGAAGGCAGACCCTGGTGCTTTCACTATTCCTTGCACGGTTGGATCTATGAATTTTGCTAAGGCATTGTGCGATTTGGGAGCTAGCATCAATTTGATGCCACTATCCGTCTACAGAAAGTTGGGGTTGGGCGACCCTACACCAACCAATATGCGGCTCGTGATGGCAGATAGGTCGGTAAAACGACCTGTGGGTATCTTGAAAGATGTGTTGGTGAAGGTGTCCACCTTCATTTTTCCTGCAGACTTTGTGATTTTGGATTGCGAGGTGGATTCTAAAGTTCCCATAATCTTGGGACGTCCTTTCCTTGCAACAGGAAGTGTGCTTATTGACATGAGAGCTAATGAGCTTTTATTTCGGTTGAATGACGAAGTGGTCCGCTTTGATATATGCAAAGCAATGAAGCAGCCCAGCGATATGAATGTGTTCTCCGTAGCTGATGTTCATTATGAGGATAAGAAAGCATTATCTGTAGAGAAACAACTTACTGTTGAGCCATTCTCTGCTGCGCTGTTGAATGTTGAGCATGAGGACGATGAAGATTATAAAGAAACTATGTGTGCTCTAACAGAAATAGGGTCCTATTCTCATACTCCTAAGAAGCCGGACCTTGATCTTAAGAATCAACCGTCACCAACAGCGAAGACTTCCATTGAAGAGCCCCCAGTGCTAGAATCGAAAGAGCTCCCCAATTATCTAAGGTATGCGTTCTTGGGAAGTGGAAATACACTTCCGGTGAGTGTGGCAGATGATTTAAGTGAACAGCACGTAGAGGCTCTCATCTCTGCTCTGAAGAGATACAAGAGAGCTATGAGTTGGACTATTGATGATATAATTGGTATCCCTCCTGGGATATGTATGCACAAGAGTCATATCGAAGAAGATTGCATGCCTACAAGTAAGCATCAGCGTCGTCTGAATCCATTCAGAAAACGATGCCCCATCTATCTCGATGAAGTCTAAGTAATCGAGATAGCTATGTCGTGCCGCGACAATAAATCAAGCGCTTGGTGGGAGGCAACCCATCGTTTTTAATTGTTTTGTTTTCTTAAGATTTTGTCGAGCCACGACCAAAACTAAGGCGCTTGGTGGGAGGCAACCCATCGTTCTAATCGTTTTTGTTGTTTTTGAGTAAGTGTAGGTGCAAGAGATGTAAAGGAGTAGAATGGTTTCAAATTTTGATTTGGAAGTATTGCATGTTGAAGGTGGTAAGTTAGGAATGAAGAAGCAAAAGGATATAGGTTAGGCATTGCCTATGAAAATATAGGCAAAAAACAAGGCAAGGCCTATGTAAATATAGGCCACGAACAAGGCATGGCCTATGCTATGGCCTAAGCTCTCAGATTCTAGAGTGCCATAGCATAGGCGCCGCCTATGCCAAGCATAGGCAAAGCATTAGGCGCCGCCTATGGTCACTTTTGGTCTCCAAATCCGATTCCAAATGGGTCAAAACCCGACCCAAGCTTGTCCTATAAATAGAACCTTAGTCTTAGAACAAAAATGCATTGCAACCTCAACCTAGGCGCCGCCTACCTCTCCAAAATCTCTCAAAAATTTTCCATTTGCTCTTTTACTTTGCAAGAACATCTTCCGAGGCCATCAACCAAGTACAATGGCACCAAAAGCACGCCAAGGAAAAGACAAAGCAACCACCTCACAGAAAGTCCAGAAAAGGGGAAGAAAAGAGCAAGATGAATCCTCCTCACTACAAATACCTCAACGCACTTTTGGATCAAGTGGGTACAATTTGAGGAAACTCTGAGGATGACGACTCTGATGATGATTCCGACGCAGGGGGAATGACCCCAGACATAGAAGAAGAGTCCGACTAATCAGGTTTTCCGTATTTATTTTCCACTGAGGGCAGTGTGTCCCGTCTAAGTGTGGGGTGCTGGTATTCGTATGCTGTACTTCTTTGCCTACATTTATGGTCATATTTTTTTGTTTGACGTAGATTTTGATGCATGAAATTGTTCTGATAGGCGGCATGGTGTTATGACAAGAGTTTGTGCTAGAATCATTACTATTGAGACATTTAGGCTCTAAGTGTGACTCACTGTGTGATAATTGTGTGGTTTAATTCATTCATCTGTTAGGGTCAAGAGTCTATAATACTCCCAATAAAGTTGACCATGTGCCTTGTGTGTGTGAGGTTATAGTATTTTCTGTGTTGTGACTGATGCTAGAACTTGCCTGTTGTGTGTGTAAAGCAAAATAAAGAGTGTGAGTTTAAGAGATGATTTAGGCATTTCTTTGACAACCTGTGATTGTTTACCTTCTTTTTACCTACCCGTGGACATTATCCTAGTCAACCCTTTTGAGCCTTTAAGCCATTTTCTTTGATAGCCTCATATGTAAGCCTAATCCATTTTTTTTCAAGACCATAATTTGATCCAAATTCATAAGTGCTTTAAATTGTGAAGTCATGTGACAAAATAAGAGGAAATTGGGTGAGAGTGATGCCTTAAAGTGAATTGGTACTTGAATTTGTTATGAAAAAAAAAGTGGATACAATAGAGGTGTGTTATAAAAAAAAAGAGAAAAGAAAAGAAAAAGAAATAGAAAAACAAAAAGATAAATTGTGTTTATGATTAAATAAGAAGATAGTTATGCTTGAATGGCAAAATAGGTGAAAAGGAGTGATAGATGAAAGAAAGGTAGCAGGGTTGATTAAAAGAGAGTGTTAATGGCATAATGTGATGTATTAAAGCGCTTAGGAACATAGTCACTATTTCTGGCCAAAATAGTCCTACCCGTCCCTTAGCCTACATTACAACCTGTAAAAGACCTAATTGATCCTAAGCTTAACATTCTGATATTAGTAGAGCATTACACTAAGGGCAAGCCTATGGTCATCAGTTGCAACATATGAATTCTTTGTAAGAGTGAGAGCAAGGATAATCTTATACCCATGTTTTGAAAAATGAAATACTTGTGAGTAATTATGGGTGATATATTGTGAGACACACATGGTTGATGATTGTTGGGTAGTTGTTATATGATTCTTTGTGCCTTAACTTTTGAATACGAATTAGCCATCATCACGAGTCTATGTTAGAGGTTAAATTATTTCTGGTAGTGATCAGAAAACTACTCTTTGTTAATGATTGCCATGCCTGTCTTGAGGAATATTTTGTGCTGTTACTGTGAAACCCTAAGTAGATGTTTAGATGGACATGATATTTTGTTCGAGGACGAACAAAGCTTTAAGTGTGGGGTGTTGATGATAGGCGTATTTACACGCCTAAAGTACTATAATTTACCCATATTTTAGCTAAGTTTTGAGGACAAAATATATAATTCATGCACTTTTAGTCCTTTTTCCTGTAAGTGAGCTAACAAACGTGATTAGCAAGTTTTCAGGTATAAATGATGAAGATTTCAGCATTTTATGTATAACTTGACGCCCAAGGAAGCTTCACGAAAGAAGGAAAGGAGAGCTTGGACGCCTAGGGACTAAAAGTGACGCATGGAAAACCTGTCCCGGGCAAAAACAGCATTTCTAAAGACTTTGGGGATCAGCAGTAACTTAGTAGGATTAGGATAATGATGCAGTAACCTAGTAGGACTAGGATAAGTAATGCAGTAGCTTAGTAGGAATAGGATATGGGTGTTATAAATACCCTATTTTGCTGGAGATTTTTATCATCCCCATCCATCCACCATCCATCCATCCATCAAAACAATTCTCCACCACCCTCATCCCTATTCTATCCTTCCCCTTTTTCTTCATTAATTCATTGTTGACATTATTTTTCATATATTCGACTTTTAATTTTTACAACAAGAGAAAAGCTATTTGCAAGGAATTCACGTGAGATTTTTATGATGATAATGTCTATTGTGTTTTCCGTTGCACTCATGCGTAGCTAAACTTCTCTGTTGGGGTTATGGAAGCCTTATGAGATACTATCTATTGCTATGAGTTTGTGAATTCTTGACACGTATGCTGCTTATATCATTACTCTCTTCATCTTAATGCAAATTCTTGTGGTTGCAAACACATAGAATACGCCAGTATAGAATTAACTTGTTCGAAAGAAAAGTTATATGTATGGAAAAGAGATAATGTCAAGGTAATAGGGCACCAACCCCTGTTAAAAAGTTAGTGTCGTAACTGGATTAACCTCTTGGAGAATTTGTACCGTTAGATACGCTTTAAGCTCGAAAGAGTTAAAGTGAAATAATCCTTGATGGTCGAAAGAAGCCTGAATTTACCATAGAATACAATTCTCTATAAGCACATGCATGTCTGAATTTCGCATAACTCATAGCCAATAGAGACGTATAACTCATAAGGTATACATAACCCCAACTCTCAATTCTCATTGATTAACATTTTTCTAAACATTCTTTCTTTTTACTTTGCTATTTTCCATTTTCACTTTGTTACATTATTGCAAGCTACAAAATCCCCCCTTTTGCGAGACTTGCACCAAAAGTCTAATAATCTTTGCTTACTTAGTGACCAAGTATTCTCTGTGGGATCGATACCCAACCCAGTTGGGTTATATATTTGACAACGACCGCTTACACTCTTACGAGAGCTGTAGTTTGAGCGTTATCAGTATGCTAAGTGACGTAGGTTGATATACATGAGTTCATATGCATGGACAACAACTAGATAAGTAACATGGACATAACTGAATGAGGGTACATGCATGAATATATAAACTGTAACTGAGACTATGTTAACACTGGATACTAAGTTTTGAATACTGATTTATTGATCTCTGAGCTTACTGATACTATAATACTAACAACTGAGTGACTATTTATAACAGTCTTATTTTTGTAGAATAGAACTGAGTTCTATACTAAGTTGGGTGACTGTGTCTGACAGTCCTGAATCTGTAGAACTGAACTGAGTTCTATGCTGAGACTGAAATTAAAATTGTGAGAGGTAGTTATCTAACCAACATACCCCTCTCCAAATGTATTGGGGTCCAACCTATAACCCTAGTTGGAAGGGTGTCAATATCGTGCCACGATTAAATACAAGCTTTGAGTTAATCCTCTCGAATAGGAAGCACTTTCATCAACCCTTACTAGAAGAAAAACTCATGTGAGATGTATCAACCCTAGTCTTGTAGGAAGTTATCTTAACTTACGCTTGCTACGTAGTTCTATAACTCAAGGATTTCTACTAAGGGTCAAACCCTATGTGGCAGGAATGCCCTCATACCTGGGTTCACTCGGTGCTGATTCCAACACCCAACTAAATAGACACTGAACTGATTTCTAAACTGTACTAGGTTTGACTGAATTGTAACTGATTCTACTGTCTAACTGAATTGAACTGAGTTCACTGAGTTGTGAACTGACTACTAAACAAAAATTGGGACTGATTACTGAGTATTACTATTTATGACACTACTGAGACTATTTTGTAACTACTGTAGCTCTAGGTAAATAGCTATATTTTTGGGTATTGAATTCCCCCAAGACTCGATAATATGAAAAGTAACATACTGCATGAATTTAGTAGAATAATAGTACTTGCTTACTAATAATGCATTCATTTAGACATTTTTGTCAAACACTTTATATACATGAGCTTGTGCATGAATGAAATCACATAATAACATGTCATGCTTGCACTAGTCAATTCACATAAGCATTTTGACAAACACTTGGGGACATGGGTATTTCACATATCTATAAACATGTAATACTATCATGGATACTACATTTATCTTTTAATTCAAGAGTTTCAATATGAATTTCACATAATTCAATCCACAATTAACTAGTTTTCATGGAATTTGTGATAAATCATGGAATTGAAAACCCATTTAACATCATAATCAAGATTACATTCAAATCCAACATGAAATCTATGAAATCATTTAACTTGCAATTTAAAAGAGTTTCTTGAACTCCAAGGGTTCTTGGAAACCCTTGGATGAACACTTCACATACCTTTGTACTTGAATTAATGAAGGTTGATGGTGAATTTATTGAAGCTTGAATTGAAATTAGATCTCCTAAGGCTTTGTTCTTGAGTTATTTTAGAGTAATAAGGAATGTTTTTGCCCTAGGAGTGATTAATTTCGTGTTTTTGGGGCTAAATAGGGGTGGAAAAATACTTAAATACCCTCATGGATGCGGAGTTTTAATGACTGAAAATGGGTCCAGTGATGCGGAATGGCCGACGTACCGCATCGAGTCCACGTCGACTCACTGGAAATTGGCACTGGGAGCTAGGAAAACAACTTATCAATGCAATAGGTGATGCGGAGCATCGAGATGGCGTTGATCCACTGGTTTGGACTTGCAAACGTAATTCAAACGACGTTCGAAAAATCCAAAACTTATTCGAGAACACCTACTGACATACCTGATCATGAATCAACCTAAAAATCGATACCTTAAGGTCTTCAGGCTCGGGAAATAGGATCACCAACTTATGAGCCAAAATATAATTCTAAGTGTAAACACTTAGCTGAAATTTCTATGTATGGGACCCCTTATCAAGATTTAAGGGTTGAGTTAAGCTTAGAATTTTGCGAGGTCTTACAATATCTCCCCCTTGGGAACATTCATCCTCAAATGAGATTGACTAAGTTAATAATACTGATAGACCGAACTTTCTTACTGTACATGCATAGTTGAGAGATGATTTCATGACTGAAACTACTGATACACTGAATTTCATACTGAACATGCATGACTGAAACATGACTGAATTCTGAGGACATGACTTATGACTAAGCTATTTTGTGAGGGTATACATGATATGCAAATGCTATGCAACTGAACTGATATCTAACTCATACAGGAAATCTGAATATGGAACTGAGTAAATTCAAGAAAAACTATTACCTTGAGCTGAATCTGAGTTTGCAGAGAAGAGCCGAGGATACTTGGTCCATATATCTGCTTCCGCTTCCTAAGTATCTCCCTCAATAGACTAATTATTCCAAAGAACTTTGACTAGAGGGACTTCTTTGTTCCTCAATCTACGAATCTGACGATCAAGGGTTTCGACTGGGATGTCTTCATAAGAGAGGCTGTTATGAACATCTATGCCCTCTATATGGACTATGGTTTCTGGTTCACGCAGGCATTTCTTTAGCAAGGAGACATGAAACACTGGGTGGACTGAAGCTAAATCTAAAGGCAACTTAATCTCGTAAGCTACCTTTCCAAAATGGCTAAGAATTCGGTAAGTACCGACATACCGGGGAATGAGCTTTCTCTTCTTGCCAAACCTCTTCACTTCTTTCATAGGAGAGATTTTCAAATACACAAAATCCCCAATCTCATATTTGAGATCCTTTCTTTGCACAGCTGCGTATGATTTCTGCTGGCTCTAGCTGTCTTAAGCCTTTCCCTAATCAACTAAACTTTTTTCTAAGGTATCAAATACCAAGTCAGGACCTACCACTACGGCCTCACCCACTTCAAACCAACCAATAGGAGATCTACATCTCCTACCATAAAGCACCTTAAATGGAGCTATCTGAATGCTGGAATGGTAACTGTTATTATACGGAAACTCGATCAAAGACAAGTGGTCATCCCAACTACCCTTAAAGTCAATGGCACACAGTCTTAACATATCTTCCAAAGTTTGAATGGCCCTTTCTACTTGACCATCTGTCTGAGGGTGGAAGGCTGTACTGAGGTAAACTTGAGTACCTAGATGCTTTTGGAAGGCTTTCCAAAAATAAGAGGTGAACTGTGTACCTCTATCTTAGATGATGGATAATGGAACCCCGAGTAATTTGACCAACTCTCTAACATAGATCTTGGCATACTCCTCGGTTGAATAGGAAGTATGGACTGGTAAGAAATGAGTTGATTTGGTCATTCTATCCAAAATGACCCAAACCGAATCATGATGACGACGAGTACGGGGAAAACCCATCAAAAAATCCATATTCACTTCCTCCCACTTCCAAGTGGGAATATTGAACTCCTGCATAGACCCACTAGGATTCTGATGCTCGATCTTAATCTGTTGATATGTTGAGCACTTAGCTACAAACTCTACAATATCTCTCTTTATTCCACTCCACCAATAGACCTCCCGCAAGTCGCGGTACATCTTGGTGGCCCCTAAATGAATCGAGTAGTGTGAACCATGCGCTTTTGTAAGAATCCGCTGCCTCAAGTCATCCATACCTGGAATACATAGTTGACCTTGGCAATGCAACACACTATCTCCTCCTTGGGGGAAAATCACTACTTTTTTTATCTCTGACTGCCTCTTTTAACTTAGCTAAATTGGGATCTCTTCCCTGCTTCTCCTTCACTTTAAAAACAAGAGATGATTCTGAATTATTCTGAACCCACACACTACCTTCGGTTGAATCAACTAAGCGGACACCTAGTCAGGCAAGTTGATGGATTTCTTGAACTAACTTTTTTTTACCAGCCTCCATGTGACCAACACTACCCATAGACATCCTACCGAGGGAATCCGCCACTACATTGGCCATGGAGAATGATACAGAACACTTATGTCATAGTCTTTCAATAACTCTAACCACCTCCTCTGACGTAGATTCAGGTCTTTCTGAGAAAATACATACTGTAGGCTCTTATAGTTTGTGAACACATAAACATGCACCCCATACAAGTAGTGCCTCCAAATTTTAGAGGCAAACATTACAACTGCTAGTTCAAGATCATGAGTGGGGTAGTTCGTTTCATGAGGTTTAAGATGTCTAGAGGCATAGACTATAACCTTACCTATCTATATCAAAACACACCTCAAATCCACTCTGGAAGCCTCACAATATACCATAGATCCGTCTAAACCATCTGGTAGAGTCAAAACTGGAGCTGTAGTGAGTCGAGTCTTCAACTCTTAAAAATTCTTTTCATAACAATCTGACCACTGGAATTTTACTTTCTTCTGAGTCTGTCTGGACATTTAGGACGTAATAGACAAAAATACCTCAACAAACCATCGGTAAAATCTAACCAAGCCCAAGAAACTCCTGATATCTGATGGAGAGATAGGTCTAGGCCAGTTTCTCACTCCTTCAATCTTTTGAGGATCAACTCTAATGTCATCATCGAAATTGATATGACCAAGAAAAGCTACTGATCTGAGCGAAAATTCACATTTACTGAATTTGGCAAACAACTGAAGGGCTCTGAGGGTCTGTAACACTATTCTGAGATGGTCTGCATGGTCAATCTCACTGCCGGAGTAGACAAAAATGTCATTAATGAAGACTATGACAAATGTGTCCAAGTACTACTTGAACACACGGTTAATCAAGTCCATGAAAGCTACTAGGGCATTGGTAAGACCAAATGACATGACTAAGAATTTGAAGTGACCATACTGAGTTCTAAAAGTTGTCTTCAGAATGTCACATTCTCTGACTCTGAGCTGATGATAGTCTGACCTGAGGTCTATTTTAGAAAAATAGTTGGCACCCGAAAGTTGGTCAAACAAGTCATTGATTCTGGGAAGTGGATACTTGTTCTTGACTGTGACTTTATTTAGCTGACGGTAGTCTATACACATTCTAAGAGAACCATCTTACTTACACATGAATAGGACTAGTGCACCCCACGGGGATACACTGGGTTTGATGAATCCCTTATCTAGGAGATCCTTCAACTGTTCTTTTAATTCTCTGAGTTCTTCTAGAGCCATTCTGTATGGTGAGATAGAGATGGGTTGAGTACATGAAAGAAGGTCTATTCCGAAGTCAATTTCCCTCTCAGGAGGAACTCCGTGAAGATCTTCGAGAAACACATCTGGGAATTCACATGCTACAAACACTGATTCAAGATTAGGGGTCTCTGAAATAGAATCTTGAACTCGAACAAGATAATATACATATCCTTTAGATATCATTTTCCTCGCCCTAAGGTACGAAACAAGTTGACCCCTAAGTGCTGAAGTACTACCCCCCACTCTAGGACAGGTTTATCCAGAAATTAAAATTGAAAAATTCTATTTCTGCAGTCAACTAAAGCATAGCATAAATTAAGCCAATCCATGTCGAGAATGACATAAAAATCTGTCATCTCTAGCTCTACTAATTCTGCTGAAGTAACTTTTTGAGATACCATAACCAGACAGTTCCTATAAACCCGTCGGGATATGATAGATTTACCCACTGAGGTAGAAAATGATAAAGGCTCTGCTTGAATTTTGGGACTAACTTCGAAGTCAGCGGCTATATAAGGAGTTACAAAGGACAAAGAAGCTCCTGTATCTAGCAAAGCATAAATATTTAAATGATAAACTTGTAATGTACGAGTGACCATATAAGGAGAACTTTCTTGATCCTATCAGGACTTAAGTGCATATAGTTTGTTTGGGCGTTACCCACTGGTGGTACTGGAAGCGGCACCCTACTGGTTTGGGCGATCGGACTAAGAAGGAGGACGATTATGCTGACTCTGAGAATCCACCTGAACACATTCTTTGATCCTATGGCCTGGATTGCCACATCTGAAACACACATCACTACCAGCTCTACTGACACCCTGATGGTTTCTGCCACATCCCTAGCAAAGAAGATTTGTTCTAGTACAACTAACACTACCCTGGGTTTTAGGGCCTGATGTTTTATCTCTATTGTTGTCTCTAAATTTTGGTACTGGAGCACTAGCTGAGGATGGAGCTGGAACTGAAGATTTTGGGTAAAACAAAGAACGATTACCACCCTTTGACTTGGGCTGAGTGAAGTTGAAGCTACCTGTTCTCGCTCTTTTGTTCTTCCTTTCCTTCTTTTTATTCTTAGCCTCTTCTATTTACTGAGCATGGACCATGAGCCTGGATATGTCCATCTCCTTAATCAGCATTGCGGTCCTACACTTCTTGACCACACTGTTAGAATACCCAACACAAACTTACTCATATTCTATCTACTATCTTCTACCACGTGAGGGGCATATCTGGCTAACTGAATAAACTTAAGATAATACTCTTGCACTGTCATGTTGCCCTGCTTTAGATTAATAAACTCCAAAACCTTATCTTCCCTCTACTCCAGTGGGAAGAACCTACCAAGAAAAGCAGTGGAAAACTCCTCCCATTCTATGAACCCTGTATTTACGGCCCTTTCTTCCTTCCACTACTTGAACCATGAGTGAGTCACATCCTGTAACTGATATGTGACCAATTCAGCACTCTCACTTGCAGTCACCCCCATAATATCTATAACCTTCTGTACCTGATCAAGGAACTCCTGTGGGTCTTCATCTAACTTAGACCCAGTAAAATATGGAGGGTTCATTCGAGTAAAGTCCCGAATCCTGGTTGCAGCAGTATTGGCCACTGGGTTGGCCGAAATGGTAGTTGGGCATTCATTCTGGGCTGCTACTGAATTTGTTAGAGTAGTAAATACAGCCCTGAATTCTACATAGAAGACATGCTCGTCCAGAGGATCTTCCTGAACGGGCTGGCTGATTTCCTATTCTTCTTTTGTTCTTCTTGGGAGGCATGTTCTATAATCGGAAGGAAGAAAAGGATTAGACTGAGAGTGTGTCTTGATCTCATGCTCATTCATACAACATGAATACTGAAAAAAGGGAAAATTTTCCTAAAAATGTCCCATTACCCCTTGTCCATAAGTGTGGCGCACTACACACCCATGTACAAGACTCTACTAGAAATGGCTTTCAGACTTTCTAGGACTATGTTGAACCTTAGGCTCTGATACCAAATTTCTAATGCCTCGAATTTGTACCCCATTTACTACACAGTGCTTACGACCCCAAAGGACCACAAGCTAACCTATGACTTATATCTTCTATGAGCACTGCATAATCATACGGTAATAATAATACTAATAATAAAATAAATATGAAAATTAGGTTGAAGTCTCCATAAGGTTCACAACTAAAAACAAATACTTAATATTGATAAATGAATACTAAAAACTGATATTTGTTTGAAAGACTCTAGTCTGAAAGCCTCTAACTGTCTGAATATGGAGTTGATGGGACAAGTCCTCAACTAACTCCGTCTACTGAATGTTGAACTACTGAAATACTGAAAGATAACATGGTCCTCAAACTATGAGGACTCACCACTAAATCTGCTGCTGATAATTCGAGATGCTAAGTGCAGTCAGGAGCCCGTCCATCTGAACCTGTGATATAAGACATCATAGCACAAAAAAAAGTATGTGTAAGTACTTTGAATGTACTGGTATGCTAAGTAAGGTAGGTTGATATGCATGGGTTCATATGCATGGACAACAACTAGCTGAGTAACATGGACGTAACTGAATCAGGGTACATGCATGAATATATAAACTATAACTGAGACTATGTTAACACTATATACTGAGTTCTGAATACTGATTAACTAATATTTGAGTTTACTAATACTGTAGTACTGATAACTGAGTGACTGTTTCTGACAGTCCTAATTGTAACGCTCCAAAAATGAGTAGCGAGGCGTCACACGGTTCTTAGGGTCACAAGTTATCCCAAGCTAACCCTTCTACTAGCATAGCTCATAAGCAACTGAATAAAATGCATAAATCTATACAAAATTAGGGAAATATTACTCTTTTCTGAATCTGATCAATTCAAAACTGAATCCACATGATTACAACTCTACTTTTACAAAGAAAACTGATACTAAATACATTAACATCTACTGACTATCTATGAAGCCTCTGCTAATACTAACTATAGATAGTTAGGACGCGACCCCAACTACCACTAATCAATACATATGAGTAAAAGGTAAGGAACATAAATAAATCTAACTGAAGTCCCCAAAGTAGGAGGACTTATTATTTTGCCGGCTGGAATCTGTAACTGTCTAAATTTGAATGTGCATACTAAATATTGTACCCACATTATGAGATAATATAGCACATAGACATATATGTAGATTAGTACCTAGAGAATATACTGAGTATATGGGGGTGAATGCATAAGTAAAAACATATCTTAAAATCATCATTTATAAAAACAATGAATGCTAAATGTAAGTGACTCAAATAAGCTGGAATATCTGAAATACTGAAATATGTAGCAATAAGAAGAAAAACATGCTTTATAAATATTGTGAGCCACAATATGTAGTTCTAAAAGTTATACTTGTATTCTCTCTATAAATCATACTATCTAAGTATAGAAAGGACTCACTCGTAAATCTAAAATCTAAAAGCTGAGCTTTGTAACTGTAATCTTTCGAAAAGCTTTAAAACTTTAAGGGAAATACTTTAAAGCAACTTTTTGTAAAACTCTTCTATTAGGGAAAACATCTTGTCTGAAGAGAAAATACTTTGAAGAACAACTTTATGTAAGGGAAAATACTTTTAAAATTGTTCTAAAAAACTTACTATTAGGGAATTCTCTTTTAAAAACTGTATTGCAAGGGAAATACTCAATCTTTTATCTAAAGGGAAAATGCTTTAATCTTAAGGCTTTAAATCAATAAGCTTGTTTTAATAGTGAGGAACATCTTTTGGGAGCTTCTTCTAACTGACATAAACCATGTAAGCTGACATGGAGTCCAACGTCTTGCCCATGTTTGGAAGAGTTGTTTTACCCTTGCCATCAGAATAGAACCTTAACTTAAGTGATCACTATCTTATCCCACTATGGGCAAATCATAAACCTACGATGGCACGTAGTTCTGGGGCATGAGACCTTGGAATCATACCCAACCCGGTGCTAAATACTACTCCCATACTTATGCTCAGAACTTTTAGGAAATCCACCTTAAAATAGTACAAGGATGTATAGTGAAGACCAATTATGCTTCTCCTTTCTTTAAATCATAAATAATATGGATTCCTATCTTAGCTTAGGATCAAAGATCAATTTCTTTCTTGAATCTTGGCAAACAATCATGAAAGAGGCTTAAATTCATAATCTTCTTGAAATATCAAGACTAAATCTTAGGGCTTAAATCCATGCTTTAAACTCATGTAAATCATAGCAAATCATCATGCTCAATATTCTTCTTGAAAATACTTCAACAACATCAAAATAATAAAAACCAAGAATCACAATATCATGCTTAAACTTATTTGTAAAATCTGAAAAATCGCATTACTTGCATAAATATATGAAAATAGTCATGCAATTCAAGGTTTAAATCACTTGTAACTTTATAAACTCAAAACAAAATAATTTGGGCATAAACCCCAACTTGCAAATCATGTAATCTTTAATAAAATTCAAGTTTTTTGGAACAAGAACGAAAGATTTGTTCTTGTTCAAACCCCACATACCTTAATTGACGATCTTAAATGAGAAAGCTTGAATCTTGGATTCCTATGATGCTTTTGAAGATGAGTTCTTGGAGTTATTGTATTTAGAAACCTTAATCTTGAGTTATCTTGGAGAATTAATGGAGGAATTTTGGGTTTCTTGGAGAGAAAGTATGAGCCTTAGGGTTTTACTATTTGAGATGAAAAGATGAATAATGAGGTATCTTTGCTTCTTTGGGGGTGAAATTATGTGTTTTTGACGTATTTGGGTGAGAGGAATTGATTAAAGTGACCCTAGGCCCTTTTAGAATTGAATTAGCATGTAAAATAGCTTTGGATCTGCGTCAGTTTTTTGTGTCGAGGGAAAGTCGACGCGACGTGTCAAGATCGCGTCGGCTTACTGCCTCACACGGAAAATATCATTACTTTTTAATCGGTTATTGGATATTTGTGAAATTTGTATCGTTGGAAAGATAATTCAATTATATACAATTTGGTGGGTTTTAAGATTAAAAATTCGACGTATATAAAAACTTATATACGTTTAAAGTAGACCCTTTTAGAGTCAAACACCAAATGTTGGAAGAATCAAATGATCTTAGCTCAACTTTGTTCTAAGTCATTGCTATGAACAATTTTCACCTCTAAACCACTTCATAGACTATGAAAATGACCGTGAAACTTATATTCACAAGGAAATCATTTATATTAGAGCTTAGACGCGTAGGAATGACGGTTAGAATTCTAGCACGAAAATATAGGGTATTACATTATCTCCCTCTTGAAAACATTCGTCCTCGAATATGGCTAATTAAGCTAAAAATACTTAGGAATCTGAGGCTATACGCTATCATGCACAACTGAAATAAACTAAATCACTGAATCTTGAATATAATGAGCTACTGAACTGATTTGTGAGTGCATGAATTCTCATGAAAATAGTTATATGGCTAAGATAGAAATGAGAGTGTCAACTTATGAGTAACCATTACTTTACGCTGGATCTGATCTCATGAGAAAAAAATAAGAGGTTTATAACATGAAAACTCGGGGTATTACAATATCCCCCTCTTAGGATCATTCGTCCCCGAATGATATTAATTTGGTTGAAATACTAGGAAAAGATTGAGATGATACATAGGATACTCATGAACTGAATCATGGCTTTAATATCTAAAAATGAAACCGATGCATGAAGTGTGTGCTGAACTGAATTCATAATTTACATGGATGAAAACCCATTACCCCTTAGAATGGACATACTCAGGAAACTTCAGGTAGTAAGACTAGACTAAATCGAAAAATAGAAAACTCTATAAATTTGTCTATCTGACTGTTAAATAGGACTGTTGGCTACACGGACTGATTCATATTGAATGCTCACACCCAATAGGGTATTTCTTTAACACTATTTTAGGAAGTTCTAAGGATATTAGGTAGCAAAGAATTTTGGGCATGATCTGAAGGGAATCACAACACTGATACAACTCTATAGCTTGGAACATAGACATATACATTATAATCGAGGTTAGAATTTCTAGGCCTTAGGCAATGCAACTTCTTACTTTCAAGCTTAGCAACTCTTCTCAAATACTCCCTCAACCATACTTTTTCCCTTAAATACCATACTCACGTGGGCATTGATAAACCTATCTACTAAGGTTTAAACTAAACTAAGTCCTCTCACCATGGTCAAGCATAACTCAAAATCACGGGGTACTACACATAACATAATAACTAAATTGGACTACTGATGCAATATGAGATGCATTGCGTTGCTCCCTACCAACGCGATATATGATGCGCCGCGACCATATCGTGTTACCTCACTATTTTTACCATCAAACCTCGCCCAAAAAATCTGAAACTTTCACGAGATGTGCTATTGACAACCCCGATCATGAATTCACTTAAGGATTTACATTCTAAGGTCGGGAAAGTTAGAAACTAATGCGCACCACATTCATCCATATATACACCAATCATGACATTCAAGCCTATTATTATAACCATATATGAACGTCTAAACAACCACCTATAATAGCATACTTTATGTATTCTCTAACCCTCTTTCACAATAACTCCCACGCACTACCATAAGAACATACACACACAAATTTCAACTAACCACAACATGTTTCAAAGACTTAGCCTTAATCTTACTTCACACTTATGGCCTTAGCTAAAACAAGCATACAACGATCTTTCATCAATAAGAAATACTTACTCTCTCCCATAAACACAATTACTCATCACCACTATTATTTCATAAGGTGGAGTTACTAAAAGGTTAGGACATGAGACCTTGAAGCATGGAAGGATACTATATAAAACTTGACACTTAACTGAGGTCTGAAAAATAGAATATCAATGTTATGGTTTCCTCAAAGAGATCTTAATTAAGGATATACATGGCTATAAGTTGAATCTCGCTGATCATTAAGAGTGTAGCATGAGTTATGGGAACTGAGCATACTATAAAGCATAAGTACATGAGTCATAAGCTGCATGACCTGAGTTTGGAGTTCATGAATTCTTGGAACATAATTTATACTGCGGAATGAACTGGATCTCTTCATACTAGGGACTTGGAGAATACATGATTTTCTATGATATGCATGAAAAGAATTATGATCATGTATCCAACACGTAAGGCATGATTAGATATCGTGATGAATGAGGTACTAATACTGAAATAAGAATGAGTCGGGCATCTTCCTCCCACACTGGCAGCACTACTAGAATCTGTGAATCTTACTTGGTTACTTATCCTATCATCTCCCTCTTAGCTTTAAGACATCATTCTAAGTCTGTGGCATCCCTTTACTAATCTCTAACTAAAATACAACAACTTTACTCTAGAGCTCGGGGGGTATAACAATACATGTAAATAATAGGACTTAACCCAAAAGACTACACCTGAAAGTGTAAAACCCACTGCTAATACCTCCTTATGATATTCAACCCTTAGATTTTTATATCCCCAAAAGTCATCATATAACAACTTAAACACTCACCAACTTAGATTCTAACACATAACATGGGTATCTCCAAACCCTTGCTGGACCACAATAACTTCTTTCATAGTCCACTAATATCAAATCTCTAAACTTATGCAAACATAGACAACATCATCAACCTATAACCCATAAGTTAATTGATAAGAACATCATATACTACATAACCTTATTCATACTTATCAATTCAAGGGTACTACTGACCACACAACACTTAATAAATTTTGAAATAATGAAGCCCTATATCACCTTAGGCACACCTCTACATCATACCTGCAACATCATACTGAATTATGAATAAATAAACTTAAACTCTTGCATACACTATTCAAGCCTACTAGATTACTCCAATATAGCTAACCGCACTAACTAAGAAATCATTACATCCACCTTGATAACCATCCACTGTTCAAACTTAATGTTTATTGCTAAACATGATTTAACAACCCACCTTACATACAATTCTCACTTGGAAGCTATAAAATTTAACATCAAGAAACACTATTCCACTAGAACTTTATAGCAACAGTAATCGATCAAAATTATATGGCCTATCTTATCATAATCTATTAACACATCATCCTTCTATACCTCATTGATATTTACCCTTCTATACATCTGAATTACTATCATAGCTCTATAAGTCTCAACTAAACACCCTCTTTGCAGCCTCAAAGGAAACCTAAATTAATGCTACTAGACCACCAAAGGCTTTATTAATATCCTATACTTTTCTAACACAACAAATATCATCAATAACTCTTTTCATACATCAAGCAAACAACAATTCTCCTTACTAATAACTCTTTCTCTACCTTCTACTAAACTAACACACAAGGACATATCACTTCATTACTAACTCAATCATATGCAAAAATTCATCTATATATATATATATTCAATAAATCACCCTTGCCACCCTTCTTGTCACTACACTTCTAAATCTACAGTTTCAACTATAAGAAGGTTCAATCTAGTTATGAATCATAACACTCTAGGTTTCAATATCTTATGACGATAAACTCTATTCAACAGTCTATACTCACACTATCCCCTCTAATGAGTACTATCCGTATTAAAGGGTTAATGAGGAATCTGAATACATATCTTACTCTATCTTAACAGAATGACTCATAAGAATGAGGAAATAAATTTCAAATTAAGGGACTCATGGCACACTAGAGAGCTCCTATCAAACCCCTTTGTGTGACTTCTAAAATTTTTGGTAGTGAATCTGAGAGCATTATCTGGGGAGGAATTGGAACTCGCTGATCATGTTATCTCAAGAGTAATACATAGATAAGGAATTTTGGGGTAACACACGAATAGAAAGGAGTTCTGAGAGAACAACTTTACCGCACGATCAAGAGTAGGAAAGAAAGGAAACTTTTCTTAAATGCCCTATTGCGTCTTGAAGAAAAGTATAGACGTCTCTGTAACGTTCCGAAAGACTCTACTGGACACGACTTCATAAACACCCTAGGAAACTTAAACTCTATGCTTGGATACCAAGTTTGTAATGCCCTAAAAATGGGTCCCGAGATGTCACACGGTGCTTAGGGTCACAAGTGATCCCAAGCTAACCCTTCTACTGGAATAACTCATAAGCAACTAAATAAAATGCATAAATCTGTACAAAATCAATGGAAGATAACTTTTTTCTAAATTTAATCAATATAAAATTGAATCCACATGATTACAACTCTGCTTTTACAAAGAAAACTGAAACTGACTACATTAACATCTACTGACTATCTATGAAGCCTCTACTAATACTGACTATAGATAGTTAGGACGCGACCCCAACTGCCACTAATCAATACATATGAGAAAAAGGAAAGAAACATAAATAAATCTAACTGAAGTCCCCGAAGTAGGAGGACTCATCACCTTGCTGGATGGAATCCACAACTATCTGAATCTAAATATGCATACTAAATCTTGTACCTACATTATGAGAGAATGTAGCACATAGACGTATATGTGGATCAGTACCTTGAGAATGCACTGAGTATATGGGGGTGAATGTATAAGTAAACACATATCTCACAATCATCATTTATAAAAATAATGCATGCTAAATGTAAGTGACTCACATAAGCTGGAATATCTAGAATACTGAAATATGTAGCAATAAGAAGCAAAACATGCTTTATAAATCTAGTGATCCACAACATTTTGTTCTAAAAGCTATACTTGTATTCTTTCTTTAAATCATACTGTCTAAGTATAGAAAGGACTCACTTGTAAATCTAAAATATGAAAGTTGAGCTCTGTAATTGTAATCTTTCTATAAGCTTTAAAACTTTAAGGGAAATACTTTAAAGCAACTTTCTGTTAAACTCCTCTATTAGGGAAAACATCTTGTCTGAAGAGAAAATACTTTGAAGAACAACTTTCTGTAAGGGAAAATACTTTTAAAACTGTTCTGAAAAGCTTACTATTAGGGAATTCTCTTTTAAAAACTGCATTGCATGAGAAATACTCAATCTTTTATCTAAAGGGAAAATGTTTTTATCTTAAGGCTTTAAATCAATAAATTTGTTTTAAGAGTGAGAAACATCTTTTGGGAGGTTCTTCTAACCGACATAAACCATGTGAGACATGGAGTCCAACGTCTTGCCCACATTGGGGAGAGCCGTTTTACCCTTGCCATCGAAATAGAACCTTAACTTAAGTGATCACTATCTTAGCCCACTATGAGAAAATCATAAACCTACAGTGTCACGTAGTTCTGGGGTATGAGACCATGGAATCATACCCAACTAGGTGCTAAATACTACTCTCATACTTATGCTCAGAACTTTTAGAAAATCCACCTTAAAATAGTACAAGGATGTATAGTGAAGACCAATTATGCTTCTCTTTGCTTTAAATCATAAATAATGTGGATTACTATCTTAGCTTAGGATCAAAGGTCAATTTCTTTCTTGAATCTTGGTAAACAATCATCAAAGAGGATTAAAATCATAATCTTCTAGAAATATCAAGACTAAATCTTAGGGCTTAAATCCATGCTTTAAACTCATTTAAATTCATAGAAAATCATCATGCTCAATATGCTTCTTGAAAATACTTCAACAACTTCAAAATAATAAAAATCAAGAATCACAATATCATGCTTAAACTTACTTGTAAAATCTGGAAAATCTCATTACTTGCATAAATATATGAAAATAGTCATGCAATTCAAGGCTTAAATCACTTATAACTTTATAAACTCAAAACAATATAATTTGGACATAAACCCCAACTTGAAAATCATGTAATCATTAATAAAATTTAAGTTTTTGAACACAAGAACGAAAGATTTATTCTTGTTCAAACCTCACATACCTTAATTGACGATCTTAGATGAGAATGCTTGAATCTTGTATTCCTATGATGCTTTAGAAGATGAGTTCTTGGAGTTTTTGTATTGGGAAACCTTAATATTAAGTTATCTTAGAGAATTAATGGAGAAATTTTGGGTTTCTTGGAGATAAAGTATGAGCCTTAGGGTTCTGCTATTTCAGATGAAAAGATGAATAATGAGGTATCTTTGCTTCTTTGGGGGGGGGGGGGGATTATGTGTTTTGGACGGATTTGGGTGAGGGAAATTGACTAAAGTGACACTGCACCCTTTTGGAATTGAATTAGCATATAAAATATCTTTGGATCCACGTCAGTTTTTCGTGTTGAGGCGAAGTCGACGCGACGCATCAAGATCACGTCGGCTTACTGCCTCACACGAAAAATGTCATAACTTTTTACTCGGTTATCAGATTTTTGTGAAATTGGTATAGTTGGAAAGATAATTCAATTATCTACAATTTGGTAGGTATTGAGATAAAAAATTCCATGTATATAAAAGTTATACATGTTTAAAGTATACCCTTGTAAAATCAAACACCAAATATTGGACGAATCAAATGATCTTAGCTCAACTTTGTTCTAAGTCATTGCTATGAATATTTTTCACCTCTAAACCACTTCATAGACTATGATAATGATCGTGAAACTTATATTCACATGGAAATCATTTGGATAAGAGCTTAGACACGTAGGAATGACGGTTAGAATTCTAGAACAAAAATATGGGGTATTACACTAATTCTGTAGAACGGAACTTAGTAATATACTGAGCTGGGTAACTGTTTCTGATAGTCCTGAATCTGTAGAACTGAACTGAGTTCTATGCTGAGACTGAAACTAAAACTATGGAAGGTACTTATCTAACTGACATGCCCCTCTCCTAATGGATTGGGGTCCAACCTGTAACTCGGTTTGAATAGTGTCAATATCGTGCCACGGATAAAGACAAGATATGACTTAACCCTCTCTTACAGGAAGTACTTTTGTCAACCCTCGCTAGCAGGAAAACTTATGTGAGATGTATCAACCCTATTTAGGCAGGAAGATATCTCAATCTATGCTAGCTACGTAGTTCTATAACTCAGGGATTGCTACTAAGGGTCAAACCCTATGCTGGAAGGAATGCCCCTATCCCTGGGTTCGCTCAGTGCTGATTCCTACTCATAACTGAATAGATGCTAAACTGATTTCTAAACTGTACTAGGCTTGACTGAACTGTTACTGATCATACTGTCTAACTGAACTGAACTGAATTCACTAAGTTCTAAACTGACTACTAAATCGATACTGGGAATGATTACTGAGTATTACTATTCATGACACTACTGAGACTGTTCTGTAACTACTGTAGCTCTAGGTAAACAGCTAGATTTTTGGGTATTGAATACCCCCAGGACTCAATAATATAAAAAGTAACATACTGCATGACTTTAGTAGCATAATAGTACTTTCTTACTAATAATGCATTCATTTAGACATTTTCGTCAAACACTTGATATACATGAGCTTGTGCATGAATTAAATCACATAATAACATGTCATGCTTGCACTAGTCAATTCACATAAGCATTTTGACAAACACTTGAGGAACATGGGTATTTCACATATCAATAAACATGTAATACTATCATGGATACTACATTCAACTTGTAATTAAGAGTTTCAACATAAAGTTCACATAATTCAATGTACAATTAACTAGTTTTCATAGAATTTATGATAAATCATGGAATTGAAAATCCATTTTACATCATAATCAAGATTATATTCAAATCCAACATGAAATCTATGAAATCATTTAACTTGTAATTTAAATGAGTTTCTTGAACTCCAAGGATGGAAGAAAACCCTTGGATGAATACTTCACATACATTGGTACTTGAATTAATGAAGGTTGATGGTGAATTTATTGAAGCTTGAATAGAAATTAGATCTCCTAGGATTTTGTTCTTGAGTAATTTGAGAGAAATAAGGAATGTTTTTGCCCAATGAGTGATTAATTTCATATTTTTGGGGCTGAATAAGGGTGGGAAAATGACTTAAATCCCCTCATAGATGCGGAGTTTTAATGACTGAAAATGGGTCCAGTGATGCGCAGCCCAATGTGCAGCATCGGCTCATTGGAAATTGAAACTGGGGGCTGAGAAAAACTACTATCAACGCGATAGGCAACGTGGTGTATCCAGATCGCGTTGATCCACTGGTTTGGACTTCCAAACGTGATTCAAACGATGTTAATAAAATCTGAAACTTATCCGAGAACACCTACTGACATACCTGATCATGAATTAACCTTAAAATTGACACTTTAAGGTATTTAGGGTCGGGAAATAGGATCACCAACTTATGAGGCTCAAAATAATTCTAAGTGTAAACACTTAGCTGAAATTTCTAAGTATGGGACCCCTTATCAAGCTCTAAGGGCTGAGTTAAGCCTAGAGTTTTGTTGGGTCTTACACTATGGAGGCACCACAAGATTAAAAAAAAGGTCTTATAGGTGAAAAACCTCATGGGCGCCATAAGAAAATGATGAACGAGACAAACAAAACTAGAGAGGTCAACTGCGAAAAATCTTAAAAGAACACCATTAGTCGAACAAAGTTTATCATGACATGTCAAAGATCAAGAAAGATGATTCAATTGGATTGAAAGGTGCAGCCTAATTCAAGATTAGACGGTTTTGAAGGATCAAATGTCTACTCCAAATTGCATGTCATGTTTCATTGAAGTCAATATACACCTCCAAATAAGCTTCCTTCCTTCTCTATTAGAAATATCTTCTATTTAAACATAGTTATTTTATTTTTTCTTTTGTCTTTCCCTTATTTGATTTTTATACACTATTTAATTCCTTTTATGCGTAAGTCTTAAATCAAATGCAAAATAAAGAAAGACGCACAAAATTGACTATGGTTCCCAGTGAAATTGAGCAGAGATTGTTGGGAATTCACCACCTTAACAAAGATATGTTTGAAAATGAAGCACAGAATCGTACTAAACAAATAGGGATGCAACAAAATTTGAAAGGAGAAGGTTCAAGCTCACCAACCAATTAGTTGAATCAACTGTATCGAGGTTGAGCATAGATAAAGCAAACCTCCTAAGAATTCAAGGCCACAAACCAACCACCAATTTTAAAACTCACAAATTTTTCTTTGTTTGAACAGGGGCAAAGTAATCTGGTGAAGTTCATTGGAAAAGACAAGTATCGTAAAGTGAAGTTTTCTTAAATTTTCTCTCTTTGTTATACTCTTATAATTTTGAGTTTGCATCAATATCATATATAAAAAAAAAAATCAAAACCCCTCACATTCATAACTGGGGCATTCTTTTTCTTTTCAAATAAAAATAAACATAATTATATAAGTCTTCATAGGGTACGACATCCCCTAATTGACATCTTCTTTGTCTTCATAGGGTATGATACCTCCTAGTTGACATCTTCTTTATATTCATAGGGTACGACATCCCCTAGTTGACATCTTCTTTGACTTTATAGGGTATAACATCCCCTAGTCGACATTTTTTTCGTCTTCATAGGATATGACATCCCCTAGTTGACATTTTCTTCGTCTTCATAGGGTACCACATCCCCTAGTTGACATTTTCTTCATCCTTATAGGGTACCACATCCCCTAGTTGACATCTTTTTCGTCTTCATAGGGTACGACATCCCCTAATTGACATCTTCTTCTTCCTCATAGGGTACGACATCCCCTAGTTGACATCTTCTTCTTCTTCATAAGGTACGACATCCCCTAGTTGACATCTTATTCGTCTTCATAGGGTACAACATCCCCTATTTGACATCGTCTTCATCTTCATAGGGTACGACATCCCCTAGTTGACATCTTCTTCGTCTTTATAGGGTACAACATCCCCAAGTTGACACCTTTTTCATCTTCATAGGATACGACATCCCCTAGTTGACATCTTCTTTATCTTCATAGGGTACAACAATTCCTAGTTGCCATCTTTTTCGTCTTCATAGGGTACAACATCCCTTAGTTGACATATTCTTCTTTCTCATAGGGTACGACATCCCCTAGTTGATATCTTGTTCGTCTTTATAGGATACGACATCCCCTAGTTGACATAATCTTTGTCTTCATAGGGTACGACATCCCCTAGTTGACATTTTCTTCATCTTCATAGGGTACGACATCCCCTAGTTGACATCTTCTTCGTCTTCATAGGGTACAACATCCCCTAGTTGACATCTTCTTCGTCTTCATAGGGTACAACATCCCCTAGTTGACATCTTTTTCATCTTCATAGGGTATGAAATCCCCTATTGACATCTTTTTCATCTTCATAGGGTACGACATCCCCTAGTTGACATCTTAGGAAACACCATTTCCTAATTCTCTTCTTCATCTTCATAGGGTACGACACCCCTAGTTGACATCCTAGAAATATTTTTCTAATCCTCTTCTTCGTCTTCATAAGGTACTACATCCCCTAGTGGACATCTTAGAAAATAATTTTTTGATTTTCTTTTTCATCTTCATAGGGTATGACATCCCCCAGTTGACATCTTAGGAAATAAAATTTCCTATTTTCATCTTCGTCTTTATAGGGTACGACATCCCTTAGTTTACATCTTAGGAAACAAAATTTCCTATTTTCTACTTTATGTCTTCATAGGGTACGACATTCCCTAGTTGACATTTTAGGTACAACATTCCCTAGTCGCATTTCAAAAAAAAGAATCTTAATTCTTTTTCATGCATTCACAAGGCATAACATCCTTTGGTTGCATTATTGAGAATAGGGTCTTTGTTTATTTTTCTACCTAGCTCTGATTTCTAGAATTTCTATCTTTCTACTTAAGTAATTAATTTAGAACTTTTCTAATAACTCACAGAATGCTCCTAATGTAAACTGGGGTAGAAAATCTTGTTTGTCTTTGTTTTATTTTTCAGTGATGTCTTACAGGGTTTTTTTGCAAAGAACGGATTTGATATCCAAGAATGACATCCCATCTCTAGTAAGAATATAGAAGAATGGTCAGATTAAAGATAGTTATAGTCAGTTTTACATCCGTAGAGGACCAATATCTCAAGAGACATCTTTTTAGCTTCTGATCAAGAGAACAAGCATCGAAGCGTATTCTATGAACTGTCCTTTGGAGGAGTGTCAATAACTTAATCCAAGTTTCAAGTTCAAGTCTCAAATCCTAACTTCACGAATAAATTTTGAGATTAAGGTACCCACCAGAAGAAGGTGAGGCGATAACTGAAGATCCAAAAGGAAGATCTGAAGCAAGAGAATCAAGACAATTATAATAGATAAGATCTTGTATTTTTCATTTCTAGTTTTCCTTTTTCTTTTTCTAATGTAATAAAAGGAGCCACGGACGGGAACTTCAACGGGACCTGACTCGACTCTATCTCACTCGACTCTCTAACTCATCCTTTCATTCCTATACCTATTTGAACTTCACGTGACCTGATTCTTATAACCCGAGATATGTAAGATGCCCAAAGACAGGGCTCGGTCACACCTCTTTCCTACTTATTAACGTGTTACTTTTGAATAAATGTTTGGGCCAAAAATTAATCATGTTTACTTCTTTGCTTGAAAACTCCCCATATTAATCAAGCAAAGAGAGGCATTTTATAACCACCTAATTTTTGACCAAATCTAATATTTTACGCCATTTTTAACATTTATTAAATATATGTATTTATTTTTAGGTTTAAATTAGATATTTTAATTTTATCTTATTTTACAAAGTCTGCTTTAAAAAGTTTTAAAAACTACAAAAATAGAGTCACATTTTAAATAAGCTTATATTTTTATTATTATTATTTATTTATTTAAAAAAAGGAAAAAAATAAATTATATTTGTTCTATTCTTTTAACTTTTAAATCTAGTGATATTAATATTTCATAATCATGTTCTAATACTAATTAACTTACTTGTATTTTATTAGTTTTAAATAAATTTTATCTTTTATTTTTATTTTAAAATATTTTTTAAAAAAATGAAAAGAAAAGAAAAAGAAAAGATCCCTAAACTACCCCATCTCTCCATTCCCCTCAACCTCACGTGCCCATTACCCTATTTTCGATATTTTCCTACACACACCTCTCAACCTCTCCCAGATCCAACTCCTTCACGTTCAGTACACACATACACTATTATATAATACACACACGACAAACACAGAGGGGAGGACATTGAAAAAGGAGATTAAAAAATAACAAAGGCAAAACAAAAGAAAGAAACAACCAAAGAAAGGGAAAAAACAGTGAGTAACCAGAGAAAAAAAAAGGGAAGAAAACTAAGTGAAAAACAAGTCCGGAAAGGAAAGAAGGAGAAAGAGTAAACTTCGAGGTTATCGTTCGCGGTTTCAAGCTCATTTTTCTCCTAGAATCAGTGGATTATAGTGATTTTATTATTGTGAATCGATCTTCTCAAAGGTATATCTCAATCATCTTTGTATAATTCGACATTGCAATTATTCAAGACTTGATTCCAATATATTATGAAGTTTTTCACATTGCGTATCTATCTAACTTACTATTAATTTTAATCTGATATATAAAGCATGTTGTAATTACTATCACTATATTTAGTAAAAAAAAAGTATTATTATCTTATTGTACGTTTAAGTAAATAAAAATATTTTTAATTAGTTTGTGTAAGCTTCATGAATGTGTGACATGTAGGTTTGTATACCATAGTTGTTTGTGTCTCATGTGGCTATATCTGTATATTCATTAGGATGATATTCTAAAGGGTTTGCATTATCTAAGCATTTTTTTAGAGAGAAAATTATGATTAGGTCGAACCGTAATAAGTCACTCTATTTTATTTTATCATTTAACTTGTCCTGTTTCTTATTTAACATAGTGTGTTAGTTGATTCAAAGAAAGAAGAGAGAAAATGAGAGCAACCTGCATGAACAATAGGAAAAAAGAAAGGTAATAACCATTTTCAGTGAAGAAAAAGCAACAAAGTGATCATACTACCACCACCCCTATCTTAACATTTTAAACAATATTACTGCAATTTCCGACAACCGAAAGAAGAAAAATAATAAGTTCCGCTCATCCTCTTCATAAAACAACCCAAATATATATATATATATATATATATATATATATATATATATATATAGCTAGTAAAAAGGTTAATTTTCGTAAGAGGTAACCCTTAGTCTTTCTTTATAATTTAGTTCAACAATTAAATGAATTTTAATATAATATTATGAAGCCACTCAAATTCATGCGTATATGATCTATCAATAGATTTGATATGTTATAATCTATATATATTATAAAGCAGAGGACGAAGCGCCAGAAGAAGCCATGTGGCAAGCTATTAAGAAGCCACGTGGCATTTTTTAGGAAAAGTTCTACAACATTGTAATAAAATCTTTATAATTACTAGGATTTAAAAATATAAAGCTTTAAGCTAAAAAAAGATTACCATTTCATATCCATACTAATTTACGGTGTAGCTCAGGTTTGTGGATATGTATAAAAGCCACAATAATATTAAATTTAGTTTAACTATAACTTCCTCCTTAATTTTAGCATATAATTGTTATCTCAAATGCTTATCACAATTTAATTTAAATTTTAATTTAAAATTAAAATTATGTTATTCATCTTTATCTCAACTATACAATTCAAAAAATAAAGCATCATCATAAAATAGATAAATCAATAGGTTCAGTAGTAATCCACAAAAATTACAGTGTTGCCAATATCCAGTAAAAAAATAATTAATAATAATTACAACAAAACATGATAGTGGAGTCTTCCATTTGCTGATGTGTTGTTCACAAAAATAATGATAACTAAAAAGCCACAATAATGTTGAATTTAGTTTAACTATAACTTCCTCTCTAATTTTAGCCTGTAATTGTTATCTCAACTCATGTTTATCAGAATTTAATTTAAATTTGAAATTATATTATTCATCTTTATCTCAACTATACAATTCAAAAAATAAAGCATCATCATAAAATAGATAAACCAATAGTTTCAGTAGTAATCTACAAAAATTACAGTGTTTCCAACATCCAGTAAAAAATAATTAATAAGAATTACAACAAAACGTGATATTGGAGTCTTCCATTTGCTGATAAGTTGTTCACACGAATAATGATAACTAAAAAGCCACAATAATATTGAATTTAGTTTGATTAAAAATTCCTCCCTAATTTTAGCCTGTAATTGTTATCTCAAATCATACTTATCATAATTTAATTTAAATTTGAAACTATGTTATTCATCTTTACCTCAACTATACAATTCAAAAAATAAAGCATCATTATAAATAGATAAATCGATAGTTTCAGTAACATCCCAAAAAATACAGAGTTTCCAATATCCAGTAAAAAAATATCTACTAAAATTAACTTCATTCATGAGATACCAAATACAAAAATGCAATGAAACTTAAAAGTTCGCGTAGTACGATTGTGGAATATTTCAAAACATGGAAATTCCGATAAACTGTTATCATTAGAAATGCTTTGGAAAGACAAAAAGGTATATGTAATTTATGCATTTTATTTTAATAATTTTATTTGATTTATAATACGCTCAAATATGAATTATTATTTGTTTGCAGGGTGATCGCATTCAGGCTTCAATTGGAACCTGAATATGTTGGTGAGAGAATTATGGGCAGTGTCGCTGACCATAGAGAACGCCAATATAGGTCTCAAGGGAAACACAGTTACTTCTTCAGGATAAATGATGAAGTAGTGATTGATGCAACCATGAAAGGAAACATTGCAAGACTAATCAACCACTCATGCATGCTAAATTGCTTTGTAAGGATCATGAGTCTTAGAGAAGACGAGGATCGGATTATTCTTATAGATAAAAATGATGTTTCAGCAGAGGATGAGTTAACATTTGATTACAGGTTTGAGGTTGATCAGAATGATGAGCTTAAATTCCCCTGTCTTTATGGATCTCCCAACTGTAGGAAATTCATGAATTAGAATAGCATAGGCAGATATTATTGACTCTCACTTCCTAATAGCATAGGCAGAGATTATTGACTCTCACTTCCTAACTGTTGAGAATTGTGGGGATATTTTGATCTTCATCCAAAGTCAATTTATTGTTAATTTGATTCTTTTGTTTATGCTTGACATGCACATATCTATATAACTTCATTACTGTTTCAGGCACGAAAGAATTTGTAGTTATTGTAACTTTTTATCCCGGAGACATGTATGCACAGTAAGAGCCACGAAAACAACTAATTCATAGTAATTTTACATTCAAACTTGATAAAATCTTAGTATTCCAAAGGTGAAATATGACTCTAAGAGCAGCAAGTACATGGTGCAGCAATCCACCTTGGTAAAAAGGTAGATTAGTGTTGCAGTGATAAATATGGTGCAAAGTTCAACTTACAGAGCACCATGCTAAGTTAAAAGATGGCCTAATTAAATGATTCTCATGTTGATAACTAGGATAACCAAAAGATGAAGTCGTACAAGAATTAACTCTTTGTACCTAACAAAAACTTTTTCCAGGATAACCAAAGCAATATAATTTCTAAAGAGAACTAGAAAACTCAGTCACACGATCTGCTGAAAAAATAGAAGTTGCGACATCAGAAAACAAATTAATTTTTTTTATATTACGTGACCAGGTTAGAATGGATTACACTAAAACATATACTAGCTTAACACATGGGAGCTGCTGAGATAGGAGAGCACACCTTCTTATTAAGATCAATGGCTTTACTGATATCGGCTTTGTCTAGGAGGAAGCTAGACAGAGAATTAAAAATTAGAAAATAAGAATTTGATGAACACAATAATAGAAAAGGTAAAAAAATTGAGAAACAAATTACTTTTCTAACTGAAAATGAGTTGCATCCTGAGAATACTTTGCTAAAAAAATTAATATGCGAGTACGTATACTAGAATTTGTAATAACTGTATAGAAACCTTCATCACTCGAATACACTATTTCACCAGATTGCATTAGTTCCTAGACATAATACTAAAATTTTCAGTCTGTTGCTTTTGTAAGTCTAAAATTTCTAAACATAAAGTAATGTTCTATTATAAGGAAGGTCTTTTAAGTTTCAAGTATTGCACTACACTTGCCCAAACAAGAATTTTAATTGGAGTCCCCTTAGCATAGATGATTAGTCCTTTGACGACTAGAATCATTTCACAATAAAACTAACAGTGACACTTCTCAAACTAATCACTTACACAACAAGATTAACAGTGCTATTGTCCAAACTAAATACAAAAGAAAGAAAAAATATATCTCCAACAAACCTAGCCAAAAATCATGCAAAAAGTGGAGAGCATCTCTATTTTTTTACTATACAATAAATTTAACTAAGCAGAATCTTTCTACTCTTCACTTTGCCTTTATTAAAGACTATACTCAGAAATAAGTTCAGAACTTCAGAATTCTTAATTGCTTGCACAAAATTTGACTTTGTGTAAAATTCCATATAATCTTTATGCACCATCCACTCAATCTAACCACCAAAACAGAAAAAAAAGTACAAAATTTTACCACCTTCTTAGGCAACTTTGCAATCTCTGATTTAGTTCTTTTGACAAAAGAACTACCACACTTGCTTGCTCAAGTATTTACAGAATGTAGTACATAACCCCATGAAGTACCGATAATACGCATCAGCGATTGATTAGCTCAAATCGATGAAACTAACAACACATTCCGAATAAAGCATCAAAGGAAATTCCTAAGAATTTAAAGGGAGATATCATAATTGGTGACAAGTACATGCAATAGATACATGAAATACAGTAAAAGAAAAACAAAATATGGAGAAAAATAGGTACATATAAGTAACGCATCTAAAATTTGATTAGGTAGTATCAACCACAAATGGAGTTCATTCCCTTGAAGCGAATTGGTGAAGTAATGAGGGTAGTACATCAGATTATATTTTTCATTAACAGATCTGAGCTCAAACACCTGAAAAATAATAAGCACAGCTTGGATATAGCTCCATTCGTACCTAAACACATAGCACCTGGTGTGAGTTTAAGGTGACTTAAATTGTATTTGGTTTAAAGCAGTTTATTTTAAAATTTTAATTTTTTGAAGCTCAAGATCGAACAAAAGAGAGAAACAACAAGATAACCCAGAAATGATGAAATATTACTTGATTGATTAGATACGATAGTTGACAAAATCGAAAATATATAGAGTGATGAAAACCGATCGGAGATGTGAAGAAGAAGAGGAATAGTGTACACTTTTCATTTTTCATTTTTGCCTTTAGGATTAGAAAGAAGAGTCTTGCCATTTTATTTCTAGATACTCCGTATTTCTTACATTAATAATTGAGCTTGGGTCTTTAACATTGATAATTGAGATTGGATCTTGCTGTCTAAGTGCTTTGATAATTATTTTGATTTTTAATAAATGGCCCAAATGGCTGCATTTAATTATTTTATACGTATAAAATTGAATTTTTAATAAATTATTTTCTATAATTTTTACTCACTTCTTTTCAATTTATAAGAAATATTTGAAATAGGTATGAATTTTAAATATTTCATAAGACTTTCAAAATTTATAATATAAATAGTTATATACGACTTGTGCATGCAACAACCAATTGGCCAGCGGCAAACCCTTAAATGGAGCTCAGATTCGCGGAGGATTAGTCCTTGGCCTGTCGGGTTGGGGGATACCTTGGGAAACCAAAATTTTTTTTTTATCATTTTATAGTTATTTTACTTAATATATAAATATTTCATTCTTTTGATGACTTGCTAAATCGAAAAGTATGTTATATAAATCAAAATAAAAATAGTTTAATATTGTAGACCAAAATTTCACTGAAAAACGAGATACTTTAATTTGAAGTAATTAGAAATAATATTTTAATATTATTTGCACATTAGAGTGTATTAGAATTAGAAGTTTTGTAATTGACAAAGTTAAGTATTTTTAGTGTTTAAAATGAAATTGAAAGATGACATTTTATTTTACAAAGTGTAGATGAAGTTGAATTAATAGATTAAAAAAAATGAAATGGAAGCTAAGGGATATAATTAGAACTTTTAATTGATTAAAAATATAAAGTTAAAAGTCCAACAACAGAATTAATAATTACTTAATATATTATAATTTACTATTTTTTAAAAATTAATCAGTACTGATATTGTTCTTTTTATATCAAAACATGTAAACAATTAAAATTGTGGTTTGTTATTAGGTATGAGTTGTATTTTCACTATTAATATTTATTTTTAATATTTCATTGACTTTGAACTATGTTAATTTTATAAAGTGGAAATTAATTAAATTTATATGAACAAGTTAATATTTTTTTAATCATAAAAATTAAAAAAAAATATTCCACGCATCGCGCGGGTACGTCTACTAGTATGAATATAAAGAAAAAAAAAAGAGAATTTACAATTTAATTTGAAAAAAAAATGGTCTTTGAATGATATTTTGTTTTAAAATGACTGTTAATACTTGTGACTATCTTATTTATCTTGGGTAGCAAATTAAGGATGTAATTCGAGCCTAAGTTTGTTTTTGAGTTTATTTTCAATATTTGTTTAAACGAGTTTATGACATGTTCTCGAAAATTTAATGAAATTAAACATTTTAGTTGACTTTATGGTAAAATTGACGTGTAAGACAGTTGTCTGTTTATTTAATGACCTAACGAAGGATAAAATCATTTTACGATGACTCGTGGTTTGTTATTTCATTGGTTGGAATGTGAATATGCAGTCCTTCTCATGACAAGATTAAAACATGATGTTTAGGCAATATTTGTAACATATTTTAATTAATATCGGTATTTTGTTTGATTTTCACTTACAGTTGAATTGGTCATAACAATATGCTTTGACTTTACTTCAATTTTCCTTCATTTTTTTTTTGAAAATACGAATAAAGTTAGACAATAAATACAAAGTCCGAGAATAATTTCGATGTTATTATATAAACGAGAGGGAAAACCTACTTGTAAGGGAGTGAATTTGCAAAAGAATGATTTTAGATTCTTGACAGAGAGAAAATTAAAAATCTAACATACAAGGAAAAGTTAACGATGAAGTTGGAAAGCCCTGCTACTGACTATTCGTTTTAATAAATTTTAACATGCCATTTGAAGTCGTTTGAATCGGGTTGGGTAGATTCTAAACCTATTAGGTGCTTATTTAGACTAGACAAATAGGGTCGATCCATTTGTCAATAGAATTTCTTATTTGGATTTCTAGATCGCTGACAAAAAATAAAAAGTCATTTCCTTTTGAATAGGGATTCAATAAGGTGACTTGGAACACCCAAACTCAATTCTAAGTGGCGACTCTGTAAAATAAATAATTCCTTTTCAAAACGTCACTTTAGTTGGAAAAATTCAGTTTCTCTAAAACCAACTCCCTAGCGGGGTTAGGGCGGTAAAAATAGGGGTGTGACACTATTAAATCATGTTCATATAATTGAACCTTGTTTCCTTCTGCTTTGCCACCCTCTTGGATAATTGTCTTAGAATAACCTCTTCAGACACTTTACTATCCCAACTATGTTTTCTTTCATGAGTCTTCTTTTTCTTGAATCCTTTTCTTTGTTGCCTAGGTGAAAGATCTCCATCCCTAGCCACTTTATCAAAGAATTCATCCAATACTTCATCCTCATCTTCTTCGTCAAATATGTCAACACCTAAATCACCCTCAAACGCTTCCATTGGATTTTCTACCAAATCTCCTAGCTCATACCTCTTGCCCTGGAACCCTTTGATAGGATTATCAATAGCATTCAAAGGTGCACTTTTTTGAGCAACAAGTTGTTCCGCGGCTAAAGATGGAAGAACTATTGCATAACTTGGCACAAATTCTGAGGCTGTTGGACTCAACTTTCTACATGTTGGAGGGGATGAGGCCTGCTTCTCCTCCTCTTCCATATCTGCCCAACTCTTTATATTTGTACCACTTTTTTGGTCACTCTTGACTTCAACCTTGTTGTTTGAATACGTCAGAGTTAATACCACTACTCCATCCACATTTTGTTCATTCCCCTTGAACAATAATTTATGTCCAAAGTCATCACGTTTCTCACCAATTGACTCCATAGATGGAGAAGAGATCTCACACGCTGAAGAATCTAATGTATCCATCAACGGCTTCAAGACAGGTAGTACGGGACAAATCAAGCTTGCAACGTATTGTTGCATTGGCATATTTGTCACTTCTGGAAAAATTTGACATTTAGGACTGCCCGAATTAGATTGGTGCTCATTTTTAACTAAAAGAGCCTCAAAGGTGTTAGGATCCACAACATCCTTTGTTGCAATGCATTATTTCTTTGCCACATTAATTTTCTTGCTAATTTGAAGACTAACAGATTGTTTGCGTGAAACCATTGTCTAGCCCTTATCTCCAAAACCATCTCTATTATTGTTCAACTCCATATCCTGCTTAGAAACCATCAAACTCTTAGTCCTGATACTTGTATCCACAACACTAGGCAAATTTTGAATAGCTTTCTTTTCAGCCTGTGCTTTAGTTTTCGGATACCCTAGCAAAAGCTTGACCTACTGGAATATCCCCCATGTTCACTCTATTTTGTTGTTTCTTCTTAATATTTTGATAATCACGTACATCTCTTTTTAAATTTTCAACTAAAGCTCCCTCAATTTCCATTGTTGCATCATCTTTTTTTTGGGGCACTACTTTTTTTCAATTAACAATCAACACTTCTTTTCATCGTGAACCTGGTTCTTACAATGGGTGAAATATTGAGGTAAATTATCATATACCACCTCCTAAAACTCCTCAATAATTATGTTCGTAACTTTGTCCATACTTTGAAGTCGAATACGATCCGAATGCTTGTTCATTAAGTCAAGTATGACTCTAACCCTAGTCGTGCTCGGTCTTGATTTCACTTGTGTGGCCTTATCAATAGCAATAGATTTTTCAACTACTGAAGCAATGAAAATCAAAGACCTTTTAGCAAAAAAATCCATCGACAAGTTTGGAAACGAAATCCATACTGTCACACGTGAAGTCTCCTCCTCAGGGTTGAATCCAATAGTCCACAGAAAAATCCTAATTTGATGATTTTTTTCGTTGTGCATAAAATAATTCACACCTCTTGATAATACAATCACAAAATCATCATATTGATCCATACGAATAATAAGTTTCCTTTGAGCAAGCAATATGGCAAGACAATGTCCCTTAATGCCGAGAAACTTAGGCAAAATCAATCTTAAAATTGACAAATCTGGTGATCCCATGGATAATTTAACCACTATGGCTTGATGAAGTCCCTCCTCTTTGGGTAAAGCTTGTCGTTCATCCAATGTAAATTTTAACGTTGAGATCCCATGAACAACTTTAATAGGTATTAAACTAGTTTGTGAAAGATTAATAGTTAATTGTGTTTGATTTAACTTATAAACATAATTAGAGTTTGTATTGGTGTTTGTAGGGTTTTGGAGAATCTCTCCCATAGCCAAAGGTTGGGGAGAGACAGTGGCAGCCATAGCTGCCCTAGTTACCCATGTCGCCAAGAGAGAGAAAAGGAGAGGCTACGGTTTTATCTAATTCAAGCCCTTGAGTTAAATAGTTGATTCGATTTCTTAAATATGGATTTTTGAGATTCTTAATAACTATGAAGGGACATAAAAATTCCCCAAGTTATTCCATGATCTTGAGTTGTTTGCCCATTAAAACCAAATCCCATTGATAAATAAAAGAGTTGACAAGACATTGGAATGATTCCTTCATAGACTAGTACTTGTTCCAAAATTTTCAACAACAGAATTATTAACTTTTTTAAAAGTTAACTTCTAGGGTACGGAGGCATTTCCCTTGTTATAGAAAGAAAAAAGGATTGACAACATTTCAACCTGCACAATGGCCTAATCCATTCTGAATTCTGCATATAAAAAGTTTGGCTACATCTGGAAAATAAGAGCATAAAAAAATTGTATAACCCAAAGTTGCTCCTCTGCAATATACAAAAATACAATTAAGAGAAGAGAGGAATCAACTACTGAGAAATAAAAAGTTAAGAGAAGTTACGCCATATGAACCTGATTTCTGTGAATTTGTGCTTGAAGCTTTGAGGTTGAATAAATCAAGTTTGTATGATTCCAAAGCTTTGGGGTAAGGGGTGGAGTTGGAAGGATGATGGATTGAGAAAAATAACATCTCTTCCCTTAGCGTCCAGTTTTGATAGAGCATCAGCTGTTTGGTTTCCTTCCTTATAATAATGTTGAAGGAAAACTCCTTGACGGTTGGCAATCTGATTCGAGTCTTTGATGACTTTATAGATGCCAAGGTTATTTGGTTCTCTCATTAAGCATATCAATAATCAATATATATAGATCTGCTTTCCACAATGATGTTGTGCTTCAAGTTTGCTTAACACCATTTGAGAGAATAAAGTAACCTCTTACTCTGCACAATAATTTGATCCCTGAGAGAGGTGCTTCGAAAAGGACATTATCAAATATCCCTAAGAATTACTCCTGCTCTAGTTTTGCCAGTGGCTTGTGAAATTCCTTCAGCATTAAACTTGAGCCACCTCGGTTGAGGTTTATGCCACTTAACCAAAACTGTGGTAATTGATGATAGGCGAATTTACGCGCCTATATCAATATATTTTGCCCATATTTTAGCCTAGTTTTGAGAACAAATTATATATTTCATGCACTTTTAGTCCTTTTTCCTGTAAATGAGCTAACGAACATGATTAGTAAAGTTTCAGGTATAAATGATGCATAATTCAGCATTTTATGGCTTACTTGACGCTAAAGAAAGCTCACGAAGGAAGGGAAGGGAGTTTACACGCCTAAGGACCAAAACTGCTGCATGGAAAATCTGTCCCGGGCTAAAACAGCATTTCTTAAGACTTTGGGGACTTACAGACACAAAGCTGGATTTTGACAATGATACATTAACCTAGTACAATTAGGTTATGTATTTCATTATTTTATGTGGATTATGATAATGTTACCTTAACCTAGTACATTTGGGTTAAGGATTTCATTAGTCTAGTAGGATTTGGTTATTTATTTCATTAGCTTAGTAGGATTAGGATATGGGTATTATAAATACCCTATCATGCTAGAGATTTTAGAGAACAAGGAGGGAGGAAGGAGGGAGAACACAATACTTCCTTCCATCCCTCACATCTTCTCTCATCTTCTACTCCTCTCTTATTCTACACTACAAACAATTCTACAACTCTTCTACTCTTTCCATCAATTCTATTTTCGTCTATTCTTATATTCTTAAATTCTGCAACAAGAGAAACGTTACTCTACAAGAAATCACACCTAACGCCTACCACTCTTGTGCTACACGAAATTGATCATTATTGTGGTATAATAACAATGTCAATTGTGGTTTTCTTCGCATTCATGGGTAACTAAACCTCTCTGTTGGGGTTATGGAAGCCGTATGAGATACTATCTATTGCTGTGAGTTTGTGAGTTCGAGGCACGTATATTGCTTATATCATTATTCTCTTCATCTTAATCTACATTCTTTGCGGTTGCAAACGCAAGAATACGCCAGTCTAACATTTAACTTGTTCGAGAGAAAAGTTATTTGGCTGGAAAAGAGATAATGTCAAGGTAGTAGGACACCCTTTCCTATTAAAAAGCTAGTGCCGTAACTGGACTAACCTCTTGGATAATTCGTACCGTTAGATACGCTTTAAGCTCGAGAGAGTTAAAGTGAAATAGTCCTTGTTTAGGTCGAGAGACGCTTGGATTTACCATCGACTACAATCCTCTATAAGCAATTGCATGTCAGAATTCTACACACTCATAGCCAATAGAGACGTATACCTCAGAAGGTGGACATAACCCCAACGCTTCAATTCTCATTGTTTACAACCAACGTAACAATCTCTCTCTCTTTACTTTATTATTTTCAGCTTTTGTTTACATTACTTGCACGACAAGAATCCCCCCTTCTTACGAGACTTGCACTAAAAGTCTAGTAATCTTTACTTACTTGTTGACCAAGCTATTCCCTGTGGGATCAATACCCAACCCAGTTGGGTTCTATATTTGCTAACGACCGCTTTACACTCCTACGAGAGCTGTAGATTGAGCGTTATCAAAAATTGGCGCCGTTGCCGGGGAATACAAGTGTCAATCAAGTTCGTAATAATTACTAGACCCTTTGGTCAAAGATTCTCGTACTTTTACTTTTAGTTGTTGTTTTTTGTTTTATTCAGGTTTGTTCTGTGCATCAATGGATGCACAACGTGAAATTGAAAGGATGGATGCTCAAGCGCATCAGCAGAATATTGATAACCCAGGGCGTGCAACAAATCTTGATGAGGAGGACCTGGGCGATGAGGAGCTACTAAACCCACGACATACTGCTGAGATGGCGGCACCCATGCAGAGAAGAGATCGACAAGCTCAGTTTAGGTATGATCGCCAACCCATGCAACCAGCTTTTGACGATGATGATGATGATCTTGATGGTGCCGGAGCCACTGGAGCTATAATTCCACCACCATTAGCGCCCGGAGCCAAGTTCAACATCACAAGCACCATGATTCAGTTATTGCAACTCAAGGGATTATTTGGTGGGCTAGCAGGCGATGATCCGAATATGCATCTCATCAACTTTATTTCTACATGCAAGTCATTTGACAATCCTGGAGTTGGTCAGAATGCAATTCGGTTACGCTTATTTCCATTGTCTCTGTCTGGGGAGGCAACACTATGGTTGAATGGGCTGACTCCTGATTCAATTACAAATTGGAGGCAATTGAGAGACGCTTTCCTCGAAAGATTCTTTCCGCCTTCCAAAAGGGCACAATTGAGAGATGAAATCAGCAACTTTCGTCAGCTTCCCACTGAAGCTCTTCATGAAACATGGGAGAGGTTCAAGACAAAGCTAGCAGGTGTCCAAACCATCATATGACTAATGTTCACCTAATGGAGATACTATACAGAGCCTTGAATTCAATAACTAAACCAGTGGTGGATAATACAGCTGGAGGATCATTTATGGACCTCACCTTTGGTCAAGCAAGAAATATGCTAGATCGCATGACGAAACAAAGTAGAGCTTGGCATACCAGGGATTCTGAGGTAGCAAGCCCCACTTTATCTATAGGCATTACTGCAGACCAAAGAAGAAGACAAGAAGAACGTGATCAAGATATGGCGCACATGAAAACACAGATGGATCTTCTTACAAATCATTTATTATCAGGGAAGACCGACAAAGTAAAAGCTGTGGCGCTAAAAGGAAGAGACGAATCTGATTCGGAAGAAGAAGCCAACTACTTGAATAATCAGGGGGGTTTCCGAGGGAATGCCCAAGGAAACCAAGGTCGGAACTATTATGATAATTCTGGAAACAAGGACCAAGGTAGTTGGAGAAAAAACAATGAAAAGAGTGGTGTTTATGTTCCCCCTGGTAGACGTGATACCACCACATCTAATTCTGGAAGTATGGAAGACATGATGGCTAAATTATTGAAAGGAGTGGAAACAACGAGCGCGGGAGTTACTGAGGTAATCAATGATTTGTCTTCCATGAAACAACTAGTTGATTCTCATTCCACTTCAATCAAGCAAATAGAGCAGCAACTGAGCCAACTTTCAGCAGCACTCAATCAAAGAAAGGCTGGCACTTTACCTAACGATACTGTGCAAAACCCAAGGAATGATGGGTCATGCATGGCCATCACTACCAGAAGTGGTAAGGTGCTGGAACCTTCAGCAAAAGGAAAGCAAGTGGTTGAAGAAGTTGCGGATATGGATGATAACGCAAAAGGAGAAGATGCTGCAACAACCAGTTCTGACGTCAAGGACGTCACGCCCAGTGACGTGCAGCCTGAAAAAATGGAAAAACGGAAGCAAGAGGGGAAGAAAGCCATGGAGAGAACACTTCCATACCCACCACCACCTTTTCCCCAAAGATTGAAGAAGGTGGCTGAGGACACGAAGTTCAGCAAATTCATGACTATGTTAAAGCAGCTGACCATTAATGTTCCATTGGTGGAGGCACTTGAAAAAATGCCTGGGTATGCGAAGTTTATGAAAGATCTTTTGACTAAGAAGAGGGCAGCAAGTTATGAGCTGAAGGATGATGTGCATCATTGTAGTGCAATTGCTACCCGATCGATAGTTCAGAAGAAGGCCGACCCCGGAGCTTTCACTATTCCTTGCACTGTCGGATCTTTGAACTTTGCCAAAGCATTATGTGACCTAGGAGCCAGCATCAACTTGATGCCATTATCGATCTACAAGAAGTTGGGGTTAGGCGATCCGACACCAACCAATATGAGGCTCGTGATGGCTGATAGGACGGTAAAACGACCTGTGGGTATCTTGAATGATGTGTTGGTGAAGGTATCTTCATTTATCTTTCCTGCAGACTTCGTTATTCTGGATTGTGAGGTGGATTCTGACGTTCCCATAATCTTGGGACGCCCCTTCCTCGCAACTGGAAGTGTGCTTATTGACATGAAAGATAATGAGCTTTTGTTTCGAATTAATGACGAAGTGGTCCGCTTTGATATATGCAAAGCCATGAAGCAGCCCAGCGATATGAATGAGTTATCTGTAGCTGATGTTCATCATGAGGATATGAAAGCATTATCTATAGAGAAACAGCCTACTGTTGAGCCATTGTCTGTTGCACCACTGAAAGTTGAGCATGAGGATAATGAAGATTATGAAGAACTTATGGGTGCTCTAACAGAAATAGAGTCTTATACTCCTAAGCAACCGGATTGTGATCTCAAGAATCAACCAACAGCGAAGACTCCCCTTGAAGAGCCACCAATGCAAGAATCGAAAGAGCTCCCCGATTATCTAAGGTATGTGTTCTTGGAAAGTATAAAGATACTTCCGGTGAGTGAGGATGATTTAAGTAAACAGCACGTAGAGGCTCTCATCTCTGCTCTGAAGAGATACATGAGAGCTATGGGTTGGACTATTGATGATATAATTGGTATCCCTCCTACAAGTAAGCCTCATTGCCGTCTGAATCCATTCAGAAAACGATCCACCATCTATCTCGATGAAGTCTGAGTACTCGAGGTAACCATGTCGTGCCACGACAATAAATAAGGCGCTAGATGGGAGGCAACCCATCGTTTATCATTTTTCATTTATCGTTTATCGTTTTCTTTCATTCTAGTACTTGATTTGTTTTTAATTAATGAAAATCCAAAAATAAGAGTCGTGCCACGACCAAAACTAAGGCGCTTGGTGGGAGGCAACCCATCGTACTAATCGTTTTCATTTGTTTGAGTGAATATAGGTGCAAGAAGTAGTCAACGAGGAGATTGATTTCAATTGACGATTTGGACGCATTGTATGGTAAAGTTGGTAAGTTAGGAAGGGTGATGCATAAGGCTATGGATTGAGCCTTTCTCACGCCAAAATAGGCTTCGAGGAAGGCTAGGCCTTGGTAAAACTAGGCCACGAACGATGCACAACCAATCCTATAGCCTAAGGTCTCGGAATCTATTGTGCTATACACAATGCGCCGCATATGTCATATCTATGCCAAGCATTATGCGCCGCATATGTAGCATTTTTGTCTCCAAAACCGATTGTAAATGGGTCAAAACCTGACCCATTCTCTTCCTATATAAAGGAGACTTAGTCTTGAAACACAAACACATTGAAAACTTGACCTAGGCGCCGCATATACTCTCCAAATCATCTCAAAACTTTTCTTTTTGCTCTCCCACTTCACAAGAACATCTCCAAAGGCTTCAATCACGTAAGTACTCTTTTGTTCTTCATTTATTTCTCGTAAGTACTACGTTGCTATGTCTATTATAAATTGCTACATATTGAAAGATTGTTGGTGAAGTTCATGTGTTTGGAATGTTAATGCAAAATCATGTGAGTGAACGTATACATTAGAATCATCTTGACTTGTTTCCGACTTGAATTTGGTTTTAATAGCATTGTCATACTATTTGCGGAATTTCTATAGTATTGAACATTGTTTAAAATTGCTACTTGGATACTTACATGTTAGGCTATCCCGTTCATCGGGATAAGACTTATAGTGCCTGCCGACATAGGAGGTTGTGATTGTTGAAAGTAACTATATTATGTGGTAACCCCTATGTAGTAGTGTTGTTATATCTAACATGAAAGTAATGCAATGGCTGCAAGTAGTGATACATCACTGATTTTCTTGCCGGAATACAACTCCTAAAACGTATGTCGACGAAATCTGAGTAATTGACCACTTTCACTTCACTGATTTGTGTCAACAAAACTAAGTGTGGGGTGGTACCCCTACTGCTTGTGCATATATTGCATCCATTGATATTGTGCTACCACTAACACTATTTCTAGTCTCAGGTACAATGGCACCTAAAGCGATACAAGGCAAGGAGAAGGCTACCACCTCCCAAAAGGGCAAAAAGAGAAGTCGCAAGGACCAAGGAGAACCCTCCTCGCTGCAAATACCTCGACTCATGCTTGGAATTAAGTGGGATACTTATGAGGAACTTCTGAGGATGACGACTCTGATGATGATTCCAATGCAAGGGGTATGACCCCAGACATAGAGGATAAGTCCGACCAACCAGGTTCCTCGTATTTATTTTCCACTGAGGACAGTGTCCCGACTAAGTGTGGGGTGGCGGTATCGTATGCTATACTTCTCTATCGCATCTATGTTTGCTTGCGTTGTTTTTGTTTCATTTTTTTTTTTAGTAGAAAATTTTTTCTAGCTTCGCATGAAATTATTTTGATAGACAGCATGAGATTATAACAAGAGTATGTGCTACAATTGTGACCATTGAGACGTTTAGGCTCTAGTTGTGACTCAATATGTGATATTGTGTGATTCAATTCCTTCACTTGTTGGGTCGAGAGTCTATATTACTTCCAAGCAAGTCGACCATGTGCCTTGTGTGGGTGAGATAATCGTATATTCTATGATTGTGGCTGATTCTAGAACTTGCCTGGTATGTATGCAAAGCGAAAATAAGGAGTGTAAGTTTAGGAGGTGATTTAGGCATTTCTTTGACAACTTATATTTATTTACCTTCAGTTTTACCTACCCATGGACATCATCCTAGTTAACCCCTTTTGAGCCTTTAGCCTATTTTCTTTGACAACCTTGTATGTAAGCCTAATCCATTTTGTTCAAGACCGTAATTTGATCCAAATTCCTAAGTGCTTTAAAGTGAAAAAGTCATGTGACAACATAAGAGGAAATTGGGTAAGTATGATGCTTTAAATTGTAAGGGTGCTTGAATGTGTTATGAAAAAGAAAGTGCTATCATAAGAGGTATGTTATGAAAAGAAAAAGGAAAAGAAAGCTGAAAAGTGAGTTATGTTTAAAATTGAAAAACAAAAGAGGAGAACAAGGGTGGTATAACAAAAGAAAGAAGAAAGGTTGAAAGAAAAAAATGTTAAAAGAAAAAAAAAAAGTGTCAATGATACAAAGTGATGTATTAAAGCGCTTAGGAACTTAGTCACTATTCCTGGCCAAAATAGTCCTACCCGTCCCTTAGCCTACATTACAACCATCAAAAGACCTACTTGATCCTAATCTTAACATTCCGACATTTAGTGGAGTACTACATTAAGGGCAAGCCTATGGTCATCAGTCGCTACATATGAACTCTTTGTGAGAGTGAGAGCAAGGACATTTTGATACCCATGTTTGAAAAATATGCTATATTTGTGAGTGATTATGGGTACTATATGGTGAGACACACATGGTTGATGAGTTTTGGATAGTTGTATATGATTCTATGCACCTTAACGTTTGCATGCGAGTCGATCACCATCACGAGTCTACGCTAGAGGTTAAACTGTTTCTACTTATAATCGGAAAGGTACTCTTTGTTGATAATTGTTGTGCTTGTCTTGAAGAATGTTTTGTGTTGTTTCTGTAAAAACCTTAAGTTGATGCTTAGAAGGACATGATATGTTGTTCGAGGACGAACAAAGCTCTAAGTGTGGGGTGTTGATGATAGGCGAATTTACGCGCCTATATCAATATATTTTGCCCATATTTTAGCCTAGTTTTGAGAACAAATTATATATTTCATGCACTTTTAGTCCTTTTTCCTGTAAATGAGCTAACGAACATGATTAGTAAAGTTTCAGGTATAAATGATGCATAATTCAGCATTTTATGGCTTACTTGACGCTAAAGAAAGCTCACGAAGGAAGGGAAGGGAGTTTACACGCCTAAGGACCAAAACTGCTGCATGGAAAATCTGTCCCGGGCTAAAACAGCATTTCTGAAGACTTTGGGGACTTACAGACACAAAGCTGGATTTTGACAATGATACATTAACCTAGTACAATTAGGTTATGTATTTCATTATTTTATGTGGATTATGATAATGTTACCTTAACCTAGTACATTTGGGTTAAGGATTTCATTAGTCTAGTAGGATTTGGTTATTTATTTCATTAGCTTAGTAGGATTAGGATATGGGTATTATAAATACCCTATCATGCTAGAGATTTTAGAGAACAAGGAGGGAGGAAGGAGGGAGAACACAATACTTCCTTCCATCCCTCACATCTTCTCTCATCTTCTACTCCTCTCTTATTCTACACTACAAACAATTCTACAACTCTTCTACTCTTTCCATCAATTCTATTTTCGTCTATTCTTATATTCTTAAATTCTGCAACAAGAGAAACGTTACTCTACAAGAAATCACACCTAACGCCTACCACTCTTGTGCTACACGAAATTGATCATTATTGTGGTATAATAACAATTTCAATTGTGGTTTTCTTCGCATTCATGGGTAACTAAACCTCTCTGTTGGGGTTATGGAAGCCGTATGAGATACTATCTATTGCTGTGAGTTTGTGAGTTCGAGGCACGTATATTGCTTATATCATTATTCTCTTCATCTTAATCTACATTCTTTGCGGTTGCAAACGCAAGAATACGCCAGTCTAACATTTAACTTGTTCGAGAGAAAAGTTATTTGGCTGGAAAAGAGATAATGTCAAGGTAGTAGGACACCCTTTCCTATTAAAAAGCTAGTGTCGTAACTGGACTAACCTCTTGGAGAATTCGTACCGTTAGATACGCTTTAAGCTCGAGAGAGTTAAAGTGAAATAGTCCTTGTTTAGGTCGAGAGACGCTTGGATTTACCATCGACTACAATCCTCTATAAGCAATTGCATGTCAGAATTCTACACACTCATAGCCAATAGAGACGTATACCTCAGAAGGTGGACATAACCCCAACGCTTCAATTCTCATTGTTTACAACCAACATAACAATCTCTCTCTCTTTACTTTATTATTTTCAGCTTTTGTTTACATTACTTGCACGACAAGAATCCCCCCTTCTTACGAGACTTGCACTAAAAGTCTAGTAATCTTTACTTACTTGTTGACCAAGCTATTCCCTGTGGGATCGATACCCAACCCAGTTGGGTTCTATATTTGCTAACGACCGCTTTACACTCCTACGAGAGCTGTAGATTGAGCGTTATCAGTAATTCTAGGGACAACACTATGTATTTTGTCACATTTTCCAGCTAAGAATTGCATATCGAGAAACTGTCAGATAGTTTAATCAATGCCCACCGCAAAGGTGACAATATGAAAAAATGGACTCAGATGAATTGCCCCCACAACGTGATGCAGAGCTTGCTTTCCCAAGTTCCCATCAAATAACAACTGGAATAATTTTCAGCATTTTTCTTTGGATATAGTTTGACTGCTTTATTGTCCACCATTTATTTAGAAGAAGCGGCATAGGAACATCTACCCCAAGTAATTCCCAAAGGTCTGCCATGTTGTCATGGCCAGATCTCCAGTGACAAAACAATAGCGTGTGATTTCAATTTATAGGTTCCTGCAAAAACAACATTTAGATACTATATTTTGACCAAATTTGATTACAATATCATCAAAAGATTGATGAGATAAAGAGACTATACTATAGTTGTAAGATTTGTATGTATATGAATCCATGGTTGTGATGTGATTTCCTTATCTTTGCAAAGTTTTTGTAGTGATTTGTTATATCTTTATCGAGGTGATATGATTACTTGATTAGGTGATGATGTATATGTATACTTGCTTCTATAGGATTGTTGGTGCTTAGAACATTGTCATTGGATTAATAGATGATCTATATCCATTGCTCTCAATCTTTTTCCATTAAAATTATTTTTTCAATGTTTTCGATGGTGGATGGGTGAGTAACGCATAAGAACTTGCCCTTGGGAAGGGAAATTTTTTTGGAAATGATTGCTAATTTTCTAGAGCTTGAAAACAATTTCTTTCCTTATTTGGTCTATGGATCATCATTATAAGATAATCCAATCACTCCCTTATTTTGAAATAACTTATCAAGGACCAAATGGTCCCTTTCCTTGATACTTGGGGCTTTGAGATGACAATTGAGTGGATTAAGAAAGTTGGGTAAGTTTGAGAATAGCTCAGAAGTTTTTAAATTTATACTTTGATCTAAATGTTTACCTAATATAATGGGAAACAGAGGGGAAAAGGCGTGTTTCTCTCTCTTCTCATCCATTGTTTTTTCTCTCTCTTAGCGATTTTTGTTGTTCATTGTTGCTGCTTCTTTATTCATCATCTTCTAATTCATTATCATCATCTTCTACTTCATTATCATCTTAATTTTCTTCTTATTGACCATTGTTGTTGTTGTTGTTACTGCTACTGTTCCTATTTGACCAATTTCTTAGGTCAAATTTTATTTTGTGCATCACTTTTCACTTTGGCATTACTTCATAGGAGACTTTGGTAAGTCAAATTATGATTTTTAGTTGTTTTTGTCATATGGGTAACTGCTATTGTGCTTTTTTCAACAATAGATAACACGCGAACATGAATGCAACATAAGAGTCATCTGTTTAAATAGATCAATCATCTGTTGCGACAGATGAGACATTTGTTTCAACGGAAGACTTATATGTTAGATTCATGTTTATGGTTCTATAGTGCGGTAACATTAATCGAACAGATGGGTCATCTATTGTAATATAATAAATATCTGTTGCAACATATTAGTAACCTGTTGCAACAGAACCTAACTCAATTCCAATAGACGTGTTGTCTGTTGCAACAAGGTAAATATCTATTGCAAAAGATTAATAACCTGTTGCAATAGAACCTGAAATCGATTCCAACAGATGATAAATATTTGTTTCAACATATTAGTAACCTATTATGATAGAACCTGACCTCGATTCCAACAAATCTTCATCAGTTGCAACAGGTAAGTTATCTGTTGCAACAGGTTAATTATTTGTTGTAACATGTCACTCATCTGTTGGAATCAGCTTCAATGGTGCCTTAGTACTATAACATCTATCCTAACAGGCGCTTCATCTATTACAACAGATATATAGTCTATTGCAACATATGATTTACCTGTTACAACAGATGACTCATCTGTTAAAATCAACTTCAGGAGCATAACATGAATCCCAATAGGTAAGTAATATATTGCGACTGATCACTTACCTATTGCAATAGATTACACATATGTTGGGATTCATCTGCAGCACTATGAAATCACTATTAATATTTTTTAACAATAAGGGTGGATTGTCATGGACAATAGATCGAGAAGAGCAACCGATATATATGGTGTTGGAAAGAGGGTGAAATGGTAGAGAAGATAGCTATGACAGTCCAAAGTGATGTTTTGTATAAAGATTTTGTGAACTTAATCATCAACTATTGTGGACTGAATTGTCAACCGGAAGACTCGCCATCAGCTACATGTACAACTCTTTTGAAAATCAGAGGGTACTATATTTCAATATAACCAATTAGGTTCGGTTGCATGCTTATCTTAGTGATTCATCCAGGTTGGTGTTAAGGGTGTACGTGGTTGAAAAGACGAGAGAGAATGAGAACCAGAACATAGAAGAAGAACAACAACAACAAAACATCTTTGATGATAGGTTGGATGATCTAGACATGAATATTCTAGATGATGATCAAACACCTACGCCCATTGATACGACCAATATGGTGGCCAATTCTTCTCGATCAACAAAGTCTGATAATCTTTAAGACAACGGGACCGGCTTTTCAATGGAATGTCATTCAAGGACAAGGATGAACTATCTACCACTTTGTTTATTTCTTGCTTGAAAAAAGATTTCATAATAAAGAAGGTGATTAATTCGAGCAGTGTCTTTTGCTACAAATGTGTTAATTTGAACTGTAATTGGTGGTTGAGAATGGTGAAGTACGTAAGTTCTGATAGATTCATCATTCATAAACATGAAAGCATCACACATGTGGTTCGGAGCACATATCGGGCCAAAATCCTCACGCCACGGAAAAGGTCCTCGATGAATATTTCTAGAGTAGTTTCACACATGTATGTTTAGAATAAATAGACAGAATGAAAATTGAATAAGATTTAAAAAGCCAAAGTCGACTAAAAATAAATTTTTCATTAAACTAAAAATAAAATACATTAGGTATAGATGAGATATAGAAAAATTAAAATACATACGCTAAAAGAAAAAACATATTCTAATTATTATTATCATCATTATCATCATTAATGATAGTCGGCCATTCAAATCCCAGCAGCAGGGCCCTCATAAGCCTCTGCATCTCTCTGAACATCCTTTCTCTCATGACGATCAACTCTCTCTGCAGGTCATTCACCTACCTCTGAAGTTCCCGCACTGTGTCGCGCAGAATAACAAAATCCCAAACAGAATCAGCCATATCTAGAACACACATGAATTGACAAATGTAAAGAAAAGAGTCCAAATGTAATACAACATATACTACCAACTAGTAGATTTACACAGAAAAAAATACTTACCTCAACGAGAAAGGAATATGCTCTTTGAAGAGAAGTGGTTGAAGATATCATACAAAAAGAAAAAATGCAATAAATAAATAAAGTGGAGTAGAATGAAGATTAAGGAGGGACCTATTTATAGAGTATTAAATATGAATGTGTTATCCCAAAAGGCACGACTGTTCAGCTCCATTATATTAATTGCATTCAAACTGGTGGAATTTTGTTTTCTATGAAAAGTCGCGGCTTTCCCTTTTAGACTAATACTTTTCACCTTTTCATAATGTTTTGAGACTTGATAACAACCGTTATTATTGAGCTGTTGTAACAGATCATCCATCTGTCGTAATAGATTTACCATCTGTTGCAACATATGGTCTGTATGTGTAATAGATGGTCTGTCAAAACAAATTTACCATCTGTTGCAACAGATGGTTTGTATGTGCAACATATAAGGCATCTGTTGTAACATATGTATTATCTATTGCGAAAAATGGACCATCTATTAGACAAGATGTTTTGATTTCTTCTAACAGCTGATTCATCAGTTGCAACAGATAGGGAATTCAATTCATCAACTGTTTTGAATGTATTAGATAAAAAGCCACGACTCTTCGCCTCTTTTTAATAGTCATCACATGCGTGCAGATTTTCTGGTCTATCGCAATAGATTTACAATCTATTGTAATATATGTTGCAATATACGTATTAGCTATTGCGATAGATGGACCATCTATTGGAGGAGATGTTTTAATTTCTTTTAACAGCTGATTCATCAGTTGCAACAAATAGAGAATTTGATATGTCAGTTGTTATGAATGTGTTAGATAAAAAGTCATGACTACCTCTTTTTTAATTGTTATCACATGGGTGTAGATGAATAAACACTGCCTGGTCTATCGCAATAGATTTACCATTTGTTGTAACATATGGATTATCTGTTGTGACAGATGGACCATATGTTGGAGAAGATGTTTTGATTTCTTCCAACAGTTGATTTATCAGTTGCAACAGATGGAGAATTCAATTCATCAGCTATTTTGAATGTGTTAGATAAAAGTCATGACTCTTCACCTCTTTTTTAATAGTCATCACATACGTGCAGATGAATAAACACTTTCTGACATGTCTTGATGGGGTAGGAATAATAAGGTGCATACAGATGAATGGATCCACTTTCATGCTCGGGAGTTATGTATTATTGATCAGGCTATTGTGACAGACACACATAAAGTACAATAATTTTGTGAATGCAGTTTTTTACTGATTAGACATTGATCCTTCAAACAAGATTCGACATTGTACAGTTTAGTTTGATAGGTACTAACTGATCAGGCCGAAGGGTTCCAAGAAGGTGGTGACCATACCCTATTACAATTTAATGATGGTTTATGCTCATGTTTTGGTGTCAATTTTGGGGAAAGGTTCAAGTTTTTAGCGGTAGTATAAATATCCAATAGTGATTGGACCGATTTTAATGGAAAAATGGACTTCTTGAAAGGCCTCTGAAGCCTCATACTGCAACAAACAATGATGGGACCAATAGAAATTCCCCTGTTCCAAATTTATATAAATGGGTTGTTTGGGGAGACTATTATACAGCAGAAGGTGCTTGGGAGAATACATGTGCGGGAAGGGGGAGGTGGCGAAGACCATATATCATCTCAGACCTTGTTTATGAGGCAACACAGAGAAGCAAGTAAGGAACTTCTAGAAAATCTGGCCAATGAAATTGATATGAGAAACGAAAAAACTGAATAAACTTCAAATGTGGAAGTGTATCCAAATATAAAAATCCATCAGTCGTTGATGAAAAAAAAGAATGGTCAAGAGGACTGGAGCTGGTCACTTTGCTAGAGACTGCAACTAGCAAACGTGGCCTCAATAAAGACTCACAAAGTGCAGGACAAGAACTCTAAAGAAGAAGCTTCGCGAGCACAAGAGATTGGTAAAATTTTTAGTCAAGAATGAAACCTGAACCAACAACTCTAGAAATAAAAATAAGGGAAGCCAAGGCATTAATTTCTAAAGTCTAACTTGCATGCCATGCCTTCTATTTGTTGCTATGATCAATTCAATGGTAGTAAAAACAAAAAGATCTGAAGTTGGGCAGAAATCGCATGCCTTGTTGTTTCCACTGCCTTTGGCTTGACCAGAGCAATAAACAGGAGGCTTAGGTGCAAGTTTAACTTGAGAAAATGGCACCTTGGCTTGATCCCTTATTTTTAATTCAGGAGTAATTGGTTCAGGTTTTAATCTTAACCGTCAATCTTACCACCTTCTGTTCTCGTGAAGCTGCTTCCTTAGAGTTATAGTCCTCTATTTTGTGGGTCTTCATTCAGGACATACTAGCTAGTTGTAGCCCCTAACAAAGTGCATAGCTCCAGTCCACTTGATCATTTTTAGTTTTCAAAAACGACAGATGGATTTTCCTTTTTTGAATACACTTTCACATTTGCAGCTCATTCAGTTTTTTCATTTTTCATGTCAATTTCATCAGCCAGTTTCGCTACATTTTTTTTCCTACCTTGTGTTTCTTTTTTAATAAGTCTTATTTGATATATGGTCTTCTCCACCTCTCCCTTTCTGAACAGGTTTTCTTATAATAACCTTCTTCAATGTAATAGTCTCCTCGAGCAACCTATCCATATAAATTTGGACCAGAGCAATAACTATATTTATTTTCATTCTTGTTTGCAGCAGTGCGAAGCTTCAGAGGCCTTTCAAAAGTCCATTGATCCATTAAAGTCAGTGTAATCACTAGTTGAATATTTATACCGCCACCAAAAACCTTAACCCTTCTCCAAACTTGACACATAAACATTAGCAAAATCTTCATTAAACCGTAACAGGGTATCGACACCACCTACTTGGTCTCTCAGCCTTACCAGTTCAAACCTAACAATCTTAACTGTAAAATGCCATATCTTGTTTGAAGGATTAATGCCTAATAGGTAAAGAACCAACATTCATAAAATTATTGTACTGGATATGTGTTTTCACGATAGGTTGATCTATAATACATACCTCCCATATATGAAGTGGTTCCATCTACAAGTAGCTAATTCCTCCGAACCTATCTTTACTCTAGCCTTTAATGCTGGTTTGTAATGCCCCGAGTCTGTACCCTGAATGTTACACGGTGCTCATAATCCCAAAAGACCACAAGCTAACCCATGACAGGTACCTGCTACAACAACTATGTAATAATACTGTAATAATGCGGAAATTAGGTTAAATTTTCCATAAGGTTCATAACTGGAATCAAATACTAATAAATAAATACTGAAAACTGAACATCTATCTGAAATAGTCTTGTCTGAAAGCCTCTAACTGTATAAAGGTGGAGTTGATGGGATAAGCCGCCAACTAACTCTGACTCCTAAAAATATACTAAAATACTGAAATAACAACTCTGTCCTCGAACTATGAGGACTCACCACTATGTTTGCTACTGATAAGCTGGGATGCTAAGTATGATCAGGAGCCCATACATCTGAACCTATGATATAAGACATCATAGCGCAAAACAAAAGGTATGCATCAGTACTTTGAATGTACTGGTATGCTAAGTGAGGTAAGGCTGAATGTATGGGTTCATATGCATAAACAATAACAAGCTAAGTAACATGAATATAACTGAATGAGAGTACATGTATATATGAAACTGCTGTAAATACTAATTAAGAAATACTATGCACATAACTATGTGTACTGTAACTGAGATCATATTAACACTAGGTACTGAGCTCTGATAACTGAATGACTGATATTTGAGTTCACTGATAACAGTATTACTATTAGCTGGGTGACTGTTTCTGACAGTCTTGATACCGTATAACTGAACTGAGTTCTATACTGAGACTAAAATAGAAAATGAAACTGTGGGAAGTAATCATCTAACCGACATACCCCAAATAAGATAACTAGGGTCCAACCTATAACCCTAGTTGGAAGGGTGTCAGTACCGTGCCATGGGTACTAACACTGGCTGTGTGGATTTACTAAAGTATTGTCCCAAAGGACTAAGTGTCACCCTCTACTGACAGGTTCCCTAAGGAGAACGGTATTACCCTCAACTGGCAGGTAAACACCTTATCAACCCACATTTGGTAGGTTGATATCTAAACCTACGCTTGCTACATAGTTCTAGAATGCAAGGACTGTTTCTAAGGATCACACCCTCGACTGGCAGGTGAGCCCTTATCATTGGGTTCACTCGGTGCTGAATCCTACTCATAACTAAATGACACTGATTACTAACTAAATTGAACTAAACTAATACTGAGTTTCACTGAGTTCTATAACTGACTGAGTACAACTGTTTCGTGACATGGCTGAGACTATTCTATAACTACTGTAGCTCTAGGTAAACAACTATATTGTCGGGTATTAGATACCCCTAGGACTTAATAGCATTAAAAGTAAAGCATAGCATGATCTTGAAAAGCATAACAAGGTCCACTGGTTCATAATTCTTTCATAGAGACATTTTATCAAACACTTGTAGGTCATAAACTTGTACATACGCTAGCATGTCATGATTTCACCATTTCATTCACATGGACATTCCATCAAACACATGGGGGGGGCACAACTTAATGAATATAATCATGGACAACATGTAAACTTTGAAACTACAACACCCAAACTTGCCAATTCAAGGATTATAACATGGGAATTAAACAATTCAATATACATGCTATTTTAATTTCATGGAATCTACAATTAATCATGGATTGAAACTCAATTAATGTCATGAACAATAAATACAATCCAATTTCAAGTATGTAAATCATGAATCAATAATCTTGTAGTTTTAAAAATGGGTTCTTGGACTCTATGGGTTAAAGGAACCCATAGATAAACATCTGGCATACCTTGATTATTAATTTTATGGAGATTGGGGTGAGTTCTTGAGACTTGATTCTTGAACTTGATGAAGCTAGGGCTTGTTCTTGAGAGGATTATGTGAAAAGGATGAGCAATTATGCTATTTGGGGATTTAAACCATGTTATGGAGCTATTGGATGAAGCGAAAATGACCCATTTGCCGTTAAAAATGTGAAACAAAATTATAGAAATTACCTGGATCGGACTGTCCAGGGCGCCGCAGGATCTGGAGCACCGCTCTGGATAGGGTGCCACGGTCTTTATCGCGGGATCCCCCTAGCACCGGAGTGGGAAGGGTGCCGTGGGATAATAGACCTGAACCACTATTTTGGAGTTTCAAACACACCCTTACGCTTGCCCAAAAATTCTGAAACTCACCCGAGATGTACTATTGACTTCCCCAATCATGAATCAACTGAAAAATTAACTTTCTAAGGTTGGGAAGGTCGTAAATAAATTCCTCAAAGTTTGAGGTCTTTAGAAATGACAAAGTTCTAACACTTAGTTGAAATTTTTTAAGTCCGGGACCTCTTTTGGCATGCTTTAAAGGACTCAAATAATTAGAATTCTGTGGGGTCATACACGGCCGGGCAAAAGTTGATCCAGTTTCACTTCCTTTTATCTGCAAACAAAAATACATTTGATGTCAAAAAAAAAGAACAAAAAGAACATTACAAAAGGGTAACACAAAATTGAATGAATCAACAGATGACCAATCTGATGCAATAGATTCCCAATCTGCTCAACTGAGAGGCATCTATTACAATAGATGAATGACATGTTGCAACAGATGGGTCATCTATTGGAATAAATCAAACCAGCCTTGCTACTGGTTTGATTTCTTTAAACAATTTCTCCGTTGTTCCAACAATTGATTCATTGGTTGCAACAGTTGAGGAAACTGTTTAAATAATACCTAAATTATTTAATCTAGGACTAGGGATGAGTTCTCATAGGGTCAACTACAACTTCAATTGAGTCTTTTGGCAATCATATGATGAGACGGTATTGCATTTCTCCCGACCAGAGTCGTCGATCGATCACTCTGAGGTGAAGCAATTCTTATTACCTTATATGATCAACTAATACCTAAATTGATTAATCTAGGACTAGGAGTGAATTCTTATAAGGTCAACTACAACTTCAATTGAGTCTTTTGACAATGGCATGATGAGATGGTATTGCGTTCTCCCCGGCCAGAGTCGTTGATCAATTACTCTGAACTGAATCGATTCTTATTACCTTATATGTTCAACTAATACCTTAATTGATTAATCTAGGACTAGGGATGAGTTCTCGTAGGGTCAACTACAACAGATGGCAACGCCTATTTGATAATTTACAATAAATGTGTAATCTATTACAACAGACAACTTAATCTATTTGATTAATTCCAAGATATGGGTAATCTGTTGCAACATATGACTTAATTTGTTTGATTAATTCCAACAGATGGGTCATCTATTACAATAGGTTGAATATTTTTTTTACAATTTCAATAGATTTCATATGTTCAACTAATACCTAAATTGATTAATCTAGGACTAGGAATGAGTTCTCATAGGGTCAACTACAACTTCAATTGACTCTTTTGGCAATCGCATGATAAGACGATATTGCGTTCCTCCCGACTAGAGTCGTCGATCGATCACTTTGAGGTGAAGCCATTCCTATTACCTTATATGTTCAACTAATACCTAAATTGCTTAATCTAGGACTAGGGATGAGTTTGCATAACGTCAACTACAACTTCAATTGAGTCTTTCGACAATCGCATGATAAGATATTATTGCGTTCCTCCCAACCAAAGTCATCAATCGATTACTCTGAGCTGAATCGATTCTTATTACCTTATATGTTCAACTAATACCTTAAATAATTAATCTAGGACTAGGGATGAGTTCTCATAGGGTCAACTACAATAGATGGCGGTGCCTATTTGATAATTTACAACAGATGGGTAATCTATTGCAATATATGACTTAATTTGTTTGATTAATTCCAACAGATGGGTAATCTGTTACAACATATGACTTAATTTGTTTGATTAATTTCAATAGATGGGTCATCTATTATAATAGGTTGAACATTTGTTTTTATACAATTTTAATTTAGTTCATATATTCAACTAATACCTAAATTAATTAATCTAGGACTAGGGATGAGTTCTCATAGGGTTAACTACAACTTCAATTGAGTCTTTTGGCAATTGCATGATGAGACGGTATTGTGTTTCTCCTGACCAGAGTCATCGATCGATCACTATGGGCTGAATCGATTCTTATTACCTTATATGTTCAACTAATACCTAAATTGATTAATCTAAGACTAGGGGTGAGTTCTCATAGGGTCAACTACAACTTCAATTGAATCTTTTAGCAATTGCATATTGAGACAGTATTGTGTTCCTCCCGATTAGAGTCGTCGATTGATCACTCTGAGCTGAAGCAATTCTTATTACCTAATATGTTTAACTAATACCTTAATTGATTAATATAGAACTAGGGATGAGTTCTCATAGGGTAAACTACAATAGATGACAGCACCTATGTAATAATTTACAACAGATGGGTAATCTGTTGCAACAGAAGACTTAATCTGTCTGATTAATTCCAACAGATGGGTCATCTATTGCAACACAATTTCAATTGAGTTCACATGTTCTACTTATACCTAAATTGATTAATCTAGGACTAGGGGTGAGTTCTCATAGGGTCAATTATAACTTCAATTGAGTCTTTTGGCAATTGCATGATGAGAGGGTTAAAATTATGCATATCTTTTATGATTTTAAAAAATAATTAAGATCAATTCGGACCAAATTAAATTATTTTTCAAAATACAAATCAACCCATACAAATCATTCATTTGCGAGAAAAATGTTTTATCATTTCAAATCTCGAGTTCTCGCTCTTTTCTCTCTCTCAATAATACAGACAACAACTACTCAACAAATTGCTCAACCCTTCACAACATATCAATTTTCTTCTCATTTTCGACCACATAGATTTTATTTTAGACTTCATTCTTGCTTGTATAGTCATTTTCTTTGTCTTCATAGGTAGTAGAGTTTGAGAAGAGTTTTATATTTGTTATTTTTTCTAAAAAGGGGTTTTTAAGTTAATGATGAAAAATAAGACTTTTAGTTGTATTATGTTTGAGAATGGGTTTACAATTTTATGTTTTGATGGTAAAATCATAGGAAGAACTCAAAAAAACCCTAGTTTTTATCGCAGTGTTCCGTTGACTGTCGTGGTATTGTTGGATGGTGTTTGTGGTATTGGTGGTCGTGGTGCTGGTGTTGGTGGTCATCATGGTGGAATTGGTGGTATTTGTGGTGACTGTTGGTGGTATTAGTTGGTGGTGTTTGTGGTGGCTATTGGTGGTGTCGGTATTCGTGGTGTTTGTGGCATTGATTGGTGGTGTTTGTGGTGGTGGCTGTTGGTGTGTCGGTATTGGTGGTGTTTGTAATGTATTTTTTAAAATTTATGTATACATCAATTGTAATGTTATTTTTATTTTTCTAATGTTTATAGGTAAAAGATGTCTCCCAAAAAAAAAGAAAGTGAAAGTGGATCAACTTCTAACCACCAACAAAAAAGGCTACAGCACATGCAGAGGGATTCGGAGGAGTTTCCTGAACAATTTAAATCAGGGAAAAGTGAAGCTGAGAAGAGATATAAAAACAACATTGAGAGAGGTATAAAAGGGTCTGTAGATGTTGATGAAGAAAATAAAAGTGAGAAAGAGGATGATTATCAACATGATGATAATGGATCACCAATGGGGCGTGAATTAATATCGACATCCTAGCATGATCCTATCAAAACTATTAGTATTGAAAGGTTTCAAGTTGCGATGCCGATAGATGACCCAAAAGAACTAACTAGTGAACTTGTACTTAAATGTCAGTTGGAAAAAAATTTAATTATTTTAGGAATATTATGAAGAACGAAAACATAGACGGGTTTTTTAAGAGGAGCTGCTTTGGATACTTTCTTGAGTTGCCTGAGGATCACCCTACCCATTTCCAAATGAGGATGATATATGGACTTCTCGGGAACAGGATCAAGTATGTGGGGGATGATAAAGATTTAGAGGAGGGGGGAAAAAAGATGGATGAAATCTGGATCAGCTACTGTGGCTTACCAATTTGTTTTGGTTTGCAAGAGTTTGCCATAGTGACAGGTTTGAGATGCGATTGTCCAGAAGAACCTATCACTAAGGGAACACCCCAAAAAAGGTCCAAGGCAAGCAGGATATCTAAGCCACCATAAGCAAATAGAGAGAAGGCATTGTACCAGCGACCACCCAGCAAAACCAACAAATGCAAGGAAAAAATAGATGGGTTGTTGGACATTGCTAGACGTGGCTACAAAGCATTGGATTTGATGGTAGATCTCAAGGATAAAACCATACCAAAGAAGTACAGGGAGCAATTGTGCTTTGTTTGGTTTGCCCATTCGGTTATATTGGCAAGAGAATCAACAAGGTCATAGAAAATGATTTATTGGTGCGTGCTAAGGATTTTGATAGATTCAACAATTATCCCTGGGGATATGACAGCTTCTACTTGATTGTCCAATATTTACTGACAAATCTATCCCCAGGGACGACCACATTATACGGATTTCCTTGGGCTTTCATGGTAAAATTAATTATTATTTTTACTCATCCATTAATTTATATTGAATATAGTTATTATGACTTTTATTTACTTATTTCTTGTTTACAATCTTTAGTCTTGGGAATTTGAAGCCATTTCTCCCCTCCGAAAGCAGGTAATGAATTAGCCGAATGAGATTTCTCATCTAAGGATATTTAGGTGGTTTCCTGCAAAGAACAACACAAGAATTAAGGAGGCTGGTCTCTTTAACCCTCTGAATGATGCAGTACATCTTTTTCAAGTAAAATAATTTGACTTAATGAAAGATATTGAACAGATGTTATATTTGGTGCAAATAATGTTATATCTGATACACCAGATGGGACATTTATTGCGACAGATTACTTGTCCTATGCCAACTGATGCAATAGATGGGTAATCTGTTGTGACAGACGATTGATATCTTGCATCAAATTACCCATTTGTTGCTTTAGTTCTCTGAACCCGACTCTTAACAAAATAACCATCTACTAAAAATTATGCAACAGATGGGTAATTTGATGTAACATTTTGTTAATCTGTTGCGACATACAGATCATCTGTTGTATAACATGTAACCCAACAGATTACCAATCTTATGCCAACTAGTGCAATATAATGGTAATCTGTTGCGACATATGATTGATATTTTGTATCAAATTATCCATCTATTACTCTGGTTCTCTAAACTTGACTCAAATAGATTTTAACCATCTACTGCAAACTATGCAACAGATGGGTAATCTGATGCAATATATTGTTAATCTGTTGCGACATACATATCAAATGTTCCATAAGTTGTCTGTGTTAACATGTAACCCAACTGTGAAAATTATTATATTATATGATTTAAATGTATCTGTCTTTTTTATAGGTTGTGCATCCATAAATCGTTCCTACTGAGCAGGAGTTGGGGATGACTTCTTTATTACTCTAGGTCATATTGATACTATAGAAGACCCAATGGTGGAGTTAATAAAGAAGGAATTGGTTGGAGAAACAGCCATAAGAAGAGCAGTTAGGCAAGCTCAGCCTAATGTTGAGGCTCTTCATGACCAACCTACTGAGGCAGATCCGGGTGGTTCTTCTGGTAGAGTTGTTGGTGTTGGTGGCAGGCATGCTGATGTTGCTACCACTCATGATAATGATCATGTTAATGCTCAAGAAAAATAAATATGTTTAAAAACATCCCTTTCACAAGTCCCTCTCACCCTTACATCGATCCATCTCACCCTTACACCGGTCCCTCTCACCCTTCTTCACCCTCGTGTTCTCATTACAAATGCAAGGAGTGCAAGGACAGCCAGGATAAACTCTTTGAAAAGGTAGAGGTTATTGATAAATCTATCGAGGAATTCAAATCCAAGAGTGGTGTCATACCATCCAAGAAGGTGAGGGAGCCATACACTTCTACAACGAAGGTTAGGAGGAAGAAAAGAGCAATTAGCGATGTACTCTCCAGTCGAAAATAAAAAAAATTAAAGTTCAGAGGCCATTGAAGAGGGTTGAAATATATACGAAACTTGGCACCAAAGAGAAGAGGGATCTGCGACGGGTCAAGAATGCCAAACGAGGCGCACCAGATTACCCCAGGCCTCTCTTTTTCTCCCAAGACTTCTAGATTATGATAGATATGCGTATCCAGTACGAGGACAAGGTAAGTTTACTTTTCCTAACCTAGATTTCTAATCTACTCCATGAACAAGAATCTACGCAACAGATATGAAATCTGTTGCAACAACTGGATATTCTGGTGCAACTTATTATCCATCTTTTACATAAGTTGTGTTGGATTAATTGAGATAACTATATGCAATAGATGGACCATCCCTTGCATCTTTACAATGACTAACCTATTTAAAAATTGACTTATTATATCACAGTATGTTGACAAAATTCTCTTCCTCTTGAGGAAAAGGCAATTAGTCTAGTCAGAAGCTTATGACGTTGACGATAGGATAATGGATCTCAACTTCTACAAGAAGCTCAAGGATAAGTACGATCAACTCAATGATCTAGCATCATCCTATGGAACGGGATTTGATTCGTTAGTTTCTACGTTGGACTGGAATGAAGAAATGAGAAAAAATGTTAGAGGGGAGAGGACAAATCCATACGGCAAGACTTGGACCAAGGCAAAGAGGATTCTTGCAGTCATGATCATGGATGGCATACATTATTGGGTTGTTGAGATACTAATCGAGGAGGGTAAAAACAAGGTTATGAATACAACAAATCTGCCATCGATGAGGTCATTTTTTTTCTAGATGTAGCCACTGATGGACCTGTTCCCCATCTTGTTGAGGAAGAGTAAATTGATGTATCATTTTCCAGAGGAAGTGTTGATGAAGAAATCATAGAATTTTGAAGGTCAAAACAACGGCATGAACCTTCTAAAAAATAATACCAGTTTTGCGTGTGGCTCACACGCGCTTGAACACATCGAATGTTTGTTGACCGGCACATAAATGGTCGAGCCAACGACCTTTCTGTGCGACAACATTGTGGAAAACCTGTAAGAGGTCTGGTCTTATGGGGTACTAATTGGACGCTTGGAGCCTGTATATAAAGAAGAGCCTGTGAAATAACAATTTTTTATTTCAAGTCACACTTCACTTTACATTTCATGTACATGTAGTGGTAATAATTTTTTTCTGATGAAAGTTGAGCGTTGTATAATGCAATAGATTATCAATCTATAGTAAAATATATTCTATCTTTTCTGGCAGATAGTTTATCCGTTGTAATAGGTTGGTCATATGTTGCATTATGTCGATGTTATTTCTATCTAATTTAAGTCTAATTTGTTGCAACAGTGGAAAGACCTGTTTGATAATTTCCAACAGATGACCTAAATTTTGCAATATGTGCCTAAATTTGTTTGATATTTTCCAACAATTACGCTTGAATATCCATGTGCTCGACAACACCAAACTAGTAGCAAATACACCACCATGAAAATTTCAGCAATTAGGCTTGAATATCCATGTGCCCAACACCACCAAACCAGTAACAATAATGGAAACAATGTAGTATCTTCTTGCTCGATTTTATTTCTTTGTAGAAGCCTTGACTTTCTTCAACAAACCCCAGATTATACGATTTTTTTGTGAAGGGTATCGTTCTTCATACCAATCAAAGTAATTGCATCCACCCAATTTCTATAAAAATTAGAACACAATTACATAACAATTACAAGTCAATAATTAATCAACTAATTAAATAAAAAAAATATTACCTTTGAAGTCTTACAAGTAAAAAACCTACGACCTGGATTTTGTTGAGTCTAAGAAGTCTTCAATAGAGCTTCATGACTGCACTTACACTATTGAAAATCTTTGTCAAGAAAAACAGTGGAAGATGAGCTTGACTTTATCAAGCTCAGTTTGAAAAAATGAAAAAAAAATATGCAAAAAAATACAAATAATCGAGATGAATTTGGATAGACAAAAAAAGATGAAGAAGACAAAAAAGATTTGGAAATTTAGGGTTAAATTTTAGGAAGAAGATGAATATATAAGATAATGAGAGAAAAATAACCGTTGGGGGCCAAATCAGCAAAAATGGAGGTTCAACGAGCCTTGGCTGCATGAATTACACGCGAGTAGCCAATAGGGCAAAAAGTGACAAACTGACACATTTGATGCCTATTTTATTTTACGTGTTTAAAATGAACCTTGTCTACTTGATGCCTATTTTATTTTAGGTTTTTAAACTGAACACTGTCGATGGATTTTGCCTTTTTTATTTCAAATCACTTTCACTTTTTTACAAGTAGGGCAATTTTTTATGTCTAATGAAAATTAAATTTTTACAATGCAACAGATTGTCCATCTGTTGTAACAAATATTCTTCCTGTTCTGACATATAGTTTATCTGTTGCAATAGGTTGGTCATCTGTTGCATTATGTCGATATTTCTATCTAAGTCTATCTGTTGGAATAGTGGAAAGACCTGTTTGATAATTTTCAACTGATTATCTACCTGTTGCAACATATGTCTAAATTTATTTGATACTTTCCAACAAATGTGTCGTCTGTTGCAACCGATACATTATCTGTTGTAATATTTAAATCTAGTATTCTATTTTAATTAATAAGTTCAAATCTAAGGAAAACATAAAATTCATAGACAAAATAAAATAAATCAAAGTCTTCAGAAATTAGTTGAAATAAATCAATAAATAAATAAAATGTAAAAAAATTATTATGGGTATAGATCTCAACAATTTAAGTATTGATGCAAAGAATTCCTAAGGACGGGTAAGGTTATTACTTTGACATACTCAAGCTATAAAGATCTACTCAATATGGACAAGTTGTTCTTCATTTGGTGCTATGAAATTCGTCTTTGGTCATCGTGGATCTTTATTGTCACTTACATACGGTTTTTGCGCTTTTTGTTCTCCATATTTCCATAAAAAGAGTAGCATATTGCTAATGTTGTTCAGCAGTAGCTTCTACATCCCCTTGGAAAGCCAAAATTGTTCAATTCTTATCACGAGGATACAATAAAACAGAAAAGGATAACTCATCTATTCTAGCAAATCAAACAGGTCTTCCTCCTATTTTAAATTGTGCCAAATAGATTAAATTTCTATTGCAACATATGAATCAATTGTTGGAATAAATTTCTACAAGAAGAAAACTTGTATGATAATTTCCAATGGATGAACTATCTGTTTCAATATATGACTCATTTGTTGCAGCAAATAGGTCATATGTTGGTACAAATAAAAGCGATACGAAGAGCTATTTGATTTGCTAAAATCGACGAAACATATGTTGCAACGGATACTTTATCAGATGTAACAAGTTAGTCAACTGTTGCAATAGATGTATATATCTGTTGAAACAGATATATGTCTATTTGTTAGTTGGAATAGACATATATATTCACCTTCTTCAGCTCTTGTTGCTCTTCTTTTGCCATTGTTTATTTCTCAATGCAAAACAAGGATAAAGGAGTTGTAATTTCGATTTTTATATGCTTGATAATGCCTTGGAAATTACTTTCCTTCTCCTCTTAGCCTTAATCTCTAATGGAGTGGATGGATATAAAATTCTATTTCATGGAATGACACCCCTCTTAGATGTCAATTCCTTTACAGAAGTAGTTAATGCATTAATAACATTAATCACTACATTATGTTTTGCCTTGTAGCCTTGACATTTGCATCTAGAACATTTGCTGGGAGAGGCAAAATCTGTATAACTAGTATGATCATACTCATAATGGTTTGTTTTAAATACTGTAAGAGGAGCATCATTAGCACCAACAGCAGCACCACTACCATCACCAAAAACTTCATCACCACTAAGACCATCAACAACAACAAGCCCACCCTCAAAAATTATTTTTCTTATTATGGTTGTTGCTCCAAACAATTTCATTTTTATTTTGTCAATGATCTTAGGGTCCAATAAAGTGTGCACAGATCGTAAAGTAAGAAAAATGGCATCTTCAACTCTCGATTGGTCGGAACTAGCGACAGATGTACAATCTAACATAAATCATTACATATATTAGAATGATGATTAGACCATTCAAAAATCATTAATTAAAATAAAAACTTAATTATAATTATACTTACTGCATCCTTTGGGGGGTTGAAGAGATTAGAAATTTTGCATTTTTATCAGTTTTGGCCGACAACCATCTCAAGATTCTAGGATGGGAAACTTCTTCCTGGTAGTTCACTTGTTGTCTTAAATAAGAAATGGCTTCAAATGCCCAAGCCTATAAAATAATCTCAATAAATCAAAACCATTATTGAGTAAAAAAATGAATGATATCATAATAAAAGAAAGAAATATTTACCATGAAAGCCTATGGAAAGTCATATACGTTGACTGTCTTTGGCGCTAATGGAGTCAACAAATATTTGACAGTCATTTTGAATCTTTCATAACCCCAAGGATAGTCGTTAAACACCTCAAGATCCTTGGAGAGATTTATTAAACCAACCCTTATGTTGTGGTTAACTTCTCTCACCTAAAGAATATTATATACAAACCAAACCAAGAACAATGACTTCTTGTGCTTCTTTGAAATTTTGTTACCTTTCAACGCTTCTATCAAATTTTTGTTTTTGAAGCTTGGACCAACAATGGACACCAGGTCATCATGATCACATGACTTGTATTTACCTTTTTTGGGTGTGCGGCGTAATTTTTTAGGTTAGAATAGGTATAACATGATAAGGAAAAAGAGGATAACATTTTAGTCCAGTAACTATGGCAAACTCCTTTCAACCAAAACAAACAGGCATGCCACAGTAATTTATCCACACCTCATCTATCTTATCTTTGTTTTCATACATAAACCTACAGTTGAGAAGTTCATATACCATTTTTATTTAGAAAAGAGCATTGTTATCCTCCGGCAAATCAAGATATTTCCTAAAGCAGCTATCCCTGAAATAAGCATCCAATTTTTATTCTCAAAGTATTTTTCTGAAGGCGTCGAAAGATTTTTTCATGGTTGACTTAACGACGAAATAAACCGTTAAATCTGTGGCACCATTGCACTGAATTCTCATAGGATAGCGATCAATGCTGAAGGTTTTGACTAACTCTTCGGTGGAAGGGCTATTAGCATTTGAATCATCTCTTTTGAAACATTTCTCCTCCCCATGTTCATTATCTTCTGCTCTTGATTGAGATAACGCTTGTAAAGTAAGCTCATGAGTAGCGGATGTAGCCTAGCTGCTTCACTTGTTCTTTTACTTGGACTTGATTCAGTTTCTGTTCTTTTGAGAGCCACATTATCTAAAATTAATAGGAACATAAAAAATATATTATAGTTGATTAATACATCATTAAAAAGAATAACAGTAATTCTAACATGCAAAATAGTAAAATAACAGTTGCAACAAATCACACATCTGTTGCACCTAATAACTAACTTGTTGTAATGGATGAGTAATCTGTTGAAAAAATACAAAATATATCACTCATCTCTTAAAACAGATGAATGGTCTGTACAACAGATCACACATCTGTTGCAATATATGAGTGATTTGTTGGAATAATTAAATAACTTATTGCAACGGATGAGTAATATGTTGCGATAATACAAAACATATCACTCATCTGTTGAGAAAGATAAATAGTTTGTGCAATAGATCACACATATATTGCAATATATGAGTGATCTATTGGAACAGTTAACTAACTTGTAGCAACGGTTAAGTAATATGTTGCCACAATACAAAACATATCACTCATCTGTTGAGAAAGATGAATGGTTTGTGCAACAGGTTACACATCTGCTGCAACATATGAGTGATCTGTTGGAACAGTTATCAACAGTCAATATATTTAGATTTCTTCCAACAGAAGGGTCATCTGTCGTAACAGATGAATGGTCAGTTAGAAAAATCAAGTCTTGGACATATCCTGTTGAAAGAGTTGATAGGATTTTATCCAACATGAGGATGATCTATTGCATCAGATCTTTAATCCGATGGTTCCTCTGTTGCATCAGATGGTTAATTTGTTGCTTTAGATTTTTAATATGATGGTTCCTCTGTTGTATTCGATAGTAAATTTATTCCATCTGATGGTTAATCTATTAAAACATATGCTTAATTTATTACATCAGATGGATAAATTATTGCATCAGATGGTTAAAATATTGCATCATATGCTAAATTTATTGCATCAGAGTTTTTATTCGTGTAACGACCCAAGACTACCCCCTAGTCATCACACGGTGCTTACGACCTCGAAGGACCACAGCTAACCCATGAATGATATCTGTTGTGAGCACTGAATAATAATGTTGTAATCAATGTAGAATAATGGGCTGAAATGCCATAAGGTTTAAAATAACTAAAATACTGATAAAATATAGCATCTGCAAAACAGAATATTATCTGAAAATCTAATCTAAAAAGCCTCTAACTGAATCTATCTAAAAGTAGAGTTGATGGGACAATCCCCTAACTAACTCCATCTACTAAAATACTGCTAAGCTGAAGTACTAAAATAAAAGCATATCCTCGATAGATGAAGACTCACTGCTAAATTTGCTACTGCTGGCTGAATTTGGCTACGCTCAGTCAGGATCCTGAGCATCTGAACCTATGATATGAAACATCATAGCGCAAGAAACGGGTATGTGATCAGTACGTGGGAATGTACTGGTATGCTAAATGAGGTAAGGTTGAATACATGGGTTTATATGCATGATCAATTAAATGTACTGGTATGTTAAATGAGGTTAGGCTGATATGTATGGGATTATGTGTGTGAATATTAACTGACTGAATGAATAGTATGAGATAACGGATGCGTAGTATATGTGAAGGCTGTAAAATTTGAGAATGCATGACCATGCATATAACATGATATTGGAATAGTCTGTAAACTGAAATACTGAAATCTGAGTACTGATTTAACTGATAAACTGTATGCTATGGTCAAGCAAACCTGAACTGACTTCCGATCTGAGACTGTGGGAGCTATCATCTAACCGACAAGCCTAATATGAGCTAATTGGGGTCCAACCAGTGACCCCAGTTGAAAGGGTATCAGTACCATGCCACAGGTATAAACACTGGTTGTGTGGATTCACTAAAGTGAAGTCTGAAGGACTAAAGAGTCACCCTCCACTAGTAGGTGCTCTTGTGAGATATATGTCAATCATCAACTGGTAAGTTAACATCTCAACCTATACTAGCTACGTAGTTTGGAATGCAGGGACTACTACTAAAGGTCACACCCTAAACTGGCAGGTGAGCCCCTATCCCTGGGTTTGCTCGGTGCTAAATCTTACTCCCAACTGGACTGACTCTAATTACTAGACTAAACTAGGCTTATTGATATGATAACTGACTAAACTGATAATACTCTAATATATCTGAAATTTTTTGAAAATACTAAGACAAAGTAGACAGCTATGTTTTCAGGTATTCATAACCCCTAGGACTCGATAACATTAACAGTAGAAACATACTAAAGCTTCAAAGCATAATAAGTAGTCATTGTTAAAATCCAACCATTTAGGCAATTCATCAAACATTTGAAATTCATGAACTTAGGCATGGGGATGATTGAAACATGTGGGAATAACATAATCACAACAATAAAACCATACATTGGGGATTTAACATGGAATTTCATGATTCAAACATGTAAGGGATACTTTCTAACTAAAATCACTCGCAAACATCATGTATAATCAAAATTCATAAAAGCTTCATGAAAATAACTCATTATAAACATGTAAATTCATGATTTAAAGCATAAAAATAGGTTCTTGGACTCCATGAGTGAAAAGGTCCCATGAATGAACATCTAACATACCTTAAAGCTTTAATCTTGCAAGAGAATTGACTTTCTTGATAATTCTTGGATGGTGAAGCTTAAATTCTTAAGATTTCTTGAAGGAATAGTGATTGAACCAGATGAATTTGGGGAAGGGTTAGGGTTGATTTGAGAATAAAATTGGGAAAAGTGAGCAAATAATGCCCTATCTGTGGTTTAATCTCGTGTTTTTACGAATTGGGATGCTGGGAAAAGATAAGACTGGCTCTCTAAAATTTGAATTCGTAATTGGGATGCCAATTAGTCCATCACCATGATGCACCAAGGATGCCACCGTTAAACCTACCGCGACGCGCCACAATCGTGGTGAGGTTCTGGAATAGAAACCCAAAACGTGCCTCAATCCTCATCCAAAAAATCCAAAACTTCCTCGAGACATGCTACTTACACCCCTGAACATGAATTAACTTAGAAACAATCATCTCGGGGTTGGGAAGGTCCCTTTACAAATCATTGAAGCTAAGAGGCCAAAAATAAAACTAAGTCGTCAACACTTAACTAAATTTTTAGGTTCTAAGCCTCTTGTACATGCACTATGGGATGAAATGAGCTAAGACTAACATGGGGTATTACAATTATGCCAAGATCTATATTAAAAAGTTGGTTAGGTGGCATGAAGTCCCGTTGTCTATTATTTTAGATAGAGGTACTCCGTTTACCTCTCACCTTTGGAGAGCTTTTCAGAAGAGTCTTGGTACCCAAGTTCATCTCAGTATATCTTTTCATCCTCAATTAGATGGTCAGGCAGAGAGGACCATTCAGAACCTAGAGGATACGTTGAGGTCGTGTGTTCTCGATTTCAAGGGTAGTTGGGATGATCACTTACCTATGATCGATTTTGCCTATAATAATAGTTATCACTCTACTATTCAGATGGATCAGTTTGAGGCTCTCTATGAGAGGAGATATATATCTCCTATTGGTTGGTTTGAGGCAGGTAAGGCTACTTTGATAGGACCAGATTTGGTATTTGATGCAATGGAGAAGGTTCTGTTGATTAGAGAGAGGCTTAAGACATCCCAAAGTCGACAAAAATCCTATACAGATATGAGGAGAAGAGATCTTGAGTTTTAAGTTGGGGATTTGGTGTATTTGAAAATCTCGCCCATGAAGGGAGTTAAGAGATTTGCTAAGAAGGGGAAACTCAGTCCCTGATATGTTAGCCCTTACTGAATCTTGAGCCGCTTTAGAAAGGTATCTTATTCTTGTTGTTGTTGCTACTACTACTACTACTACTACAACTACTACTACTGCTACTACTATTGTTGCTTCTATTCTACTGCTGCTACTACTACTGCTACTGCTACTGCTGCTACTACTACTGCTGCTGCTGCTGCTACTGCTGCTACTACTACTACTACTACTGCTGATGATGTTGTTGATACTGCTGATACTGATGTTGATGCTGATGTTGCTGATGTTGATCCTGCTGATATTGATACTGCTGATGCAGCTGAAGATGATGTTGTTGCTGCTGATATTGTTGTTGTTGATGCTACTGTTGTTGATATTACTGCTACTACTACTACCACTACTACTACTGCTCCTACTACTACTGTTATTGTTTATGTTGTTGTTGTTGCTGCTACTACTATTGCTACTAATGCTACTACTACTGTTGCTGCTACTGTTGCTTCTGATACTACTTCTACTATTGCTACTGCTACCAGTGTTTCATGTTTCTCTAATAAAGAAGTGTATTGGTGACCCAGTTGTTTCTCTACTACTGCTACTACTGCTATTGCTACTGCTGATATTGCTACTGCTGCTAATGTTGTTGCTACTACTACTACTGATGCTGATGCTTCTTACATTACTACCACTACTACCACCACCACCACCACCACTACTACTACTACTATTACCAGTTGTAATACCCCATTTTTCCCTAACTCAGTTTAGCTCTTAGTATATAAGCATTCCTATATAATTTTTTCAAAATACTCAAAAATTTTCAGTTTAGAGCTTACCATTACGTAGAAAATTCAGTCAGCTTTCCAATAATATAAAATTTTCCCAAATCCGATAACTAGATGAGAAGTTATAGCAATTTTTGTAAAATAGTGTGCCAACTGGAACATCAACGCGTCGTGCTAAGGGTCCAAATGGCAATTGTTATTTTCTAGTGAGGTACCACGATCCCACTGCATCGCGCCACTATCTATTTTCCCAGTTGCCAATTTCCAGTGAGGCACCGCGTCACGCCACCAGTCCTGTTCCCAATTGTCCCTTTTCCAGTGGCACGACGCGATTGTGCCGCATCGCGTTAAGGCAAAAATTTGAGATTTCCAGTCCGCAATTTAAATTTCCAAAGGTCGTTTGGTCATTTTCCTAAGCCCTAAATTCATCCTAAACACAGAATTAAAGCCTAAAAGAGCACTATATGCCCCATTTTTCACAAATTACTCTTTAAGGAATTAATTCTCTCAAGAACAAAAAACCCTAGCCTTCAAATTCAATATCAAATCCCAATAATTCACCGTCAATTTCCATGAATTCATCAGCCTAGGTATGTTAAGTGTTCATTCATGGGTTCCTTTCACCCATGGAGTTCAAGTACCATGTTTTAAATTCAAATAATGATCTTTACAAGCAATTATGATCTTTAATTGGGAATTTCAACCATGAATCTTGATTTCATACCATGCCTACATGAAATTATTGTCATTATTAAATCCCATATGTTTTCATATTTCTATTTTCAGAATTAAAACAAGATTAAGTGTTGTTGAAGTTTAAATCATACTATTACTCCAAGATTTATATTATTCTCATGCTTAGCCTAAACCATGCATGTCAAGTGTTTGATGAAATGCCTATAAGAATAGATTTTGAATGAATGCTTTCATAATTGGTCCTCCAAGCCTAAGTACTATTTTATTCTTATTGATATTGAGTCCTGGGGGTTATGAATACCCAAAAACATAGTTGTTTACTTAGTCTCTGAAGATTCAGAATAGTTTCAAACAAAATTGAGCAATATCAGTTCAGTCAGTTATCAAGATCAGTTAAACTCAAAACAGTTAAGCATTCCGAGTCTGTTTAATTGGGAGTAGGATTTAGCACCGAGCGAGAACTGGTATGGAGACTTCACCATTAGTTAGGCAGAGTCGTTATTAGAAGTCCCTGAATTCCAGAATATTCAGCGTAGGATAAGAGGAGTCACCCGTCAGATTAGGCTTGACTACCTCGCAGAGGTCACCCATCAGTTTAGGCTTGACACCCTTAGTACTTCGGGACAATACAATACAGTACATCAGTTTAGTGGATCCACATAGCCAGTGTTAGTATCCATGGCACGGTACTAATACCCTTCCAACTGGGGTTATAGGTTGGACCCTAAGCTTGCTCATTTGGACATGTCAGTTAGATGATAGCTCCCACAGTCTCAGTCACAGTGTCAATCCAGTAATCAGTCCAGTGATTCAGTTTTAGTTGCTTGACCATAACATACAGATATCAAGGATTCAGTTATCAGATTTCAGTATTTTCATCATTTACAAATTTTGTTCAGAATATGTTATATGTGTGGTCATACATCTCAAGTACTTACAGATTTCACGTATCCTCAGAATTTATAGATTTTCATGTATCCTCAATGTCTACAGATTTCATGCACTCTATTCAGTAATATATGTTATATTTATATATAAATGAGCATGCATTCAGATAGTTATTATTTATGATCATGAAACCATGCATACCAGCCTACCTCATTTAGCATACCAGTACATTCAAAGTACTGATTGTAAACTCTTTTCTTGCGCTATGATGTATCATATCATAGGTTTGGATGCCCAGTTCCCGGATCATGCCTAGACTTCTCAGACTATCAGCCTTAGCAGTGGTAAGTCCTCATATTTCGAGAACAGACTATTTTACTTTATGTTTTCAGTTTAGTAGTTAGTTGGAGTTAGTTGGGGCATGTCCCATCAACTCATATTTAGTCCGTTTAGAGGCTTTCAGACACTACAGTCAGTTATTCAGTATTCAGACTTCAGTTTACTTTATCAGTTTATTTTACTAGCTGGGTTTACAGATTCTATCAATTTTTATTACTTAAAACCTTATAGATTATCAGTTGTTCTTCCGCGTATATTATATATTATTTAGTGGTCATAGCAGGTACAAGCTCATGGGTTAGGTTGTGGTCCCTCGAGACTATAAGCACCGTGTGGCGCCCAGAGTGTACTCTTGGAAAGTTACACCACTGTTTCATGTTTATCTATTAAAGAAGTGCATTGGTGACCCAGCTGTGGTAATTTCTTTAGAAAGCACAAATTTTTAGGATAGCCGTTCTTACGAAGAAATTCCAGTCGAGATCCTTGATCGTCAGATTCGTAGACTAAGGAGCAAAGAAGTTATCTTGGTAAAAGTTCTTTAGCTGAATCATTCTATTGAGGGAGACAATTGGGAAGTAGAAGGATATATATGTACCAAGTACCCTCAACTTTTGTCCACAAACACAAACTCAGCTTAAGGTAACAGTTTCCCCTAGATTGTCTCTTTTATATTCTTAGTCCCAGCTATATAATCATTCTCATGTCTTTCCATACATTCCCGAATTCAGTTCAGTTCATGAACCATGTTTTAGACTCAGTCATGTAATGATGTTTTCTTGTTATGCATGTTCAGTATTGTAACACCCAGTATTTCCCTAGAACAATTTAAATCCCAATACATTAGTATTAATATATAAAAAAATTTAAATACTTATTATTTTTCAGTTTAGAGCCTACCATTGCGTAGAAAATTCAATTAGTTTTCCAATGATATAAAATTCATCGAAATCTGATAACTGGGTAAGAAGTTAGGGCAATTTTAAGTTTCCATCGTTAAACACCATGATTTTAACCTTTAGCACGTCGCGGAGTAGGCCAATCTCCCATTTGGAAAATTCCAGTGAGGGTCCGCAATTCTGGAACGTCGCGCCATAGTCCAACTTAACATTTATCCATTTCCAGTGTTGAAGCGCGATACCACCATGTCGTGGTGAACTTCCAGGTCCTAATCAGTAAAGGACCGCAATTTCCATGCATCGTGCCACAGACCAGTTTCCCAGTTGTCCAATTCTAGTGACACGGTTCTATAGCACCGCATTGCACCAGCCCAGAAAATTGAGATTTTCAATCAGTTCTAAGTTTTAAATTCCAAGGGCTTTTAAGTATTTTTCCCTTGTCCCAGTCCTCCCCAAACACGAAATTAAGTCTCTAATAACAAAATTGGGCATTATTCTAATCAATTTTTCCCCAAATCAAGAACATTCTCTCAAGTAGAAAAATTGTAACCTTCAAGAATCAAGGTCAAATCTCAAGAACTCTCCATCAACCCTTCCAAATTCATCATCCCAGGTATGTTAGATGTTCATCCATGGATTCCTTTCAGCCATGGAGTCCAAGCAACCCTTTTAAATTATAAAATTATGATCTTTTCAAGTTATTATGTTTTAAATTGTGATTTCACCCATGCATCTCCATGAACTATTGATTTTACACCATGTTACCATGAAATTATTGTTAAGATTCAATTCTCCATGTTTTAATATTATTATTTACTGAATTAAACCATGATTTAGTACTATTATGTTGAATTCATGTTATTTCTATAAGTTCCATGACATTCCTATGATTGTATTAAACCATGAACTACAAGTGTTTGATAAAATGCCTACAAGAGTGATTCATTTAACAAAAGCCTTCTTGCATTGTCCCCCAAGTTTTAGTGTCATTTTACTATTGTTGTTTTAAGTCCTGGGGGTTTTGAATACCTAAAAACCATAGTTGTTTATTTAGTCTAGTCTCAGTACATTACAGAATAGTCTTCAGATTTTACTATGAGAGTTATCATAATAGTCAGATATTAGTTATTAAGCTCAGAATAGTCTAGTATCTCAGTGTCTTTTAGTTGGGAGTAGGATTTAGCACCGAGCGAGTGTAAGGATGGGGCTTCCCCGTCAGATAGGCAAAGTCATTAGTAGCAGTGTCTATACTCCAAAACTATGTAGCCAGCATAGGATATGAGAAGTCACCCATCAGATTAGGCTTGACTATCTCTCAGGGGTCACCCATCAGTTCAGGCTTGACATCCTTAGTTTTTTGGATATGATATCAGTTTAGTGGATCCACACAGCCAATGTTAGAACCCGCGGCATTGTATTAGCACCCATCTAGCTAGGTTTATAGGTTGGACCCCGATTAGCTCAGATTGGGGCATGTCGATTAGATGATACCTCCCACAGTCTCAGATTCAGTCTCAGCTACAACTCCAGTTAGTTAATTAGTTTTAGCGTTGTCTAACCAAAGCATACAGATACCAGTTATTTCAGTTTATAGATTTTTACTCAGTCCATGTTATATGCTTGGTCATGCATCCTTAGTGCCTACAGATTTTCATGTATTTTCAATATTTACAGACTCTCATGCATATATAGTATTTACATGCTTTATATATCTCCAGCATTTATAGACTTCATGTCCTCTACTCAATACTTCATGCACTACATTTATAGTCAGATAGTTTATTACTCCTATTTATGAAACTTTGTATGTCAGCCTACCTCATTTAGCATACTAGTACATTCAAAGTACTGATCGCATACCTTTCTTTTGCGCTATGATGTCTCATATCATAGGTGCTGACGCTCAATTCCCGGATCGCACCTAGATTCTCAGATTATCAGCAACACTGTAGCAGTGGTGAGTCCTCATCATCCGAGGATAGATTATTTATTCCATGATTTCAGTCTAGTTAGTTAGTTGGAGTTTGTTGAGGCATGTTCCATCAAATCACAGTATTTAGTTTAGAGGCTTTTCAGATACTACAGTTAGATATTCAGATTCTTCACATTTTAGTATTATACCAGATTCATAATTCAGTAGTCATTTAATTGTTAAAACCTTATGGCATTTCAGTTATTCTTCCACATTCATGATTATATTATTCAATGCTCACAGTAGGTACAAGCTCATGGGTTAGCTTGTGGTCCCTCGGGACCGTAAGCACCGTGTAGCGACTAGGGGGTAGTCTTGGGTCGTTACAAACTTGGTATCAAAGACTAGGGTTTTAAAGTGTCCTAGGAAGTCTGAAAGTCGCATCAAGTAGAGTCTTGTGCATGGGTGTGTAGCGCACCCCACTTATGGATGAGAAGCTACAAGGATTTTAGGAAAAGTTTCCTTTCTTTTAGTATTCATGTCGTGCCATTGAGCATGAGCTCAACTTAAACTCTCATTCGCATCTGTTTCCTCCTTCCATAAATAGAACATGCCTCCCAAGAAGAATGGAAAAAGAATAGGAAATTGGCCAGCCCCTCAGCCCATCCAAGTATATCCTCTGGACGAGCATGTTTCTCACGCTGAATTCAGAGTTGCGTTCACCACTTTAGCGAACTCCATAGCAGTATAGAATAAATGGCCAGCTGTTGTTCTAGCCAACCTAGTGGACAATACTGCTGCAACCAAAATTTGAGATTTCACTCGGATTAATCCTCATATCTTCATGGGGTCTAAGTCTGTGGAGGATCCACAGGAATTCTTAGATATGTTTCAGAAGGTAACAGTTTCTATGGGGGTGACGTCGAGTTAGAGTGCTAAGTTGGTTGCATATCAATTGTAGGATGTATCCCATTCTTGGTTTAAGTAGTGAAAAGTTGATAGAGGTGTTGATGCAGGGCCTGTATAATGGGAAAAATTTGCCACAGCTTTCTTAGATAGATTTTTCCCTTTGGAGTTAAGAGAGGCCAAAGTGTTAGGGTTCATTAACTTGAGGAAGGGTAGCATGAGCGTGAGGGAGTATTCCCTCAAGTTTACTCAGTTAGATAGATATGTTTCTCAGGTGGTAGTTGATAACAGGTCCAAGATGAGTAAGTTTATGTCTGGCGTATCTGATAGTATGGTCAAGAAGTGCAGGACTGTAATATTGGTTAGTGAGATGGACTTTTCTAGGTTGATGGTACATACTTAATAAATAGAGAAGCAAAAGAATAAAGAGAGTGAGAGAGAAAACAAGAGGTCTAGGACGGGTAGTTTTAACTTTAATCAGCCAAAGTCAGAGGGTGGCAACCGTCCTCAGTTTCATCAGAGGTCTTCATCCCCAGCACCCTCTTCAACCAGTACCCCAGTACCCAAATTCAGAAATGACACTAGGGATATGGCACCAGGCTCTAAGTCACAGTTCAGTGTTAGCAATGCTCGTACTAATTCTCTATGTCAAAAATATGGCAGACATCATCAGGGTGAGTGTAGAGCAGGTAGTAATGTGTGCTTTGGGTGTGGAAAGCCAGGCCATCATATTTGGGAGTGTTAGGTAGTTTCTCAGAAAGGTAGGGATGAGCGCCAACAGGGCTAGTCCCATCAGTCATCAGTTCCATTCGGTCGCTCAACTAAGCAGGGTACCGCTTCCAATGCTACCAGTGGTCAGCGTCCAAACAAATTATATGCTCTTCAGTCCCGCCAAGATCAGAAAAATTCTCCTGGCGTAGTTATTGGTATGTTGCAGTTCTTTCACTTACATGTTTATTCTTTAATAGACCTTGGAGCTTCTTTTTCTTTTGTAACTCCATGTATAGCCATCAATTTTGGAGTCAGTCCCGAAACTCTAGAAGATCTTTTTTTAGTGTCTACCCCAGTAGGTGTTTCCATTGTATCTAGATAGTTATACAGGAATTTTCTGTTCACAATATCTCAGAAAATCACTTCAGTTGATTTCGTGGAGTTTGAGATGACGGATTTTGACGTCATTCTTGGCATGTATTGGTTCCACTCATGCTATGCCTTAGTTTATTGTAGAAATGAAATAGTTCATTTTCAGTTCCCAAATAAATCAGTCCTTGAATGGAGGGGTAGTACCACAGCTCTTAGGGGTCAGTTGATTTCATACCTTAGAGCGAGAAAAATAATATCCAAGGGATGTATCTATCATCTTGTTTGAGTCAAAGACTCTAACTCGGAAACTTCAACTTTTGAATCAGTTCCAGTAGTAAATGAATTCTTAGATGTATTTTCTGAAGATCTTCCCGGAGTTCCTCCCGAAAGGGAAATCGACTTTGGAATAAACCTTTTCCCGAATACTCAGCCTATATATATTCTGTCATATAGAATGGATCCAGCTGAACTCAGAGAATTGAAATAACAGTTAAAGGATCTCTTAGATAAGGGATTCATCAGACCAAGCATCTCCTCGTGGGGCGCACCAGTCCTATTCATGCGTAAGAAAGATAGTTCTCTCAAAATATGTATTAACTACCGTCAGTAGAACAAAGTCACAGTCAAGAATAAATATTCACTTCCTAGAATCGATGACTTATTTGATCAACTTTAGGATGCCATCTAATTTTCAAAGATAAACCTCAGATCAGGATATCATCAGCTCAAAGTCAGACAGTGTGATATTTTGAAAACCGTTTTCCGAACCCGATATGGTCACTTCAAATTTCTAGTCATGTCCTTCGGTCTTAAAAATGCCCCAGCAGCCTTCATGGACCTGATGAACCAAGTATTCAAGTAGTACTTGGATATGTTCGTCATAGTCTTTATTGATGATATTCTTGTCTATTCTTATAGTGAAAGCGATCATGCAGACTACCTCAGAATAGTACATCGGACTCTTAGATCTCATCAGTTGTTCGTTAAATTCAGTAAGTGTGAATTCTGGCTAAGATCAGTAGCTTTTCTTGGCTATATTATTTCTGGCTATGGCATTAGGGTTGATCCTCAAAAGACTGAAGCGGTGAAAAAATAGCCTAGACCCATCTTTCCATCCGATATCAGAAGTTTCTTGGGTTTAGCTGGCTATTACCATCGGTTTGTTGAAGGATTTTCTTCTATTGCATCCCCCATGACCAGATTGACTCGAAAAAGAGTTAAGTTTCAGTTGTCAGATTCATGCGAGTTTTCAGAAGTTGAAGACTCGACTCACCTCAGCCCCAGTCTTGACTCTACCAGATGGTTTAGAAGGTTTTGTTGTGTACTGTGATGTATCCAGAGTAGGTTTGGGTTGTGTCCTCATGCAGAGAGGTAAGGTCGTAGCCTATGCCTCCAGACAGCTTAAACCACATAAGAAGAATTACCCTACTCATGATCTTGAGTTAGCAGATGTAGTGTTTGCCTTAAATATTTGGAGGCATTACTTTTATGGGGTGCATGTGGATGTGTTCACAAATCACAAAAGCCTTCAGTATGTGTTCTCTCAGAAAAATTTGAATTTGTGTCAGCGAAAGTGGTTAGAGTTATTGAAAGATTATGACATGAGTGTTCTGTATCATCCGGGAAAGTCCAATGTAGTGGCTGATTCTCTCAGTAGATTGTCCATGGGTAGTGTAGCTCATGTTGAGGAGGGTAAGAAGGCTCAGGAAGTTCATCAGCTTGCCCGACTAGGTGTTCGCTTAGTTGACTCAGCAGAGGGTAGTGTATGGGTTCAGAGTAGCTAGAATTATCTCTAGTTTTTGAGGTGAAGGAAAAGTAGGATAGAGATCCCAGTCTAGTTAAGTTGAAAGAATCAATCAGAGATCAGAAAGTGGAAGTTTTCTCCCAAGGTGGAGATGGTGTGTTGTGATGTCAAGATAGATTGTGTGTGTCTGGGGTAGATAATTTGAGATAACAAATTCTTGAAGAAGAGAATGGTATGTGTTACTCTATTCATCTAGGGGCCACTAAGATGTACCATAAATTTGCGGGAGATCTATTAGTGGAGTGGGATGAAGAGAGATATTACAGAGTTTGTAGCTAAGTGCTCTACATATCAGTAAGTTAAGGTTGAGCACCAGAAGTTTAGTTGGTCCATGCAAGAGTTTAGTATTCCTATTTGGAAATGGGAGGAAGTGAACATGTATTTTGTGATAGGTTTATCTCGTACCCATCGTCAGCATGTTTCTATTTGGGTTATCATATACAGGATGACCAAATCGACTTATTTTTTGCCAGTTATACCTCTAATTCAGCCGAGGACTATGCCAAACTCTATCTCAGAGAATTGGTTAGGTTGCACGGTATTCCCTTATCTATCATCTCACATAGAGGTACCCAGATTACCTCTCATTTTTGGAAAGCATTCCAAAAGGGTCTTGGTACCCAAGTCCATCTCAGTAAAGCCTTCCACCCTCAAACAAACGGTCAAGCAAAAAGGACCATTCAGACTCTTGAGGATATGCTAAGAGCATGCATTTTTTATTTCAAGGGTAGTTGGGATGACCATCTTTCTTTGGTTGAGTTCGCATACAATAATAGCTATCGTTCTAGTATCTGTATGACTCCGTTTGAGGCTCTATATGGTAGGAGATATAGATCTCCAATTAGTTGGTTTAAAGTAGGTGAGGTTGTGGTAGTAGGGCCTGACTTAGTGATTGATGCCTTAAAGAAGGTTCAGTTGATCAAAGAAAGGATTAAGGCTGGCCAGAGCCAACAAAAATTGTATGCAGACGTGGGGAGAAAGGATATTGAGTTTGAGGTCGGTGATTTTTTGTACTTGAAAATCTCCCCTATTAAGGGAGTGAAGAGATTCAACAAGAAAGGGACACTCTATCCCCGATATGTTATCCTTTCAGAATTCTCAATCTCTCCGAAAAGGTAGCTTACAAGCTTGAGTTGCCTTCAGATCTAGACTCAGTACACCCAGTGTTCCATGTCTCAATGTTGAAAAAGTGTAATGGTGATCCAGCTGTAAATGTTCCCTTAGAAAGTGTAGATATTCAGAATAGTCTTTCCTTTAAGGAAGTTCCAGTTGAAATTCTTGATCATCAAGTTCGTAGATAAATAAACAAAGAAGTTCCATTGGTCAAAGTTCTTTGGAGAACTCAGTCCGTTGAGGGAGCCACTTGGGAAGCAGAAGAAGATATGCAGACCAAATACTTTTATCTTTTCTCCGCGAATCCAGATTCAATATAAGGTACCAATCTTCTAAAGATTTTTCTCTATCATGCTCAGTTTCAGCCGTACATCATGTTCGTTTCAGTTGTGCATCCATGAATCAGTTCAGTCATGCATTCCATGCATCAGACATGCATATTCAGTGTGTAAGCCCAATCCATCAATTTTCTCAGCTTAACCAGTTTCATTCGGGGATAAATGATCCCGGGGGGAGATATTGTAACACCCCGTATTTCCCTAGCATAATCTAAGTCACAATACATGAGTATTCATATATAAAAAATTTTAAACACTCATTATTTTTTATTTTAGAGCCTGCCATTGTGCAGTAAATTAAATTAGCTTTCCAACGATATAAAATTCGCCAAAATCCGATAACCGGGTAAAAAGTTAGGGCGATTTTAAGTTTTCATCATTAAACACCGTCATTTTAACCTTTAGCACGTCACGGAGTAGGACAATCTCCCATTTGGCAAATTCCAGTGAGGGTCCGCGATTCTGGCACGTCGCGTCATAGGCCAACTTGACATTTGTCCATTTCCAGTGTCGAAGCGCGATACCACCGCATTGCGGTGAACTTCCAGGTCCCAATCAGTAAAGGACCATGATTTCCCCGTATCGCTCCATAGACCAATTTCCTAGTTGTCCGATTCTAGTGACACAGCGCGATAGCGCCGCATCGCTCCAGCCTAGAAAATCGAGATTTTCAGTCAGTTCTAAGTTTTTAATTTCAAGGGCTTTTAAGTATTTTTCCCTTATCCCAGTCATCCCCAAACACGAAATTAAGCCCCTAATAACATAATTGGGCATTATCCTAATCAATTTTTCCCCAAAATCAAGAACATTCTCTCAAGTAGCAATACCCTAACCTTCAAAAATCAAGGTCAAATCTCAAGAACTCTCCATCAATCCTTCCAAATTAATCATCCCAGGTATGTTAGATGTTCATCTATAGATTCCTTTCATCCATGGAGTCAAAGCAACCCTTTTAAATTATAAAATTATGATCTTTTCAAGTTATTATGTTTTAAATTATGATTTCACCCATGCATCTCCATGAACTATTGATTTTACACCATGTTACCATGAAATTATTTTTATTATTCAATTCTCTGTGATTTAATATTATTATTTACTGAATTAAACCATGATTTAGTACTATTATGTTGAATTCATGCTATTTCTATAATTTCCATGACATTCCTATGATTGTTTTAAACCATGAACTACAAGTGTTTGATAAAATGCCTACAAGAGTGATTGATTTAACAAAAGCCTTCTTGCTTTGTCCTCCCAAGCTTTAGTGTCATTTTACTTTTGTTGTATTGAGTCTTGGGGGTATAGAATACCCAAAAACCATAGTTGTTCATTTAGTCTTATCTCAGTACATTACAGAATAGTCTTCAGATTTTACTATAAGCATTATCAGAATAGTCAGATATCAGTCATTAAGCTCAGAACAGTGTAGTATCTCTGTCTCTTTTAGTTGGGAGTGGGATTTAGCACCGAACGAGTGTATGGATGACAGCTTCCCCGTCATATAGGCAGAGTTGTTAGTAGCAGTCCTTATACTTCAGAACTACGTAGCCAGCGTAGGATATGAGAAGTCACCCATCAGATTAGGCTTGACTATCTCGCAGGGGTCACCCATTAGTTCAGGCTTAACACCCTTAGTCCTTTGGACATGATATTAGTTTGGTGGATCAACACAGCCAATGTTAGTACCCGTGGCACAGTATTAGCACCTATCCAACTGGGGTTACAGGTTGGACCCCGATTAGCTCAGATTAGGTCATATCAGTTAGATGATACCTCCCACGGTGTCAGATTCAGTCTCAGCAACAACTCCAGTCAGTTAATCAGTTTTAGCGTTGTCTGACCAAAGTATACAGATACCAGTTATTTCAGTATTTCAGTTTATAGATTTTTACTCAGTCCATGTTATATGTTTGGTCATGCATCCTTAGTGCCTACAGATTTTCATGTATTTTTAGTATTTACAAACTCTCATACATATACAGTATTTACATGCTTTATATATCTCCAGCATCTATATACTTCATGTCCTATACTCAGTAGTTCATGCACTACATGTATAGTCAGATAGTTTATTACTCTTATTCATGAAACTTTGCGTGTCAGCCTACCTCATTTAGCATACCAGTACATTCAAAGTACTGATTACATACCTTTCTTTTGCACTATGATGTCTCATATCATAGATGTTGACGCTTAGTTTCCAAATCACACATAGATTCTCAGATTATCAGTAGCAAAGTAGCAGTGGTGAGTCCTCGTCATCCGAGGACAAATTATTTATTTCATGATTTCATCCTAGTTAGTTAGTTGGAGTTAGTTGGGGCATGTCCCATCAACTTACATTATTCAGTTTAGAGGCTTTTCAGACACTACAGTTAGCTATTCAGATTTTAGTATTATACCAGATTCATAATTCAGTAGTCGTTTCATTATTAAAACCTTATGGCATTTTAGTTATTCTTCCGTATTCATGATTATATTATTCAGTGCTCACAGCAGGTACCAGCTCATGGGTTAGCTTGTGGTCCCTCGGGACCGTAAGCACCATTTCATTCGAGGATGAATGTTCCCAAGGGGAGATATTAATACCCCTTACTTTTCTTAGCTCAGTTCAACTCCTAGTTGCATGTATAGGAGGCTTAAGGCCTAAAAATTTCACTAAACTGGTCTTCCCAACCCCGAGATGTAGGTTTTTGAGTTAATTCATGTTCAGGGGTGTAAGGGCCATGTCTCGAGGATGTTTTGAATCTTTCGAACGAGGATTGGGTTGTGTTTGAATTTCAATTCCAGAACCTCACTGTGATAATGGCGCATCACGGTGGGTATAGCGATAGGCCCTTCATCGTGTCGCGGTGATATGTAAAACCATATTCCAGTTGGGAATTCAATAACCATATTCCAATTGGGAATTCAATTTCCTGAGGGGCAATTACGTCTTTTACCCTCAACCCAATTCGTAAAGACACGAATTGAATCGACAATAAGGGCCTTATTTGCCACTTTTCCCCAATTTCCCTCTCAAAGAAACCCTAACCATCTCCTTAGTTTATAAAATTCATTCTTTTCTCTTCAAGAAAATTAAGGATTCGAGTTTCCCAATTCAAGAACTTTCAAGAAAGCTTTCAAGATTGTGTTTCCCTTTTCAAGCTTGTGGGTTTAAAGTATGTGTGATGTTCATCCATGGGCTCTTTTCTCCCATGGAGTACAAGAATCCCTTTTTTATATCAAATTATGAGTTTTTATATGTTTATGATGAATTGTCTCTATGAAGTTGTTATTGATTTTGGATACAAGTTATATTACAAGTGTTTTTCGATGAAATGAGCCCTTATATGATTTGAGTATTGAAATCCTCATGTTAAATCCCTAATTTATGGTTTTAGTACTGGAACTATGTTTTAAAATTACATGTTTTACCCATTCCCATGCTTAAATTCATGGCTCCCATGTGTTTGATGAAATGCCTAAATGTTGGTTTTTAAGCAATGATCCTTTATTATGTTTTTTTAAAGCTTTATATGTCTATATTGTTATTTCCATTCAATGCTAGAGGGTTATAATAACCCAAAACCTAATTTTTTATGTAATTTCAACATCTTCAAAATGATTTCAGATATACCATCAGCACTATCATTCAGTTAGTTATTATGATCAGTTGTTTGTTCAGTTAAGCTTAGTGCAGTCCAGGTGTCAGTTCAGTTGGGAGTAGGATTTAGCACCGAGAAAACCTAGGGATGAGGGCTCACCCGCCATCTAGGACTGGGTCCTTAGAAACAGTCCCTAAGTTCCAAAACTATGTAGCAAACGTAGGATTATGAGATATACCCGCCAGTTTAGGAATGACATTCTCTGAGATGTCACCTGCCAGTTTAGGAATGACTCAATAGTCCTTCGAGACTCCAGATTAGAGGATCCACACAGCCAGTATTAGTACCCTTGGCAAGGTACTGACACCCTTCCAACTGGGGTTACAGGTTGGACCCTTATTAGCTCAGGTTGAGGCATATCGGTTAGATGATACCTCCCACAGTCTCAGTTCAGTATTTAGTATTGAATTCAGTTTAGGTTTGCTTAACCATAACATATAGATTTTAGTAATTCATTTTACAAATTATTTCAGATATGTATATATGCTTAGTCTTTCATTCTCAGTATTTCAGTTTTCATACATGCTTACTCAGTTATCTCATGATATTCAGTCAGTCATAACTTTATGCACAGTTAACCCATGCATTACAGCCTAACCTTATCTTATATACCAGTACATTCATAGTACTTATCACATATTTTCTTCGCGTTATGATGTCTTATATCATAAGTTCAAACGCTCAGTTTCTCGACCGCAGTTAGATATCCAAGTATTACTTAGCAGCAGTAGTGGTGAGTCCTCATCTTTTGGAGACATGATGGTTTATTTTAGTTATTCAGTAGTTTCAGTATTTTTCAGTCAGTCGGAGTTAGTTGGGTACTTGTCCTATCAACTCCACAGTCAGTCAGTTAGAGGTTTTTAGACATTCAGACAGTCAGTTAGTTTATTAGTGTTATCAGTCAGGTTTCAGTATTTTGCATATGTTTTCAGACTTACAAATTCAGTTATATAAACTAAGGTTTTTTAGACATTCAGACAGTTAGTTAGTTTATCAGTGCTATTAGTCAGATTTCAGTATTTTTGCAAATGTGTTCAGACTTACAGATTCAGTTATATTTGCAGTATTTAAAACTTTATGGCATTTATCAGGTTTTTTTTGCATATGCCTTTATTATCAGTTACGCAGTGCTCACAGCAGGTACCAGCTCATGGGTTAGCTTGTGGTCACTTATGATCGTAAGCACCATTGTTGCAAATAGGGGATAGCCTCGGGTCATGACATTTCCCAACCGCAGAAGCAAGAGAAAACAGAGACTCTTTAACAAAGAAGGTTGGCAATAAATCAAGGAAGGATATCCATGCTAAGGCTTGAGTTTTTTCCTCCTTCAGCCTAAAATTCTCATCATATATAAGTGGGCACATTTGATAGGAGTTGGCATTCCTATCACTGATGTAATAAGTACTCTTTGACAACATGCTAATGAAATCTTCTATGAGTTCCAACCTCATTAAAATAATCTATTGTGTAGAAGCCTAATTTTGCACTTTCCTTTAATACCAGAGTGTTTTGGAATTTTTATATTGTATTAGCCTTCGTACCAGGGTTAGTGTGTTAGGGGTTTTGCCCTGATTTTATTACCAAATTTAAGTTTTATTTTTCTTATAAGGAAAATAAAAGTAATTACCATAATTACTTTTATTTTTTCTAAAGGGAAAATATAAAACTTTTTCATATTTTGCAAATTTCTTTCTTGGAGGAAAGGTTTTTGAAATCTATAAATAGAAGACCCCCTTTTCATACTATAACAAAATATAATCCACAATGTAATTGTTTTAAGAGTCTGTTTAGGGAGAGATTTTCTCCCAACAATTTCATGTTTTCTTTAATATTAGTTTTTATATATAGGCAAATTGGCCAAATCATAAATAATATTATGTTTTTTTTAGTTTAGTTTAGTGTCATCTGAATTATCGTCTTTATGGTTTGCACACTATTAGCTTTCGCATAACGCCCTCTCGATTTTGAACCCAACAAGTGATATCAAAGCCAATGGTACAAAGATCTGATGGTTCGATTGAGGACAGTTTAATATCAAGGTTGCAACCAACTTGGCGATGATGAAGATTTTTTATCAAAAATAAAAAGGTCAGAACTACATGAGGAGAAAAGTTTCAAACAAATTTTCAACAATCCTACTGCTAATCCATCTTTAAAAACAAAATCAATTTTCAACTCATGCTTATGGGCTCCAACTTTCAACTCTTGTATACTTTTAACGTTTGGACTCCTTTCAACTCGTGCATATACTCTTAACGCATGAGTTCCACTTTTAACTTATGCTCACTTTCAATGCACAAGGCTCCACTTTTAACCGTGTTTACTTATAACATAGGGCTCCAATAGTATTAACCCATGCTTTTATTTTTAATGCATAGGGCTCCAATTTTTAACTCATATCAACTTTTAATCATGGTAAGCAGCAGTGATATATGAAAATCATGTGAAGAAGGAAGATCAAGATTAAGATTATATTGCATGAAAATCAAGACAAAAAGGGGAGATTTGTTAGAATTTTTGCCCTGATTTTCTTACCAAATTTAAGTTTTATTTTTCTTATAAGAAAAATAAAAGTAATACCATAATTACTTTTATTTTTCCTAAAAGGAAAATATAAAACTTTTTCATGTTTGGCAAACCTCTATCTTGGAGGAAAGGTTTTTGACATCTATAAATAGAAGATCGCCTTTTCATGTCATAACACAATAGAATCCACAATGTAATCGTTGAGTCTATTTAGGGAGAAATTTTCTCCCAACAGTTTTTTGTTTTCTTTAATATTAGTTTTTATATATAGGTCAATTGGCCAAATCATAAATAATATTATGCTTTGTTAGTTTAGTTTTGTGTCATCTGAATTATCATTTTTATGGTTTGTACACTATAAGTTTCTGCATGACATCCTCTCAATTTCGAACCCAACATAGTGATCGATGCATAATTACCAATATATGCATTAGGTTTTTCGGCTTTTTGTTGGTGATTTTAGTGGTGGAAATTAAGAAAGGTCAATGACAGGGACCTGTCCAAACGCCTGAAATGGTTGGTCGCTAGTCGATGCCATAATTGGAGGCGAGGAGAGAGCAACGGTTTCAGTGTGGCCATTCTTGCATTTTTTTTGGTTTTACTTTCATTATAATTTATAATAAGAGAAAATGGTCAAAAGCCCCCAACCTTTACCCCAAATCCCAAATACACACTTATACTTTGCAGGAGTCTATGACCCCCTGAACTATTTTAAAGTGAAATATTTACACCCCTAAAAGCTCAAGCCCAAATATTGTTTCAGGCAGTGAACTGTACTCGCTGTCACGTCATGCCACGTCATTTTTTAAATTTTTTATCTAAAAAATTAATTATTTTAATCTCAATCCATTTTTCTCCTTTCTTTTCATCTTCTTTTCTTCAATCTCAAAAGTCAAAATGAACTCATTAAATTTTCTTTACTTTCTCTTTCTATCATTTTCTTCAATTTCAGAAATCAAAGAATACCCATTTGTCAATCTTTTTCCTTTTTCTTTTCTTTTTTTTTTTAATTTATCAACTATGAAAAATAATGTTGAATTTATGATTGTACAAGATCTTTGGTGCTGATTTTTCATAATTTCCAGCGAATACCCACCTGATTTGGTGCTGATTTTTTAATTTCTTGAAATTCAAGAGATGTGTGTTGCGTGTGTATGGGTTGCTGTTTTTCAATTCCAGTGAAGTACGTTTGTGTGTGTTTTTCGTCACTTATGTGTGTGTAAATTTATGTATGTATCGGGTCGGCTGTGTATTTCCTGTCAATGAAAAAATAAGGAGTGATGTGCGATGTTGAGATTGAATGTTTGTGTGTTGTTTGATCTTTTTTGTCGATGAATAATTGCTCATGCTGGTTTGTTGCTGATTCTTTGGTTATGAACTGTGTGATGAAGTCAAAAATAATAAACAACATCGAATTTGAAAATTTTCGACAACCTTGAAGTGGGATAACAATGACCATATCAATTATTAAATTTCCAACGATCTTAAATCCGAAAACAACGAACAATACAAATTTTAAAATTTTCAACGACCTTGAAGCCGGAAACAATGAACAATACCGAATTTAAAATTTTCGATGACCTTAAAGTCGGAAACAATACAGAATTTTGAAATTTTCGACGACCTTGAAGTCGAAAATAATGGACAATACCCATTTTAAAATTTACGGTGACCTTGAAATCGGAAATAATGGACAATATCGATTTTAAAATTTTCGATGATCTTGAAGTCGGAAATAATAAACAACATCGAATTTAAAATTTTCAACAACCTTGAATTGGGAAACAATGAACAATATCAATTTTTAAATTTCCGGCGATCTTAAATCCAGAAACAACGAAGAATTCCAATTTTAAAATTTCTGACGACCTTGAAGCCGGAAACAATGAACAATACCAAATTTAAAATTTTCAATAACCTTAAAGTCGGAAACAATAGAGAATTTTGAAATTTTCAGCGACCTTCAAGTTGGAAACAATGGACAATACCCATTTTAAAATTTACGACGACTTTGAAGTCGTAAATAATGGACAATATCGATTTTAAAATTTCCGACAATCTTGAAATTGGAAAAAATGAATAATACCCATTTTGAAATTTTTCAACGAATTTGAAGTCGAAATCAATCGATTTTGTGCTTGGAGATGAGGAAAATGATAAATTAATTTTCGATGTCATTGATGAGTTTTTGGATGTCATTGTTTGTAAGAAGAAGAAACAAATATTAAAAATATTAAAAAATGAAAAGAAAATAAAGAAAAATGAAAAGAAAAAGAATAATTAAAAATGAATAAAGAAAATAAAAAATATTAAAAAAATCGTTTTCACTCTCTTTAAAGAGAGTGAAACACACTCTCTTGCCATGTCAGCGTTCAGGGAGTAATAATTTCAATTTAAAATAGTTCAGGAGGGTCATAGGACCCCCCACAAAGTATAAGTGTGTAGTTGGGATTTCGACTAAAGGTTTGGGGGTAATAGACCATTTTCTCTAATAATAATAATTGTAAGAATACAAAAAAAAAAAAAAATATTTCATTCTTTTTAATTTATTTGGTCCCACTTTCCTTTTTAGTTCATTTCGAAAAGAATAATTTTTTAGTTTTTTTTTAATATTTTTTTTTTTTGTAGGGAAAGGGGAATGGGGGAGGGGATTATAATGTGGGGAATCGAACCCTCACCAATAAAGTGGGAGTTCTGATAACTAACCAACTAACCTACTAAGATTCCCCTCTCGAAAAGAATAATTATTTTCTTTTTTAGCAACTTTTTAATCCCAACTCTTCACATAACATGTTTCCATTACCAAGTGAATGTGAAGTACAAGGATCAACCAATGTGCACTGGACCAAAGCCCCAGTAAGTACCGGCTCATAATTCAACAGTACTAGCTTATTACACAGGATAAAAATTAAGCACTGGAGGTTGCTTGACGGTTCCTCTCCTTTCACACATGATAAACAGGTGCAGCTAGTGACATTCTGAAGATTTCAGCTTGAGCACACGTTCCATTGAAATGGCTGTCAGCCAGCTTATAACTTCATCATCCATGGTAATGACATCCTTAGAAGACCTTGCCAACTTAGTATATTGTCCCAAAGATTGGCTGAGAAACTACATTTAAAAAAAGATGCTGTTCAATTTCATGTTTTGATCACATAAAGGACGCATCTTGTTAGTGAGAATGCCCCATTTAGATCGAAGAATAAAGATCCATTTCGGGAAACCATAATTGCGGCATATCAATCTTTAAAGTCTTCTTTATTTTCTTAAAATCATGTCAAGTCAAAATAGGTCAATTCAGAGGCAATTCTAAGATTTCTTGAGTATGGATGCACTAATAGAAAAAGAAGAAAAAAATATGTTAGGTCAAAATTGATCTTTGTTCTTCTTGATAAATAATTAAACCTTTAACTAAGTGCACCATCAAGTTTTTTTTGTATCATAGCCAACAGGTATATATTTATATGTATATATATTTTCTGGAAAGCATGTACATAAAAAATTTAGTTTTAATGAAAGAGCACAAATTCACATATGCAATAGTAACACGTAAATTTAACTTGGACGAATCAATTTGAAACGAAAGAGTAATGAATATGCAAAAGTAACACGTAAATTTAACTTGGACGAATCAATTTGAAACGAAAGAGTAATGAATAACGAAAAGAAGGCATAGCATGACTTATCGACTTTAGTAAACGTTGCAAATCATGTGTAGAAATTTGAAAGGGATCAGATAGAATAATCAAGGCTCAAGGGTGGAAAAACTTTAAAACGACAAAATGATTTCAGAAAAGATAAGAATTGACATTTTAGAGACATTTTGAGTAATTGGGTTGTCCTTTGTTAGTAAATGTTTTTGTCTAGCCCTATTACTAATTTCCAAGAAAAAAGAAAATATCAATACTAGTCCAAATATAAGGACAAAATGATTTCAGAATAATAAGAATTGACATTTTAAAGATATTTTGAGGAGTTCGGAGCTCAAAAGGCTTTTTTTTTTAATCAAAAATATCAAAGGGGGCATTTGATTTTGAAAAAAAAAAAAAGCAAAAGGGACAAGTCATCACCACTGTAGCGACTTACAAGTCGCGTATCCTGCAGCTAGAGGTGTACAAATCGAACCATTAAGTCAAACCGAACCGATGAATCAAATCAAACCGAGAAAAAAACAGACTTATGGTTTGGTTTGATTGGTTTGGTGTTGGCAAAAAAAACCGATCATTCTTGATTTGGTTTGGTTTGGTATTAGCAAAAACAAAATCAAATCGAACTCAAATCGAACCGACATAATACATATATAATTTTAATTTTTTATACATAAAAAAAATTACTTATAATCTACTTTCTTATTACTTTTATTATTATTTTTATACTCAAAAAATAAATATATATTCTTGGACCTTTAATTATAATATTTGTCTATTAGTAACAAATTAATACAAAGTCAATATTAATATAAAAACCTAAAATTCTTTTTCACTTTACATTTTACTTTTCAAGTTATCAGAGAGTTCTCATTATTTCCTCATCTTATTTTTCTCATTCTCCTCATTCGTCAAGTTGTGATTTAGGTTTGTTTTTCTTCTTTCTCTTTTTTTATTGAATTATGTTATAGTTAATTACTTTATGGAGTTAGGTTTTTAATAAGTTTTCTCCAATTCTTCATTCTTTTGTACGCTCACATTTTATGTGAAGGGAATTTTCAGACAAGCTACTGTGACTAGTGACTTAGAAATTGAACCACTGGATATCCACATAATATTACTTTGAGAAATAGTAGTTTAGACGTCTTAGTAATTTGTCAACTTAATTTTAATTGGAACTACTCTATGATCATTTTTTTTTTATCTTTTTAGTGAAAATATTTATTTTTTTTCTTCAATCACATTATAATTGTAAAAAAATCGAGAAAACTGAAAAATAAAAAAAAAATCGACTAAAACCAAAATAAAAAAACCGATTGTATATTGGTTTGATTTAGTTTATAGATTTAGAAAACCGACATTATTGATTTGGTTATATTTTAATGAAAAAATGAACCAACACGACCTATATACACCCGCAGCAACTTCCAAGTAGCCCATTCTGCAACGACTTACACAATCCCACTATTCACCAAATGAACTTCTCTGCATGCAAGAAAGTTAAGCAAGGAAAAATTTTATACTCTTAAACGAAAGGCTTTAGTTTCTCCACAAACTAATTGTGCCATAATAAACTAAGCTTCCAAAATAAATAAATATCTATCTATCTATAAATACACAAACACACACATATATACTAGTTTAACCCACTTATCTTGTATGTAAAGCGTTTAATTATTTAAAATTAAATAATCTTATCTATTGCGGAAATTTTTAGTGAACATTCACATTTTAATATAATAATATAAACATAAACATATATTTTAGTTTAAGCACATATATATTTTACCACCAGAAGTTCAAAGTAGTTGATCGATCATCACTTTTGTGTTTGTCATGCAGTGCCCCCTTCCCTTGTTGCCAGAGGCTAAGAGAGACGCATCAATTTGAACTATATTTGTGGTACGATTGCTTTTTTTCTATATTTAAAATCTTTCCTTATTTTTAAAGTCAAATCTTTACAAAATCATTGATTATATTCTTATTACATACTTAAAACTTTTAAAATTTTGTACTTCTTAAATTTTTCCTATTCTAATGCTTTTATATTTATTTCTAGATTTTTCAAATCTTTTTAAAATCAAATTTAGTTGATTTAGAATTTTTAAACTAATGAAAAAAGTATCAGCCGTCACTAATTCTGATGACTCTAATAAGGAAAGGTTTTATCATAAATATATTTAATTAATTTTCAACACTTAAATATTAGGAAAAACACTAGTTCTGATGACTTCTAATAAGAAAAAGTTTTACTATAAATATATTTAATTAAATTTCAACTCTTACGTATTAGGAAAAAAAATAGTGAAAAGACGATTTTTCTAAAGCAAAGACTTTTAATGAAAGACAAAAAGTTCAAACAACATTTCTAAGGTCCTTTACACTTTTAATATATTATAGATAGATATAAATATAAATTATAGATATAGATATATTGTTCCTATCATATTAATTTTTCCATTAATATTTATTACTTGCGGCTTTCCTACAATCTTGGACAAAGAATTATCCAGCATCAACATTGATTAATTATAACTATTCATTACCGTTGATAGAAGATTCAGCTACGTATATATGTACTGAAGCAAATTGACTATAAATTTCTCTTTAAATGCATTATTTTGAAAGGTAAAAGAGACGACTATTTGGCAATGAACACACCACATAAGTAGCTCGTAGGGCGGATTCAGAATTTTGAGAAAGTGAATATACTGTCACGAAGAGTTACCTTTGGCTGGTTTGGGTTGTTATTATTAAACGCGTTGCATGAGATTATTTTTTATTTTTTGAAATTTTAGTAAATATATATATATCAAAAATATTGAGATGGACTGACACTACTAAAAAAATCAAAAAAATCGACCACAAATTGTGGTCGAAAAAACCGACCACATGAGGTCGGTTTTCTTTAAAAAAGATAATTAAAAAATAATTTAAAAAACTGACCACAAGTGGTCGGTTTTTAAAAATTCCTTTTTAATTAATTTTTTAAAAAAACCGACCACTAGTGATCGGTTTTTAATTATATAAATATATATATATATATATATATATATATATATATATATATATATATATATATATATATATATATATATATATTTAAAAAAAAAATCGACCACTTGTGGTTGGTTTTTAATTAAATTGAAAAGAAAATAATTTTTAAAAACCGACCACTTTTGGTCGATTTTTTAATTAAAAAAAAAATAAAAATTGACTACTTGTGGTCGATTTTCATTAAAATAAAAAGAAAATAATTTTAAAATACCGACCACTTGTGGTCGGTTTATGAACTAAAAAAAAAATAAAAGTAAATCATTTTTAGAAAAAAATAATTATATATAGGCAAAATGGTTCGATGGACCCCTGTACTATGTCGGTTTTGTAAGTTGGACACCTCTACTTACATGTTTGTCACGCCAGCTTCCACATTATTTCCAGGTATTACATTAAATTTCATCTCATTTTTAAAATGATACATAAGAAACTAAATATTAAAATGGCAAAATGACCTTCTGGACCCCTGTACTATGTCGGTTTTGTACGTTGGACACTTCTACTTACATGTTTGTCATCTGGACTCTTAAACCCACTAAAACGGAACATTTTAAACCCTTTTTTGGTAAGTGTAACACACTCTCCCCCATGTCAGCTGTCATGTCAGCTGCCACGCCTGACACGTCTGCCACATCATTTTTTTATGTGGGGGTGGGGACGGGACTGGGGTGGAGTGGAGAGGCTGGGGGTGGGGTGGGATAGGGCTGGGTAAGGTGTGGGGGGTGGGGACGGCCTGGGGTGGGGGTGGGGAAGGGCTGGACGGGTGTTGGGGTGAAGTGGGGGGCTGGAGGTGTGGTGGGACAGGGCTGGGTAGGGTGTGGGGGTGGGGAGGAAAAAAAATATTTTTATTTTTTTAAAATTTTAAAATATATTTTACATTTTTTAAAAATATCTTTAAAATATTTTAAAAATTTTAAAAATATTTTTAAATTATAAAAGATGGAGGAAAAAAAAGGAGCCTATTTTATTTATTTAAATTTTTAAAAAATATTATTAAATTATTTTTAAATTTTAAAAATATTTTTAAATTATTTTTAAATTTTTAAAAATATTTTAAAAATTTTAAAAATATTTTTTATTTTAAAAAGATGGAGGAAAAAAAAAAGGACCCTTTTTATTTTTTTTTTAAGTTTTAATATTTTTTTATTTTTGTCTTAATTATTTTAATGTAAAATTGGTCAAAAATTGACCCCCACTCTCACCCCCAGGCGAGTGGCTACACTCTCTTTGTCCAAGTCACCATGACCTGGCCACATAGGCAAGGTCAACGGTCAAAGGGTACAAGATGTTGTTTTTTGATGGGTTCAAGGGTCCAGATGACAAACATGTAAGTAGAAGTGTCCAACTTACAAAACCGACATAGTACAGGGGTCCAGAAGGTCATTTTGTCTATTAAAATAAATTTAATTAAATAAAAAAATTATAAACTATAGAAAAATTTAAATAATCATGTTTTTATTTTTTGTCACAAATTAAATATCAAATTCATTCCAAATAATTAAAATTCTTCTCCAACTAATTTAAATTTTTAACTATAAATTCATATATACAAACATAATGAATTTTTTATTTTTACATTTGAATATCTTTAACAAATTCACAAAAATTATATGGTTTTTCAAGCTTAATTCATGAAATTCACTAATTTTTCAATATCCACTATCACTCACTTTCAATTCAAATTTAAATTTAATCCCAAAAAAAATATGAAAAGATTTCAAATTTAAATTTTAATTCAATAAAATGAAAATATTTGAATTAAGATGAATTTAAAAAAAAAAACTTAAGGTGGTGCTGGGGAGGGAGCTGGAGGTGAGGGACCTGGACGGGGCTAGGGGACTGGGGTAGGTGGGGAGGGGTTGGATGGGGTTGGGGTGGGGGCCTGGATGGGGCTGTGGCGGGTGGGGAGGGGCTGGAGTGGGTGGGGAGGGCTGGATGGGGCCTGGGGTGGGTGGGATGGGGCTGGACGAGGCTGGGGTAGGGTGGGTAGGCCTGAACGGGGCTGGGGTAGGTGGGGAGGGGCTGGACGGGGACTGGGGTGGGTAGGAAGGGGCTGGACGGGGGCTAGGGTGGGGTGGGGAGAGGTTTGGGGAAGGATTTTTTTATTTTTTTTAATTTATTATTTTTAAAAATATTTTTAAATTAAAAAATATGGATGAAAAAAGCACCTTTTAAATTTTTTTTAATTTTAATATTATTTTTAATTTTTTAGAAATTATTTTAAAATAAAATTGATCAAAAATTGACTCCCACTCGCACCCTAAGCTCGTGCCTGCACGCGCCTCGTCCTAGTCAGCCCTTTTAATGCCACATAGGTCTGGTCAACGGTCAAAGAGTTTGAAATATTCTTTTTTATTGGGTTCAGGGGTCCAGATGACAAAAATGTAAGTAGAAGTGTCCAACTTACAAAACCGACATAGTACAAGGATCCATCGAACCATTTTTCCATTATATATATGTAATCAAATATATCTATTATTTTCATTAAAAAATATTTGTATATATAATCTAATATATGTATATAATTTTTTAAATTACACAGATCACACGTAGTCGATAATCAATATAATAATAATAAAAATCAATCAATCTTAAATTTTGCAAAAAAATTACACTAAAAATATGTATCAAATAAAATAAATAAATTATGTTTAAGATAATCTTTATCTTTTACTTATGTTTCAATATAAAATTAATATTTTTCTTTGTATATACGTTAAATGACGTTAAATATGTATAATCTTTTTATAATGAATATGTGTATATATACATCATTCCGTTGAGATAATGATATTATGTTACTATTGCAGTCATAATAATGTAATATATAATTGATAATTCATCAAAATATAATGAACATGTTCTATTAGAAGGTAATATACTTTTGGATGTGATATATATAGTACGCATTCAAGAGTTCATATATATAAATATCTTTATATATATATATATATATATATATATATATATGATGTAGTGATCGATTGATGAATGATGTAGTCAAAACCTAGTAGAATATAATTAAGCTAATTAATATAATTAATAGATCACTCATCAGAGTATGTATATGAAACACGTCACATTATATTATTGGATAATATACTCGTGTACGTATGTGATATATATAGTACGTATTTAGAACTTAATATAACCGATAGTGTGTATATGTGTGTGTATGTATAGTATATATATAGTATATATATAGTATATACATATTATATAGTGAAGGTATATTAATGACATAAGATAATCTAATCGATAATTCATCTGAGTATTTGTGATATACGTTGTATATTATTATAGGGTAGTAAAATCGTGTATGTGATGTTTATAGTACGTATTTGAAAGCTGATAAACAATTGAATATATGTATATATAAATATATCTCGTGTAGTGACGTATGCAGTAATCGAAATTAAAGCTAGATAACTGAATCTATATATCAAAATATTTTGAATGATACTTTGATATATATCATACTATTGAGGAAATATTATACTATTTTGTGTCAATGTAGACACGCGTATGTTGTTGATGTTGTAATAACGTAAGACAAGTATTACGCGGTGTAATTGGGAGGGGGGGAAAGAAGTAGGAGAGGGAGACCGAAAATTGAATCTTGAAACTGGCATATACTTACCATTTGCTTTGAATTTCGAATTTCGAATGACCGTCAAATTTTGGCGGTGAATTAGAGTTTTTTTGCTTACAAGTTTTGTTTCTGAGTATTTGTAATATACGTTGTATATTATTATGGCATACTAAAATCGTGTATGTGATGTTTATAGTACGTATTTGAAAGCTGATATAGATAATTGAATATATGTATATATATGTATATCTCGTGTAGTGACGTATGCAGTAATCGAAAGTTAGATAACTGAATCTATATATCAAAATATTTTGAATGATACGTTGATATCATATTATTGAGGAAATAGATATACTATTTTTTGTCAATGTAGATACGCGTATATTGTTGAAGTTGTAATAACCTAAGACAAGTAATCGATAATTTATCTGATTAACACGTTGTATTACGAGGTGTGTGTGTGTGTGTATATATATATATATATCGTATTTAAAAGCCAACTAACCAAAAATTTATCTTAATTTGCAAAATTCATTGATATTATTATACGATTAAGGAAATATATTACTCGTGTTAATGTGATGATAAAATAACTAATTATCTAATTTAAATATATACACGTTGTATTAAATTATTTGGATATTTTTTTAAATATTATAGAATTTATTAAAAAATTAATTTGTTAAAAATTAATTATAATTCATTAATTCATTTTAATTTATTAATTGTAGTTTCTTAAACATTAATTTAATACCAATAGAACTTTATTTGTGTGGTCGGTTTTCAAATAATTTTTAAAAAAAGTTAAGTTCCATTAACCCGACCCGACCCGACAAAAATAATAAAAGATCAAAACACACACGCACCTAACCTAAAATCCCGATCTCAGCTACACACACACACACCAACACATACCAACACACATCAACACACACACATCTCGATCTACTCCGGCTAGGTACTCCGGCGGCTGCTCCCGCTCTACTCCGGCGACGACAACTCGGGTATGAAGCTACTTTTATGTTGTTTTTTTGATTTTTTGAGATTCTTGAATTCCTTTTATGGTTTAGCTTGTAGTTTTAGATATGGGTTTCACTTGATTGAAGTTATTCATGGTAGAAATCCATTAAAATTTGAGTCTTGAATTTTTAGCTATGAAATTTTGTGGTTCTTGATTTGCTTTTATGGTAGATTTTGATATGGGTTTCGTGGTGTTGAAGTTATTATTGGTTGGAATTCCTCAAAGTTGGAATCTCTAGTTGTGATTTGTTGAGATTCTTGATTTACTTTTATGGTTTAGCACTTTAGCTTGTTGTTTTTTTAGGTTCTTGATTATTATTTTTGGTTGGATTGAAGTTATTATTGGTTGGAATTTGTCAATGTTGGAAAATTTAGTTGTCAACGTTTGATATTGGTTGAAGTTATTCATGGTAGAAATCTATTAAAGTTGGAATATTTAGTGTTTTAGTTGGATTGAAGGTGTTATCAGCTGAAAACTATTTGTCTGCTTGGATACTGTTTATTAAATGTTTTTGTTTTGAATGATAGGTTGAAAATTATTCTTCTGCTCCTAATTTAGTATCTTTGCGCTACCAACACATCTAAATCTAGATTCGGTGACCTCTTATCTCTTTCACTTTAATTTAGGCCAAGCAAAGGTAAGTTGATTTCCCTCTATTTTCTTATATTGAAGGCTTTGAAAGCCATAGAAATTTTGTGGTGATTATATGGTGTGAGAGGGACATGCGACATCTCTACTTATTTGCTTTGTTACACTTGTTCAATTGCTTGACTTATTATGGTATATAGTACATTGTTGCTTGAAAGTGAATAAGTGTAGTAACTTAGCTTGAAGGTGAACTTCTATTTTTAATTTTGTAGAAGCGTAGGTACTTGAAGTGTGAACTTTTTATTATGAATTTTGGTATGCTTGATGACTTAGTGAGTTGAAAATGTTGAAGTGTAGTTACTTGAAATGTGGATTTTTTGTTTTGAATGTGGTTTAGTTTGGTGACTTGGGTGATGACTTAGTGAGTTAAAATTTACCAAGTTTAGGTACTTTAAAGGTGAATTTTTTGTTTTGAATGTGGTTTAGTTTGGTGACTTGGGTGATGACTTAGTGAGTTGGAAATGTTGAAGTTTAGGTACTTGAAATGTGAATTTTTTGTTTTGAATGTAGTTAAGTTTGGTGACTTGGTAGGACAATTAGTCACTTGAAATTGATTAAGTGTAGGTACGTTAAAGGTGAATTTTTAGTTTTGAATGTGGTTTAGTTTGATGACTTGGGTGATGACTTAGTGAGTTGGAAATTACCAAGTTTAGGTACTTTAAAGGTGAATTTTTGTTTTGAATGTGGTTTAGTTTGGTGACTTGGGTGATGACTTAGTGAGTTGGAAATGTTGAAGTTTAGATACTTGAAATGTGAATTTTTTGTTTTGACTGTAGTTAAGTTTGGTGACTTGGTAGGTCACTTGGCATGAGGGGGTTGAAACTTGGGATATCTCACTTAAACAGAATTTCAATTTGTGTGCATATCTAATGTGGAATATTAATGATTTTTCTGCTTATGGAATGTTGTCTGGGTGGATGACAGCTGGAAAGCTGGCTTGTCCATACTGCATGGAAAAAATAAAATCTTTCACATTGAGACATAGCAAGAAAAAATCATGGTTTGATTGTCATCGTTGTTTCTTGCCACCTGATCATGAATTTAGGAGACTCAAGAATGCATTCAGAAGGAATAGAATGGAACATGATGGTCCACCTCCAAGGTTGTCTGGTCATGACATCTGGGAGATAGTTCAAGATTTGCCTAAAGCCAGCGAGAAACCATTGTACAGGCTTGATGGATATGGCATTTCGCATAACTGGACTAAGCAAAGTATATTTTGGGAGTTAGAATATTGGCCAGATAATTTACTTAGAAATAATGTTGATGTCATGCATACTGAGAAGAACTATTTTGACAGCTTGTTCAACACAGTTATAGATGTCACCGACAAAACAAAGGATAATCCTAAGGCCAGACTTGACTTACTATAATATTGTAAACGCAGAAAATTACACTTACAAGAGGGGACCAATGGAAATGTTCTTAAGCCCAAGGCTAGTTTTACATTCAAGTTGAACGAAAAGCGTCAAATATGTGAGTGGGTCCAAAGTTTGAAGATACCCGATGGACATGCCTCAAATTTGAGAAAGAGGGTTGATATGGCACAAGGAATCTTGCATGGAATGAAAAGTCATAATTTCCATATTTTCATGGAACAATTACTTCCAATTGTTTTTATTGGTTTACCTGAAAACATATGGAAACCAATAGCAGATATCAGTTTGTTCTTCAAAGATTTATGTGCCACCACATTAAAAGAAGAAAATTTGGCGCGAATGAAAAGTAATATTGTTGTTATCACTAACAAGCAGGAGAAGATTTTTCCGCCATCATTCTTCGATGTGATGGAACATCTTCCCATTCACCTTGTGCACGAAGCTCGGCTAGGCGGTCCAGTTCAAATTAGGTGGATGTATCCATTCGAACGGTAAGCAATCACAACATATTTAAATTCATACTTATCTTTTTGTAATATAGTAAACATCTAATCTTAAGATTGTGCAGGGCAATTAGAAAATTGAAAAGGGGTCCCAAGAACAAACATAGGATGGAAGGCTCTATAGTTGAATCATATCTTGCAAGAGAAACGTCTCAATTTTGTTCATACTACTTTCGTGATGAAGTTGGTTGTTCAAGAAACCGACCAAATCGTCATTAGAACGATGTGAATGAGCCTCATTTGCAATCGATATCAATTTTCAATCATTCTGGTTGTAAGGCTAAAAAGACCATACGTCGCCAGCTCACTCCCACGGAGATCAAATCAGCAACTTTGTATATCTTACTGAATTGCCCAGAAATTGAGCCCTTTCTGAAGTAAGGAGATTAAAATTTTAACATATCTTATTTGTTTACTCATTCCTTTAAAGAAACTAATTGTGTTTCACATGTTAGATCTCCAGTTCATTTAAGACTCAATTCCACGAAAATCAAGTGTATGCATCCTTTGCAACACGGTTTACATATAAGGTTCGTAAGTGTATTAATATTTCTACAAATTTTAAATATTTACACATTCCTCAACTAACATATATATATATATATGTATGTGTGTGTGCGTGTATGTATAATATTTTTAGGTACACCAATCACAAAATGCAGCCGCATACAATCAGCTCTTGAGAGAGATTTCTTTGGGTCCAGTTGAAGCTCATGCAATGTCCCATTACACAATAAATGGGCTTAAATTTTCCACTGAACAACACTCCAGAACAAGGAAAACAAATAATAGTGGTGTTTGGGTTAAGGGTGATGATGATGTTGATTACTTTGGCATCATACACGAGATCTTTGAAATGGAGTATGCTGGTTTCCCAATAAAAAAATTGTCCTCTTTCGATGTAAGTTTTTTGATCCAAGAACAAGAGGCACAAGAGTACATAAGGAGCAAACATCATTGAAGTGAAGCACAATAGGTCGTATCCTGTTTACGATCCATTTGTTCTAGCGCAAAATGCTAAACAAGTGTATTATGTTCCTTATTCGTTTTACAGTGATAAGTCTGATTAGTGGGCTGTAATCAAAACAAAGCCTATAGGACGGGTGAAAGTTGAGAATATGCTGGAGACTGTGTATCAAAATGAAATTCAGATTGATCACCATCTAGTGGACATTGACTAAGTAGATAGTTTGAATCACCAGGAAAATATATTTGAAGAAGTTTATATTGCATAAGAAGAGGATGAGTGGGTAGGAGATGAGGAAACTTTCGAAGAGGGTGAATGGTTTAGTGGAGAGTCTTCAGAAGAGGAGGATTAGTTTGTGTAGGTTGTATTTTTTATGTATTGATGTCTTTATGCTTTGTACTATATATTTACCTTTATGTTTCTTGTTTAAGATTGATATGTAATATGATGTTTAAGATTGCTGTTTTCACTTTTCCATAATTTATATAGTAATAAAAATATTTTTGTCTATCTCATGTTGCTGGAGCGATTTGAAATGTGAATTAGTAACTTGAAATTAGTTACTTGGAATATTTTCTTATATATTCATTTTGTAGGAACTAACTACTTGTTAACTTTACATAATTTAGATGTCAGGTAGAGGTGACAAAGGTAAGAAAAAAGTTGATCCTACAAAAACAAAAAAGAAAAAATAACCCCCGCCTTATGGACGACCGACAGGTATTCAAATATTTGAGGGTCGGTTTGCTTACGCGCCAGCACGACCCTTATATTCTAGGTCGTCTCAGCATTTGGTTCCTGCTCCTATGCATGTGGGGCCACTACATAGTTCTACACCAACTCATTCTTCTTCTATCACCGTGTCACTGCCATCACCATACTATCGGACGATCGCTGGCATATTCGGACATCTACCATCGTCAGTACCCTCCTGTAGCAGTCATCCAGGTTCGCACAGTGATTCTGCTGGATCTATTAGGTTTTTGGATCTTCATCTTGAAGGCACTCCATCCAGTGTTTCAGATCCGCCCACGCCAGTGCATCCACCAGCACTTGCTCCGCAGCCTGAAGACAGAGATGATTATGGAAGGCGTTATCTTATTCCCTATGGAATAGGGTAAGATTTCTAAATATAATAACATTATAAATTTTTCATTACTATATTTTTATGCTCTATGAAATTACTGTTTGATCTTTTGTTGTAGGTTTAGGCCGGATGCTGGAGTTGGAATAATTTCGAGGAAATGCATTTATCGGCACTTCAACGGCTACTGGACCAGTTTGCAAAAGGATCCACAAATGGACAGAGAAGGAATGTTTAATGAATTTCATGTAAGGATTAAACTTATTGACTACTTAACACATTGTTAGAACAAAAGCTTGAATATTATATTTTTATTTTTGTTGTAGAAATATTATTGGTGGGATGATGCGAATGAATGTTCTATAAGGAGAATTTTTACAGAAGAGCTAGATCCAGATTTAACGGTCTGTTGGATTATGCCAGAACCAACTTGGTACGACCTGACTGGATAAGTGAATCCTTGTGCCAACAGTATATTTGCTATTGGAATAGAGAAAAACACCTATTGTTGAGGGACAAAGGAAAGAAAGCCCGGGCATCATCCAAGGGTGGCTCCCTGCATACTGCGGGTGCCAAAAGTTTGATTGTTGTGGAGGAAAAACTGGTATGTAACTTTTATAGTTTTAATTGTTAGTTTCTATTTAAATTTTTAATTATTTGATGATTAATAATTTTTTCATATGCAGGAAAAAGAAAAGGATAGGAAGATACCACACGATAAGCTATTCGAGGAGACGCATCTGAAAAAGAAAAAGAACCCGACTGATGAAGATGTCTGGGTTGAACCTCGTGCAAAAGATGCCCATGTAAGAATCAAATTTTAAATTTATGAATCTTTTTCTCAAAGTTGACATTATTCAAGTATAAGTACTTTAATGTATTTTGACTATTAATTATAACTTTACTTTAAATATAGGACAAATATAGCCATCTCCTTAGTGAGTTTCGTAGTAGTCAGCCTCTTGAAAGTAAGGGTGACCCAATACCCCAAAATGTAGAGGAGGAGTTATGGGAACAAGTTGTGGGTCCTACAGTTAGAGGCCATTTCTATGGATACCACAGAAATCATTTTGGAGAGAATTTTAGGTCTTCGTCCGATCTGACATCCTATACCTCTTCAGTTGATAGAGAAACAATTAAATCACTAAAAAATACGATTTCTAAACTCACTGAAGAGTTTACTAAACAGAGAGAGAGAGGGCGCAGAAGAAGAAAGAGGAAACATTATCACAAATCAGGATGTTGCAGGAGCAGTTTAGCTCTTTTATTCAGATTGTAGGGGTTATTCCTCCATGTCCTGGTGATGCAGTTCGGGTTGCAAAAGGTCTAGGCCCACTGGATGATATCAGCACAGATGGGCATGCGGAAGACGAAGATGATGATGATGAAGATGAGTGGTAGTTTTTTCACTTTTGTATGTGTTGTACTTGGGATTTGGACTTTTAGTTGTAGTTTTTACACTTTTGTATGTATTTTGTAGTTTTTACACTTTGGTTTGTTGTTGTTGTTGTATGGATTTGGATATTTTGTTGCAGTTTGTACTTTGGTTTGTTGTTGTTGTTGGTGGTGGTGGTGTAGATGTATTGTATGTTGTTACTGTTGCTTTTTATTTAAAAAAACAGAAAAAACGACCACAAGTGGTCGGTTTTTCTGGAAATTAATTTATTAATTTTAAAAAAAACAACCACTAGTGGTCGGTTTTAACTAAAGTAATTAATTAATTTTAAAATAAAATTGACCACTTATGGTCGGTTTATTTTGAATGTTTTTATTTTTAAACTCACTTTTTATATTTTAATAACATAATAATGAATTTAAAATATATATATATTTAAAAAAAGCTACCACAATTTTATCGATCACGCACTTTGGTTGGTTTTGTGGTCAGCAATTGACGAAAACCGACCACTTGTGGTCGGTTTTTGTGGTCGGTTTTCCTCTTTTTTTTAGTAGTGTGAATTGATATATAGTAATCCTTCGTTGCTTCTTATTTTAATATAGATATTGGAATAATAACTCCTATATAAGGTTAGTAAACTTCTCTGCTGAAAAGTCTTAGTGCCCCCAACACTATATAACTAACAACAAACTTCTACATATGCATTGAAGTTTAATTTATTGAGATTTTAATTCCTCCTTTGAAAGCAGAAAAATTTGGGCAACTTATTTATAATGTTGGTGAAATTATAATAAAATTACAACTGAAAATTACAAGTTTAGGAAAAAGAAAAGAATGTCTTCTTCTTTGGCTGAGGCGCAGATATCTCGCTTTCTTTAAGGAGATTCAAGACCACTGGAGCAAAATATTTCACCGGTACAACAGTAATCTTCTTGACTTGTCCCCTCTAGGATACAACGTCTTTCTCACAAGAACAACTGAACAACTCTGGACAAGAGTTGAGTTCAAAGCTCCATAAAAAGAACACCTCCCTTCAACTAATAAACTCTCCTTTTTAATGACTTTTGTGAACTCTATATATTATCTTATGTGTCCCAAAGCCATGCAAGACCACCTCTATTTATAAGAGAGGAAGTCTTCCATGTGATGAATAAAAGAATGAATGATGGTAGTAAAGAGGGAAAATCAAAGGACTTTAGGTTACAAGAGTTGCAAAGGTTACAAGAGTGTAATACCCCGATTTTTTGAACCGAAATGCTACACAGTGCTCATGACCCCGAAGGACCACAAACTAACCCATGACTGATATTTGTACCTGTAAATTGCATAATATATCATAAAATATGCAGAAACATGAACTGTAAGGCCATAAGGTTCAGTACTGATACATATCTGAAAAATATGGTATAACAATACAAAAAAGAAACATAAATACTGAAGTCTGAACATCTAATTTGACATCTAGTCTGAAAGCTTCTAACTGAACTGAATAAGGAGTTGATGGAATATGTCTCCAACTAACTCCATGAACTGAAAAACTAATCTGAAATACTGTAGTAAAGTAATAATAATATTGTCCTCGAATGAAGATGAGCACTGACTGCTGAAATCTGCAATGCTACTACTGCTCTGAAACTCATGCCTCTGTACCTATGTCGTCAAATAAAATACCATAGCGCGAATGCATCAGTACGACTGAATGTACTGAGTATATGAGTGAGATAGGCTAAATTCAAAGGGTTTTATATGCATGAAAAATGTTGACTGATATGAACGTGATAATACATACATACATACATACGTAACTGCAACTAAACTCGTGGTGATACTGACTACTGAGTCTGAATACTGACAATATGAGCTTACTGATACTGAGATACTGAATGACTGAGTTTACTGATATTGATATGTAATTCACTAATAAGTGAGGAATTGATACTGTATTACTAAATACTGGGAGACTGATACTATATTACTGATAAAGGAATAATTATTTCTGATAGTTTTGATTATGAAGAACTGATTTGATTGACCGTAAATAACAGTCCTGAAACTGAGCTCGTGATAACATGACTACTGAGTATGAATACTGATGACACGTAATTACTGATAACATATCATGAATGATAACTGAATTTTGATAACTGATATATCTGATAACATAAGTTCTGATAACTGATATATCTGATAACATGATTTCTAATAACTGATAGTATGAATGACTATATCTGAGAGTCCTAAATCTGATGGAACTAGCTGAGTTTCATACTATATCCGACAGTCCTGATATCCTGAAGAACTATCTGAGTTCTTTTACTGAGACTGAGACTGAAACTGTGGGAAGTAGTTATCTAACTGATATTCCCTAAATACGATATTATAGCTAAGCTGGGGTCCAATCTCTGCCCCGACTGGAGGGGTGTCAATACCGCGCCACTGGTAAGGACAACTGAGAGAACCCTATACTGGCAGGTACTCAAATGAGAATGGTGGGAACCCTAAACTGATAGGTTAAGCCACCTTATCAACCCTAATCTAACAGTTTAAGATGTCTCAACCTACACTGGCTACGTAGTTCTGGAACACAAGGATGACTACTAGGAATCACACCCTGAACTGGTAGGTGAGTTCCCATCCTTGGGTTCACTCGGTGCTAACTTCTACTCCCATCTGAAGTACACTGAACTGAATAACTAAGTTGAACTGAATAACTGAACTGAACTGATTAGCTGAACGGATACTGATTAACTGGACTGATACTAGTTGTATTGTTTAGCGGAGCTAAACTATGTTTACTGGATTCCGATGATTGATGGAATGTACTAAGTTCTGAGGACTGGTTGAGAGTACTGAAGTTACTGAGATTGACTGTGAATACTGTGGTTGTTGAGGTTACTGAGATTACTAAGATTACTGGACTACTGAGATAACTGAGATTTCTGAGTTTTCCTGAGTCACTTGACTGACTGAATTCCATAGATCATGGATTGACTGAGAGTATCATGAAAACATGACATGGCTCTAGGCACATGGCTATATTTTTTGGGTACAATTGCCCCCAGGACTCGATGGAAGGAAACTGACACAACTTGAATTTCTTGAGTACACGACCATCAATAACAATCGATAATACATGAATGGGGGAATTCATGAAGTACATGGTCATCATAATATCTATCATGAATAGGAATGCTTATAATTAAGTCATAAATCTCATATTCTAATATCATGGGAATTCCGACAACATATACTATTCATAGCAATGGCAATGAAACCATTCAAGCATAAGGGAACGGCAACATGTAACATTTAGCTCATATTGTAATGATTTGGGGATATTATACTTCATGTATTTATTCAACATCTCAAACATGGTAGGGAAAACATGGATATATTTTGTGTACATAATTTATATCTCCATTATCATACATTCTTTATACCACAATAATACAAACACATAATTTGCATGGAAATTCATATTGGAGTGTATGACTAACATGAACTTGTTATTTAGATATCATGAAATCATGTAAATATGAAGTTCTAACATACTAGGCATTTTATCGAATACCTTGCATGCATTCTTTAAGGCATAGGTGGATTTCATACTTGCATTCTATCAATCCATCTAAAGATCATGTTTTTCAACTAACAACATAACTTTCATGAGATATACAGTCACGATACTATTTTATAGCAAAAAAAACAAGCATCAACATGGGTATGATCATATCACCACAACCAACCAAAATTTTGTATTTTAAAGATTGATTCTTGAACTCCACGGACGAAAAGGATCCGTGGATGAACACTACGCATACCTTGGAAGAGAGGTTCTTGATGATTGACAGATGAATTTCCTTGAAATTTGATCTTCAAGCTTGATTGTGCAACCCTAGTTGTTTTTCTCCTATGGTTCTCTTGGATAATGAGCTTTGAGATGTTAATAGGGTTGTAATGTAATTAGGAGCTATATATTTCGTAGGGTTAAGTTTAGGGACGTGTAAGGAGTGTTAAAAGATTTAATTATCCTTAAAATAACTCAAAACGGAGTGTTTTTGGAACTTGGAACTGACTTAGGCAGCGCCCAAGTAATCGTAAAAGCTGGGTTGGGCGGCGCCTAACCAATCGCCTAAGTTTTGTTGGGCGGCGCCTAACCAATCGCATACCCTTACTGTTTCTCACAAAAATTGGCATAACATTTCGCTCGGGTATTGGATTAAGGAAAAATTGGTATCGTTGGAAAGCTAATTCGATTCTCTATAATTTGGTGGGTAGATATATGCAGAAATACCACATTAACATTGAGTTATACTCGTTCAAATATGACCCTTATGAAATCGAACACTAAAACTTGATGAATTCAAAAACTCTTAGCTTGTATTACCTTAAGTGACTCATATGAACATGCTTAACGCATCATAAGCTATATTATCGCTAGGATACTCATTGTAAGTCATGTACTCAAGTATGAATCACAAGATAGAAGATTTCATATGTAGGAAAAATTGTTAGTCTCCTAGCTTAGAAACATGCGGGGTATTACAATATCTCCCCCTTGGGAACATTCATCCTCGAAGGGAAATTAACTTAGGTGGGAGAGATCATAAGATGAAGTACGTAAAATACATACACTACTGAAACATCGGTTCATGACTTACATGACTGAAAGTTGAGCACAACATACTGAACATGCATATCTGATGCATGGGAAGCTGATTTATGAATATAAGACTGAGGATTCTAATAAAGTGAGTTTTCTCAAAATGAGATTTTCATATCTAATGCACAACTAAAAGGCTGAATCCATGCATATCTGATGCATGATTATATGACTGACATGATACGTGAATGCATGACTGAAAGTACTGATGAGCTGATCACGCATATCTGATGCATGAATTCATGACTAAACTTACTCATGAACATGCAATGGTAAAGGTATCAAGTTTGAACTGAAAACTGAGCATGGAACTGAATACTAAGTTTGTTACTGAAATATGAACATGAGAACGAGTAAGTTTAAGGAAAACCGTTACCTTGAACTGAAAATACCAATAAGTTTGAGATTAATTACTCTATATGCATGATCGGAAATATGAGAACATAACTGAGTCTAGGATGTGGTATATATACTGAATATCATGATATGAACTAAATCTTGAAAACATGGCATACGACTGAAGTTGGAGTTTTAGGGTTAACTTATGAGTACCCCTTCTCCAAACTGGATTCATCAAAAGAAAAGAGAGCAGCATGTTTATGTAATGAATGGTTGGGGGTATGATGTATCTCCCCCCTTAGGACACTATGTCCCTCAAAGAATACTGATTTGGATGAGCTACAGAGGGGAATTGAGGCGATGCGCAAGACGCCTAGGAACTGAGTCATGACTGAATAACTAGGATCTAAAACTGAGACATGATACATGAACTGAGATGAACACGAGTGCATAATATACAAACTTATCTAATTAACTGAACAACGGATAGATGAATGTTGGATCTGCAAAGCTAAACTGTACTTAGTCTAAATAGTTGGTCTGAGATTTTTGAGTTTTATGCATAAGAGATAAGGACTAACTGAGTAGAATGAGGTATCTGAGCATGGGTTCATGAAGTCTGTATTATTTGCGAATGCGAGACCAAGAGTACGACATAGCTCTGAGGTATTCTATAAACTGGGGTACTGAAACACTGATTACTGAGTACTGACAACCTGTATGCTATGGTCAAGCATATCTGGAACTAAACTGAGTTTCAAAGCTGGTTACTGAACTGAAGATAAAATTATAACTAAGCCTATAGCTAGTACAGAAGTATTGAATTCTTAGGCTAAGTAACTGGTAACTGAAGCCATGGTTTTGTAGGACTATCTTAGTCCTTTACTTAATATTAATTTCTGAACTATCGTTGTAACTGAGTTTTAGACTGATACTAAAGTACTGAATTCAAGGACTGAACACTGATCACTAAGTCCTGGATACTAAAACTATAATTGAGTTGGCAACTGAGTTTTTAATGGCTACATGTTGGGGACTGACATAAGTCAAGGATCTAAATGTACACTTACACTTTGTACTTTCCCAACTTCTAAATACAATCCCTTGCTAGACGTTTACTTGAATATTTATCATGATATTCAAGCCTATTTCACAACTACACCCTCATGCAAAGTAAGCATGCAACAATCTTCTATTATCTAAACAACTGCTCATCACTACATTGTTTCATAAGGAGAGCTTACTGAAGGAGTAAATCAGGAGGACCTGAAACATGAATGGAACTGACTGAACTTGAAACAGGACTGAAACTTTGAGGAATAGAATATCAACAGCATGGATTTACCACAAAGGTATGAACTGAGAATATACATGATGTGGTATGAATTTATCTGATCTATAGGGGCATAGCATAAGTCATGAAAACTGAGTATACTGTAAAGCATGATTTGTGTACATGAGTCATGAGCTGCATGACTTGAGTCCAGAGTTTTTGTACTCGTGGGACATGATTCGTAATACTGAGGGAGCTGGAACTGAACCCCTTATACTGGAAACTGAAGACACACATAATCCCATGGAAAGTGTGTGAAAGTAGATTATGCTCATGGAACATGACTCGTACTGCGGAGTAAAAGGGACTCCTTATGCTGGAAATTGAATTCATACATGATTAAGGAAAAAAAAATACATGAGCATGGTTCATGACCATAGAGTTGACATGCAACTCCTGAGTGGATTTTTTTGTGATAGCTGAGGTGCAAAACATTGCACTGAGATGAGAATGGGTCTGGAATTATCTTCTCTTACTACTTTCTATACATATTGGCTCTATTTCTGAAATCTGAGGGTCTGTCTTAGGTACTTGATCTACCATCACATACCTATATTCTGTTCAACACCTGCCTGTCTTACTAAACACATCATCTGATTTTGTTTCCTCATATACTGCTAATATCACATTCACACCTTCATGCTTAATTTTGAGCCAATAAACTTAAGTTTTTAGCTCATACTGTTCAAGCCTACTGATCTAATCCCCATGAATACATAATCTGATCAAATAGAATAATATTATCCCAACTCTACTACTGCTAAACTTCTGGGTTCAAGAATGAGTTCTCATGATCATAAATAAAATCTATACGACCTTGGAACAATAATGAACTAATGGGATACTGTTTGAGTCTGTGGCTAATCCCATAACTGACTGTAGGGACTGTTTGAGAAAGCCCTATCTTTAGGACTTTGAACTTCACTATTTCTGTTACCTTGAAAGTAAGGTAAAGTGAACATGAGGGGTGCATGATATGAATCAACATGGGTTCCTTAGAGAAACTTGCTATAGCATGATCTTGAGACATGAAAGAAGGGAAACAGCTCTTAAAACATCTCATAGCCTCCTGCACATAAGTGTGGTACACAACACGCCCATGTACAAGGCTCTACTTGATGCAGCTTTCAGACTTCCTAGGACACTGTTGAACCTTAGGTTTTGATACCAAGTTTGTAACGCCCCGATTTTCTAAACCGAAATGCTACACGGTGCTCATAATCCCGAAGGACCACAAGCTAACCCATGAATGATACCTGTACCTGTAAACTGCATAATATCTCATAAAATATGCAGAAACATGAACTGTAAGGCCATAAGTTTCAATACTGATACATCTCTGAAAAACATGGTATAACAATACCAAAAAGAAACATAAATACTGAAGTCTGAACATCTAATCTGACATCTAGTTCGAAAGCCTCTAACTGAACTGAATAAGGAGTTGATGGAACATGTCTCCAACTAACTCCATGAACTGAAAAACTAATCTGAAAAACTGTAATAAAGTAATAATAATATTATCCTCGAATGAAGAGGAACACTAAATTCTGAAATCTGCAATGCTACTACTGCTCTGAAACTCGTGCCTCTGTACCTATGGCGTTAAATAAAACTCCATAGCGCGAATGCATCAGTATGAATTAATGTACTGAGTATACAAGTGAGGTAGGCTAAATGCAAAGGATTTTATATGCATGAAAAATGTTGACTAATATGAACGTGAGAATACTTACATACGTAACTACAACTAAACTCGTGGTGATACTGACTACTGAGTCTGAATAATGAACCCATGAGCTTACTGATACTGAGATACTGAATGGATGAGTAAACTGATATTGATATGTAATTCACTAATAAGTAAGGAACTGATATTGTATTACTGAATACTGGGAGACTGATACTATATTACTGATAAAGGAATGATTGTTTCTGAGAGTTATGATTATGAAGAACTGATTTGATTGACCGTATATAACAGTCCTGAAACTGAGCTCGTGATAACATGACTACTGAGTATGAATACTGATGACACGTATTTACTGATAACATATCATGAATAATAACTGAATTCTGATAACTGATATATCGGATAACATGAGTTCTGATAACTAATATATCTGATAGCATGATTTCTGATAACTGATAGCATAAATGACTGTATCTGACAGTCCTAAATCTGATGGAACTAGCTAAGTTCCGTACTGTATCCGACAGTCCTGATATCTTGAAGAACTATCTGAGTTCTTTTATTGAGACTGATACTGAAACTATGGGAAGTAGTTATCTAACCGACATGCCCCAAATACATTATAATATCTAAGTTGGGGTCCAATCTCTGCCCCGACTAGAGGGGTGTCAATACCACACCATTGGTAAGGACAGCTGTGAGAACCCTATACTGGCAGGTACTCAAATGAGAATTGTGGGAACCCAAAACTGACAGGTTAAGCCACCTCATCAACTCTAATATGACAGGTTAAGATGTCTCAACCTACGCTGGCTACGTAGTTATGGAACAAAAGGATGACTACTAAGAATCCCACCCTGAATTGGAAGGTGAGTTCCCATCCTTGGGTTCACTCGGTGCTAACTTCTACTCCCATCTGAAGGACACTGAACTGAATAACTAAGATGAACTGAATAACTGAACAGAACTGATTAGCTGAACTGATATTGATTAACTGGACTGATACTAGTTGTATTGCTTAGCGGGGCTAAAGTAAGTTTACTAGATTTTGATGGCTGACGGAATGTACTGAGTTCTGAGGACTGGTTGAGAGTAATGAAGTTACTGACATTGACTATGAATACTGAAGTTGTTGAGGTTACTGAGCACTGAGATTACAGAGATTACTGGACTACTGAGATTACTGAGATTTCTGAGTTTTCCTGAGTCACATGACAAACTGAATTCTATAGATCATGGCTTGACTGAGAGTATTATGAAAAATGACATGGCTCTAGGCACACAACTATATTTTTCGGGTACAAGTACCCCCAGGACTCGATGGAAGGAAACTAACACAACTTGAATTTCTTGAGTACACGACCATCAATAACAATCGATAATACATGAGTGGGGGATTTCATGAAGTACATGGTCATCATAATATCTATCATGAATAGGAATGCTCATAATCAAGTCATAAATCTCATATTAGAATATCATGGGCATTCCGACAACATATACTATTCATAGCAATGGCATGGAAACCATTCAAGCATAAGGGAACGACAACATGTAATATTTAGTTCATATTGTAATGATTTGGGGATATTATACTTCATGTATTTATTCAACATCTCAAACATGGTAGGGAAAGCATGGATATATTTTGTGTGCATAATTTATATCTCCATTATCAAACATTCTTTATACCACAATAATACAAACACATAATTTGCATGGAAATTCATATTGGAGTGTGTGACTTACATGAACTTGTTATTTAGATATCATGAAATCATGTAAATATGAAGTTCTAACATACTAGGCATTTTATCGAACACCTTGCATGCATTCTTTAAGGCATAGGTGGATTTTGTACTTGCATTCTATCAATCCATCTAAAGATCATGTTTTTCAATTAACAACATAACTTTCATGAGATATACAGTCATGATACTATTATATAGCAAAACAAACAAGCATCAACATGGGTATGATCATATCACCACAACCAACCAAGATTTTGTATTTTAAAGATTGATTCTTGAACTCCACGGATGAAAGGGATCTGTGGATGAACACTACGCATACCATGGAAGGGAGGTTCTTGATGATTGACGGAGGAATTTTCTTGAAATTTGATCTTCAAGCTTGATTGTGCAACCCTAGTTATTTTTCTCCTATGGTTCTCTTGGATAATGAGCTTTGAGATGTTAATAGGGTTGTAATGTAATTAGGAGCTATATATTTCATAGGGTTAAGTTTAGGGACGTGTAAGGAGTGTTAAAAGTCTTAATTACCCTCAAAATAACTCAAAACGGAGTGTTTTTGGAACTTGGAACTGACTTAGGCGGCACCCAAGTAATCGCACAAGCCAGGTTGGGCGGCGCCTAACCAATCGCCTAAGTTTTGTTGGGCGGCACCTAACCAATCGTATACCCTTACTGTCTCTCACAAAAATGGGCATAACTTTTCGCTCGGTATTGGATTAAGGCGAAATTGGTATCGTTGAAACCTAATTCGATTCTCTATAATTTGGTGGTTAGAAATATGCAAAAATACCACCTTAACATCGAGTTATACTCGTTCAAATATGACCCTTACAAAATCAAACACTAAAACTTGATGGATTCAAAAACTCTTAGCTTGTATTACCTTAAGTGACTCATATAAACATGCTTAACGCATAATAAGCTATCTTATCGCTAGGATACTCATTGTAAGTCATGTACTCAAGTATGAATCACAGGATAAGACATTTCATATGTAGGAAAAATGGTTAGACTCCTAGCTTAGAAATATGTGGAGTATTACAATATCTCCCTCTTGGGAACATTGTTCCTCGAATGGAAATTAACTAAGGCGGGAGAGATGATAAGATGAAGTACATACATTACATACACTCCTGAAACATAGGTGCATGACTGACATGACTAAAAGCTGAGAACAACATACTGGACATGCATATCTGATGCATGGGAAGCTGATTTATGAATATAAGACTGAGGATTCTAATAAAGTGAGTTTTCTCAAAATGAGAATGCATATCTGATGCACAACTGAAAGGCTGAATCCATGCATATCTGATGCATGATTATATGACTGACATGATACGTGAATGCATGACTGAAAGTACTGATGAGCAGATCACGCATATTTGATGCTTAAATTCATGACTAAAATTACTCATAAACATGCAATGGTAAAGGTATCAAGTTTGAACTGAAAAATGAGCATGGAACTGAATACCAAGTTTGGTACTGAAATGTGAACATGAGAATGAGCAAGTTTAAGGAAAACTGTTACCTTGAACTGAAAATACCAATAAGTTTGAGATTAATTACTCTATATGCATGATCGGAATCATGAGAACATAATTGAGTCTAGGACGTGGTAGATACACTGAATATCATGATCTGAACTAAATCTTGAAAACATGGCATACAACTGAAGTTGGAGTTTGAGGGTTAACTTATGAGTACCCCTTCTCCAAACTGGATTCATCAAAAGAAAAGAGAGCAGCATGTTTATGTCATGAAAGTTTGGGGGTATGATGTATCTCCCTCTTGGGACACTATATCTCTCAAAGAATACTGACTTGGATGAGCTACAGAGGGGAATTGAGGCGATGCGCAAGACACCTAAGAACTGAGTCATGACTGAATAGCTAGGATCTGAAACTGAGACATGATACATGAAATGAGCTATACACGAGTGAATAAATATACTAACTTATCTGATTAACTGAATAACTGATAGCTGAATGCTGGATCTGCAAAGCTAAACTGTACTTAGTCTGAATAGCTTGGCTGAGATTTTTGAGTTTTATGCCTAAGAGATAAGGACTAACTGAGTAGAATGAGGTATATGAGCATGGATTCATGAAATCTGTATTATTTGTGAATGCGAGACCTAGCATACGACATGGCTCTGAGGTATTCTATAAATTTGGGTATTGAAACACTAATAACTGAGTACTAACAACCTGAATGCTATGGTCAAGCATGTCTGGAACTGAACTGAGTTTCAAATCTGGTTACTGAACTGAAGATGATATTATAACTAAGCCTATATCTAGTACAGAAGTACTAAATTCTGAGGCTAAGTAACTGGTAACTGAAGCCATGGTTTTGTAGGACTATCTGAGTCCTTTACTAAATATTGATTTCTGAACTATCGATGTAACTGAGTTTTAGAATGATACTGAAGTACTGAATTCAAGGACTGAACACTGATCACTGAGTGCTGGATACTGAAACTATAATTGAGTTGGCCACTGAGTTTTTGATGGCTACATGTTGGGGACTGACATAAGTCAAGGATCTAAATGTACACTTACACTTTGTACTTTCCCAACTTCTAAATACAATCCCTTGCTAGACGTTTACTTGTATATTTATCATGATATTCAAGCCTATCTTCACAACTACACCCTCGTGCAAAGTAAGCATGCAACAATCTTCTATTATCTAAACAACTGCTCATCACTACACTATTTCATAAGGAGAGCTTACTGAAGGAGTAAATCAGGAGGACCTGAAACATGAATAAAACTGACTGAACTTGAAACATAACTGAAACTTAGAGGAATAGAATATCAACAGCATGGATTTACCACGAAGGTATGAACAGAGAATATACATGATATGGTATGAATTTATCTGATTTTTAGGGGCATAGCATGAGTCATGAAAACTGAGTATACTGTAAAGCATGATTTGTGTACATGAGTCATGAGCTGCATGACCTGAGTCTAGAGTTTCTGTACACGTGGGACATGATTCGTAATACTGAGGGAGCTGGAACTGGATCCTTTATACTGGGAACTGAAGGCGCACATAATCCCATGAAATATGTGTGAAAGTAGATTATGCTCATTGAACATGACTCGTACTGCGGAGTAAAAGGGACTCGTTATTCTGGAAATTAAATTCATACATGATTATGGAAAAAGAGATACATGAGCATGGTTCGTGACCATAGAGTTGACATGCAACTTCTGAGTGGATTTTTTGTGATAGCTGGGGTGCAAAACTCTGCACTAAGATGATAATGGGTCTGGAATTGTCTTCCCTTGCTGCTTTCTATACATACTGGCTCTAGTACTGAAATCTGAGGGCCTGGCTTAGGTACTTGATCAACCATCACATACCTACATTCTGTTCAACACCTGCCTGTCTTACTAAACACATCATCTAATTCTGTTTCCTCATATACTGATAATATCACATTCACCCCTTCATGCTTAATTTTGAGTCAATAAACTTAAGTTTTTAGCTCGTACTGTTCAAGCCTACTGATCTAATCCCCATGAATACATAATCTGATCAAATAGAATAATACTATCCCAACTCTACTACTGCTAAACTTCTGGGTTCAAGAATGAGTTCTCATGATCATGAATAAAATCTGTACGACTTGGAACAATAATGAACTTATAGGATACTGTTTGAGTCTGTGGGTAATCCCATAACTGACTGTAGGGACTGTCTGAGAAAGCCCTATCTTTAGGACTTTGAACTTCACTATTTTTGTTACCTTGAAAGTAAGGTAAAGTGAACATGAGGGGTGCAAGATATGAATCTATATGGGTTCCTCAGAGAAACTTGCTATAGCATGATCTTGAGACATGAAAGAAGGGTAACTACTCCTAAAACATCTCATAGCCTCCTGTACATAAGTGTGGTGCACAACACGCCCATGTATAAGACTCTACTTGATGCAACTTTCAGACTTCCTAGGACACAGTTGAACCTTAGGCTCTGATACAATGTTTGTAACGACCCGATTATCTGAATCGAAATGCTACACGGTGTTCATGACCCCGAAGGACCACAAGCTAACCCATGACTGATATCTATACCTGTAAACTGCATAATATCTCATAAAATATGCGGAAACATGAACTGTAAGGCCATAAGGCTCAATACTGATACATACCTGAAAAACATGGTATAATAATACCAAAAAGAAACATAAATACTGAAGTCTGAACATCTAATCTGACATCTAGTCCGAAAGCCTCTAACTGAACTGAATAAGAAGTTGATGGAATATTCCTCCAACTAACTCCATGAACTGAAAAACTAATCTAAAATACTGTAATAAAGTAATAATAATATTGTCCTCGAATGAAGAGGAGCACTGACTACTGAAATCTACAATGCTACTGCTGCTCTGAAACTCGTGCCTCTGAACCTATGGCATCAAATAAAATACCATAGCACAAATGCGTCAGTACGACTGAATGTACTGAGTATACGAGTGAGGGAGGCTAAATGGAAAGGTTTTTATATGCATGAAAAATATTGACTGATATGAACGTGAGAATACATACATACGTAACTACAACTAAACTCATGGTGATACTGACTACTGAGTCTAAATACTGACAACATGAGCTTACTGATACTGATATAGTGAATGACTGAGTTTACTGATATTGATATGTAATTCACTGATAAGTGAGGAACTGATAATGTATTACTGAATACTGGGAGACTGATACTATATTACTGATAAAGGAATGATTGTTTCTGATAGTTATGATTATGAAGAACTGATTTGATTGACCGTATATAACAGTCCTGAAACTGGGCTCGTGATAACATGACTACTGAGTATGAATACTGATGACACGTATTTACTGATAACATATCATGAATGATAACTGAATTCTGATAACTGATATATATCTAATAACATTAGTTCTGATAACTGATATATCTGATAATATGAGTTCTGATAACTGATAGCATGAATGATAGTATCTGACAGTCCTAAATCTAATGGAACTAGCTGAGTTCCGTATTGTATCCGACAGTCCTGATATCCTGAAGAACTATCTGAGTTATTTTACTGAGATTGATACTGAAACTGTGGGAAGTAGTTATCTAACCGACATGACCCAAATACGCTATAATAGCTAAGCTGGGGTCCAATTTCTGCCCCGACTGGAGGGGTGTCAATACCGTGCCATAGGTAAGGACAGCTGTGAGAACCCTATACTGGAAGGTACTCAAATGAGAATAGTGGAAACCCTAAACTGACAGGTTAAGCCACCTCATCAACCCTAATCTAACAGGTTAAGATGTCTCAACCTACGCTGGCTACGTAGTTCTGGAACACAAGGATGACTATTAAGAATCACACCCTGAACTGGCAGGTGAGTTCCCATCCTTGGGTTCACTCGGTGCTAACTTCTACTCCCATCTGAAGAACACTGAACTGAATAACCAAGCTGAACTGAATAACTGAACTGAACTGATTAGATGAACTGATACTGATTAACTAGACTGATACTAGTTGTATTGTTTAGCGGAGCTAAACTAAGTTTTCTGGATTCCGATGACTGACGGAATGTAGTGAGTTCTGAGGACTGGTTGAGAGTAATGAAGTTATTGAGATTGACTGTGAATATTGAGGTTGGTGAGGTTACTGAGATTACTGAGATTACTGGACTACTGAGATTACTGAGATTTCTGAGTTTTCCTTAGTCACATGACTGACTGAATTCTATAGATCATGGCTTGACTGAGAGTATCGTGAAAACAGACATGTCTCTAGGCACACAGCTATATTTTTTGGGTACAAGTACTCCCAGGACTCGATGGAAGGAAACTGACACAACTTGAATTTCTTGAGTACACGACCATCAATAACAATCCATAATACATGAGTGGGGAATTTCATGAAGTACATGGTCATCATAATATCTATCATGAATAAGAATGCTTATAATCAAGTTATAAATCTCATATTAGAATATCATGGGCATTCCGACAACATATACTATTCATAGCAATGTCATGGAAACCATTCAAGCATAAGGGAACGGCAACATGTAACATTTAGCTCATATTGTAATTATTTGGGGATATTATACTTCATGTATTTATTCAACATCTCAAACATGGTAGGGAAACCATGGATATATTTTGTGTACATAATTTATATCTCCATTATCATACATGTTTTATACCACAACAATACAAACACATAATTTGCATGGAAATTCATATTTAAGTGTATGACTAACATGAACTTGTTATTTAGATATCATGAAATCATGTAAATATGAAGTTCTAACATACTAGGCATTTTATCGAACACCTTGCATGCATTCTTTAAGGCATAGGTGGATTTCATACTTGCATTCTATCAATCCATCTAAAGATCATGTTTTTCAACTAACAACATAACTTTCATGAGATATACAGTCACGATACTATTATATAGCAAAACAAACAAGAATCAACATGGGTATGATCATATCACCACAACCAACCAAGCTTTTGTACTTTAAAGATTGATTCTTGAACTCCACGGACGAAAGGGATCCATGGTTGAACACTACGTATACTTTGGAAGGGAGGTTCTTGATGATTGACGGAGGAATTTCTTTGAAATTTGATCTTCAAACTTGATTGTGCAACCCTAGTTGTTTTTATCCTATGGTGCTCTTGGATAATGAGCTTTGAGATGTTAATAGGGTTGTAATGTAATTAGGAGCTATATATTTCGTAGGGTTAAGTTTAGGGACGTGTAAGGAGTGTTAAAAGACTTAATTACCCTTAAAATAACTCAAAACGGAGTGTTTTTGGAACTTGGAACTGACTTAGGCGGCGCCCAAGTAATCGCACAAGCCAGGTTGGGCGGCGCCTAACCAATCGCCTAAGTTTGGTTGGGCGGCGCCTAATCAATTGCATACCCTTACTGTCTCTCACGAAAATGGGCATAACTTTTCGCTCGGGTATTGGATTAAGGCAAAATTGGTATCGTTGGAAAGCTAATTTGATTCTATATAATTTGGTGGTTAGAAATATGCAGAAATACCACATTAAAATTGAGTTATACTCGTTCATATATGACCCTTACAAAATCGAATACTAAAATTTGATGGATTCAAAAACTCTTAGCTTGTATTACCTTAAGTGACTCATATGAACATGCTTAACGAATCATAAGCTATCTTATCGGTAGGATACTCATTGTAAGTCATGTACTCAAGTATGAATCACAAGATAGGAGATTTCATATGTAGGAAAAATGGTTAGTCTCCTAGCTTAGAAACATGTGGGGTATTACAAAGAGTTACAAATGTTAGAAGACATAAAGTGTAGGATAATGAAGAAGTAAAGATATAAGTTACAAGAAACTTATGTCTACATTCTAACCACTACTAACTATTAAGTTTAAAGATACAAATGAATGGGGGGTTTGGAAGCTGAAATGCAGCCATGCAACGTGGGTTCCTTGCCAAATAATTACATTAAACATAACAGGATAATGCTTCCAATAATGGCTTTGAACATGAAAGAATAATGCTACATTACCAATTAAAGAAACTGTCTAAGCAAGACCATAATGACAGCAACATAAAAACTCCCACATTCTGCCCTCGTTAAGAACTCTTGCTGCAATAATAATGAAGCTATTATTCATATTAAAATGCTTTAAAAACAATAGTACCCCACTCATTTTAATATTAATAAGAGTCTACTAGTTGAAGAAAGACTACCATACATAATAATGGTGTGCTCTGTGCTGAACCCCCACTTAGTAAAACAGTATTTTTTACTCCAGAGTCGTAGTGGTCTCAGACTTGAGCTATGAATGCTTAGGAGAAATAAAAAGTTACTGCTTACACATAATAGTCAAGGTATTGATATGAGCTTTATAGCCAGCACGTTACGGCATTATGCTATCCCGATTTTAATGAGTGTCTTTTGAGAATGAGCCTAATTCTCATAGGAAACAGCCTACCTCCACACTCACATAGGTGAAATTTGTCGAGACTGCTCCTGTAATTTTAGCACCCCACTCATACGAGCTACAGATTTTCATTAAGAGTTTTTTAAACTCAACTTCACAATCATTATAAGTTAATGCACTCACACCATAGGGAAGGATAAAAAGGTTTGCATTTTTTCACAACAAGTCATCATGTGATTCGTTTTTCCAATTGAACCTGGTTATAGGATCTCTAGTCTCCAGGTTGGGTTTTCTCATATATGACTCAAGTTTTAATAGGCTTCAATTTCATCCCCTTAATATGATCCAGACCTTTTCTCTTGCTAAGGCCTTAGTCAATGGATCTGCAAGATTATCACAAGATTTGACATAATCAACATTAATGGTACCATTTGTTAAATATGATCTCACATTACTGTGCTTTCTCCTTATAGGTCTGGATTTACCATTGTAATAACGGTTTTGAACTCTACTAATTGCAGCGGTGCTATGACAATGAATTAAAATAGGAGGAATTGATTTTTCAAAATAAGGTGTTTGAAATAACAAATCTCTCAATCAATTCGCTTCTTCACTAGCTAAAGCTAAAGCAATTAGTTCAGCCTCCATAGTAGAGTTAGCAATTATAGTTTGTTTTTTAGACTGCCAACAAATAGCACCACCACCCAAAGTAAAAATATAACCAGTAGTGGATAAAGAATCACCTGACAAAGTGTTCCAATCCGAATCACAAAAGCCTTCAAGTACATCAAAATATTTTTTATAGAACAAACCAGCATTTTTCGTTCCAGTTAAATATCTCATTACTCTCGTTATAGCATGTCAATGTTCATTACCTGGCTTGATTGTAAACCTTCTAAGTACTCCTACTGCATATGCAATATCAGGCCTAGTGCAATCAATCACATAGCTCAAACTTCCAATTATGCTAGCATATTCCTTTTATTTTATTACATCATTTTTACGTTTAACAGGAAATGAGTGAACACTAGAATCAAATGGAGTTACAACATGCTTGCAATCAAGGAAATTATATTTTTTTAATATTTTCTCAACATAATATGACTGGTCAAGGAAAATTCCATCACATGTTCTAGTAATTTTTATTCCTAGAATAAAATTTGCCTCACCAAGATCTTTCATATCAAAATGGCTTCTAAGAATATTTTTAGTTTCACTAATAACATTCATGTTAGAGACAAAGATCAATAAATCATCAACATATAGGCAAATAATAACATGCGAATTATTTCAAGACTTATGATATATGCACTTATCACACTCATTTGTTTTAAACCCATTATCAATCATGCAGGAATCAAACTTTTCATGCCATTACATTGGTGTCTGCTTCAAGCCATATAGGGATTTATTAAGTTTACACACTTTGCTTTCTTGGCCAGCCTCAACAAAACACTCGGGTTGTTCCATATAAATCTCTTCATTTAGGTCTCCATTTAAAAAATGCAGTTTTTACATCTATTTGGTGAATTTGTAAATCAAAATTGCAGGAATAACAACTAAAAATCTAATGGATGTAATTCTAGTTACCGGTGGAAAAAGTATCAAAAAATTCTAAGTCTTCTAGTTATTTAACACCTTTATCCACTAGCCTTGCTTTGTATTTATCAACAGATCCATCCTGTTTTAACTTTTTACGTAAGACCCGTTTACATCCAATTGTTTTACAACTCGGTGGTAAATCAACTAGCTTCTAAGTTTTATTGGAAATTAGTGATTCCATTTCATCATTTACAGCCTCTTTCCAAAAAATGGCATCATGTGAAGACAAAGCTTCTTTTAAAGTGATAGGGTCATCTCCAACGTTAAACACATAATAATCAGAACCAAAATCTTTTTCTACTCTAGCTCGATTACTTCTTCTTAACTCAAAATCATCATTTTCTTTATTTTTCAAAGTAGAAGTAGAAGAATTAGGTAGTAAAAAAATATTTTCTTTAGTCCTTTGACCCCCACTATATTTAGAATCAAAAGGAAACTTATTTTCATGAAAAATAGCATCAACAGATTCTATTATCACACTATCTTCAAGATTAAAAAATCTATAGGTTGTACTGTTTGAAGCATAACCAAGAAAATCTATAGGCTAAGCAACCCCAAACTCTTAGATATCCCAAATTTTGCTTATGACCTTCTACAACTCAAAAGGTATTAGTTTGGTATTTTTATGAGGCACACAATTCACAACATAACAAGCAATCAAAAGAGCTTCACCCCAAAAACTTAAAGGTGCACAAGACTCATTAACATGGAATTAGTCAACTCAACCAAAGTTCTATTCTTCCGTTCCGCTACACCGTTAGATGTAGGAGAATAAAGAGGAGTAGTTTCATGAATTATGCCCAATGATCTAACAAAAGAATTGAACTCATGTGACTCATATTCACAGTCTCTATCACTTCTTATTCTTTTTATTTTTTTACCAAACTGATTTTCAACTTCATGGAAAAAAGTTTTAAAGTTCTCAAAAGAATCACTTTTATTTTTCATTAAGTAAACATATGTAAACTTAGAAAAATCATTAATGAAAGTGATAAAATATCTATTTCCTCCACGAGTTAAAAATTTTCCAAGTTCACAAATATCAGTATGAACTAATTCTGATAAATCAATTTTTCTTTCATCTTGGAAATAAGGCCTTTTGTGATTTTAGCTTTACTACAAGCTTTACATTTTTCAAAATTCTTTTTGATCAGTGGAATTAATCCTGAACTACTCATGATTCTCGCATAACAATCATTTATATGACATAAATGAGCATGTCAAAAATTAGTAGAATAAAGCATGTAAACAGAAGTAGATGTTTTATTCATTCCAACACTCAACTTGAATATACCATCACATGCATACCCCTTTTCCCACAAAAATATTATTTTTAACAATTACATACTGATCAAATTCAATAATCTATTTGAAGCCTGCTTTACTAAGAAGAAAACTAGACATTAATTTTTTTCTCATAGAAGGGGTATAAAGTACATCTTTCAATATTAATATCCTTCCAAAAGTGAAACTCAACTCGACATCTCCCATTCCAAGCACTTGAGTGGTATGTGAATCTCCAAGCATGATGGTTATGGGATCCTCAAAATTAGTATATTTTTGAAACCATACTTTGTCATAATAAACATGACGGTTCGCACCAGAGTATGTCCACCATCCATCAACATTCTCCACCATGTTAATGTTTGTTATCACTTCCACAAATGGTTCTTCAGTAATGTTTGTCTGAGATTTAGACTCACGTTTTTTAAATCTGCAAAATCGAGCAATATGTCCACTCTTGCTACAGACAAAGCATGGTCCTTTTTCTTGTACATGCTGATTTTTTGCTTGGTTGTTTCCACCATTATTGTGCTTGGGATGTCTACCATCATTTTTCTTAAATTTTTTCTTTTTTGGCTTCAAAGTAGTATTTTTGTTAGTTTCAGGGGTAGCATTATTTGAAGAAGTTAAATTTACCTTCGGTGTGATGTTGTTCTCTTCTGTTTGCAAAAGTGCATCTTGGCCCCTTGCCTCTTCTTCCATGCGGATTCTCATTATCAAAGTCTCAAGAGAAGTTTCCTTTTTCTTGTGGCGCAGAGTTTTTTGAAATTCCTTCCACAAAGGTGAAAGTTTATCAATTATCCCACAAACAATAAGGTTATTTCCAATTTTGACTTCTTCGGACCTGAGCTCGCCAACAATCATTATGAAGTCCTGAGCTTGATCTACCACTGATTTGTTGTCCACTATTTAAAAACGAAAAAATCTGCTAGCCGCATATTTTTTCGCTCCCGCCTCCTCAGTGTTAAACTTACTCTGCAAGGCTATCCAAATTTTCTTTACATTAAAGTAAGTTCTATCATAATAATCATAAAAATTATCAGATAGACAATTAAGTAAAAAATACCGACACTTGGAGGAGTCACCATCGTATTTTTCCACTTTTTTTTAAGAGAAATGAGTTCTTCATCGGTCATGGAAGATTTATCTATTTTGTTTGGGTTCTTCTCAGTTAACAAATAAGAAACGTTGAGAAGACTTAAGTAGAAAAGTACTTTACCCTTCCACCTCTTGAAGTGAGTGGCGTTGAACCGGAATGACTTGTTTAGATCTCCTATCTTGACATCCGCGGATTTTTCAGTTTTTTCCATTGAATCTTCTTAAATTATTGGTGAAATTACAATAAAATTACAACTGAAAATTACAAGTTTAGGAAAAAGAAAAGAATGTCTTCTTCTTCTTCTTCGGCTGAGGCGCGGATATCTCGCTCTCTTTAAGGAGTTTCAAGCCCACTGCAGCAAAATATTTCACCGGTCCAACAGTAATCTTCTTGACTTGTCCCCTCCAGGATACAACATCTTCCTCACAAAGAACAACTCAACAACTCTGGACAAGAGTTGAGTTCAAAGCTCCACAAAAAAAACACCTCCCTTCAACTAATAAACTGTCATTTTTTAATGACTTTTGTGAACACTCTATATTATCTTATGTGTCCCAAAACCATTCAAGACCACCTTTATTTATAGGAGAGGAAGTCTTCCATGCAATGAATATAAGAATGAATGATGGTAGTAAAGAGAAAAAATCAAAGGTCTTTAGGTTACAAGAGTTACAAAGGTTACAAGAGTTACAAATGTTACAAGACATAAAGTGAAGGATAATAGAGGAATAAAGATATAAGTTACAAGAAACTTATATCTACATTCTAACCACTACTAACTATTGAGTTTAAAGACACAAATGAATGGGGGGGTTTTGGAAGCTGAAATGCAGCCATGCAACGTGGGTTCCTTGCCAAATAATGACATTAAACATGAAAGGATAAGTCTACCAATAATGGCATTGAACATGAAAGAATAATGTTGTTCTACCAATTAAAGAAACGGTCTAAGCAAGACCATAATAACAGCAAAATAGAAACTCGCACATTCTGCCCTCGTTAAGAACTCTTGCTACAATAATAATAACCTATTATTCATATTAAAATGCTTCAAAAACAACATATAACAATTTTGATTTTGTCATTTATGAATTGTTAAAGTTATGCAAATGTTGTGTTGGTCTTAATTTGGTAGGAAACAACTTGCATGAAACGAAAGGTATTGGTTTCTCCACGAATTACACATGCATTTTTTTATATGCAAATATATATACATTACTTATTTTGTTTCATGTTTTATTTCGACTTTGTTTACTGTCTTTTATCATGAGTCGGAGATTTATCGAAAACAGTCTCTCTACTTCTTCGAGGTAGTGGTATAGACTGTGTGCATTCTATCCTCTCCAGACCACACTGTGTGGAAATACAATGAATATCTTGTTGTTGTTGTTGAAAGATATATACATTACTCTACTGTGTCTCAGAGTAAATGTCTGTTTAGAAAAAAAGAATATCTCAAAATAAGTTATAAGTATCTTTTTAGAAAATCATGACAAAAATAATGAATTATGTCCAATTTATACTCTTATACGAAACTACTTCTAGATAGTGTTCAGTTCTAAAAATAAATCTGATAAATAAGAATATTATATTTATTATTTTTTTAATATGTATGAAATAAGGTAAACTGACAATTTCAATTATTAATTGAGCTATCACCCTATATTGTTTTCCCACTAATTTCTAGAGTTGCAAATTGAAATGCAATGCTCAGTCATTATTATATATGATTTATAGCCACGTGCAGAGAAGTTCATTTGGTGAATAGTGGGATTGTGTAAGTCGTGGCAGAGTGGGCGACTGAAAGTCGTTGCGCGATACGCGACTTGTAAGTTGTTGTAGTATGGTGACTTGTTTGTAGGGTTTTACTTGTTTTAATTATTTTATTTCTTATATTATGTTTGTTTGTTTTTTTTTTGCATATTTTTCTTTATTTTAAATTTTATTTTTATTTTTCTAACTTCTATTATTATCTCCTTTTCTGTTGATTCTTTAATAGTTATTAAACTTCTTGGTAGATCTGGACATATATTACTATTAGATTTTATTTATTCATTTTTCATTAGTTATGTTGCTATATGATTTTCTTCTTGTCCTATATTTAGGAGTATTAAATATTCTTTTTTATTTATTGTTCTTGTTATATAATATTGGGTTAATAAACTAAATGTTGAAGTTATTTCACAATTTATTCTTTTCGATGATCCTGATGATTCTGGTTTTTCAAAAGCTATTCTTTTTGTTGTGCTTATTCTATCATTTATTATTTCTAAATCTTCTTCTAAATCCATGTCTTTGTAACTATAATCATTGTTATCAATTGTTTTTACAAATTGTTCAAAGACTTTCTATTTGTATTTTATTTATTTTATTTATTTTATTTATTCCCGTTATTTTATGTTTTGTTGTTAATACATATAGATTTTTACATCTTGGTGTAAATATTTTACTTCCTGAGGTTAGTTCTATTCCTGATATTTTCCAATATAATACTGATGATTTATCTATGTTTTTATCTGTTATTACCACTGAATAATTTGCACTTATTATAAACTTAAATTTTTGGTATATTAAATTTCCTCTTTTGGCAGTTATTATACTTTTTTCTATAGGTTTTGTAATTCTATCATTTGCTAAATATAATTCTATTGGTATATCTATTCCTTCTCTAAAACATGTTTTTATTAATATTTCTGTTCTTCCAAGGTGTACGTATTTTATTGGGTCTTTACTTTTTATATCATTTATTTCTTTATTAATTATTCTTTTTGTTACTAGTGGTATACTAGCTCTACCTTTTGCATATCTACGGTCTATTACATGTTCTTTTTGGCTTACTACGTAGTATTCTTCTTTTCGTCTACTAAATATGTTTTTTATTGTTGGTATTTTAAATATTTTTTCTACACTTAAATCTAATTCTTTTCCTTTTATCTCGTCAAATATATTATTATCAAATATTATTTTCTGATCTGTTTCTTCTTCATTTAAATATTCTTCCTTTGCTATTATTTTTATATCTTCTTCAGTCATTTGATTCATCTGATTTACTATCTATTTCATTATCTGTTTCATTTTTCGAAATTTCATATATACTATCGTCACTTTCTAATTCGTAATGTATATAATCTATTTGCATAAATTCTGCATTTTCTATCTTTATTTCTGATATTTGTTTCTTTTTTGGGTCTTTAGGCATTTTACAATCTCTAGCTAAATGTCCTAGTTTTCCACAATTATAACAAGTACATTCTTTTATAGATTTCTTTCTCCTATATGGTCTTTTATATTTATAATTTTTTACATAATATCTTTTTTTTGGTTTCTTATACTTATATTTTGATTTTTTGTATTTCTTATATTTCTTATGTCTTTTCCTTTTCTTATAATATTTTTCTTCACATACAAATTGAGGTGTTATTTTATCCTTGCAACATGCTAAATTCCTTATTAATATTTTTTCCATTTTTATTTCTTCTCTGTATTTTTCACATAGATTTTTATATCATTGTTGTAGAAATTTTATTCTTGCTCCTAGGGTATCTACTATTTTTGCTTCATCCCAACTCTTTATTATTTTTGAACTAAATGGTTCAGGTAGTTTACTAAAATATAATCTTCTTACTTCTTTACTTCCTCCTGTATTGTATGTTTCCTTATAGTAGTATTCTTTAAATGCGCACGTATACTCATCTATATAGCACATATTACATATTGCTAGTTTTAACATTAAATTCCTATTTGTATCTTTTTCTTTATTTTGATCTTCTTCTTCTGTTGCCATACTGCTAAATTCATCTTTTATAGCTATTTCATATTTTTTTCAATATGTCTATAGGTGTTAGTTTAGTTACTGTTATTCCTTCCGTTTTTCTATCAGCCCTTAATACCTTTTTACTATCTTCAGTTAAATTTAAAAACCATAATTTTGTTATTCCTATTAGTGTTCTTTCTATATATTCTGGTGTATCTGTTGCATTTATACCATTGTCTAATAATTGTTTTGTTATATATCCTATCCATAATTTTATCATTTTTCTACATCTATTACACAATCTAGGTCTAAGAAGTTATAATTTTTATTAATTATTTATTTTGGTGTTCATTTGTTATATTCATCCTTTAGGTTATATCTTTTAAACTTATCTTTATAATAATATGTAGGTTTTCTTATTTCTGATGTACTAAGTATTATATTTTCATCGTCTTTTTTATCAAGAGTGTTTACTTCCGTGTTTGTATTTTCTAAGTTTTCTTTATTAATTACTTTTTGTTTTTCATTAATTTCTATTTTTTCTATATTTGTTAAGATTTCTGTATATGTTTCACTATCTTCTGAATCATAATTATCTGTTTCTTCAGCATCTATTGTATTTATTTCTATTTCATTAGTTTCTAATTCTTTATTTTCTATTTTTTAAAAATTGATTTATCTCAATTAATAATTTTTGTTCTTTATCCTTTTCTTCTTTTTTTCTGTCTTTTTTCATAATTTCGGTTTTCTTTTCACTTAAACTTATTCCTGAATTTTCTATTATACCTGCAAATTGTTCTAGTAATTTTAAATGCTCCTCTTTAATTTTTGTATATAATAGTATATCATCTATGTATACTATACAATTAGGTAGTTGTTTAAAATAACTATCCATAAAGTGTTGGTATCTACCTGGTGCATTTTTATATCCAAATGGTAACACATTTCATTCATAAAATCCTTGTGGTACTGTAAATGCAGTTAATTTTTTAGATTCTTCTTCTAGCTTTAAATGGTAAAATCCTGATTTACAATCGAACTTACTAAAGTAATTATATCCTTGTATTTGCCTTATTTTTAATATCTTATTTGGTATTGGATAATTATATGTCATAGTTTTTGCATTTAGGTTTCTATAATCAATGACCATTCTACTTTTTCCTCTTTTTTGTTCACTGTGTTTATTTACTATAAATGCTGGACTATTATGTTTACTATTACTTTTTTGTATGTACTATTTTTCTAATAATTCATCTGTATGCATTTCGAATTCTTTTAAATCATCAAAGTTATATGTTAACGGTTTTTGGGTTATTATACTATTTTTATCTATTAGCTCAATTCTTACAGTAGTCTTATGTTTTTCCCATCCTTTTAATGGATCTTCACTGTATAGTTTTCTTAATTTTTTATTTATTATTTCTACCTTATCTATTGAAAATATAGTTATTTCTTCTTTATTTATTGAAAATATAACCAGTTCTATTGTGTCTTCAGTATTTTTTATATTTTCTAATTTTTGTGTGATTTTTTCACATTCTTTTATCCAATCAGTTTTCTTTCTTATTTTATTAATAACTCTTTTTGCTCTAACCTTTTGTTTACATGGTGTTGTAAACCACCAGTGTGTTTTAGTTATTATATGTGGGTATAGTTTATCTAAAAACGGCATTTCTAAAAGCATATCTTTTAATGTTAGTTCATAATTATAGATCTCTTCTATTATTAATATCTTATCTCATACTTGTATTTTTACATTTCTAGCTTTATAGGTAATTAAGTTTCCTTCATTATTAAATCTTTTGATTACTATTGGTGTTTTTAGCTTATCCCATTTGTCTTCTGGTAAACAGTTATATCTACATAAGTTGGCTTCTGCTCCTGTGTCTATTATAGGTGTATAATATATGTTATAATATCCTTCTATTATTATTTTTATAAGTACATATATTTTCATATTAATATCAGATCCATGTTATTTAAAAAATGTACAAGTAGATATGTGTTATTTATGAAAAATATTAGAAATATTAACTTAATTGTTAATATTATTAATTACATTATCTTGTTAACTATGTTGTTATTTATTTATTAAATATGAGAAGACCATTTAAAAATACACAAGCTTTTAGAAAAATTAAAAGAATTTTAACTAGTTACTACCCAGAATATAAGAAGTTAAATAAAACAAAGGAAAACTCCCACAGATTAGCTTACTTAATTACCTTAATATCTAAGAATGAGTCAAAATTAATAATTCATTTAAAATCTAGAAGAATGAGATACATACCACCTAATTATGATAAAATCAGATTTCGGTATCCACCAAAATATTATAAATATTGTACAAATGAATAACAAAACAAAATCACAAAAATATAAAGAACTAAAACAAATAATATCTGAAAAACGAAGAGAATTAAAAATAAGAAAAGAAAGACTACAATATAACATGATTGTTGGAGTATGCCAAAAAACAATAAAAGCATAAAAGGAAGAAATATCATATTTAGAATCATAAATAGATAATCTAGAATACATATATCAACATGATCTATACACTATCAAGTAGATAAAATGAACAAAGAAAAAATTATAATAGATGAAAAAACATATGAAAATCATGAATGATTAAAGATAAGAATAGTATTTTCTAATCTAGGAAGAAGATATAAGAACATAGGTGAACATTTATATTTAATGTTAGAAAAAAAAAGAATTAAAATTAGAAGATAAATTAACAGTCATGGCAAGAATAGCAAAAGAAAACGAAGAAATAGACAGGAAAAAAGAAATAGATAAAATAAAACAACAGACTACAGAAGAAATACGAAAAATAGAAGAAACTAAAAATAATAGGATTGCTGAATTAGAAAAAGAACTACAAATGCTGAAAGAGCTGTATGAAAAAAGATAGAAAGAAAAAGAAGAAAAAGATAAAGAACAAAAATTATTAATTGAGATAAATCAATTTAAAGAAAAATTAGAAAATAAAGAATTTGAAACTAATGAAACAGAAATAAATACAGTAGATGCTGAAGAAACAGATAATTATGATTCGAAAGATAGTGAAACATATACAGAAATCTTAACAAATATAGAAAAGGTAGAAATTAATGAAAAACAAGAAATAATTAATAAAGAAAACTTAGGAAAAACAAATACGGAAATAAACACTCTTGATAAAAAGGACGATGAAAATATAATACCTAGTACATCATAAATGAAAAAAACTACATATTATTAGAAAGATAGGTTTAAAAGGTATAACCTAAAGGATGAATATAATAAATGGACAACAAAACAAATAATTAATAAAAATTATAACTTCTTAGACTTAGACTGTGTAATAGATGTAAATAAAATGATACAATTATGGATGAGATATATAATAAAAGAATTATTAAACAATGGTATAAATGCAACAGATACACCAGAATATATAGAAAGAACACTAATAGGAACAACAAAATTATGGTTTTTAAATTTAACTGAAGATAGTAAAAAGGTATTAAGGGCTGGTAAAAAAATGGAAGGAACAACAATAACTAAACTAACACCTATAGACATATTGAAAAAATGTGAAATAGCTATAAAAGACGAATTTAACAGTATGGCAACAGAAGAAGAAGATCAAAATAAAGAAAAAGATACAAATAGAAATTTAATGTTAAAACTAGCAATATGTAATATGTGCTATATAGATGAGTATACGTATGCATTTAAAGAATACTACTATAAGGGAACATACAATACAGAAGAAAGTAAAGAAGTAAGAAGATTATATTTTAGTAAACTACCTCAACCATTTAGTTCAAAAATAATAAAGAGTTGGGATGAAGCAAAAATAGTAGATACCCTAGGAGCAAGAATAAAAATTCTACAACAATGGTATAGAAATCTATGTGAAAAATACATAAAAGAAATAAAAATGGAAAAACCATTAATAAGAAATTTAGCATGTGCAAGGATAAAATAGCACCCCAATTTGGATGTGAAGAAAAAATATTATAAGAAAAGAAAAAGACATAAGAAATATAAGAGATACAAAAAATCAAAATAAAAGTATAAGAAACCAAGAAAAAGATATTATGTAAAAAATTATAAATATAAAAGACCATATAGGAGAAAGAAATCTATAAAAGAATGTACTTGTTATAATTGTAGAAAACTAGGACATTTAGCTAGAGATTGTAAAATGCCTAAAGATCCAAAAAAAAAGAAACAAATATCATAAATAAAGAGAGAAAATACAGAATATATGCAAATAGATTATATAGATTACGAATTAGAAAGTGAAGAAAATATATATGAAATTTCAGAAAATGAAACAGATAATGAAATAGATAGTGAATTAGATGAACCAAATGACTGAAGAAGATATAAAAATAATAACAAAGGAAGAATATTTAAATGAAGAAAGAAAAGATCAGAAAATAATATTTGATAATAATATATTTGACGAGATAAAAGGAAAAGAATTAAATATAAGTGTAGAAAAAATATTTAAAATACCAACAATAAAAAACATATTTAGTAGACGAAAAGAAGAATACTACGTAGTAAGCCAAAAAGAACATGTAATAGACCGTAGATATGCAAAAGGTAGAGCTAGTATACCACTAGTAACAAAAAGAATAATTAATAAAGAAATAAATGATATAAAAAGCAAAGATCCAATAAAATGCGTACACCTTGGAGGAACGGAAATATTAATAAAAGCATGCTTTAGAGAAGGAATAGATACACCAATAGGGTTATATTTAGCAGATGATAGAATTATAAAACCAATAGAAAAAAGTATAATAACTGCTATAAGAGGAAATTTAATATACCAAAAATTTAAATTTATAATAAGTGTGAATTATTCAGTAGCAATAACAGATAAAAACATAGATAAATTATTAGTATTATATTGGAAAATATCAGGAATAGAACTAACCCCAGGAAGTAAAATATTTACAGCAAGATGTAAAAATCTATATGCATTAACAACAAAATATAAAATAACGGGAAAAAATAAAATTAATAAAATACAAATAGAAAGTCCTTTTGAACAATTTGTAAAAACAATTGATAACAATGATTATAGTTACAAAGACATGAATATAGAAGAAGATTTAGAAATAATAAATGATAGAATAAGCACAACAAAAAGAATAGCTTTTGAAAAAACAGAATCATCAGGATCATCGAAAAGAACAAATTATGAAATAACTTCAATAGTTAATTTAACCCAATATTATATAACAGGAACAATAAATGAAAAAGAATATTAAATACTCCTAAATACAGGACAAGAAGAAAATCATATAGAAAAATACCTAGTGAAAAATGAAGAAATAAAATCTAATAGTAATATATGCCCAGATCTACCAAGAAGTTTAATAACTATTAAAGATTCAGCAGAAAAGGAGATAATAATAGGAGTTAGAAAAATAAAAATAGAATTTGAAATAAAGGAAGATATGCAAAAAGCAGACATAATATTAAGAATAAAATGGTTAGAACAAGTAAAACCCTACAATATAGAACATACACAATTAACCATAACCTACAATAAGGAAAGATTATTAATAAAGAGAGCTTTAACATGAAAATATATGTACTTATGAAAATAATAGTAGAAGGATATTATAATAGATATTATATACCTATGATAGATACAGGAGCAGAAGACAACTTATGTAGTTATAATTGTTTACCAGAAGACGAATGGGATAAGCTAAAAACACCAATAGTAGTCAAAGGATTTAATAATGAAGGAAGCTTAGTTACCTATAAAGCTAGAAATGTAAAAATACAAGTATGGGATAAGATATTAACAATAGAAGAGATCTATAATTATGAACTAACATCAAAAGATATGCTTTCAGGAATGCCGTTTTTAGATAAACTATACCCACATATAATAACTAAAACACACTGGTGGTTTACAACACTATGTAAACAAAAGGTAAGAGCAAAAAGAGTTATTAATAAAATAAGAAAGAAAACTGATTGGATAAAAGGAAGTGAAAAAATCACACAAAAATTAGAAAATATAAAAAATATTGAAGACACAATAGAACTAGTTATATTTTCAATAAATAAAGAAGAAATAACTATATTTTCAATAGATAAGGAAGAAATAATAAATAAAAAATTAAGAAAACTATATAGTGAAGATCCATTAAAAGGATGGGAAAAACATAAGACTACTGAAAGAATTGAGCTAATAGATAAAAATAGTATAATAACCCAAAAACCATTAACATATAACTTTGATGATTTAAAAGAATTCGAAATGCATATAGATGAATTATTAGAAAGACGATACATACAAAAAAATAATAGTAAACACAATAGCGCATCATTTATAATAAATAAACACAGTGAACAAAAAAAAGGAAAAAGTAGAATGGTTATTGATTATAGAAACCTAAATTCAAAAACCATGACATATAATTATCCAATACCAAATAAGATATTAAAAATAAGACAGATACAAGGATATAACTATTTTAGTAAGTTCGATTGTAAATCAGGATTTTACCATTTAAAGCTAGAAGAAGAATCTAAAAAATTAACTGCATTTACAGTACCACAAGGATTTTATGAATGGAATGTGTTACCATTTGGATATAAAAATGCACCAGGTAGATACCAACACTTTATGGATAGTTATTTTAAACAACTACCTAATTGTATAGTATATATAGATGATATACTATTATATACAAAAACTAAAGAGGAACATTTAAAATTACTAGAACAATTTGCAGGTATACTAGAAAACTCAGGAATAAGTTTAAGTGAAAAGAAAGCTGAAATTATGAAAAATCAGATAGAATTTTTTGGAATACAAATAGATAAAAGTGGAGTAAAAATGCAACAACATATAGTACAAAAAATAATAAATTCAAAAGAAAAATTAAATACAAAAAAGAAATTACAATCATTTTTAGGATTAGTAAACCAAGTAAGAGAATATATACCAAAATTAACAGAAAACCTAAAACCATTACGGAAAAAATAAAAAAGGATGTAGAATAAAATTACAACGAAGAAGATAAAAAACAAGTACAGAAAATAAAAATACTTTATAAAGAGTTACCAAAATTACAATTTCCAGACGAAAATAAAAAATTTACATGTATAGTAGAAGCAGATGCAAGTGAATATAATTATGGAGGAGTACTTAAATATAAATATGAAGAAGAAAAATTAGAACATCATTGTAGATACTACTCAGGAACGTTTAATGAAACAGAAATAAAATGGGAAATAAATAGAAAAGAATTATGCTCATTATATAAATGTTTATTAGCACTTGAGCCATGTATTGTATATAATAAGTTTATTATACGAACAGATAATACACAGGTCTGATGGTGGTTAACAAGAAAAACACAAAATTCAGTTACAACGAAGGAAATTCGGAGATTAGTATTGAATATATTAAATTTTACATTTACAATTGAAGCAATCAAGACTAACAAGAATGTTATTGCAGATTACATATCAAGACAAAGCTACCCAAACTGATATTACAGAAGACGATACTCTAGAAAAGATACTCAAAATCCTAACTACACTTTCACTGAAAGTGGACAGTATGGGTAATGAAATAGAAAATCTAAAGACTAATGAAGTTAAACTGAAGTCTGAAGCTATGACTCAGATAACTCAGCAGTGTGCAGAGCTATGTCGATCGAAAGACAATAAAATTTCAGAGATAAAAGAAGACGTTGGGACACTCTATAAAACCCATAACGTTTATCAATCTACAACTGCAGGTACAAGCAAAGGAGTTAGTGGACAAAGATATCAGAATATGAACATGAACAAGATATTTGAAAAACCATTTATACCAAAAACACAAAAAGACCCTTTGTTCATACCCCCACAAACTAGCACATATCGAGAAAGTTTAAACCAATATAAAAAAGCTTATAACCATATAACTTGAGCATACATAGAAAATATCCACAAAATACAGACTCACCTAAACCTTAGACCCAGAGCCACAAATATCCAAGAACCAAACACAGACTATATAACCCAAAAACTACAAGTTACAATAAGTTAATCGCATTACCAAAAACTAACCCAAATTTAGTTCAAACTTGTTTTAGTTATGGACTATTAAATACCATATATACACAAGAAGGAGATGAACTAACAGCTATACCAGAATTATATAGAGCATTCGCCACTTATAGGAAAATAATCAAAGGAAATCTATTTTTTATAAAGTCTTATACTGCACCAGTAGAGATATTATATGATGAAATCAAACTAGTTATACAAGTTGTAAATATAGGATTAACCAGAGAAATGATTATATCGGAAGATATTGTTCAACAGCCAGAGATACCTAAAGTTGAGATACCTGATTTTTATGCAAATAAGCGAACTATAGGAATAGCTACAATTATTCAAGAACTAGCAAACAATTATCTAAATGGAAATCCCATATGAAGCTACTATTCGAGAGACCAATTAATGATCTATTCAAATTCAAGGGAGCTACGACAGTCTGATATGGAAGAAGTTAAACAATGGATTATGACGTTATCCAATACAGAAAAGCAACCATCTACAAGGGAAACTAAAAAGGAATTTATTTCAGAAGAATTATTAACCAGATATTGCAAATTAATAGGACACAAATATCCAGACCACCAATGCTTAAAATGCCATGGAGAAAATAATGTGATCCCTGAAGTTCAACTAGAATAAAAGAAAATAAGGACGCCAGCTGGAAGATAGAAAGATAGCAACGGAGCAATGGAGAAAAAAAGCTATGAAAATGACATAACAATGACATATGAATAGTCTTTTTGACTTAAGATACGTAAATAATTGTGTAACATTATTAGTCTTTACTATTTTTGACTTTTCTTAATTTGGCACTTGCCATTATTTGTTTTTCACTTTTTTGACAAATGTAAAGTTAGGACCATTGTTAGTCTTTTACTTTTTTGACAGATGTAAAGTTAGAAATAGTGTAAATAGTTTACGCCATTTCTTTTCATCTTTTAGGATTATAAATATGTAAGTCATACGGCAATCTAAGACAAGACTTTCATGTGTTGAAAGCAAGCCTTCTCTCTTGTACACAAAAACTTTTGAATATTTAATAAAAACAGATATATTTCTAAGAAAAAGCTATGGATGAGCAAAGCACAGATTTATCAAATCTACCAGAACAGGTATTTTCATTTACAATTATGAATAGCTAAATTCATAAATTCCTGACAATCATGATATAATAAAATAAGCTCATGGTAGTTACTTTATAGTAGAATTATTCGAAGAATAGCATGTTAAGAAGTTTATTAGCAAAGTGGAAAAGGAGAAAAATTCCCAAGAACTATGTCATCCTAAAGGTGAAACCGGTGAGGCAAAGAAGCCGTGATAGGGGAGTAACCAGAGTAGAGGCGTTGTTTAGGGAAAAAGTATCCAGATTACCATGCTAATAGTGACCTAAGAACATATTATTTAAGAATAATCTAGTATATAGTGATCTAAAATGACCATATTTTTTATGTATATGATTGGAGGGAATATTTTGAAAATAGCATCATATGAAGAATGAATATTTACTTATCTGATGAGATGATAGATAAATTTAAAATACTTCTTTTGTATATACTTAAGGATATAAAAATAGTAGATATAAGAAAAAGTATTTCATTTTAATGAAGAGTTATAAAGTTCTATAGAAAACTTACACTTATATAATGATAGGTACTGCTCATATTTAGATAGTTATTGTTCAGACGGATATTATACAGATTAAAAAATGATAGAATATATTAGAAGAGTTAGAGAAAAATAAAGTTTGCTATATGAAGAAATTAATTATAGGAATCAGCTTAAAGGAGAAAAAAGGCAATTAGAAAAAAGATTATTTAGAATAAAATTAACCTTAGAAAAAACAGATACAAATGATAGTTTATATAATATTATACATGAACAACAAATGTTAATGAATCATATAAATAATATAGAATCACATATTAGATATAGTACGATTAGAATAGTTATTACACAGAAATTTGTAAAATTACAACTACTATAGGATAAAATGATAAGCTACGAATACTTAGAATATTGGAGAAAATACATGGAGCAAATAAGATTAACGGAAATACTTATGAAAAAGAATCTACTCGACTACATAAAAATGAAAAATATGGAAAATATAGTATACCTAACATTATCAGAGCTATGTTAGCTATGTTAAGTTACCCGTAATATCCGTACGAATTTATTTCAGAAGAATTATTAACCAGATATTGCAAATTAATAGGACACAAATATCCAGACCACCAATGCTCAAAATGCCATGGAGAAAATACCCCTTTGATTTTTTTCAAAATCAGATGTCCTCTTTCGTATTTTTTATCAAAAAAGAGCCTTTTGATCCCCAAACTCATATTTTGAGCAATTGGGTTGTCCTTTATTAGAAAATCTTTTTGTATAGTCCTATTACTAATTTCCAAAAAAAAAAAGAAATATCAATACTAGTCAAAATTATCGCTCTTATTTTACTTACTACATATTGACCAAGGGCCCAATATTTTTTTTTTCTCAATTTTGTGACACAAATAAAATTGAGATGATTAATTATTAAAATAATTAAAGTTTTTAATTATTGTGATTTATAATACTTTTTCTTCTATTTTAATTTAAGTGACACTGATATAATTTCGAAAGTTAACCAAATATTTTATATCTTTTAAATTTTAAGTTGTTAATTATGAGATTAATATTTTTTACATAATTTTTCTATAAGGTATGAATATTCTCTCTGCCCCAGTGTATATGGCACAGATGAAATTTCGGCAGTCAATCAAATAATTGTGATTTTCAATACTTTTTTTCTCATTTCAAACAATAAATGTTACTTTATGTCTTCTTCTGTCATATCGCAATTTGTGCTCTAATATAGTTCCGATAGTCAACTAAATTTTTCATGTTGACATATCATTTTGTGTTTATTTTATCTTTTTTATGAAATGTTATTAAATTTTTAATGTTTAGATGTCAATAATAATTAACTAAAGTGATATAGTAAAATCACGATTGAAGCAGCGAAGCGAACATGTCTTAAATCTCTCTCTCTCTCTTTCTATATATATATGTGTGTGTGTGTGTGTGTAACGACCTAAAAATTTGATGAAATATATGAAATTTGTGATTTTGTGTGATTTGACTATTTTATCCCTTTCTGTAGTTGCATTATGGTGTTTCTGGAGTGTGGGAGTTATTGGCATAATTTTCGATGTATTTTGGTATTATTTATGCAATATTGTGGTTTTTGATGGTTTCGATAGCCTTATTTTGGACTTATGTGGATATCTTCTGACCTGTGCGATGAATAGCCAAACGGACTGTGCCAACAGCTTCAGAAAATCAATTTTTGGCTAGGTAGATCTTTGTTCGGATCCCGGTGCACCCGAGCTCATTTCGACCTATTGGTCTGAAAGTTGAAAAATTATAAATATGGGTATGGGACCCACATTAAATCAAAACAACCTCGGATGGAAAATCTGACTTCGCCAGCAGATCTGGAATGTTGATTTTATTTGGTATGATTTTACGGCTTTTAAATCTCATTTTGACCCCCGATTTGAAAAGTTATTATTTCGAGTTCCGGGGGTCAACTTTGTGAAAATGATATTTTTTTGAAAATCTAAATTCGCCAACGCGTTCGGAATGCTGAATTTAGTAAGGTTGCACAGTTCGTTTGTGTATATCAGACTCCAAAAGAATCTCGGGCACCCCATCGAAATTCGTTTCGACTTAAGAAAAAAACCAGCAGTTATATTACAGAAAAACTGCAATATAAACAGCTTTTCCACCTATTTTTGGCCCATTTTACACATTTTCACCTTGACTCATGAGAGTTAAACTCTAAAATAATGTGGGAGCTTAAAAGTAAAGTTTGTGAGAGCTTGGAAGATAGATTAACATCAATGTCTTGATTTTATTACGGATTTAAGGTAAGAATTCACCCTTTTCTTAGTAATTTCTTGATTAAATTCTCAAAACCCCTAAAATCTTAGGGCTTGATTTTAAGCCTTAATTTCACTTATTTTCACTTGAACAATATTATTATCTTATAATTACTAGTTTTTCATCAATTTAAACTTCAAAACAACTCCGATTCTTGCTTTAACCCGGATTTCAAGGATTTTACCCGGTAAAGCTCAAAAATAATTTTTCTTCGATTTGAACCTCGTTTTTTACTCGATTTAATGTGGGTTTTCAGCTGCAGGTTCCTAAAAATATGGGGAACATATTTTTGAAGTAAGGTTATGATTTTTCCCTTCTTTTTCGAAAACTCATTTTGGGGGTCTGTTTTGACCCCGAACAAAAAATAGTCAATATGGGTGTCATTGATTTTGTTTTGACGCGTAGATTTCATATTTGATACATTAGTAAAGTTCAAGATTGTTCGTGAAAAGTAAGTTCACAGGTTCAAGTGTAGCGGACCGGTTTCGGCTTTCGAGGTAGGTTATGGCTTAACTCTTTCAGACTGGGCTGAGTTGTAAATGATGATACAAAATGCATGTTAAGAGTGAAACTAATCATGAAAATTTTCTAGTTATGTGTTGTGCCCGTGTGGGGGCATATATGTGATGTAATTGTCAAAATTGAGTTATTATGTGATATGTGTGACCGTATGGGGTCCTATGTGATATTAATAGCCTTGAATACATGTGAATAATTGTATTGTGTTGTTAAGATGCTTAATATGGTACCATTAGTATATTGTGATTATATTTATACTTTATTTGGCATATGAGACACGTGGAAATTCGTGGATGAAACTGAAATAATGATTGAATATTGGCTCACATGGTAGTGAAAATATATCATTGTGGTTGGTTGTGAAAATACTCATTGTGATTGGTTGTGAACATGACATCCTCATACTATACTCATTCATGAAACATTGGTACCACCGTGGCAACATCTGAGAAACAATGGCAATACCTTTTTAAAACCCTCTCCGAGGGATGTGTCGGTGAGGAGATATTGTAACACCTTATAAAACCCTTTTTAAGGGATGTGCCGGAAAGGACATATGATATATTTGGATTGTATACGGGTTGACGAACCCCCCATGGGTCCTACATCAGGAAGCTTTAGCTCCGTAGGTGTATACGGGGATTGTGTGATGATCCTGGAGGTTGTATGATGGCCTCGTATATCATCATCATCATCATATACATTGCACTTACTTTATTGTGTTTATGTTGTGTTGTATTGCCTTATTTACTTGTCATCTATGTATTTGTCTTACCTTCCTTTACTTATATTTCATGATCTTGTATCTACATGTTCTCTCTTATTCTATTTATATGTGACATAATGTATACTTGTGTTCTATATCTTGGTGTGTTGTTGTAATATATATGAGATATATTAGAACTGTTAGTGCAAGCGGTGTGGGCTACTGTTGTGGGACATTTTCTGATTGCACGTGACATGCCCTTAGTGTATCTATTGTATTCCTTATTTACTACTTTGCTTGGTCATCCTATGATACCTACTTTGTAAAAGTGGACTGTACTCATACCTACTGTGCCCTTTCGGTGCAGGTCCTAGCTCGAGTGCGCCTCGACTTGATTGACTCGGGCGATTGCTGGAGCTTCCAAGGTAGCGATTGGACATTCATGCATCTGAAGTTCACCTCTATATTTCTATAGTAGTTATTTCTTTATTAGTATTCGGAGATAGTTATTATTCCTTTTTGGTTATTTTTTCGATGTATTTGACTCTTGGATTGTATTAGTAGTTCTTACACTATTTACACCTAGTTTTGGGCATGATTGGTATTTTGGATAAGTTCTTTTCACATTGTTATGATTACTTATATGATTCGGCTTCATTCTAGAAGCCTTACCTTGGGATATTTCTGTGTTTTCCTCTTTTCATATCAGTTTGGCTGATATAGGCTTACTTGTCAAGGTACGTCGTGATAAGTGTCATCATGACCCTCGTTTTTGGGTCGTGACAAATTGGCATTAGAGCAGCCAGGTTTCATTGGTCTCAACAGTGTAAGAACGAGATGTCTAATAGAGTCTCACAGATCGGTACGTAGACTTTTGTATCTATCTTTGAGAGGCTATAGGATGTCTTTAGGAAACCTCTTTTATTTTATTCCTTATCATGTAAATTCTTTCATATCTTGTGTTCTGAGTTGTGTTTCACTCTTTCTGCATGGATGGTGTGGCTTATACTATATATCAGTTAAGAGATGCTGTGAGAAATTAGTGGATATCATTTGTCAGTTGAAGGCTTATTGATGCTCCTGAGTTGTCATGGAATCAGTTTGTTGATGCCTTTATGGAGATATTTGTGCCTTTCAGTTTCAGAGATCGTATGTGGGATAAGTTTGATCATTTGGAGCAGGGCTCCATGACAGTTTTTGAGTATAAGGCATGCTTCCATGCCCTGTCAAGATATTCCTATGATAGCATTTCCACCGAATTTGAGAAGATTCAAAAGTTTGTGAAAGGTTTGGTTGTGTCCCTTCAGTTGGCTATGTCTTAGATGGTTGTACTTGGAGCTACTCCTTAGAGTATGGTGGATCATGCTAAGATGACACAAGGTATTATTAGTGTATCTCAGGGAGGCTCTAACAGGGTGCATTATTTTGGTGAGTTCAAGAGTCTGACCTATCGAGGTAGAGAATATATAAGTTCTCGTGAATACCATGGTAGGCCAGTGCAGGTGATTTTGTAGAGTTCAGCTGGTGGACTTTTTAGTTTAGCAGTTCAGGATGGTCGTTCGGGCTCAGTTGTACTTTCTCTTGTTAAGAATGGTCGTAGAGATTGCTATGTGTTTGATGAGATTGTTCATGTTGCCAAGGACTATTCTTGCCGTGTGTTTAGAGCTACTCATCTTTCAGTTGTGAGAGGTAAGGGTTCTACCAAAGATGCAAGAGCTAGGGATGGTAGATCCCGTATTGGTGGTCGCCAGTTGGTATTCGTGGACAGTGTTACGCTCTATCAGTCAGATCTGAGGCGGAGGCTTCAGATGTTGTGATCCCAGGTACCGTTTCATTTGTTTCAGACCTGCATCTATATTATTGGATCCTGGATCTATTTTCTTCTATGTGTCTGTGTATTTTGCTTTGGATTTTGATTATGTTAGTTGTAACGACCCAAGACTACCCTCTAGTCGACACACGGTGCTTACAATCTCGAAGGACCATAAGTTAACCCATAACTGATATCTATTGTGAACACTGGATAATAATACTGAAATAAATGCGGAATTAGGCTGAAATGCCATAAGGTTCAAAATCTAAAATACTGACAAAATATAATATCTGAAGTAACAATCCGTAAAACTGAATACTATCTGAAAATCTAGTCTGAAAGCCTCTAATCTGAATTGTCTGAAAGTGGAGTTGATGGTACAAGCCCCCAACTAACTCCAATAACTAAAATACTGAAACTACTGAAATGCTGAAATCAAAGCATATCCTCTACAGATGAGGACTCACTACTAAATTTGCAACTACTGACTAGATCTATATAAGCGCGGTCGGGAATCTGAGCGTCTGAACCTATGATATGAGACATCATAGCGCAAAGAAAGAGTATGTGTCAGTATGTGCAATGTATGGTATGCTAGATGAGGTAAGGCTGAATGCAAGGGCTCATATGCATGAACAGTAACTGACTAAATGATATAGAGTAACCGAATATGAGAGTACATGGATAACTGAAACTACTGTAAATACTGAGTGTATATATATAATATAACTAAGCTTTTCTGAAGCTAAGTACTGAGTTCTTATAACTGAGCAATTGATATCTGAAGTTACTGATAACTAAATGACTGATACTGAGTGATTGTGTCTGATATTCTTGATTCTGTAAAACTGAACTAAATTCTAAAGTGAGACTGAAACTGAGACTATGGGAGGTAATCATCTATCCAACATGCCCCAAATCTAAGTCGATAGGGGTCTAACCTTTGACCCCAGTTGGAAGGGTGCTAATACCGTGCCACGGGTACTAACACTAGAAAACCAAGATGCCAAGCCTAACTAACAGGCGACACCTGGGCGGAGCCAAGCCTAATCTGACGGGTGACCCCTGGGAGATAGTCAAGCCTAGTCTGATGGGTGACTCCTTATCCTGCACTGGCTATGCAGTTTTGGAGTACAGGGATTGCTACTAACAACTCTGCCTATCTGACGGGAAAGTTGCCATCCCTGCACTCGCTTTGTGCTAAATTCTGCTCCTAACTAAATAGACACTGAACTGTTATACTGGACTGAACTGGACTGAATTCACTGAGTTTCCTGAGTGCTATAACTGACTAAGTTCTACTGAGTTCTGTATCTAACTGAGAGTACTACTGATCATGACCAGACTGACACTATTCCGTAACTGACACTAGCTCTAAATAAATAGCTAAATTATCGGGTATTAAATACCCCCAGGACTCGATAGCATGAAAAGTAAAGCATCATATGACCTTGCAAAGCATAACAATGTATACATGTTCATAATTCATCTAAAGAGACATTTTATCAAACACTTGTAGGGCATAAGCTTGTACATATACTAACATGTCAAGATTTCATCACTTTATTCAGATGGACATTCTATCAAAACACTTGGAGAGCACAACTTAATGTACATAATCATGGATAACATATAAACATGGCAACTAAAATGCCCTAACTTTCAATTTCATGGGTTTAACATGCAATTCATATAATTCCCCCTAAAATACTAATCTAATTTCATGAATCATATAAAAATCATAGATTAAAACCCAATTAACATTATAAACACATTAATCACTTTGTAAATTCAAGGGTTTATAAAGATAATTACATATTCATCACACATGCTATTCAATTTCGTGAAACCTCCACTTAAATCATGGATTGAAACCCAACTAATATCATGAATATGAATTCAATCTAATTCAGACATGAAAATCATAAATCTGAGATCTTGTATATTTAAAAAGGGATTCTTGGACTCTACGAGTGAAAGGAACCCATAGATGAACACCTAACATACCTTAGAATATTGGTTATTGAAGGATTTCTTGAGGTTTGTTCTTGATTTCTTGAAACTAGGGTTTAGCCCCTTTGAGAGAGAATGTTTTAATTCTTGAGAGAAAGTGAGAAATGATAAGATTATGGGGTATTTAGGGTTTAAATTTTGTGTTTAGACTGACTAGGGCCGTGGAAAATGACCCAACTATCCCTGGAAAAATTTAAAAATTCGTCACTGAAAAACCTGATTTGGGCACCTGGCACGACGCAGCGCTGTCGCGCCATGCTACTGGAATTCACTGGAAACTATCTTAAAAAGGATGACTGGTAATTTTACCTAAGGCGCGATGCGGTATAATTGTAGTCCCTCACTGGAAACTGACAACTGGGAACTGGGATATCGCCGCGACGCGCCATGATCTTGTTGCCTTACTGGAATTGGAAAATTATGAATTTGGATGGTGTCTCTATGCAGTGGTATCGCGGAGATTCACTGGAAATTTCCAAATGCTATTTGGCCTAGCTCTGCGATGCGCTGGAGTGTCAGTTGGTACACTGTTTTACTAAAATGGCTCCAACTCTTTGCTCGGGTGCCGGATTTGGCGACCTTTATATTGTTGGAAAAGCTAATTGAATTTCCTACGCAATGGAAGGATATAATCTGAAAAATACTGAATATTTCAAAAAACTTATATGAGATTACTCATGTACTAAGACTTAAATTAAGCTAGAAAAATACGGGGTATTATATTAGTGAGCCTCTTTCCATTCCTATCTGTGTATCTACCCCGGTAGGTTATTATTTAGTGGTGGATTGGGTACATCGATCTTGTGTTGTGACTTTTGCCGGATGTGAGACTTTAGTAGACTTGCTTGTGTTAGATATGGTCGATTTTGATGTTATTTTGGGTATGAATTGGTTGGATCCTTATCATGTTGTCTTAGATTGTTTTTCTAAGACTGTAACTTTAGCTTTGGCTGGTGTGACAAGGATAACTTGGAAGGGTGTACTTTATTCGGGTTCTAAGAGGATTATATCTTATGTTCAGGCTCGTAAATTGGTTGAGAGAGGATGTCTATCTTACTTGGACCATATTCGTGACACTAGTGCTGTTTTGCCTCCTTCCTTAGATTCTGTCCATTTTGTCCGTGATTTTATGGATGTATTTTCTATGGACTTGCCTGTTATGCTTTTGGATTGAGATATTGATTTTATTATTGATGTTGAGTCAGGCACCAAGCCCATTTTTATTCCTCCTTATAGGATGGCCCCAGCGGAACTAAAGGAACTGAAGGATCAGTTGCAGGAGTTGTTGGATACGGTATTTATCTGACCTAGTATTTTACTTTAGGGTGCACCTACCTTGTTGTGAAGAAAAATGATGGGTATGCAGATGTGTATTGATTATCGGCAATTGAAAAGGTGACGGTTAAGAATAAGTATCCTCTTTCTCACATCGATGATTTATTTGATCAGCTTCAGGGTGATACGGTGTTTTTGAAGATTGATTTGAGATCCAATTATCACCAGTTGAAGATTAGAGCTTTGGATATTTTGAAGACAGCTTTTCGGACTCGATATGGCCATTTGAGTTCTTGGTCATGTCCTTCGGGTTGACCAATACCCCTATTGTGTTCATGGAGTTGATGAACTGAGTGTTTCAACCGTATCTTAACTCATTTTTTATTGTATTTATAGATGATATCTTGGTTTATTCCAAAAGTAAGGTTGAGCATGAGGAGCATTTGTAGATTTTGCTTTAGAGATTGAGGGATAAGAAGTTGTATGCCAAGTTTTCTAAGTTTGAGTTTTGGTTGGAGTTTCTTTCTTTCTTGGGTTATGTGGTGACTAAAGAAGGTATTATGATTGATCCAGCCAAGGTTGTAGCGGTTCGTGATTGGGCTAGACCTACTCCACCTACCTAGATTCAGAGTTTTGTTGGCTTGACAGGTTATTATCGGCATTTTGTTAAGGATTTTTTCTTTATTTCAGCTCTATTGACGAAGTTGACCCAGAAGAAGATTTCTTTTCAGTGGTCCGATTCTTGTGAGGCGAGCTTCAAAAGCTCAAGAATTTGTTGACTTTAGCTCCTATCTTTACTTGGACCAAGAAGGATGTAGGTTTTATCATTTTTTATGATGCTTTCGGTGTTGGATTAGGAGTTGTGTTAATGTAGGAAGGCAAGGTAATTGTGTATGCATCTCGTTAAGATTGAAGCCCTATGAGAGGAATTATCCTACCCATGATTTAGAGTTATGCGTAGTTGTGTTTGCTTTGAAGTTGTGGAGACACTACTTGTATGGGGTCCATTATGAGATCTTCTTAGATCATCATAGCTTTCAGTACTTCTTCACCCCGCGAGATCTTAATATGAAGCAGCGTTGTTGGCTTGAGTTTCTTAAGGATTATGACTTGGCTATTCTCTACCATCCAGGCAAGGCTAATATAGTTGCGGATGGCTGGAGCCGAAAGTCGACTAACATGGGTAGCTTGGCGCATCTTTTGACCCAGGAGAGGCTTTTGTCCTTAGAGGTTCAGTTTTTAGCTAACCAGATGTTTAGATTTGATATTTCGATGCCAGGGCGTGTTTTGGAATTTGTGGATGCTAGATCTTCTTTGATGGAGCAAATTTGAGCTCATCAGTTTGATGATGTTGGATTAAGGTTAATTCGAGATAAAGTGTTAAGTGGGGAGGCTAAGAAAGCCTCACATGATTCAGATGGAGTTTTGATAATTGGGGGCTAAGTTTGTGTGCCGAGAGTGGTGATTGGATTAGGTTGATCTTGGAGGAGGGCATTGTTCCAGAATTCTATCTATCCAGATGTGACTAAGATGTATCGTGATTTGAGACAACATTATTAGTGGGGTGGTATGAGGCGAGATGTGGAAAATTTTATGGCTTGTTGCCTATGTTGTCAGCAGGTAAAGGTCGAGCATATGAGGCTTGGTGGGTTGCTTCGGAGGTTACCCATTCTCGAGTAGAAGTGGGAATGGATCACCATGGACTTTATGACTGGTTTGCCTCGTACATCTCATGTTGGATGGATCTGATAGTGTTTGGGTCATCGTGGATCGATTGACTAAGTTAGCTCATTTAATTTCGATTCAGGTCTCATTCAGGGCCGAGAGGTTGGCTCGTATCTACATTTGTGAGTTTGTGCGTCTTCATGGTGTGTCAGTGTCCGTTATTTCAGATCGAGGTCCTGTGTTCACATCTCACGTTTGGAAGACTTTTCAGGATGAGTTGGGTACTTGGGTTAATCATAGCACAGCATTTCACCCCAGACTGATGGCCAGTTAGAGCGGACTATCCAGGTTTTGGAGGATATGCTTCGTGTATGTGCGATGGATTTTGATGGCCAGTGGGAGCAACATTTGGCTTTAGCAGAGTTTGCATATAGTAATAGCTACCATTTCAGAATTGATATGGCTCCTTTTGAGATATTGTATGGTAGACGTTGTCGCTCCCCAGTAGGTTTGTTTGATGTTTCAGAGGTAAGACCTCGAGGTACAGACTTGCTTCGTGAGTCTTTGGTCAAAGTTCGGATCATTCAGGATAGACTTAGAGCCGGCTCAGAGTAGGCAAAAGTGTTATGCTGATTGTAGACTTCGTTCCTTGAGATTTGGTGTAGGTGATTGTGTTTTCCTTCGAGTTTCACCCATGAAGGGTGTGATGAGGTTTGGGAAGAGGGGCATGCTTAGCCCCAGGTATATTGGTCCATTTGAGATTTTTTGGACTTTTGGTGATGTGGCTTATGAGTTAGGTGGCTTTGCCCCTGATCTATCAGTTGTTCATCTAGTTTTTTATGTTTCTATGCTTTGTCGTTATATTCCAGCCGAGTCTCATGTCATTCATTGGGAGTCAGTTCAATTAGATGACCGGTTGTCTTTTATTGAGGAGTCAGTCTTCATTTCCATTTTGGCTAGGGATGTTAGGCGGTAGCGCTCTAGAGTGATCCCTGTGGTTAAGGTCTAGTGGTGACATCGACCTGAAAATGAAGGTACTTAGGAGGTAGAGTATGATATGCGTAGTTTTTATCTCATCTCTTCATTGATTCAGGTATTTCTTTGCCTTAGTTCAAGGACGAACTAGATTTTTAGTGGTAGATGATGTAACGACCTAAAAATTTGATGAAATATATGAAATTTGCGATTTTATATGATTTGACTATTTTACCCCTCCCCATAGTTGCATTTTGGTGTTTCTGGAGTGTGGGAGTAATTGGCATGATTTTCGATGCATTTTGGTATCATTTATGCAATATTGTAGTTTTTTATGGCTTCGATAGCTTTATTTTGGACTTATATGGATATCTTTTGATTCATGCGACGGATGACCAAACGGATTGCTCCAGCAGCTCCGAAATATCAATTTTAGGCTAGGTAGACCTTTGGTTTGGATCCCGATGCACCCGAGCTCATTTTGACCTATTGATCGGAAAGTTGGAAAATTAGAAATATGGGTGTGGGATCCACATTTGATTGAAATGACCTCGGATGAAAAATCCGACTTCTCCAGCAGATCCGGAATTTTGATTTTAGGGTGTTAGCATGTTTGGTATGATTTTATGGCTTTTAAATCTCATTTTGACTCCCGATTTAGAAAATTATGATTTCGAGTTTCGAGGGTCAACTTTGTGAAACTGATATTTTTTTTTTTTGAAAATCTAAATTCTTCAACGCATTCAGAATGTCGAATTTAGTATGGTTGCATAGTTCATTTGTGTATATCAAACTCCGAATGAATCTCGGGCACCACGTCGAAATCCGTTTCGACTTAAGAAAAAAAAAAGCAGTTATATTGCAGAAAAATTGCAATATAAACAGCTTTTTCCACCTATTTTTGGCCCATTTTGCACATTTTCATCTTGTCTCTTGAGAGTTAAACCCTAAAATAGTGTGGGAGCTTAAAAGTAAAGTTTGTGAGAGCTTGGGAAGCTAGATTAACATCTATTTCTTGATTTTATTACGGATTTAAGGTAAGAATTCACCCTTTTCTTAATAATTTCTTGATTAAATTCTCAAAATCCCAAAAATCTTAGGGCTTGATTTTAAGCCCCAATTTCACTTCTTTTTACTTGAACAATGTTATTATCTTATAATTACTAGTTTCTCATCAATTTAAACTTCAAAACAACTCTGATTTTTTATTTAACCCGAATTTTAAAGATTTTACCCGATAAAACTCAAAAATGTTTTTTCTTCGATTTGAACCTCATTTTTTACTCGATTTAACGTGGGTTTTCAGCTGTAGGTTCCTAAAAATATGGAGAACATATTTTTGAAGTAAAGTTATGATTTTTCCCTTCTTTTTCGGAAACCCATTTTGGGGGGTTCGTTTTGACCCCGAAATAAAAGTAGTCAATATGAGTGTTGTTGGCTTTTTTTTATGCTTAGATTTCATCTTTGATGTTTTTAGTGAAGTTTGAGATTGTTCGTGATAAGTAAGGTTATGGGTTCAAGCGTAGCGGGCCGATTTTGGCTTTCGTGGTAGGTTATGGCTTAACTCTTTCAAACTGGGATGGGTAGTAAATGATGATATAAAATGCATGTTAAGGGTGGGAACTAATTATTAAAAAATGCTATTTATGTGTTGTGACCGTGTGGGGGCATATATGTGATGTAATTGTCGAAATTGAGTTATTATGTGATATGTGTGACCGTGTGGGGTCCTATGTGATATTAATAGCCTTGAATACATATGAATAATTGTATTGTGTTGTTAAGATGCTTAATATGGTACCATTGGTGTATTGTGATTATATTCATACTTTATTTGGCATATGAGACACATGGAAATTCGTGGATGAAACTGAAATAATTAGTGGATATTGGCTAATATGGTTGTGAAAATAAATCATTGTGGTTGATTGTGAAAATACTCATTGTGATTGGTTGTGAACATGGCATCCTCATATCATACTCATTCATGAAATATTGGTACCGTCGTGGCAACATCTGAGAAATACTAGCAACACCTTTTTAAAATCCTTCCTGAGGGATGTGCTAGGGAGGAGATATTGTAACACCTTATAAAACCCTTTCTGAGGGATGTGCTGGAAAGGAGATATAAGATATGTAGATTGTATACAGGTTGACAAACCCCCCATGGGTCCTACGTCGGGAAGCTTTAGCTCCGTAGGTGTATATGGAGATTGTGCGTTGATCCCAGAAGTTGTGTGATGACCTCATGCATCATCATCATCATCATCATATACATTACACTTACTTTATTGTGTTTATGTTGTGTTGTTTAACCTTATTGACTTATCATCTATGTATTTATCTTACCTTTCTTTACTTGTATCTGATGAATTTGTATCTACATATTCTCTCTTATTCTATTTATATGTGACATAATGTATACTTGTGTTCTATATCTTGGTGTGTTATTGTAATATATGTGAGATATATTAGAACTGTTAGTGCAAGCGGTGTGGGCTACCGTTGTGGGACATTTTCTGATTACACGTGGCGTGCCCTTAGTGTATATTTTGTATGCTTTATTTACTATTTTTCTTGGTCGGCCTATGATACCTACTGAGTACAAGTGGATCGTACTCATGCCTACTGCGCCCTTTCGGTGCAGGTCCTAGCTCGAGTGCGCCTCAGCTTGATTAACTCGGGCGATTGTTGGAGCTTCCAAGGTAGCGGTTAACATTCATGCGTCCGAAGTTCACCTCTATCTTTCTATAGTAGTTATGTCTTTATTAATATTAGAAGACAGTTATTATTCCTTTGTGATTATTTTTCCGATGTATTTGACTCTTGGATTGTATTAGTAGTTCTTACACTATTGACACCTGGTTTTGGGCATGATTGGTATTTTGAATAAGTTCTTTCCGCATTGTTATGATTACTTATATGGTTCGATTTCGTTCTAGAAGCCTTACCTTGGGATATTTCTGTATTTTCCTCTTTTTGTATCAATTTGGGTGATAGGCTTACTTGTCAAGGTACACCGCGACAAGTGTCATCATGACCCACGTTTTTGGGTCATGACAATATATATATATATAAGCAAAACTAAAACAAGACAAGATGTCAAGTCGCAACATACTAAAATAGTCACGTGGCAGTCTTTAGGAGAAAATTAAAAAATATTTTAAGGCAACGTTAAAAATATTGTAATTCAAATTTTGGATTGAAAGAGTAAGTGTTTGAATTTGAAATATATTAGCTTAATAACTACAAACTCATAATTGAAGAGTTCTAATAGCTATTACTATTTAAAACTCATCTCTTTTATAATTTATATATATATATATACAGAAGTTGTATTGCTTTTAATTTGAAAAAAAAAAAAATTGGCAATTTTTAGGACAAAGTTTGATAGTGTGATAAAAAATTTCAATTAAAGGATATTAAATATTTGTATTTAAAAATACAAAGATTGTAGAAGCATTAAAAAATTATTATCTTAAAGTTAGGAACGCATAGTTGAAAAGTACCAAATAAATTCTAACTATTTCATTTAATTATAATAATAATAATAATAATAATAATAATAATAATAAATAAATTAATAAATAATAGAAGTCATGATATCAATACATAAACTATAATTATTTGAAAATCTAACTATTTCATAACCATAATTGAAGAGTTTTAAATAAACCTTAACTATCTATATCTATATATATTATAAAGTAGAGGAGGAAACATCAGAAGAAGCCAAGTGGTAGCACAAGTATAAGCCACTTAGCAATTTTAAGACAAGATTATTATAGAGTACTGTAATGAAAAATTTGAATTAAAAGATAGGGGTATTTGAATTTGAAAATGTTAGATTTCTTTTAAAATAAATATTATCATTAGCTTCAAACTAAAAACCTAACATTGAAGAGTTTTAAATAAACTCTTACTATTTATAAATTAATTCTTTTCAATGTTATAAAATATATTCCAATATTATATAACATATAATATTATAAAAATAAATAATAATAGTAATGGTAATAATAATAATAATAATATATATTTGCAATTACTTATATATCCAAAAAAAAAAATATTTGTGTTGTGTACTCAAATCTCACCCCTAAATGCAATTATTTTAGAATTTTAAATATAATATAAATTATCTAAATATAATATATATATATATATATATATATATATATATATATATATATATATATATATATATATATTCAAGAAAACAAAATAAATATAAAAATTGAATATTATAGAAATAGACAAAAGAATAATGAAAATGTTGGGAAAATAATAGTATATTAATAAGAATAAAGAAGAAATAAGGAAACAAAAGAAAGTAAAGGGAAAAAAGAAAGAAAACGCAGGGGAAAAAATAGAATATTAATAAGAATATAGAATTTCAAAATTTTCTCTCAATTTAAATTTTTAGATTATATAGGATAAATATGTATGATATTTGAAAAAAGTAAGGATAAGGAAGAATAAAGAAAAATCTTTTAGCAATTTGATAAGAAATTCAAATTTGAATTTAAATAGAATTTGAATAGAATTCCAACTGTTAAACATTTCTTATATATCCTACTCCAGCTTTTAAACCTTTCTATATACACTACTCTTATTATAGGTTACATTGATATAATGTTAAGCTTGGTTTCTCTTTGTTGTTGTTATTAATCATTAATTTTATTGCTGAGCTTTTCATATACTTCATTTTTCAAAAAAAAAATGATTTAATTTTTTATTTTTTCATGTGCAGGTTGTCGTATTTTCATCTTCATCTTCATCTTCCAATGTTTATGTGCAGGTATACCAATTCAGATCATGTCAATATATTTTTTACAGAGATTCTATTTAAACAAGTAAATTGTTGTTGCTACTCTTTTATTCACCAAAATCCAACATGTATTTCCATTACCATTATGTCTGATTGCTTACTTATTTGTTAAAGTTCATAGTAATTTCTTTACTTACATATACGTATTGAGTTTATACTTTCTGATAGTTTTTTTGAAATTGTATTATGAAATATTTATTCTTAATCTTTGTATATATATTTTTTTATCATCCAATGCATCTCAAATAATTTTTAATAGAAAACAAGTGTAATGAGAAGATGTGAAATTCTTTTGCGATAGACAACATTTTTACATCTCACAGATGATAGCACTTTGTATATATATTGAACGTTTTACCGTTTGTAGAAGAAAAGTCATAAATAAATATATAGGTCCATTTTGCTTAACTTGAATTTTTGTTAATAATCCATGAAAAAAAATATATATATATATATTGATTATAAATAAATGAATTTAGATTTAGAAGAAATTATATGAATTTGACTTTTTGAATTGGTCAAACTGTAGATTTTGGAGATCTTTTATAAACGTATGACATTAACTCTAAAATGTAGACACCTAATTTTGTCCCTCCCGAAATCCATTTTATTCATTTTACCTCACGTTATTATACACCCTCACCCACATGATTATACCTCCACAAAAATACAAAAAATAACAACCCTTAATAAAATCCCTAACAAATTTTATCTTGTTTTAATCATCCTAACCACTCCTCCTATCAATTTTGGATAACTCATCACCACCCCATACCCCTACCCCTACCCCACTCACGTGTCCCACATCACAAAGACACATATAGCAACACCCCTCTCTATATATTCCCAATTTTCATTCACGCCATATAGACCATATGCACAAACACCTCACAACTTCTTCTCCACACACGAAAAACACTCACCATCATCCTCACTGGTACACACACTACCATAGAGACTCTATTTTTCTTTGGCCATTAACACACCCTCATAATACTCATCATCACACACACACCACTCATTCTCACCGGAAAACATACACCTACGCGCACACACTACTGCACACACAGCTCACATACGCATAGAGGGAGTGAGAGAAGGCGGAAGAGAGATCGAGCAAAAGAGATCGAAAGCCAAAAAAGATAAAAAATAGACTGGAAAGGGGGAAGGGAACCATCTTTTTTCGGCGAAACCTTCGCCGGAATTGAATCTACATCATGATTCGGTCGACCCACCTCCGTAATCCCAAATTTTCTCTGGTTCTCGTGGTTTTCTAGATGAAATCGGCTGGAAAACACTGAGGATCGCTGGATTATTCATCGAAAAACACCCCATTTTTTTTGTTACTGTTCCGATGGGTCTGTCGAAAAACGACGCCACTGCTTCCCTTTTTCTTAGATTTGATCTGAAATTGGTTTATTGTCGTTTCTTCGTTTGAACCCGTATCTTATTTTGGCTTGCTTGGAATTTTGGGTTTTCTGCGTTTAGAATCGAATTTCGAGTTCGGGTTTTGGTACTGAGTTGGTCCATTATTGAGGTTTGAATCGAAGGTTTGAGATGCGGATTCAACCGAATTTAATCGGAATAATACATCGATTTTGAAAGCGGAATTGAGGTCCAATTCTATCTTCTCCCTCTTTAATGTTTACGTATATGTGAATGATTTGTTGTTTGACATGTTTGAATCTTTGTTTTGTATTGATGGAAGTTAGATTTGAACGTTGAAAACTTGAATTGATAATCGAAGCATGTGATAGTCATTGGTTGAGAATGGATTTGGGGATGGGAATCATAAGTTAATGGAATCGATTGTTTGAGTTGAAATGGATATTAATGTTGTTGAATTTGAATAAATTTTGACTCATTGATGATGAATGTGATAGAATCATGATAGGTCGAGCCGGGTAGGCAAATAGTAGGTTCGAGTAGGCAAATTTAGAACTTGTGAATTGTTTAATATTGAAAAATGTTTGTTGAATAGTTTTATTTTATTAATTTGGATCAATTGTATTCATTCGTCGGGGAATGTCCCGAAGTCACATTTGTATTTATTCACCGGGGAATGCCCCGACGTATCATGTAATCGGAGGACGTCCATGATGAAGGCCCGAAACATCGGTTAAGTCATTGGAGAGTAGTTTAGGATTAGTGTAGGTTAGCGTAGGTTTATTTTTCAGTACATTTTCCATTTCGGGTTGTAATAATTGGACTGGACACTATATTTTGTATTTGTTTTGTTTTGTGTTTGATTGATTGTTTTTGTGTGTTTTGTGTGGTTTATACATTTTGTAGTGTTAAATTAGCCGATACGCTCCACCAAGCGACCGTGGTCAAACCACGAGACCGAGGGGTGCCTAACACTTTCCCCTCGGTCAAGAGAATTCCATAGCCGGAATCTCTGTTCGTAAACCAGTTTAAAGAGTCAAATCAGTTTTGAAAAGGATTTTTCAAAGGTGACTTGGCACACCGGATTATGCCAAGTGGCAACTCTGAATTTAATTGAAAAAAATATGAATCCTTTTTCGAAACAAATTTTCAATCTTTTGTCACTTTGATAATAAAAACTTTTTCAAACTTTAAAATGATTTTATTTTTTGCTAAAAAAGGGGTGTGATCGCTCTGGCGACTCTGTTGGGGACTTTTTTAGAATTCGAGCTTATTTTTGAAGTTGTATCGGCTTAGTTTGACATTATGGGTGTATAAACATTATTTGTGTTATCATTGTTTAGTGCCTGCGTGCTACGTGTTTACAGTCTTTCTCCTTATGTGTTACCGCTATATATTTGGCATCATTTGCATAACCCGGGTCAATTCTTTCTGCAACAAGTCTCGGAGTGCACGTTGTGCGCACGAACTCTAGTTGAGTACCCTTATTTTAGGAGAGGGAGCCGTCGGACGTATGAAGTGGGTGGAAAGCAAAGCCGCCACTATCGACCATATGCTCCCCCGAACAGCCTTGTTAGTGGACCCCAGCGTAGGTCAGCTTTTAGGTCATGCTTATTTTCATCATATTGAGACCTAGCGGGACCCACTTGGTCCTTCGTAGGAGACTCACCCATAAAGCATCCCTACGTGCTTATTGTTGCATTTTTTAGGGTAATGGGATCATTTGACAGACTGATTTAGGGGAAAACATGTGCCAGAATTAAAGAAGCATGTGTTTAGGAGAAAAAAGAAAAGGTGAATAAAAAAAAAGTATCTCGTAGTTTTATTTTAGAGTTCTTTATGGCTTTCGTTTTTCACAATTCAAAAATCCAAAAAGATTTTTTACCTTTTGCACTCATTTTTCGAAAAAAAATCAAATAAAAAACATCAAAAAGGTTTTCCTTTTATTCCTTTACCATGCATTCATAATTCGAAAATTTCAAAAAGACTTTTCATTCATAGGAGTTTTTATAAAAGAGAAATTAAAAAAAAATGGTAGAAGTTTTGTACATTTCATAAAATGGAAATACCAAAAAAGATTTTTCTTTCATATTTGTTTGTGTCATTTTTTTTTAGGGTTAAGTATCAAATTGAAAACTCAAAAAGATTTTATTGATGTTTTTCATCTTCTGTTTGTGGTCGCGTCTCTCAAGTCAGGGTTCAGTCGGTTATTTAATATTTAATTGCCCTATTTGGATGAACTATGCAACCCTGATTCTCCTCTCTCGGGAGTGAGATACGTAGGCAGCCTATTGTGGGTTCGGAGATCTTATTTAAAAAAAATCCAAAAAAAAAAAAATTCACTCTTCATTTAGAGTAGGTGTCATATGCATCTTCAAAAGAAAACTACAAAAATATTTCCCTTTAATAGGTTCAAGTTTCATTTTCGTGTGAAATTTAAAATCGAAAACCCAAAAAATATTTTTCTTTGGTAATCGTAGGTTTCATTTTGTATAGGGAGTTTAAACCTGAAAAATTCAAAAAAGATTTTCGTCAATTATTTTGACAATTTGTTATTTTCTTTTCTTCTTAAAGTTTCAAGAAAAAAAGTTTAATTGGCCATTTTGGCAAGACTTCACGAACTACGCACTCCTGATTTTCCTCTTTCAGGAGTGAGATACGTAGGCGCCCTTCTAGGGTTCGGTGATCTTTTTCCCAAAAAAAAGAGTTTTGAAAAAGTGTTGCACTCTAACACATTTGTTATCTCTTGTTCAGTTAGTTTAAGGTAGTTGGTTTATGACATTTTGGCTGGTCCTCCATATTGCACCAAGTCACAGAGAAAGTTATGGCCAATAAGGATACCGAGTTTTATGTCACTAATCAGATAAGGAGTTCGGGGAATGAGAATTTAGAAGCTAATGAAGAGATATGGAAATTAAGGCAACAAATGATAGAAATACGTCGAGCTTGGGCTAATAGGTTGCCGCCTCTTCCATTTCCTACTGATAAACTGGACTATCTTTCTAGCTTGCCTCCAGTGTCACATGCACAGTTTTCTATTGTTGTTGACACGTTACAACATGCATCAGGATCTACTCCGGGGCAACACTATCCAAATACTTCCAATATTCATTTCCTCGCTCATCAACACAAAGCTACCACATGCTAGGCTCCACCCACTGTTCATGTTTTTGCAGCACCACCCCACCCTGAAGCTCCTACTTTTGAGGTTTATCCACAAGTTGTGCCTCCCCACTCTGCGAGAGATCCTGCATTGAATATTTTTGATGATCAACATCATGCTATTAAGCCCACATTTAAGTCGACTAATCCTTATGGCTACACTCACCCGTCTGAATTTCCTCTTAACACTGAGAAGCCTATTATAACAGAAGAATAAGAGGAAATGACCATGAAATTGAGAAGTTTGGAAATGGCTATGAAAAACCTCCAAGGACTTGGGGGTACAAAAGTGTCTTATATAAAGATCTGTGCATGTTTCCAAGGGTTCATCTTCCTTTTATTTGTAAAATACCGAAGTTTGAGAAGTATGATGGACATGGCGATCCTGTAGCATATTTGAGACGTTATTGCAGCCAACTAAAGGGTGCTGGAGGGAAGGAAGAATTACTCATGGCATATTTTGGTGAGAGTCTTTTAGGCCTAGCTTCGGAATGGTTTTTTGACCAAGACATCGACAAGTGGATTAGTTGGGATGACCTAGCTAATGAATCTATGCAACAATTCCAATACAATGTGGAGTTGATTCCTGATGATAAATCCCTAACTAACATGAAGAAAAAGAGTACTAAAACTTTCAGAGAGTATGCGATTAGATGGCGTGAACAAGCTGCTGGGGTGAAACCGCCAATGAAAGAAAGTAAGATAGTGGAGGTGTTTATTCAAGCACTGGATGAAACATATTATCAACACTTGTTACCTGCATTAGGCAAGCTATTTATTGAGGTCCTCAAAATGGGGGAGATGATAGAGGATGGAATTAAGACTGGTCACCTTATGAGTTTTGCAACATTGAAAGTGACTACTCAAGCAATTTAAAAAGGTTCAGGAAGTATGGAAGTATCGGAGGGAAAAAGTATGAGGAAGATGCATCTGCCATTGTAGTTGGACAACAAGCACGAGCAAGAGGACTACACTATCGTTACCCACAGGCTTAAACCCAAACTTATGCCCATGCTTCACAAAATCTTTCCCAAAATCCATTATACTCTATTCCCACACCTCCATATCCAATATACAATGCACAATCCTATGGTCAATTCCCTTATTACCTATAATGGCGTGCACCAACTCTTCAGAGCCATCCTCAAACTCTACAAACATATCAAAGCCCTTCTAGGCCTAATTTTCGATCCAAGCCAAAAAAAATGAAATGAGGCAGAAGTCGAGGGATAGCTTCACACCAATTGGAGAGTCATATGCCAGTTTATTTCAGAGATTGGTACAGTGGGGCATGATCACTCCTCTCCTTAGGTATACTCCTGACCCACATTCAAGAAGCTTTGATACTAATGTACGATGTGCATATCATTCTAATGTTCAGGGTCATAGTATTAAAGATTGTCATGCTTTGAAAAGAGAAATTGAAAAGATAATTCAAGATAAATCAATTATGGTGCAGACCATTGACAGTGAGGAAAGCTCTAGTCATGTTGATATGCAAATCAGTGGCTAAGATGTCAGGCTAAGAAATTAAGAAGTCACCCCTCTCCCTACTAGGAAGAGGTCTGGTAGTGTATTTTGTTTTATTTTCTGTTATTCGAATTATTTCAGGGTTGTAGTTCAGGATCTATTTTGTTTTGTCCCTTTGCCGTTATGTTCAAACCCTTTTATCTTTTATTTCAATTAAATGGAGTATCTCTTTTTTCTTTGTGTTTTAAATAAGTGTTGTTTGTTTGTTTTCTTTGCATAGCATATTTTATGTTGATTCTAGTGATATGACATGCTAGGAAATTTTTTAGCCAAATCTTGAAATCTAATTTAAGCATGAACATTGAATCATATGGTTAAAGTTAGAAAAAGGGAGAATCTGAGAAAATAGGTAGAGTGTTGAGACATTTGATGACAAGTTGAAGCCTTCTTTGAAAATTAAGTCAATTGTTTTGAGAATCACAAGAATAACTTGGTCACCAATTGAAAGACATGTCTAAATTAGGTCAGATGATGGAGTGATATGTTGAACAAAGTGTAAGAGTATTGATGCACAAATTCAGTTAACGTTAGTGTTGTAGAAATGTCACGAATGATCTCCATCTTTTATTTTCACATTGCATAATGTGTACTTGCATTTTCAAGGATTGATATGAAGAAAGCATTTCATTCTTCTATCCAAACATCGTGTCATTCTTTGTTTATCCCATTTGAGTTTTAGTCCTATTTTCTTTCATACCCCTCTTTTGGTATCAAGATAGAGTCAACAAAGCTCAAAAGGAAAAGTGTCGAGCAAAGCAATAGAGTCGGAAAAATTTCAAAAGAAAAAGAGAAAAAAAAAGTCAGAAAAGTCCCAAAGAGAAAAAGAGTCAACAAAAGAGAAAAAAATTAGAATCAAGTGAAAGAACAAGCTGTTGGAACTACGCATGACCTGATCATCCTCTTTCGGGGGTGAGATACGTAGGCTGCTCTACACTGGGCTCAGTCCAACCAAATAAACGATTTAGAGTTACCCAGTCAAAAGAAACTGAGGCATGAGTTAATCCTCATTGTTTGAGTCGATCCCAAAAGTTGTAAGTCCTACCCCACTTCAAGTGTCGTTTGGGCCTCATGCCATCCTTTCTTTCTAAACTTATCCAAAAGACGAGTTACAACTAAAGAAAGACCTTCAGATCAATCTTTGAGAATGTTAAGGCTAAGCATGAAATGCATATGATGATGCATTTTTGGAACCACTTGTCTTCCTCAGCATAAGGAATCAGTAGATAAATAAAAATAAGAGAGTTTTACTGATGAAAACCCTCACGGGCACCATAAGGTGATGGTAAATTAGGAGAGATAAAAATGAGAGAGTCTTATTGGTGAAAATCCTCACGGGCACTGTAAGACGACTGTTAGTTGAGAAAAATAAAAATAAGAGTCTCATTGGTGAAAAACCCTCACAAAAACCATAGGAAAATGACGAGCTGAGAGAACAAAAATGAGAGAGTCTCAATGGTGAAAAACCCTCACAGATACCATAAGACAATGGTGAACTGAGAAAAAAAATGAGAGAGGATTGTTGGCGAAAACCCTTCAAGGTGTCACTAGTCGAATGATGTCTTAAATGCAATTGACCTAAGGAAACAACTCAATTTCAAGGCCATTAACTCAACAACAATTGGTGAAAGTTTGGATGGAAAGATCAAGCAGCTTAATCCAAAATGGATGACATAATCATTAGAGTTGACTGTCATTTCTGGATAAATTTTTCATTTCTTTGTTTCAAATGGGGACATTCATTGTCTTTTCTTTCTTCCCTTTATTTTTATTTTGTTTTCTTGAATCAGTTGTCCAAATAAAAGTCATTGTCATAATTCTCTTGTCTTTGAGTCAAGTCCATATCAAAACAAGTGAGAAAAGATTTCAAAACTGGCTACCAGCTTCTTCAATTGCACAAAGCAAGACAAAAGGCCAACACATGAAAGAGACATGATTGTGAGCTGAAATAAGGTATGCAAAAAGTTTTGTCAACAGACAAGTCTGGGAACTTTTGGAAATATCAAGGTTCAAAGGGTTTATCTGAGAAGCATGGCAAAGCAGAAATACTGTGTTTGTTTCAGAGTCACTCTTAATAATCTGAGTTCGGATCAATGATGCAGCGAGTCAATGACATATGCTAATGGTTAAAAGCAAGATTAAATATGACAGGGGCAAGAACAATTTCCACAAAAGCCAAAGCCATAAACCAGCCACCATGTTTTTAAATTCACAAGTTTTCTTTGTATGAAACAGGAATACATGTTATCTTTAAATCAAGGACTTCAGGGTCTAAATATCAAAGGCTGTAATGCCCCATTTCTACAAATGAAAGAGGTTGTGTTGCTGCACAGATTTGGTAATCAAAACCATGGCAATTCAAGCAACATTTGTAAGGAGACGCACTTCTTTATTTGGGCAATTCAAGTGGCATTCGTAAGGATACGCACTTCCTTGTTTGGGAAATTCAAGCAGTATTTGTAAGGAAACGCACTTCCTTGTTTGGACAATTCAAGCAATATTTGTAAGGAGACGCACTTCTTTGTCTGATAATTCAAGCAACATTTGTAAGGAGACGCACTTCCTTGTTTGGGCAATTCAAGAAGCATTTGTAAGAAAACGCACTTCCTTGTTTGGGTAATTCAAGCAGCATTGGTAAGGAGACACACTTCCTTATTTGGGTAATTCAAACAGCATTGGTAAGGAGACGCACTTCCTTGTTTTGGTAATTCAAGAGGAATTGGTAAGGAAACGCACTTTCTTGGTTTGGTAATTTAAGCGGCATTGGTAAGGAGGCACACTTCCTTGTTTTCGTAATTCAAGAGTCATTAGTAAGGATACACACTTTCTTGGTTTGGTAATTCAAGCAACATTGGTAAGGAGATGCACTTCCTTATTTTTGTAATTCAAGCGGCATTGGTAAAGAGACACACTTCCTTGTTTTGGTAATTCATGAGGCATTGGTAAGGAGACGCACTTCCTTATTTTGGTAATTCAAGAGGCATTGGTAAGGATACGCACTTTATTATTTTGTTAATTTAAGCGGCATTGGTAAGGAGATGCACTTTCTTGGTTTGGTAATTCAAGCGACATTGGTAAGGAGACGCACTTCCTTGTTTTAGTAATTCAAGAGGCATTGGTAAGGAGATACACTTTCTTGTTTTGGTAATTCAAGGGGCATTGGTAAGGAGACACACTTCCTTATTTTGGTAATTCAAGAGGCATTGGTAAGGAGACGTACTTTCTAGTCGGAATTTCTCACTTTAATTCTTAGGAGACGCACTTCCTAGCCTTGATCATTTAATGTTACTCTCAAGAGATGCATTTCTTGGTCAGAGTCTTGATTCATCATTGCAAAAGGAGTCCACCTGAAAAATAGGGCGAATAGTTGAAAAGTCAAGAAATAATGTGAAGAAGCTGAAAGTCAAGCAACAAAGTGAAGAAGCTGAAAGTCAAGCAACAAGGTGAAGAAATTGAAAACAACAAATTGAAAAATAGCAAGTCAGGAGCACCCTGGAGAACAGGGTGAAGAAATTGAAAGTCAGGCAACAAGTTGAAGAAATTGCAAGTCAGGAGCTCGCCTGAAGAATAGGGTAATGAAAATCAAGTCAAGAGTCCAAAAGAAGTTGCATAGATAGGATTTTTGTAATTTCATTTTTTGTTTTAACTTGTAATTTTCATTTTTGATGTAATGACAGAGCCGCGGACCGAAACCTCGACAGGGCCTCACTCAACTCTCCAACTCGGTATAGTCCCTCTCCTTCCAACTCTTTGAGATACTTGTGACCTGATTTCCTCATAACTTGGGTAGGTAGGGTTTCTTAGGTCAAGACTTGGTTTCCCTTCTTTCTTCTATTTCTTTTCTTCGAATAATGATCGGATCAAAATTTGGTCTCGTTATCTACTTTTTTATCTGAAAATACTTTCTGTTTACACCCCAAAAAGGGGCATGATGTAGACACCTAATTTTGTCCCTCTCGAAATCCATTTTATTCATTTTTACCTCACGTTATCGCACACCCTTACCCACGTGATTATACCTCCACAAAAATACAAAAAATAACAACCCTTAACAAAATCCCTAATAAATTTTATCTTGTTTCAATCATCCTAACCACTCCTCCTATCAATTTTGGACAACTCATCACCACCCCATACCCCTACTCCAACCCTACTGACGTGTCTCACATCACAAAAACACATATAGCAACACCTCTCTCCATATACTCCCAATTTTCATTCACGCCATATAGACCATATGCACAAATACCTCACAGCTTCTTCTCCACACACGAAAAACACTCGCCATCATCCTCACTGGTACACACACTACCATAGAGACTCCATTTTTCTTTGGTCATTAACATACCCCCACAATACTCATCATCACACACACACCACTCATTCTCATCGAAAAACATACACCTACGCGCACACACTGTTACACACATAGCTCACATATGCATAGAGAAAGTGAGAGAAGACGAAAGAGAGATCGAGAGTGAGAGATTGAAAGGGAGAAAAGATAAAAAATGGACTGAAAAAGGGGAAAGGGAACCAGTTTTTTCCGACGAAACCTTCAGCGGAATCGACTCTACATCGCGATTCGATCGACCCATCTCCGTAATCCCAAAATTTCTCTGGTTCCCATGGTTTTCTAGATGAAATCGGCCAAAAAACATTAAGGATTGTCGGATTATTCATCGGAAAACACCCCGTTGTTTTTTTTTGTTACTGTTCCGATGGGTCCATCGAAAAACGACGCCACTGCTTCCCTTTTTCTTAGATTTGATTTGAAATTGGTTTATTGTCGTTTCTTCGTTTGAACCCGTATCTTATATTGGCTTGCTCGAAATTTTGGGTTTTCTGCGTTTAGAATCGGATTCCGAGTTCGGGTTTTGGTACCAAGTTGGTCCGTTATTGAGGTTCGAATTGAAGGTTTCGGATGCGGATTCTACCAGATTTAATTGGAATAATACATCAATTTTGAAAGCGGCATTGAGGTCCAATTCTATCTTCTCCCTCTTTAATTTTTATGTGAATGTGAATGATTTGTTGTTTGACATGTTTGAATCTTTGTTTTATATTGGTGGATGTTGGATTTGAACATTGAAAACTTGAATTGATAATTGAAGTATGTGTTAGTCATTGGTTGAGAATGGATTTGGGAATGGGAATCGGAAGTTAATGGAATCGATTGTTTGAGTTGAAATGGATATTAATGTCGTTGAATTTGGATAAATTTTGACTCATTGATGTTGAACGTGATAGAATCATGATAGGTCGAGCCGGGTAGGAAAATAGTAGGTTCGGGTAGGCAAATATAGAACTTGTGAATTGTTGAATATTGAAAATATTTTTTGAATGGTTTTATTTTATGAATTTGGATCAATTGTATTCATTCGCGAGGAATGTCCCGAAGTCACATTTGTATTTATTCACCGGGAAATGCCCCGACGTATCGTGTAATCGGAGGACGTCCGTGATAAAGGCCCGAAGCATCGGGTAAGGCATTGGAGAGTAGTTTAGGATTAGTGTAGGTTAGAGTAGCTTTATTTTTCAGTACCTTTTCCATTTCGGGTTGTAATAATTAGACTGGACACTATATTTTGGATTTGTTTTGTTTTGTGCTTGATTGATTGTTTTTGTATGTTTTGTGTGGTTTATACATTTTGTAGTGTTAAATTAGACGATAGTGTCCACCAAGCGACCGTGGTCAAACCACGGGACCGAGGGGTGCCTAACACCTTCTCCTCGGTCAACAGAATTTCTTAAGCAGAATCTCTGTTCGCAAACTAGTTTAAAGAATCAAATTATTTTTTAAAAGGATTTTCCAAAGGTGACTTGGCACACCGAATTATGCCAAGTGGTGACTCTAAATTTAATTGAAAAAAATGAATCCTTTTTCGAAACAAATTTTCAATCTTTTGTTACTTTGATAATAAAAACCCTTTCAAACTTTAAAATGATAATTTTTTCGTTAAAAAAGGGGTGTGACATAAAAGATCCATGAAATCAAGATATTCAATGGAATGTTGCAATTGAAATTGCCTAATAAAATTAGACATGTAGAATATGTTGGAATTTAGTGAATTGAATAAGTGATAGGCACACCATTATGTCTGAAACATATCACAAAGATTTATAAAGTTCAAAATTTTTGTTGTTGTTTTTATTGTTTACAATTAGCATTGTTTTTATCTTGTGTTATAGATGTAACTAAGGAATTTGAAGTTTATAATCAAGATGTATACAAATATCTTATAAATATAAAATGAATAATTAATTTTTTTTCTTTTTAAGGCAATATAGTTTAATTTATTTGAAATGTTATTAAGGAACAATAAAATTGGATAGAAATAGAGTGATGAATATTGTGATGAGAAAAGATTAAGGTAAGAGATTGTGCTGGTCGGGGTGGGGAGGTGGGATAGGTCGGGCGAGTAAGATATGGAAAAGGTTGTGTGGGGGGAGGGGGTAGACGAGGTGGTGGATGTTGATGACATTAGGTGGTAGGGGTAGAAAATAAATATTTTTTAATAAAAAAAATTCAAATTTTTTTGGGGTTCAGAGTGAGAAAAAAGAAATTTAAAAAGATTATAAAAAAAAATAGTTGGGGAGGGGGGGTAGGTGTTGGTTAGGGTAAAAAAGAAAAGTCTTTTAAATTTATTTTCTTGTTGTTGTTGTTTGGGGGAGGGTGGGGTTGGGGGTAGGTTGGGTAAAAAAAAAATTTAACAAAAAATTAAAAAGTTAAAAATAGGTTGGGTAAGAAAAAAAATTAACAAAAATTTAAAAAGTTGAAAACATAAAATGTGGCGGGATGATGGGGTGGTGGGGTAAAGGTGGGGGTGTGTATGGTGTGTATGATAAGGGTGATTTTGAGAGTAGCATGAGAGCTTTTAATTGAATCAATTTAGAAGATATAATATAAGTATAAATAAAATACTTAAAGATATTAATGATGGAATCAGACAACGAAAAATTATGAACAATAGAAAAAAAATTGAATGTTTAAAAGAAAAAAATAAATTATATGTGTTTAGTTGTAAATCAAAAGTTGGGAAATTTAAATTTTGGAATTAAAAGTTTTGTAATTGCCACAATTAAGTATTTTTAGTGTTTGAAATAGAATTGAAAGTTATTTTTTTCCTTTTAAATTAGAACTGATTTATAGACCAAAACAATTGAAACTTGAAATGAAAGGTAAGAAATATAATTACTTAACTGATTAAAATTATAAAGATAAAAGTCCAACAACCAAATCAATTATTATTTAATATTATATTATTTTTAAAAATCAGTCAATGGATCTGAATATGGTTAAGAAAGTACTAATTATTGTTTTTTATAGCAAAATATCTAAATTAATTGCAATTGATATTAGTTATTAAATATAGTTATAATTTCACTATTAATAATTATTTCAAATATTTCATGGACTTTTGAAATATGTTTTTTTTAATTGATACTTTTGAAATATGTCAAAGTAATGCAATAAAAATTGATTAACCTTATAATTTGAAAATCAATAAGCTAATATTTTTTTAAAAAACATTTTGCGCATCGCGCGGGTACCTATACTAGTATATTATGAAGCAGAGGACGAAACATCAGGAGAAGCCAAGTGGCAAGATGCTAAGAAGCCACTTGTCAATTTTAGGACAAGTTTAATAATAGTGTAATAAGATTTTTTAATTAATTGAATTTGAAATAACATTATTTTTTAAAAAAATTATTAATTAGTTTATAATAGAAACACACACTGAAAGAGTTCTAAATAAACTCTTATATTTCATAAGCTTATATGTATCAAATATAATGATAAATATATTATTATTATTATTGATAAATAAAAATAATATATATTTGTGGTGTATATCTAATTATCCTTACTTGCAATTATTTTAAAGTTTAAAATATAAATTAAAATTTAATAGTTAAATTCAACGTATATGTCTACTTGAAATAACTTTATATATTTAAGTTGTCAATTAATTTTTATAAAAAAAAATAACAAAAAAAACAAAAGAAAAAAAGAAAGATAGACAAGAAAAGAAAGGAAAAAAATTTCTAAAAAAAATGTGAAAAAAAAGGTAAACTACTAGAAGATAATTAAGAGATTTTTAATTTTAAATTAAAAATAATTATAAAATAAAATTAAATATTGGAAATAGTTAGTTTTCACAATAGAGAGTTCTGATTGGACTCTTATCGTTGTTTAACCAATCATATAAGATGTTCTCTATTCTATCAAAAAAAAATTGAATTTCAATTGGAGATACAATATCTTCTTAAACATGAAATAATTTTTTTTAAGAAAAATAATATAAGATGTATTTATTCCATATATATTTCATATCTTGTATGTCTATATCTATATCATTGTTAAAGAGTTCTAAACAAACTTCTACTCTTTCATTTATTTATCTCCTTAAAAATTCAAATCAATGTTATAAAACTATTTAAATATAATTTATTTAAGTATTAAATAAAAGATAAAAATATGCTAATAATAAATAATAACAGTAAAAGTAGTAGTGCGTAGTGCATAGCATGTGTAATAATAATAATAATAATAATAATAATAATAAATTAATTAAATAGTAATAGTTGTAGTAGTAGGATGATATTGATTGGGATAAATATAAATTTTAAAAAATAGAGAAGCAAAATATTTTAAATATTATTATAATTTAATGATTTAATTTAATTTTAAATTTAAATAAAAATTTCTCCAATTGTCCCACTAATAAAGATTATTATTAAATTTAAATTAAAAATCAGTTGTTCATTGTGAATTCTCCTTTTATATAGCAACTATAAGATTTTTCTCCTCTATTTTTTAAAATTTATATTTATCCCAATCAATATCCTAATCAGTTAATTTTTTAGTTTTGTTGAATTTAAATTTAAATGAAATTCAAATTGGAATGAAGTTCTACTACTTAACTTCTCATATATATACTTCTACAATTATGTATAATGTCAAGATTTTTTTTTGTTTTTTTTTTTTAATTATTGATCATTAGATTTATTCATGAATTTATTTCCTGAATTCTTCATATTCTATATTTTTAGATTTATTTTTTGTTTTAACAATTTTACTTTTTCATATGCAGATGAATGATGGTGGTATTACATGTTAATCTATTTTTCTAGCTTGAATTCAAGTAATCTATTATGCTTTTGTCCATTTCATTTTTGATAAAAACAAATACAAAGAGATAGGTTGTATTAATTATCCTCATCACTTTTTCTCTTATTTTAGTTGTTGTTGGTGAGATTTTTCTTGTGACTTTGATGTGGTATATTTGTTCCTGATGCTTCTTTTTCTCAAAAAAAAAAAATATTTTACTCATAAATTTAAGTTTCAAAAAAAAATCCTTAATATTTTTTAAGTAACACTAGCAGCAATAATAATTGTGATACTTCTTGGTAAAATCTAAGAATGTAAAAAATATTTTTTAATTATTATTTTACTTATTTGCTTTATAAAAAAAGAGTATATGTTTAATAAATATAAGTATTTGATTTGAAATGAGCATTTATAAAATTATGATAGGAAAAATATGCAAACTGGAAAATAATCTATTTAATTTGTTTTGTCTTTCCTTACCATCATAGAAATATTTGATATATATTCAAAATTAGAATGGAATTGTTTAGTAGTTGACATATAAATTATTCATATATTAAGATAAAACTATTTTTATTGAAAGATTAAATTTTTTGTATATGTATTTGAATTCTATCTAAAATTGTTTGAATGTGTTAGTATAGATTAATTATATAAGTAATATAACATGTACGTGTTAATTTACTATTTCACACTACTAAATAAATACATATTGAATATGAATTTTGACACAAAAATAATTAACTATTGAGACTTCATATACTGATGAGGTAACTGTGAAATTTAATGAATTGTTTAGATAATATTAAATTAATATTTGTTTTTAATAGAAAATTATATTTCAAAATCAAGCAAGATGATAAGTTAAAAAGTTATTAATTGAAAATAGCAGACTTATGGCCTATGTATAAAAATGAAGTGGGTAGATATATGGTGAGGATATTAATGTTTAATTTTAAAATATAATAAAGTAAATAAATGGTATTCAAAAATATTATTAACAAATTTAGATATTTTAAAAATTGTGAAAATAAATAATAAAAAGACCATATATAAGGAATAAGAATTTATGACATATCAAAGAAAAGTAGTAGGTAATTATATTAAGTCAAGTGACATGCTAATTAAAAGTTAAATATTAATATTATATTCGCTACATATCATTCAAAATTGATACTACTTTCTCCTTCTCAAAACAACTGACATATTTATGTGTGAAAGTAAGCCTGAACGTTGCGGTTATCAAATCAAATAGTTGACATATTTACTAAAATAATTGTCTCAAAATTGTTGTCAATTTAAAAGATTAAAAATATAATTATTTATATTTTTCAACTTTACCTTATCATTAACTATTCTAAAATTAATGAAGATAAAAAAAAACTAATAAGGAATATATCAGTCAAATCACATTTTTAATTAATTATTCTTTAAGAATTGTGCAATTTGCTAATTGTTTTGAAAATGAGGAAATAATGTATAACAATTAATGACCTTTATCCATTTGTTAAAACATTTTTTGTTCTACAATAAATGTAATATATGTGTGTGTGTTGCAATTTGTGAAATATAAATTGAAGTCATTGATGTTATCTCTATTCACTTCTCGCAGTTCGTCATCTCTAATTACAAATGATAACACTCTTTAAATATAAAAAGTGGACCGATAATAATTGACTTCAAATTAATACTTTTTTCTATTATTTAATTTATGAAGAAGTTTTCTTGAGTTTTTTTTTATTTTTTTAGTGATGATTTTGTTGTTATTACTGACTTGCAAAGAGATGGGTATAATTTTTTTAATATTCAAATTTATGAATAATTTTTTTTTCATATTTCATTGAAAAATATTATGATAGTTGAACTTTCTTAAGGTAACATGATTTAAAATGGTATATAAGCAAGTAATTAAATGCAATATATTATTTATAAATTTTAAACGAAAGAGATGAGGGACAGTATTATAAAAAATTTAAATTGTTATTGACAATCTAAAATCTTTAAATGATAAACAATATAACAAAGGAAAATACGAAACATAATTTTCTTTTTTTTTTTGCAATTACAGAATTGTTTTTACTTATATAGATTTAGTTAGAAGGGGGGGGGGGGGGAATATGATGGTATAATAAAGTAAAAGATGAAACTTAATTTTTTTTTGCAGTTAAATGATTATTTTTGTATAATTTAGTTGGGTTTTGGGGGGGGAAGGGGGGGTTAGAATTTTTATCTTATTTTTATTTTTAAAAATTGTGATTGGAGAAGGGCGGGGCGGGGGGGGTGGAGGTTGAGGTTATAATTTTTCTTTTCAAATTTCATTAAAAAATAATATAATAGTTGAATTTTTTTTAAAAGTAATGTGAGTAATATGATTTAACATGATCGAACAAGACATTTCAATATGAAGTAATTACAAATAATATTTTAATATTATTCGCGCATCGCGCAGGTACGTATACTAGTATGTATATAAAAGCAAAACTAAAACAAGACAAGATGCCAAGTGGCAACATATTAAAATAGCCACGTGACAATTTTTAGGACAAAATTAAAAAAATATTTTAAGACAAAGTTAAAAATATTGTAATAATAATTTTGAATTGAAAGATTAAATGTTTTAATTTGAAATATATTATCTTAATAACTAGAAACTCATAAAATATTAAAGTTAGGAACGCATAGTTGAAAAGTACCAAATAAATTCTAACTATTTTATTTAATAATAATAATAATAATAATAATAATAATAACAATAATAATAGAAGTCATAATATCTGTACATAAACTCTAATTATTTCATAATCACAATTGAAGAGTTTTAAATAAACTATAACTATTTCATGGTCGTAACAATCAACAAATAAATGATAGTCAGAGGCGGACCCACGTGGATCCGTGAGGGTGCACGTGCACCCGATAACTTTTAAAAAAAATAGTATATATATGTATAGATACTGTAAAAATGTGGTAATATATTAAATTGTGCACCCATAAATATCAAATGTCATTTGGGTGCACTAGTCAGGAAAGCAGATGAAAGGTCTCTTGACCTGGGACGTCGCGGGTTCGATTCTTGGCAAGCATCCCTTTTTTTGTTTTTGCCTTTACAATTAATGCTCCAGCCATTTAAATTAATTAAATGTATATTCTTATTTAATAAACTCATGGCAATTCTCCAATCCCAAACCCAAAACTGTCAAGCCACAACATCAAATCCCTAAAATTTACTACAATTTTTCCAAGTTCTCTTCACGCCAAGTATACCTTGTTTGTCCATGAAAATCAAATTTTTTGGAGCTGGAGTTGTAGTAAGAGTTGAAGTTGAAGTTAGAATTAGACTTATGTTTGACCATAAATATAAATTAAAGTTGTATTTAAAATTTTGTGAGAGAGAAATAAGAGTGAAAAAGGTGAAAACAAGTAAAACTTGTTTTTACTTTTCCAAATATAATTCCAGAATTGTATTTGAAATTTTGATGGTCAAACTCATCTTGTTTTCACTTTTTTCACTAAAGTGAAATAATTTCTCGAAAAAAAGAAAATAATTTTCATGACCAAACGACTACTAAATATACTTTAGAACACGCACACTCAACTGATACCTTTTTCAGTTCTTTCGATACTGCAACTGTAGAGAGAACTTTTCCATCCATGAAGCATATCAAGAATGAGTAGCGTAGCAGTATTTGTGATGCATTTTTTAATTGATTATTTAGTTTGTTACATTGAGAAGGATATATTTGTAAATATAAGCAACGATCCAATCATTGACCATTTTCAGAATATGAAAATGCGTCGATGTCTAGTATGAAAGGATAGTCTACTTTTGTTATATTAGTACTAAATTAACGTCATTTGATCATTTTGAAGTTTACACTTTGATCATAATTTTTTTTTGTAATTTTTAAGTTTAAAAAAATTGTATGCCAAATTATGTAGTTGATAGATATGACCATGTTAAAGATAATAGTGCACCCTCTATATTCAAATCCTGGGTTCGCCTCTGATGATAGTGTATTGTAGTAATAATTTAGTAGTGCATATGTGAGAATCTACATATTTAAAAGTAACTAACTATAAATTTATTTAAAATTATTATACTATCTATTTATATTTAAAGATAAAGATTAAAATTTCAAAATAAACCAATTCTACATATTTTGAGGTATAACATCTTTTGAGAGTATTCTATATTTTTTATAGTTTTAAATTGCATATACAAAAATATAAAGTTTATTTTAATTAGTTTAAAGATTAAGATAAAGTTTCTAAAAAATAATTTACTTTGAAATCTTTTATAATATTTTTTATGTTTTAAAATTGAAACTATAAAAGGATAAATATTATTTTTAGAGATATAAATTATTTAAGGTAGTAGTCTATAGATAAAGATAAGTTTACTGAAAATTAGTTTGTTGAATTAGTCTTAAATTTTTGAATTTTGAATTTCAAATGGAAGTTAGGATTCTTTTAGCTTATGAATTGAAAACAATATCTATACTAGATAAAGTTGAATTTGAATTAACTCCTTCTATATTAACGAAATTTTCATCAAACTCCTCGTTTCATTCTTTAAATTCTTTTCAACTTATTCTTTTATTATCCAATCAAATTCATTTATTGTGTATACCACATTCGTGGTTGACAATATGTTTACATTAATAGATTTATACACAATTTGTATATTATTTAAAATTTGACTTTAGATTATTTTATTATTAGTTGTAACAATTTGTTTTTTTTTTGTTTTATTGAATTTCTATCATGGAGAAAGAGGCTACAAATCATGCATATAAGATTTTTCAAAATACTTACCAAGGTATGTTGTCTATACATGATTTGATTTATTAATTATTTTATTATTATTTACAACTAACATTACATTTATCTTTTGTCAGAAATGTAACAAAAGAATCTAAATTTTCGAAAATCTAATGTATATAAACATCACAAATGTAAAATAAATATTTAAAAAATTAACAAATATAAAGTTTACGAAGATTTGATGTATATAAACATCACAAAAGTGTGAAATGAATATTTAAAAAATTAACAAATATAATTAAAAAACTATTTGTAAATCTTAAATAGAAAAGATGGAGGACAAATGAATAAACAATATAATAAAGCAAAACATGAAACATAAAAGCTTTTTGTAATGACATATTATTTTTACTCATAGAAGATTTGATTAGAGGTGGGGGGAAGGGGGTAATTAAGAATCTATATCTTTAATTTGTGAACAATATTCTTTAAAAAATATGAAACATAAAAGTTGTTTTTACAATTATATGATTGTTTTTTGTATAAATTTAATTAGAGGTGAGGGAGGGATAAAAGGGAGGGAGGGGGTGAGGGGTGGAGATGGAGGTGAGCGTAGGGGTGGGGGTGGTTTTTTTTTTTTTTGTATTTTATAATTGAGATATAATATGATAGTTGATTTATTTTATAAGGTCGTTGTTGAATGTTTAATATGATTTACCACTCGAAAGAGGCATTTCATATCAAACATTTCATCTGCGTAAAGTGCGGGTATGTATACTAGTGACTTTTAATAACTAATTAGAAGCGATATGACAAAATTACTATAAAAATACTTGTGGAAAAAAAATTAAAAAATGAGTCTCATATAAGACGTCAAATAGTTTAAAAACATCAATAGTTAATGTATCATTTTAGGTCTATTTTATTTTTTTATTAAATATTATTAATTTTTTAATATTTAGATGACTCATAATAATTAATTAGGGGTGATATAGTAAAATTATTGTTGAAGCAGCTGAAGCAGACATGTCAAAAATGTCTATTTTACTTCTTTATATCAAATATTATTACTTCTAATATGTAAATGTTATAAAATATAAAGCAAAGAAGAACAATAATAGAACGAGAATAGAGAGTAATTCTTATTTCTCTTGAGGATTAATTTACAATGAAGAAAACCCTTCTATTTATAGGGGAAATTTGAATAGAGAGTAATTCTTATTTCTCTTGAGGAGTAATTTACAATGAAGAAAGCTCTTCTATTTATAGAAAAAATTTACTCCAAGTTTCTGACTAAAAGACAAATACTTCAAATCCTTATAGATATCAACTAGATCTTGATAGATCTTATTAGATCTTGATAGTTCTTATCTATATTCTTGATAGACATTCATTATAATGTAAACACATTTATAACACTCTCCCTTGAATGTGTAATTGATAAATAATGTGCCTCGTTAAAACCTTACTAGAAAAAACCCAGTGAAAAAAAAATCTAGTGAAGGAAAAAGAGTACACATCTCTAACAATACGCATATAGGTTGCCTCATTAAAAACCTTACAAGGAAAACTCAATAGGACAAAACCTCATAAGGAAAAAAGAGTACAACGCGTATTAACTCCCCTAATGAGAACATCCTTGAACCTTTGCATCCCGATCTTGTGCACTATCTTCTTGAAAGTTGCAGTTGCAAGAGACTTGGTGAATAAATCAGCCGCATTGCCACTTGAACGAATCTGTTGCGTGTTAATATCACCATTCTTTTGGAGCTCGTGTATAGAAAAGCTTTGATGAAGTATGCTTCATTATTTCTCTTTTTATGAATCCTCTCTTAAGACGTGCTATGCTTCATTATCTTTGTATAAAACTGTAGGTACATTTTCACATTTCAAACCACATTTTTCTCAAATGAGATGTATCATAGACCTCAATCATACACATTCTCGGCTAGCTTCATGAATAAATATTATCTCATCATGGCTCAATGAAGTGGCTAGATAGACTGTTTTGTATATCTCCAAGATATGGCAGTGTTCCCACATGTGAACACATTATATGTTTGAGATCAAAATTTATGTGGGTTAAATAAATCCCAGCATCAACATAATCAATAAGATCGGGACTATAAGCTTTAGAATAAAATAAGATCATGTTTTTCTCCCATTTCGATGTCTCCTAATAGGAGCAGAAATATACCTTGCTAACAAATTGACTGAAAAGGTTATATCTAGGTGTGTACATAGGTCAGGTTGGTTTGGTTTTCTATTGAACAAAAATCAAACCAATTATGTCGGTTTATTTAAACTATAAATCAAATCAAACCAACATAAAATTAATTTTTTCGGTTTAGGTTTTAGTCGGTTCTTTCGGTTTTTTCGGTTTTTCTCGAATTTTTTTATAATATTTATTTTTGACAATTATATTGTGATTGAAGTTT